>CM073127.1:9982967-10582967 GCA_037039145.1 Fundulus diaphanus | reverse complement strand
TTTGACTTGTATTAGTCTTTTAGGTCATCGCATGTCAATAAAGGGATTTTTCTATGTTTTGAGAAGTCGGTGCTCTTTTTTACGCTAAAACCCTTCTTATAATTGCTGAGCAGCTTTGTGCATGTCTTCATTGTGTTTTCATTTTTTGACAATTTATCTTAGGGGATGAGCTCCAAGTCTTTTAGACTGCAGGGCCTTCTTGCCTTCACCCTGATCATTAGCTAAATCCATAAATTCTCTATCAGATTCAAGTCAATACTCTGGGTGGGCCACTTCAAAGCAGCCTTGGTTTTCTTTTGTGTTTGTGTTTTCATTATTTCTTGACTTGATTGTCATATTTAGTTGTTTTTGCTATCAGGATTTTGCTGTTTTATTTCATTCCTTTGTATTTAGTTTATCAGTTTATTCTTGTGTTTTGTTCTTTGTACATTTGAATTTATTTATTTTAGATTATTACTTGTGTTCCCCCATTAGTCAGTAGTTTCTTTGTGTCTCAGTTCAGCTCCCTTTGTGTCTTCTAGTCTCCCTCCCTCTGCTTCCTTGCTTTCATCCTGCCTGCCACAGCGGTTCCACATTTCCTCTAAATCACTCAGATTGGTTCAATGGTCATTTTCCACCCCTGCTTCAGTAATTAAGCCCCTTGTTTTTCGTTGTTCATGGCTGGTTTCATCCGTTACACTGCCTGTTGCTCTGTCTGTGGTCCATGTCCAGTTTGCCCTGCTTGAGATCTGTAAGGTTTCTATTTTAATATTAAACTATACTCATCCCACGTTACTGTCTCCATTTCGGTCTCTAGGACCTCAACAGGATTTTTTTTTCAGTGTATCGTTTCGCTCCTTCTCTGGATGCATTCCAGCGGCGAAGCGTTGTACAGCTGGAAGGAGCCAGAAAAATCATCCACTCTACCTTTAATTTCCTTTTCCTTTGTTTTTTTATTTTATTAAATTCAATTCAATTCAATTTTATTTATATAGTGCCAATCCATGAGACATGTCATCTCAAGGCACTTTCCAAAGTCAAATCCAATCAGATTATACAGATTGGATCAGATTATAGAAATTGGTCAAAAAGTTTCCTCTCTAACGAAACCCAGCAGATTGCATCAAGTCTTGACTAGCAGCATTTACTCCTCCTGAAGGAGCGTACAGTGGACAGTCGTCTGCATTGTTGATGGTTTTGCAGCAATCCCTCATACTGAGGATGCATGAAGCGACAGTGGAAAGAAAAACTCCCCATTAATGGGATAGGAAAAACCTCCAGCAGAACCAGGCTCAGTGTGAACAGTCATCTGCCTCGACCGACTAGGGGTTAGAGA
Source organism: Fundulus diaphanus (assembly GCA_037039145.1). NCBI lineage: Eukaryota > Metazoa > Chordata > Actinopteri > Cyprinodontiformes > Fundulidae > Fundulus > Fundulus diaphanus. The sequence continues at coordinate 10,581,652 of CM073127.1, read as the reverse complement.
AGACAGAGCAGAGACACAACAAGAGAGAAAAAAAAGCACAGACGCACACATTGATCCTGGAAATGGGTGTTTTGGTTTGTTTTATTTGTCATTGTGTTGTTCAATGGTAACTTCAGTTCAGTTTGGACTATATCTTCTTACGGTAGTTTCATATTCGGCAATTTACCCAGTTTTGGTTTTGGTTTGGTTTTCATTTTATTTTTGTAGAAAACTAAAACCAAATGCTTTTGTATATGTTTTAAATTCGATAGACATCATTGGCAGAGAGGAAACCTCCTCACACCTCATTTTGTGTGTGGGAGGGTTGTCTTGCAATCAGAAAGTTGTGGGTTCAAATCCAACTTCCCCCAGTCACAAATCGATGTGCTACAGGGCAAGACCCTTAACTCCAAGTTACCTACCAATCTGCTTATCAGTGTGTTAGTATGTGTGATTGGGTGAATATGGCTATGGTGTAAAGTGCATTGAGTGATAACTATGAGTAGAAAAGCACTACGTAAATTCAGTCCATTTACCATCTAACTATAAACTTCAAAACCAGAAACAGGATCTCTGTTACAAAACTGTTCACTCAACCATAAAAGTTGGACGGCAGAAAATCCCTGTAACACCCCATCTGCTTGGCTTTTTCACCGCACGGTCACATTCATTTCACCTTGTTTTTTTATGTACCACTTCTGAGGGTAATGGGAAGAGGCAGGAAAGCCAATTGTAAACAATCCCAATGAAATTACCCCCACAGAACAAGGCATGGATCGGCTCCCAATGTGGCCTCTTTATTGATAGCCCCCAGATGAAACTGAATCCCAATTAAAGTCACAGATGTGTTAAAAAATGTGAACTAATACCGTCCCTTTTGGCAAACCCCTGCGTGCCAGTTAGGTATAAATGGAATTTGAACTAATACATTTTTCTTTTTGTCTTGTTTTACTCAGAGGCTCAATGAATAAAAGGATTTTTGACCGTCAGCCACCAGTGGGACAAAATTATTTGATTTCCAAAGGACAAACAGTAGCCTTCAACAATATTTGTAATTTCCACTAATGATGCTATTACATTTCATTAATGCTGGTATTAAATTAGTCATATTGTAAAATACCACATCAAGACGTGTGTAAATAAGGTTAAGTTAAAAAAAGCTTTGATGGGTCTTAGGATGACAAACGATGCAAAGGATGAATACTGCTAAGAAAATATGGTTTAATTTTAATGATATGTGCCACCAACACTAATTCAATTCAATTTCATTTATATAGCGCCGATTCTTGAGTCAAATTCAATCATATTATACAGATTGGGTCAGATTATACAGATTGGTCAAAAATTTCCTATATAAGGGAACCAGTTGATTGCATCAAAGTCCCGACAAGCAGCATTCACTCCTGAAGAAGCGTAGAGCCACAGGGAGAGTCGTCTGCATTGTCCATGGCTTTGCAGCAATCCCTCATACTGAGCAAGCATGAAGCCACAGTGGAGAGGAAAACTCCCCATTAACGGGAAGGAAAACCTCCAGCAGAACCAGAACCAGGCTCAGTATGAACGGTCATCTGCCTCGACCGACTGGGGGTTACAGAAGACAGAGCAGAGACACAACAAGACAGACAAACAAGCACAGAAGTAAACGTTGATCCAGTAATCTGTTCTACATTAGATGGTAATAGTGGTGATCTGTCTTCCCTGGATGATGTCACAGTTAACAGAACGCCAGACCAGGTGTACCTACTAATGAACATTGTTTATACATTCAGATGTCACAGAAACAGTTAAACAATTTTTATCCTTCCCATAATATCAAATGTCTAATGAATTATAGTGTTCCGTTAAATTATGCCATTATATATAACAGTTTCATTAATGTCAGTCACTTTTGTATTAAGCAGAAGGGAATCCTACCTTCCCACTGAATAGTTTCAATCACACATTTGAAAAAGACAAAGAGATTTCTCACAGCGACAAAATATGATTAGACATACAGAAATGTTCAAACCAGGTAAACTATTTGGATGCAATGTCTTGTCATTGTTTAAAATCCAGTGTGTTCCTTGCATTTTCAGATGTATTCACTACGTAAAAATACTTTACATTTGATGTGTACCAAGATTCATTTTAAGAATTGTCATTAAAATTATTGCTTTGCACAAAAATGTTAAAGTGTCACAGTCTATGAACCTTATTTATTTACCTCAATTCTAGCAATACTCGCAACGATAAACAGGCTGTCAAAAACAGCTTGACACAAATTTTAATCAGCAGAAGCCTGCTTATCCCTGTACATAGGTAACGGACATACTTTTAAACAAATTGCAAAAGAGGTTTTAGAATAGATGGAATGGACAGTTTATTAGCTCATAGATCCTCTCCTTCAGGGTGCTTGTTTGTGTGTTCCCTGGAGGAAGGAGAGTGAGATCTCCTGGAGACACTCACGTGGAGGCCAGGAGGTAAACAGAAACCTGGAGAGTAGTTAAGGAGATCAAAAACACGGATGGACTTATGACCGTCTGCGTCAGTGCTCAGCGGGCATGAAATTGAGCACAGCAGCAGTAGTAACATAGACATCACCATGCATCTGCCCTTACATCTATCTGAGGTCCTTCCATTATGCTGCAACTGTGACTGAGCTGCGGTAAGTCATAAGCAATGCTCTAGTGTATTTTGTACCCAAATTGTCACATCCATTGAGAATACAGTCATTGTTAAATAGTAAATTTGCAGTGTTGGGCAAGCTACTTGTCCAGTGTAGTGAGCTAAGCTATCAGTTACTCAACAATAAATTAAGCTTCACTACACAAAAGCTACCACCTATAGAAATATAGCAAGCTAAGTTACACAAATGTGTTAAAAGTAGCTTAACTACATTAGAAGCTACTTAACGTTGTACCAACCTAATGTCAGATCAATTCAAAATGAGTCTGATACACTGGTTAAAACATTTATTAAAGATCAGCCAATGACCTAACACAGTGTAGACATTGCTTTATGAGCAGCATAATAAAATACAAACTTAAGTAATTACTGCTAGAAATAAAACAAAAAGGTTATTGGCCTAGTACGTGCGGTGGCGTTAATAACGTTTGGTGCCGTTTTTTTGCATATTATATTATCAGGAGGTTGTCTTTTATGTGCTCAGCCACTAGATTTGAAGGTGTTTTACCCAATAAGAACACTGCAGCACCAGACACAACCAGGAGGTCCCTGATCGTTGGGGAAAGGCAGAAAGAAGATGCACCATAAGCTTTTTCATATTTCTTTTGTCATTTTAAACATGAAACTACCAAAGCACAAGCCAAGTAGTAGAACTAAATGTTGAAAAGAAATTAAAAGCTAAATAAAATAAACCAGGTCACTTAATAGCTGCATTTCCTGTATGCTTTGTATTTATATTCACATGATAATATTTTCAGAATTAATAATAACATTTCTGTTAAAGATTTCATTTATCTTCTGCACCAAGGGCATAAGTAGGGAGAACAAGCAGAGTGAGTTTTGTGTAATATCAGACTTTATTATTGAACTAAGCAGGATTTAGACAGGATCAGAAAGGAAGGTGCATCTTCTTTCTGCCTTTCCCCAACGATCAGGGACCTCCTAGTTGTGTCTGGTGGTGCAGTGTTCTTATTGGGTAAAACACCTTTAAATCTAGTGGCTGAGCACATAAAAGACAACCTCTTGATAATATAATATGCAAAAAACGCCACCAAACGTTATTAACGCCACCGCACGTATTTTACGCGAGCGCGCGTTTTTTACGTCACCGCGCGTTCTGGCTGGAAACGCGCGGTGACTAAAAAACGCGCGGTCGCGTAAAATACGGGTTGGAACTGCACGTTATTGTAAGGGCGAGTATTTGCCTAATCGGCTTGCCATAAGTTCCACTGCCGTATGCATGCGCAGGTTTCGATAGATACAGACAGGAGAGGCAAAGTAGAAGCTCGCGCATGAACATGTCCAACCAACAACTCTGATTGATTGTTCACTCTGAATGTTGTTTCAAAATAGCAAACCTGGTTTCATTTCTTAGTTATGTCCTGGATTTTGTAGCGTTTGCGGACGCTACGTCGCTACTTGATCAAAAAAATAACGTCACTACAGGAAAGTTACTTGATTCATAAAGCAGCGACGCTACGGTCAAGCTACTGGAAAATGTAGTTTAACTAATAGCTTCGCTACATGTAGCGGCGCTACTGCCCATCACTGTAAATTTGCTACATTGATAGAGTGGTAAATATATATTTGACTCTACTTACTTCAACAGATACTAAGTTGTTACGCCGTCAATTGTATTTTTGCCCTCCATTTAGCTCTGGAACCAATGTTCCATCACAGGCATTTCAACCCTTCTTCTGTCTTCCTCCAGGACAAGTCCAGACAGTAGCAGTGCATTAGTCAGTTGTGAATACCGGCAAAATTATTCCAAAAAACCAGTATGAAGATGATGCTGACATATCACCATCTGGCTTGACCGAAAGTTGACAGAAAGGTTTCACTTTTTAAATGGCTGAAACATCCCATTAGACCTACAAAGTTTTCACGTGTTGTGAATGCTATTGTCATGACTTGTGCCTGTCTGCCTTGTGCTTTCCACCACACCCACCTGTTCCACTCCAATCAGCTTCATGCATTGCATCTGGTTCTCGCACTACATAAATTTCTAATTTTTAATCAGTGTTGCTATACTAGTATTGCAGTATAGCGCTGCTGCTGCTGTGGGGTATAAATGCGGCTCTGTCTCATACACTTCCATAGCGAGTATGAGTTTGAATAGTGAGTTTTGTTATCGATTTTCAGGTTAGCAATTTACTAGCTAAACATTGTAAGTTTACTAAGCATTTATTTTGCATTTATTTACAAACTGATGCTGCCTGACGGCTCTGCAGTGGGTAAAGCCTGCTCTTGCCACTGCCAAGGAGAAACCAGCTTGCTCCTGCAGAGGTTCCTTGACTTCATTCAGCTTTCTGGATTAAATAAACATTTTGACCACAACCCTGTGTCTGGCTTCAATTTCAAGGTCATCAGTCTGGTAATCATGTCGCATATTCCACAAATTGAAATATATGCAGTTTGATGAGGGTCGTCTGTTAATTTAAAAGAACATTTTGAGAAAAGAAAGCATGCAGGTATTAAACATACTTTTACTAAATGTATATAGTCAAGGTATATGTTTAAAAAAAGACCAAAAACCGTTTAATCATGATAAAATAAGGTTATATACACCAAGCGTCCATCCCGATTGTTTTTTTTATGGTCTTTTTTAGGCTAAATATAGCCCCACAACAGGCACGATGAGCAGGTGTGGTGCCATCTTCCGGCAGTATTGCAGATCTATCATAATACTGGTTTGGAAATAATGTCGGGCCGATCCTGGCCTTCTGCAATGCCTCAAAATAAAGTGGTAGCTCGGGGTGATCGAAGAGCAACTGTTATTAATTAAACCAATCTTTAAAAACTTTAATTGAATAAACCCATCTACGGCAACTTTAAGAGCCTCATATCAGAACATTTACTCTCATCATTCAACTCTGCGGTCACATCTGAGCGATCGGGAGGTTTAGCGTCAGTGAACAGCAACGTTCATATTTTATTCCCAGCGACATTCCAGTCTTTTCCCTCTTGGATTCATATATTTCTTTGCATTTCTTTCCCTGGGTCTTGGACCATACTTCATTGTTTCATCTGGAGATGCTATTAGCCATTAGCCGCTTCCTTGTTGTATCCCCTGCTGCACATGAGCAGTGTTGTACTTCCGTTTTTATTAAAAATAAATATGAAAGGCTTTATTTACTTATAAATTGAGTAAAAACAAAGCATAAAACATCAAAATAACAACTAATATGGCAGCAGGACGTGATAATCTTTCATACAAACTTTGTAAAGGAGCTACTTACGTATAAATTTAAAAACAAATGTCAAATAACGTGGCTATGCACCATTAAACTCACATTTCTGTATTAAAATGCTTTCTATTGGTCTTACCATCATATTCTAATCTTTTCATTAGCTGTATGTGGAAAACATTGTCATAATTAACAGACACATAGGCATGAAAACATAATTTAGGTAATTAACCTAAATAATATGCACCACCAAGAGAACTGTGTTACTCACATAATTTTTTATTGATATTCTAATTCATTGACTATAACTGTATTTCAGATAAGATAATATATAGCTGTAGCATAATGTCACAACTAGTGACAATATCCCATGTAAAGAAAATAGGTTTATTTGAAACATTTGTTGATTGGACTTAGTTCAAGTTGATCAAAGTGTTTATGAACATTTAATTAATATTAACATAAAGGCTATATGTCTATTATTTATAGCTACTCTATAAAAAAGACAAGTAAACAAACATTCATACAAACATAGATTCAAATAAGGCAGATGTACTGTATGTTCATTTTCATAAGCCAGAAAACGGCAATATAAAGTACTCAGCCAACGTTGTTAATGTGTATATAAAGGATGAACAAAATCCACAAACTAATCCATAACTAAAATGGGAGCAACTAGGAAATCATAAACTGGAACCAGAAACCCCAAAAGACCTAAGAATAATGGGCATGAGGGAATAACTAAAGTAAGCACCATCCAGGGAAGCATAACTGCAAAGAAATAGTCGAGACAAAATCACAGAAGAAAATCAGAATCCAAACACCAGGAGATTGTGACAATTTTTATAGAAAAAATGTTGACATGTTCGATTCTCTTTTTTTTTTTCTTTCCCTGTGCGTCTCATAAAAAGAGCCGTACGTATGATCCATAAGGTTTAAAGATCAGCGCTTCTGCAGTCACACGCAGGCAGAATAATGTGTCCTTTGGGCTGATTTGCTGGTGGCATCAAGCAGACATCTATGCAAATCAATGGTATCTGTGGGAAGCAAAGAGGTGACAAGCCAGAAAAATGTTACACTTTCTGAATAACAAGTAGGTCACCAAACCACAACCTACAGAGAGGAGAAAAGGAAGCAATGTTGATGTGCTTCACCAAGCAGACAAAGACATGACCATGACAAAGAACAAGAAGCCGACTGGCAGACACTGCTGAGTCGAGCGATGGCTGTGAAAAGCTTCTAATTATACCACTCCAGACTCAGGCAGTTCTGCAACCTGGTGATTTAATGTTGTGTATATTTGGTTGTGGCAGAGTGAGTCACGTAACAGTTTGTGTGAAGTTTTTGTCTAATTGTCTGTTATGGTGGCTGAAGAGAGCAAAGGAAAATGAAAGTGGAACAGCAAGAAGAGAGAAAAATCACAGACAGACCGAGCTGACAAGAACGAGGAAAAAAAGAGATTCCGCACACAAGTTGAGATTTTAGACGGCTGTTTGGTGCTGGGGGTGGGGTGGTGGATGCATAAAGGAGAACTGAAATGCACTGGTTTACTGCCAACCTAAAAATAGGGCGTAGGCATGAGCACTTCCAGACCTGACAGTGTTTTGAGTTGTGTTTCTTGAGCTGTTAAAGAAACAGAGAAAGCGTGTCACGGAGAGAGTAGAAGCCTTTGCCAAGTGAGTGTGTGTGAGTCCCTGATGCTCAAGTAGAGATGGGATGGCTGCCACGAGGATGTTAAAGGAAAGCAGCTTGGAGGGAAAGCGAAAAAGAGAGATTTAGTGGAGGACATGAATGAACAGCGGCACTTAACATCAGTCCATCACAGCCCAGCCGCAGTCCACGCCAGCACAGAAACACTCTATAACCTTCTAATTCCCCAAAAACCCAAATAAACAGACTTTTGTTTTCATTTCACACAGAAATGCTGCGCAGTATTACAGAATGTTTTTTTTTTCTTGTCACACTTAAACTCCTTCGTTTCATCTACGCTACAACACTTTAAAAGTGTCTCAGTATTATAGCTCATTTCTCACATAGTTGCAAACACTCAGAAAGTTTATCTGCGTTTATTATTACTTTTCCTAAAACTCCAGGGAATTGTAGATTTGATTAAATCCCACTAATGCAAGGCAACTGCGTTTGTGTTTTCTCATTTAAAACGTTTTGCATATTTTCTGTTTATCTGCTACAGAGCAAAACAAAGTATGAGACTCAAAAATGTATTACTAAGCCTATATTCAAGACAGTTAAAGAGAAAAATGCAGCACTTTGCATAAAGGGGACATGGTGAGGGTTTTTTTCTTCTATAAAAACAGTTTTTTTTTAATCACTAAGCCAGAGAAGGCTCCATGTATTTTTGCTAATTCTACTTTGGGCAACTGATATATCAGTTATAAAAAGTTTATACGTCTCCTCCAAGATTAGCAGCTTTTTGTAAACTATATTATTTTGTGGCTAAAAGTTACACAGACTGAGTGGCGACTTTGGTAGGAAGATTGTTAGTTTCTGGCAGCGAAATCCTAAGATGTGGTGGTATGTGAGTGCAGCTAAATCCGTTCCTGAAGACGTTTCAACCTCGTCCAGAGGTTCCAGTTCTAAGTTATTGGTGGGGTGTAGCCAGGTGTTTGAGCTCCTTGGATCGATGTACAGTGCTGATTTAGAGATCTCTACATCTGAGAGAGCAAACAACAGCTACACAAGTGTTTGGCACAGCGGAGGGAAATTGTAACCTAGTAGTGACATGTTTCCAGCCAGTGAAAGTACTATGTTGCACAGAATATGTTGACGATAATTTAATGTTCGTTGCTTTTGTGTTAGTCCAAAAGTTTTTACCAGTCCCCTGGTTAAGACTTTTACAAAAACTGCACAGTCTCTGCCATATTCTATTTTGGTAATTTGGTGCAGGATGATGGCCATAAAAATCTCTGTAAAAAATATGTATTTGCTTGTTGAAGATTAAGCTGACTGTCAGTTTGACCGAATGTTAAGAGCTAGTTGGTTGTGGAACATCGTAGACCATCGTTTGTGTTGTAAAATTGACATCGAAAGATGATGCACTTTAAATGATGATCAGCAAAATTCTGTTGATGTAATGTAAAAAAAAAAAAAACTGAGAAATTAAATTCAGAGATCTTAAACAAGTGAGCTCCATTCATGCACAACACCGCTCATTCATATGCTTTGATCTAAAAACCTTTCATTGTTGCTTGGGCTGTATGTTTAGAGTCATCCTGCTGTAAGGTCAACCTCTGTCCCCCATTTTTACTCTAGAAGGTTTTCTTCTAGGGTTACCCTATATTTAGGTGAAACCATGGTACTGCCACCATAGCGTTTTGATGTGGTAATGCTGTTGTCAGACTGGTATGCAGGCTGAAAATATGACTTCACGTATTTCTTTTTCAATAATGACTCTCTTGTTGCCACCCTTCCATAAAGGCCAATTTGTAGAGTGCATATGTAACAGACATCCTGCCACCAGATTGTCCCACCTGAGCCTTAGATCTCTGAAGCTCCTCCAGAGTTACCATGGGCCACTCAGATGTTTCTCCGATTATTGTCCTTGTAATGGAAAGGACTTTTGCTTGCTAAAGTCTCATGCCTGTGTACAACTTACAGTTTATGGTTATGACATTTGCGTAGAATAGTTTTTTTATGCTTATTAAATTTGTGTAGAATGTTTTTTTTTCTACTTTCCCACTCTGAAGGTCACATGCAGCTGCAGGATAGATAAAGAAGAGGTCAGATTCTCACAGTAATTTGTTAAAAAGTGAGCTCTCATAAATGTCTCATAAACGTTACCAGGCCTTTTTCTTGAGTGTAAAAACATTGTCTTAACTCTGTAAGTCAGAGCAACATTCTTAGACGATTTGCTCTCATCTTGTTAATAAAGCTGATTTGGGGATTTTTATCATAATCGTGCTTGGATAGTCTAATTTAGGCATGAGCACTAATAGTCTAATAAACATATGTCTTAGGATATTTATTTTTGACCTTATTCTGTTTTGGAATCTGCCCCAACTTTAATCTTGAGCTGTCTGCTGTGTTCTTCAGTCTTCATCCTGCTGTTTGTTCACTGATGTTCTCCAACAAACCTTTGACCCCTCCAGATAACAGTTGTATCTATACACTGGACACAGTTTACTAATTAGGTGAGTTCTGATGGCAACTGGTTTTATTTAGAGGTATCAAAGCAAAAAGGCAAAAGGGGCAAAAGGGTCGAAAACAAATGCATGCCAAGCTTTGTTCAATTTTCAGTTGTAAAATATTTTGAAAATCATGTTACATAAGTTTTCCCATTTCAAATCCCAATTAAATATATTAAAGGCAAAAATATTAAAAACTGTTTGCGGGCTGTAATACTGAAATGAGAAAAAACAATAGACAAATTAAATTATTGCAACTGCAACACGACTGTAACATGTCTTTGTCAATTAACTTGTGGCTTCATGGCTTAAAAGGATTTCTTTATTCTGGGATAAAAGCATTCAAAGTTAGCTGTCTTTTCCAGACTAATGTCCCTGATGAAATACAGTACTGGGCGGATGATGTTTGAACAAACGTGTAAAAACTAATTTGATTAAGCAAAGCCAACTTTATTTATGAAGTACTTTAAAAACAGCAGGCACTGACCAAAGCGCTGAGCAAAAAGGATAAATTCAGATAAATTTTACAAAATTAAAATTCAGAACCAATAAGATAATAATTAAACCTAGAAATAAATAATCCAAGTAAAAATAGCGACATGAAATACATTGACAAGAGGAAAGTAAAAATTGATATACTCATACGGGAAAAAAAAGCCAAAGAGAAGAGATGAGTCTTAAGAGCAGATAAAAAACGTCTATTAAATGGACTTTATAATTTTCAGCGGCAAAGCGCTCTATAATTTGGGAGCTGCAACAGCAAAATCCAGATGCCCCCCCCCCCCCCCCCCCCCCAGAGCTCCTGCATGTCCTTGGTACCTCGAACAACTGCTGATCAGAGAGACCAAGAAGAGGGAAGGAAGTGCAGTAGCTACTGATTAAAACCCAGACTTTTCCAAAGTTTCAAAGAGTCTTTATTGTCACCGCGTGTTATTGTGTGGACATTTCTCTATGGCCACTCCGGTTCAGAGTACACATAATGAAGGCAAACAGGCGATGAATAAGGATTACAGTGTTTTTTTTCCTTGTAGCTTTCTGCAGAAATAAAAAAATAAAAGGTTGATTCAAAAGTTGTATGACCTAGTTGTCCTTCATGAGTTGCAGATAACATATATTGAGGTAATAAGGTGTTTAATGTGCAATGATGATTTGAGATCCAGACCCTTTTCTTACCCGAGCTAAACTGAGTTATGCCACCTTCGACCTCAGTGTCCGGCATTTTCTTTCTTTTTTTTGTTTAGTAACGAGTCCGGTTCGTTTAGACAGAGCTTGGTGGATTAGAGAGACAATTCTACAGAATTACAAAGAAGAATTCATTTGAAATAATAGATACATTTCAAGCAAAAGGTTTATTGAACAGTACCTCAGGATGTGTGCGTCGATATTTAATTAATTCTTCAGGCCTCTTCAGGCTCAACTTTCCACCGTCCTAATCATTCACAACTCACCGCTAACATATTGTCATCATTGGACTCGTCGAACTGATAATCTACCCGATGCTCTGCAGCCAGCAAACCGTCTGCGATGTTGAAGAAAACACGAAGAGGAAAGCACTGTCTCCTGAAGTTAAAGATAAAAGCAAATAAGACGAGACCAGTGACTCATTGCTTAAGAATATTCCTCATCACAATGAGAACGGCCAGCACAGATATTCCCATTGTTAGTTATAATCTGCTGAGACAATTAAAACTAAGCTCTGTGTTATCTCAGGGTCAAAGAGAAAATGTATTCACGGTAGTGAATCAAGTAGTCAAGCGTGGTATCAAAACAGGCAGGCGGCAGCTCTTCTTGAGCCAAACAAGCTGAGGTTTTGAAAAGGGGAGATTTCATTATGATTATTTTATTTCAGTCTAAAATACCAAACTCATTTCCATGCAGTCCAATTCAAGGCAACATAATGAAGCCAATCATGGCCGTTCTCCGCAGGTATTTCACACGGAGACGTCTGCATCTTGGATTGGAGGGAGATGCTAATTGGTGAGAAGGACTGGAGAGGATGCTCTGACTAAATGTGTTATTTCTGAGACACATACACAGCAGTAACCTGAAGCAGCACGAGAGTGCTTTCAGGTTTTTTTACGCCCTCACTATACCGCACAAAGTGTTCTGGGCCCACAGCATCACTGATCATCTCCCCTCACTTTAAGGTGTTCTCTACAGACCCACCAGGAGTGTTTGTTGATGAAATATGTGATCTCAGTCTTATCTAACCTGAGCACGCCGTTCCAGTTAAAGTTTAGCAAACTCCGTGTTTACATTTGTCATAGCAAGACCAAAAAGGCTTTTTTTTTTTTCTTCATGACATTACTCCAAAACAAGGAGTTTGTGTGTAGAGTCTAATGGTTGTTTGGAGACGCGGTAAAAAGGTAAAAAGTAAATATAATAAAATGCTTTTGTTATGTTTGTTTTAAATAGATTTGTGTGCTACTGTAAAAAAATGACAACACTGATGCGTGAGCTCGTCACAAAGTATAAGTAGGTCAAAGCGCTACATAAGGCTGATATTTTACGCGGAATTCCTTCATGCATTTTCTCCACCAAAATTTAGAATAAACCTGAGGGAGAAACAAACATTAGCTGTGGAAAACCAAGCAGTATCTGGCTTCAGCACATGTTCTGATGTTCTGGTTATCCACTTTGGTACAGACAAAAGTCCTAGGTCTTGCTGTCACTAAGATTTAAAAGGCTAATGGTTGTCTGTGGTGACTCGCTCAGGCAATCAAATAAAGGCTGCACGCCATCCTCCATGTTTGATTTAAGAAGCTGTTAGATCAGGATATCGTCAGCATAGCAATGAAGTGCTGCTGTTCCAACAACGAATTACCACAAGTGTAAGTTTTGTTCTTATTTATTTCGGTTGTTTAACTCAACCCTGTCATTCCAAAAAATTTAAAAAACAAAACAGACAGAAGCATGGTTGTGCCATGGGATCTCCAGTGTCACCAATTGTAGCCAATCTTTACATGGAAGAAATGGAAAACAGAGCCACATATGTAAACCAATGGTTTACATATGTGGATGACACATTTGTCAAAATTCAGTTTAAAGAAGTGGAAACTTTCACAAGACACATCAACTCGGTGGACAACAACATCAAGTTTACCAGAGAGGATGCCAACGACAACAAGCTACCTTTTCTGGACTTTTTGGTGAGCATGGAAGGAGATGGAAACCTCAACATTGAAGTGTATAGGAAACCCACACACACAGACCAATATCTTCTTTTTGACTCACACCACCCACTGGAGCACAAACTTTCAGTCATCAGAACCTTACAACACCGGGCCGAGCATTTCCCAACTAAAACAGAAGGGAAGCACAAGGAACAGAAACACATCAAAGATGCCCTCCAAACCTGTGGGTACCCTAACTGGGCTTTTGTAAAATCAGCAAGAAATTCCAAAAAACACGCTGCAGAACATAATGGTGAGAAGAATAAACACAAAAACATCATCATCCCATATGTTGCTGGAGTCTCAGAAAAACTCAAGAGGATTTTCTCCAAACACAAAATCCCAGTACATTTCAAACCAAACAAGACCCTCAGACAGAGGCTGGTGCATCCCAAGGACAAAACCCCCAAACCTAAGATGAGCGGAGTGGTGTATGCAGTTCAGTCAGTGAGGAATGTTCTGATCTTTATATTGGAGAAACCAAACAACCTCTCCACAGACGCATGGCTCAACACAGGAGAGCTCCCTCCTCAGGTCAAGACTCTGCTGTCCACCTACACCTAAAGGACAAAGGACACTCTTTTGAGGACCAAAATGTTCACATTTTGGACAAAGAAGACAGATGGTTTGAAAGGGGCGTGAAGGAAGCCATCTACGTTAAGAGAGAAAAACCAACCTTAAACAGAGGAGGGGGCCTTAGGTTCCAACTCTCAAAAACTTATAATACAGCTATAGGATTGATTCCGGCCAATCATCACCTCAATTCTCATCCTCATACGGGTGATCAAAACATCGTTCCTGTAAGCCAGGCCAATAACGACCCTAACGACTCCCCATGGCAGAGACGTGGACCAGTTTTGGTTTAATTTGCAGACCTACAATGACCTTAACGACTCCCCATTACTAAGGGGGTGGACCTGTTTCGGTTCAATTTGCATGTTATCTAAGCCATTACAAGGCCTTTGTTGGGCAGTACTATAAAGCTTGCTACTCCACATTACTCCAGACATTTTGAATTGAGAAAGCTTTCTGGATAGGAAGTGAAACATCTTCAAACTTCGGAAATAAGTCCAGTTGTTTTGTTTTTTAACTTTTTTGGAATGACCATGACCTAGATGACGGAGAATCTTCACCAGCAACTCAACCCTGCTTAATTTATCAGTATGTTGTGCTGAAATTAAATGACCTAGCTAGTTACTTGTTCCATCTTCCTTGCATTGCCTAGCAGTAGCAAATATTGTACGACATCTTCAACAGATTCCTTTATGCTGTGCAAAAATGTTTCCCATGTGAACACCCCAGAACAAAAAAATATAACTCGGTACAGGGGATTTTCTTCTCTCACAGAGTGAATTCTAGGAAATGTTTCTCAACAATTCCTACAATGCAGTTTTTATTTCTACTTTTATATGTTAAATACGGGTTTAAACTACAAAAGAGGGTTTAATACTTTTTTTGTCATTTCAAAAACTTTCTAAACTTTCTGGTAACAGTAAAATATTTGAGCTACTTTTGAATAATTCAAGAGTCATTCAAAGGGTAACCAGCAAGCTAAAGGACATAATGGGGCAGGTAGGCGATAAGATAGGAAAAGGTCATAGAAAGAGCAGCATTCAGGCAGCAAAGTCCCTCAGAGAAAACCTGGCTGGTCATGTAGGAAATACATGAGCAGCGTGAAGAGGCAAGGCGCTCCTCAGGCAAAACGGTCGCCGGATGGACTGCGAATGTGAAGACAGTCAGGATATCTGCTGAAAGGCGATTTGTTATCTGAAACACACCAAGGAATTCTAAGTTAAGTCCCCTTTACTAATAACTTAAGTAGCTTGTAGATAAGTGAGGCCTCCTCGTAAGCGAGGAGGAAAATTAAATAAACCTGAACTATTGTCATAAAACGTGAATATACTGATGCATTTATTTAGAATGTCATGCAGAAAAAAGATGAATGATTTTCAGAGCTAGCTTACTTTGGAGAAGGTACTGGTGGGAAGAGATTAACACATGGGAGTAGATTTAAGAAAGCGGCCGATAAGCCCTCCAGGATATAGCAAGCTCCACCATATAGCTGGGGAAGATAAAACACATAATGAATGGTTGGAGCTTAAAATGTCTTGGGAGGACACAGTGGATGGAAACGAGATGCTTTATAGTTGGAAAGTTGCAGAGTGATAAGCTGGGCAGTTTACAGGTTGGAGAAAAGTTGATGTTTTTGCTGCTCAGCATAAATATTAATGTGGCGGCCTCTATCATCCACCATAAATTAACTACTTATAAAGCCCTTATGCGCTCAATCTAATCTACAAATGTGATCTAAATGTCATTATGTATTCTAAAACTAAAAGTATTTAGTGAGCCACATGCAGATTCATCTCCGTAAACTAAACCGTCTTCAAAAACTTTATTTCAGCTATTCATTTCAAAAAGTGAAACATATTTACTATAGTTATACATTGCACACAGAATGACTTATTTTAAGTGTTACTTTCTGATAATTTTAATAACTATGCCTTACAGCTTATCAAAACCCAAAATGCAGAGCATTGTATCAGACCACTGCAAAAAACTTCAATATACAAATGCGATCTCATGGTCATGTTGGAGCCGACACAATCATGGGAAAAACATCTGGCTTGACAGTTGTCCAACAGACACTCAGTGCACTCTGTGATCACCATGACATCTATAAAGACTTAAACTTACAACTGAAAAATGTAAGGGAATCTTTCTTGTCTGAGATCATCAGCAAAAACATTAATGATGCTTGTGCCTTATTTGCCAAAGTCGACAGGTTAACAAACCTTCTTTGTCCATGGCATCTGAACTCCGCTCCACCAGGACCTGCAATGAATTTCCTGACTTCTTTATTGAGAAAATCCAAAAGATTAGAGGGGCAGTCTGTATTATCCATATGGATTTCAGTAGCAACGTCATCTCCAACTAGAACTGGGTTGGCCTCTATGGTATAGCATTCAAATTATTTAAATAATTAATCCTACGTAAAGGACAGGGACCTTTTTGTGTCAGTAGGTAACTTTACATCAGAGACCACCAAAATCGCACACGGTTCCCCAAGGGTCCATCCTGGGTCCCCTTCTATTCAATATCTACATGCTCCCTCTAGCTCAGATAATAAAAAACAACAACATCAGCTACCATAACTATGCAGACGACACACAGCTCTACATCACCATGTCACCAGGTGACTATGGACCAGTTCAAGCACTGAGTAAATGTCTTGAAGAAATCAATGCATGGATGTGCCACAATTTTCTTCAGTTGAACAAAAACGAAACTGAAGTAATAATTTTGGGCCGATAAAGGTGCGATCAAAAGTTAGCACTTTTGATCGCACCTTTAGCTGAATTGATTACTGCAATAGTGCCTTCACAGGTCTGCCAAAAAAGTCAATCAGACAGCTGCAGTTGATCCAGAACCCTGCTGCCTACATCCTCACTAAGACTAAGAAAGTAGAGAACATGGACCCGGTTCTAAAGTCCTTACACTGGCTCCCTGTATCTCAGAGAATAGACTTTAAAATACTTCTGTTAGTCTATAAATCCCTGAATGGTTTAGCACCTAAATACATCACAGACTTGTTATCAGTGTATCAACCCTCCAGACCACTCAGGTCTTCTGGCTCCAGCCTACTCTGAATACCCAGAACCAGAACCAAACACGGAGAAGCAGCATTTAGTTCCTATGCTCCACTTATCTGGGATAAACTCCCAGAAGACTGTAAAAGTGCTGAAATCCTGACTTTCTTTAAATCAAGATTAAAAACACATTTGTTTATAGTTGCCTTTAAATGTTATCGTTAGTGTTTTTAGTCCCCCTTGTCTTATATATTGACCTGCTGCAACTATTCAACTGCAATGTGCATTCCTCTGTATGTTTTTGTTTCTTAAATTCTGTTCACAGCACTTTGAATTGTCTTATTTAAATGTGCTTTACAAATAAACTTACCTTGCCTCACACCCTCCACAAGGAGGGTGTGAGGCCTTTAATGTGGAAAATCAAGGTCCCAGAGTTTTAATAGAGAGTGGCGAGGCACAGAATCCATCTTGCTTGGGGTCGAATGTGATGTTTTCCACAGTCAGTGATGATTTGGGGAGCCATGTAATCAGCTGGTGTTGGTCCACTGTGTTATATCAAGTCTAAAGTCAGCTGAAGAAAGTATACAGCACTTCTTGCTTCCCTCTTTTGACAAGCTTTACGGAGATACCTTTTTATTTTCCAGCAGGATTTATCATCTCCCCTCAATGCTAAAAGTACCAGTACCTGATTTAGTTGAATTATTAGATGCTTAAATCACTCCCAGACCTGTCATGTGCATCAGTATATAAGCATTACATAACATGGCCTCTAGATGTGGAAACCTCTCACCTTCCTACTCACCTTTCAGCTTCTTGAAAGCCGTTATGAACTCCGGTCAGAACCCACCGCCCTGCCCATCCCCCCTCTTTGTCATACCTTGGTCTGAATTAGGAAAATGGCCACAGTGTCACCAGCAAACCAGCCTGACTAAACCCCAGAGATTCTCTAGAGTTACAGACAGACCAATTTATAAAGAAAACAAAATCTAAAGAGACTCCAGAAGCAAAGATGCAGAAAAGCTAAAGGCCGTTTTCCAAAGCAACATTGCTCTTTCTTGACGTCTCGGCATTGCCACAAAAGGTGCCCCAGCACACTGGCAGATACTGACATGTCTATATTAAAATCTGTTTTAATTAGTCACACACTATATTGTAATTTTCTAATAAATTGTAATTTGGTTATATAGCAGCTGTGAACCCTAAATATCAAAATCAACAGGATACTTGAAACACAGTATATGTATCATTCGGTGTACAATGAATCTATATAGTAAGAAAGCTTCCAATTTTGGACCGAGATAGTGAAATGAAATAACTTTTCAAGGATACTGTGATTTGTTGAGATGTGATTAAAAAGGGATATCAAACCTAATCCTATTTTATTCTTCTGGATCAGCTGACATGGTACAGATTTACGAGGGGGGGGTTGATCCTGCTACCTGCAGGATCACCAAACTATGGAGGAGGGGATCACAATAGCTCATCCTTGATCTTCAGGGGTCCCTACAGTGGAGGAACACGAGTCGCTAGGTGGTGCGTGGGATTAGTTGTCTAAATGATCTTACTCGGCTACACCTCTGACAGTGTTCATAAAAGGCTTACACGTAAGGGGGTTCAGTCAGTATTAGAGCTTCACGCATTTGTTTTTGCTCCCCATCTATTAGCCTATCTTTAGTTTTTAGAAATTGTTTATTTTCCTTTGCTCCATTTATGTGCCTCAGTGTGCAGCAGGGATTATCGTACCTGGCACAACATTCTGTGGTTGTTATCTTATAAGCTTTATATTTTTAGAAATAAAAGGAATAATGAAGGTGAAGAAGGGAAAAAAAAGCATTTTCCTTTGAAAAATGTGTTGTCTGAGTTGAACATTTTTATCTGGAGAAGCAAACGTGTTGCAAAAGTAATGGATCTTCTGAAGTCTTCAACTGTGGACCAACTGGCTAAAGAAGCCGAACATTAAGTCTATTATTTTCTGTTGTAGACATCCATAAACACAGGTATACTTTAAGTTTCAGTGAATGTAGTTTTGTATGTATGTATCCTTTATTTAACCAGGTTAATAACTCATTGAGATTAAAAAATTCTTTTTCAAGAGTGACCTGGCCAAGACGGTAGCGTAACACATACATCACATCCAAAATACAAAACCAGATACATAAAATACATGAGGCCTCACATAATTAAACATTAGGGCAGTCACAGAAGCCAAATGATCTAGTGTATTTGTCCTTTAAAATTATTTGAATTACCCCGCAGGTCATAATGGGCAACAGTTCGAGACAGAAGTGAACATAATTACAGTTGTGGTCAAAAGTGTACATACACTTGTAAAAAAATCATAATGTTATGGCTGTCTTGAGTCTTCAATAAGTTCTACAACTCTTATTTTTCTGTGATAGAGTGATCGGAACACATACATGTTTGTCACAAAAAACAGTCATAAAGTTTGGTTCTTTCATAAATTTATTATGGGTCTGCTGAAAATGTCACCAAATCTGCTGGGTCAAAAATATACATACAGCAACAAAATTTGTCAACTTTGGTGATGTAGCGAGTTGTGTCAATCAAATTAGCTTCATGTCATGGCCTCTTCACTTCTTCTAAGTGATTCTGATTGACTACAGCTGTTGACTTCTCTTGAGCCCATTTAAATAGGGCTCATTTGACCCAGTGATTAGACTCAGCTACAAAAGCCACAATGGGAAAGTCAAAGGAACTCAGTGTGGATCTGAAAAAGCGAATTATTGACTTGAACAAGTCAGGGAAGTCACTTGGAGCCATTTCAAAGCAGCTACAGGTCCCAAGAGCAACTGTGCAGACAATTATACGCAAGTATAAAGTGCATGGAACAGTTGTGTCACTGCCACGATCAGGAAGAAAACGCAAGCTATCACATGCTGCCGAGAGGAGATTGGTCAGGATGGTCAAGAGTCAACCAAGAATCACCAAGAAGCAGGTCTGCAAGGATTTGGAAGCTGATGGAACACAGGTGTCAGTCTCCACAGTCAAGCGTGTTTTACATCGGCATGGACTGAGAGGCTGCCGTGCAAGAAAGAAGCCCTTGCTCCAGAAAAGGCACCTTATGACTCGGCTGAAGTTTGCTGCTGATCACATGGACAAAGATAAAACCTTCTGGAGGAAAGTTCTCTGGTCAGACGAAACAAAAATTGAGCTGTTTGGCCACAACACCCAGCAATATGTTTGGAGGAGAAAAGGTGAGGCCTTTAATCCCAGGAACACCATGCCTACTGTCAAGCATGGTGGTGGTAGTATTATGCTCTGGGGATGTTTTGCTGCCAGTGGAACTGGTTCTTTGCAGAAAGTAAATGGGATAATGAAGAAGGAGGATTACCTCCAAATTCTGCAGGAAAACTTAAAACCATCAGCCCGAAGGTTGGGTCTTGGGCGCAGTTGGGTGTTCCAACAAGACAATGACCCAAAACACACATCAAAAGTGGTAAAGGAATGGCTAAACCAGGCTAGAATTAAGGTTTTAGAATGGCCTTCCCAAAGTCCTGACTTAAACCCCATTGAGAACATGTGGACAGTGCTAAAGAAACAGGTTCATGCAAGAAAACCATCACATTTAGCTGAACTGCACCAATTCTGTAAAGAAGAGTGGTCAAACATTCGACCTGAAGCTTGCCAGGACCTTGTGGATGGCTACCAAAAGCGCCTAGTTGCCGTGAAAATGGCCAAGGGACATGTAACCAAATACTAATGTTGCTGTATGTATATTTTTGACCCAGCAGATTTGGTGACATTTTCAGCAGACCCATAATACATTTATGAAAGAACCAAACTTTATGACTGTTTTTTGTGACAAACATGTATGTGTTCCGATCACTCTATCACAGAAAAATAAGAGTTGTAGAACTTATTGAAGACTCAAGACAGCCATAACATTATGATTTTTTTACAAGTGTATGTACACTTTTGACCACAACTGTATATAGGAAGATGCCCAAGAATACATTTATAAATAAAAACTAGCCAGTGAGAGAGTCTGCGATTAGTCAAGGAGAGACATTTTGTCATAGCAAACAAAGCGCAGCGATGTGTTTGATGGCTACAGTTAGTCACGAAACACAGGGCACAATGATATGCAGCATCCAATTTTTATTTTCCAAATGTGGGGCTGAGGCATTCATAAATAGCAGATCTCCATGATCCATCAAGGAGAAGAATGGTTGAAGTAATCAAGTGCCTTCTGACTTGGCGTAAGAAACACTTTTTGTTTCTTAAAATTAATCCCAATTTAAATTTTAGCTCAAATACCAGATTGCCAAACTGAGATTTAAAGGATAGATTCTCATCAATCAGAATTCCTAAGTATTTGTAGCACCTGACAACTTCAATTTCAACCCCTTGAACATTTAACAGGCTGGGTGCTTACTGTTTGATTTCTCTGCATTCAAAACCAGCTTAAGCCCAGCCAGACGGGGTTGAACGGTGTCAAAAGCAGATTTCAGAAATCTAAATGATTGTAAACAGAGAAGAAGATGAACAATAAATAACTGTATCATCAGCATATAGATGAGGTTCAACATCAATTGACATCTGACATCCAAACATCTGTACAGTGATAGAAAAAACAGTTTCTTTAGCTAAACCTTTTGGAAGTTGCAGTTAATTAAAACTTCGGGTTTGCTGCACGATGGGTGTGTTTGTGTGTTCACCACAGCATGTGCAGGTGTGATGTCAACTGTGATCCCTTGAGTGGATTAATCAGAAAGATTTTTTTTTTTTTTACCCCTATAACTTTCCCTCTTCCATCTCGCCCACAGAACAGGGCAACGGAGAGGAATCTGTCAGTTCTACCTGATGCGCCTGCACAACATCCACTCTCCTCTGTGCAGAGTTCATCCCCGAAGACGCCAGTCTGTCACAAATCTGACACGCCGGTGGACAGCAGTCACTCTCCGGCCCAAGCCGAAGGTGACACAGCAGCATAGGAGCCCTCTTCAACTAGAGTCCCTCTGTCAGTCTGAGGGCACCTAAAGCTACAATTTGGAGCTCGCCTTCTGTGGTGAAACACAACGGATGCCGGCACAATGCAAGGGGCGTGCGACACACATACACGGTTAACCCACGCATCCACGGGCGCGCACACACAAAACCTTGTCACTCAGGCAAACGGGGTACATGATTCGACACAAGATGGAGGCCGCTTATGTAACGCTCGATTCATTTCATAGGTTTAGTTGAGTGTGTGTATGGGCTGGGAGGAAGAGGCTCTTAGCAGGAGCAAGATCAAAGCTGACATCCAGCAGAACCTGCCAAAATGACAGAGATCTTTTTTTTATGGAAGGAAGAAAACTGACACAAAGGTAATTCTGGCAGTCTTTTATTTATCTTTTACCATGCAAAACATACATATTTGTTAGGTTTTCAGTAAAAATGTCTATGCAGTGAAATAGGTATACAAAGTTTCACTTTAAATACTGCTCATCATCCCTGTTAAAAGCAAAACGTAAGAAAATCCATGTTTTCTTTCACATTATATTTTCCCAAATTAATTACTTTCCAAAGGAAAGGCGACATTAATTCAAAAGTTCACATTAATTCAAAATATATGCTAATTAAAGTGGTTTTCTATGCACAAACAAAATTTGCAAAAAATAATCGTCTTAGAAGTTTAGTTTAAATTCAGAGAACTATCTGGTCTCCTATTCAGTTTAAAAAGCACAATATTTTGGGTAGAGACTCCCCAATGCAAAAGGAAAATATGTTTTCACCATATAATAAGGCCTCTTAGGTAGCAGTTCATCTATATTCACCACAGAAAGGGAGGCAGGGCTCTTGTAAATCTGACGGGGATTTCAGTGTTCAGTACATGCTTAATATTCTCCACAGATCATAAACTCCACCGATTTAATAAATGGCTCTTTCCATTTAAGATGGCAGAGGAGTGACCTGAACTTGCAGCTGAAATATTTATTTTAAATCAAGACAGATTGTAACAGAGCATAATATTCCAACCCTGTTGTGTTTCAGTAGAGGCAGTATAATAATAACACTCAACATAAATTAGTATGTCTAGACATCAAGCATTTGGTTCTGGTAACGTTGGTGGTTTACTTCCCTGCTGAACAGCTAAATAGTTCATCACTTATATAATGCAGGTCCCTTTAACTGGATATTATAAACAGACTAATTCAAACTCCCAAAATGCAACCTCATAAGACTCACAGTGGAATAGGAGCAGTGTGGCTTCCCCTTTAGCGCAGACAAACTTATTTTTTGACTTTAACAAATTCCATACACAAATAATTTCAAAATACCTCTATAAATGTCTCTTAAACTCAGTCTTACTGTAAACACACACTCAGTTTATCTCTAGATATATTTCTTTTACGAGTTCAAAGCAGTGGATATTGTTCTGGCTGTTAGTTGGTTTTGTTTCTAGCAGTGACAGGCTTGTAGTGCAGTCAGGAGTGTAGAGTCGAGAAGTTCCTCACAGTTACAAAAAGTTTAAAGTTCTTCAAAAAAGGCCACCCTTGACTTGGTGCTCTGTAGTGTGAGCTGTAAAAGACAAAAAAAAAAGTTATAAAAAAGGTTTAGGTAAGTGAGAGATAAACAACAAATGCAAAATGTAAAGCAGGCCAGCAATCAACACAGATGCACAACATTTCAAACGACTATCTGCCCAGAGAGAGGAACCACAGCTTGTCCTTCAGTCAGCCTCTAATCCTCATCGATGGCGCCTGGTCAAAGTATTCCTTCCCTCATTAACGTTTTAAAATCTAGTATCTGTACAACCACAAACTTCCGAGTATTACATTATATGGACAGACCAACAAAATCTACTGCATACTTGTAAAGAGAAAGGAAAAGAATACAGTGTTCAAAACCTTTTACAAATAAAATCCATTGCAATATCAGTCTTTGCAAAGGACTTTGCCAAGGATTAATGCTATTATATTCCAGGTGTCATGAATGAATGACAATGACATGCTAAAGGTCATAGAAAGCTGGAAGCATTGTAATGGCACATGAGGATGAGGGCAGAATGTAAAATGTGTCATTGCGATACTTAACTACAATATCGGCATTCCTAATGTTGTGCAGCATTTCGTCCCCCTGAATCATCCCATTGTAAACACTGCAGTGGCAACGGCATTCTATAGAAATACGTTCCTTCAGAAACAGCGTAGAAATCGCCAACATGGTGCCCTCAAAGACCACATGTGGTGTCCTCAGACCTGTTCTAAAACTAGGGTTATTTTTCTCTACTTTTGCAATCACATCTGCATTTATATAGATTTAAAAATATAGATTTAACAATTGCAAATATGTTTATTGGTGAGCGCTGACTCTTCTAGTTCAAAGGACAGTACTTGTAGCCCTTCGTGTGACACAGTACCAATGAAGTAGCTCTCAGTTTCAAAAAGGTTGGTGGCCTAGTCAAAGCCCAGACCTATATATAACTGAGGATCTGTGGCAAGACCTGAAAACGGTTATCAATCCAATCCGAAGATGATCCATTTTGCAAGGAATGATGGGTATACATGTCAGTCACTACATGTGTAAAGACTACACTCCAAAGACTGCAGGTGTCATTGCAGTTAAAGGTGGTTCACCACATTGGCTCAGGAGGGTTGAAAACACACTTTTCAGATTGTAAGTAAAATTTAAACTATGTATAATTTTCCTTCAGAATTTTGCATTACTTTGTATGACTATCATATAAAATCAAAATAAAACAAACTTTGTGGTTGTAATGTAACAAAATGTGGATAAGTCCAAGGGCTATAAATACTTTTGCAGTGCACCGTAATCCTAATAAATGTACCATGAAGCAGTCCACAGTAGACCTTTAAAAAGCAGTAACTAAATGGTAAAAATCCTGCAGGGTAAAACGTTATTACTTGAACCTGGCTTTCATAATTTTCCAGCTGTCAACAGGCCCTTTGGAGGGTGCACACATGAGCGTGCAAGGCAGGAAGCTGTGGCACCCTGGCCAAGTTTCTTTTAATAGGAGTTGGCTCCGTCATAGGAGTCTGCAGTGGTGTCAGGGTTTGGAAGTTTTCCACAATTCAAATTTCTCAAACTGTGACGATTCATGGATCAAACGCTACATTTTTTTCTTTAGTTCACACTCTGGATACGGTGCTTACGTCGAATGTTCTTCCAAGTCGGCGATGAAGAAAGTATTAAGGGACACCACTTTAGAAAAAAAGTAGAAGTTTCAAACTTTTAGAAATTTTAAGGTCGTCCCATTAAAAATGTAATTACAGGCTGCGGAGCCCAGGGCTGCACTGCTGTCAGGGGAAGGCCACACTCGAGGGGTTTTGTCACAGGCCATTAGAAGCCCACTGCTCCGTACTATTCTCAGATACATAAAAAACGAACAGCCGGCTACAAAATATGTGTAAAACACAACCTGCACATGTCATAAAAAAATAATCTATGATTTTTATCTCACTCAGCTTGGTTTCTGTTCCTCCTAATCACTCTGACCTAATGTATCCCTTTCTATTCATGTAAAGTTTAAGGGAGTTTTGATCATTTATGTTTCAGTTAAAATGCCTGCTTTAAGATAGATTATAAAATTTACAGCGTCACAATAAATACTTAAAGGTGCATAGCCATGTTATTTAACTTTTTGTATTTATAGATCAGTAGCTCACTGGTTGCATACAACGTTTTTATGAAATATCACTTCCTGTTGGTGTATTAGTTGTTATTTTGGTGTTTTATGATTTGGTTTTGCACAATTTGTTAGTAAATAAAGCCTTTCACGTTGATTTATGTGTATATTATATTAACAGAAGTACGTACTGCACATACGCAGGTTAAAACAAGGAAGCGGCTAACGGCTATTAGCATCTCGCAGCGAAATGATGAAGAAAGGACCAAGGTCCAGTGAAAAATAAACACAAAAAGAAAAAAGATTCCAAGAGGGAAAAGACTGGAATGTTGCTGGGAATACCATATGACTGTTGGTGTTGACTGAAGCGGACGCTAAACCTGCCGAGGCTCAGATGTGACCTCAGAGTTGATTGTCGTGCGTAAATAACGGTTGGTCTTCATTCACGCCGAGCTGCCGCTTTACTGCGAGGCATTTCAGAGGGTCAGGCTCGGTCCGGCATTATTTCATTTTGATTTATTAACTAAGCAAACTGACATTATGAAAGCTCTGCGATACTGTCAGTAGATGGCGCCACATCTGTTTAAATCTGCTCATCGCGCATTAGCCGGAAATATTTTTCGGCTCAAAAAGGAAAGAAATCAAAATACTATCAAGTTGGACGCTTGGTGTACATAACCTTATTTTGACATGATCAAACAATTTTGGGTCTTTTTTTATAAGCATACGTGGCTATATACCTTTAAGCATAGCTCAAATTTTTAAATTGCTAGATTAAAACTCAGGCAGATTAAGAATTGCTATTTTATGTGTTTTGGTGTCCTTTCAGGGATTGTACACTTCCAATTTAGCATAACCTGTTGCACTAGCGGTACATTATAAAACCAGATAAGCAGCAAACAGTTAAGTTTTACAGGTATCTGGGCTAATGAAAACCCCCCAAAATTAAGAGTACAATAACTTAACCGTTGAGAAGTTAGTTTTAATCCTCATGATGACCTATCCATTATCTTATACCTGCTTATCTTTGCAGGGGAGCTATCTCCAGTGGTCATTGGGCGGGTGTCAGAGTACACCTTGCTGGACTGGTCGCCAGTAAATCACAGGGTAGCATGGAGACACGCACACAGGACAGGCAACCATGCCCGCACACACCCATGCCTTAGGGCAATTCAGAGAGACCAATTAACCACCCAGTTGTGTTTTTGGACTGTGGGAGGAAGCCAGAGTACCCGGAGAGAACCCATGCACAGGGAGGACATGCAAACTCCATGTAGAAAAACCCCAGGCCAGGGTTCGAACCCAGGACCATCCTGCAGCAAGGCAAAAGTGCTACGTGCAGCGCCACTGTTTGCAATCCAAACGCATTTCTTCCAAAACATTGCAAGCCGTATATCCAACTGTAACATGCAACCCAATTCAACATATCTCATGACTGCCAACAACGTTTACCAAGGAGACAGACTGACGACGGGTCCACTTAACCCTCCTAGCGCCACCATGACTGAAAAAAATGGAACATCATTTAAGTTATGATTTTAATTACAACATGATGAACCCTATTCAGTTCTAGACAAATCAAACACTTATATTCTTTGTTCTGTATATGCACTTAGTAGGGTGTTTAATGTAACATCGGGTTGTTTGTCAGCTCTAAGGCTGCTGAGCTGACATGTGACATAACTAAGGCGAAAGAGCAGAGCATGACATTTGTGACTGGTGGAAATAAGTGGAAATCAATTAAATGGACAAGATCAACGTGGAATATAAAAAGATTTGCATCGGTTTGAGTTGCTAAGGTGATAATTATCCTCATCACTGCTTGTTTCAGCCTTTCGTTTGCATCTATCACAGTTCACGGATCATCTGAGTCACATTCTGAGTCAAACATTTATAGCAGCTGCTTGCGGTAGGAATATTTCCACTGTCTGAGGTGTATTTGCCAAACAAAAAGTATGTCTAATTGGACCAAAATGCTACAGAGTTCAGGTAGGAGACTGGTAAGTCATTCACAGCAAAGTAGAAACAAATCACCCCCAAGCCTTATTTTTGTCAGCTCTTCTTTATTGTAACTAGCCCTCGGCAATAGTATGACCCTGGGTGACCTAAAGGTTCATGATGCAGAAACACAAGTTTTTCTTTTTGTTGTTGTTGCTTTTTAAAACCTTTGGATTTTGGGGAAATCCTGCATAGAAAATTCATATTTTTTGTTTCCTAATACTGTAATTATTACTGTTTGTAATACTTTTATAGCTCTAAAAAAACTAAATGCATCTATGGCCCATTACCTTAATAAAGTCTCTGGAATACAACTTAATTGGTAAACTGCTGACAATGGTTTCCTGGGGAGCAGCTCACTGACATACTAGACAAATACTATAAACTAAAGTTAGGGCACACATTTTTCTCCTGAGAATTAAAATGAGTACATTTGAAGTGAAGTTTTAAACAAAAACTTGTAATTTGCTCCTCCTATGACCAGTGTGGAAACTGTAAGCTAAATCTAACACAAACTAAATGTCTCATTGAGTACCTGAATAAACCTTTACTGTCCAATCAAAACAATGAAAACAACAACTTACAAAATTGTCTTAGAAAGCCTAGTTCCAGTCTTTGGAACTCAGAATATTGGAAAAATTAGACATTTTGTAGTCTTCGCCTGTACTGACTTTTGGGCTGAGGGCACATCTGAAATACTTCAGTGGTTTATGAATGACCAAAAGATTATTCTATTTGCAAAGAGTGGGATGGTAAAAATCATGTCGAAATGATGAGACATCTTTTACCTATTTCAATTTAAATAAGTGTAACAAAACCTCTTCTATCAAGTTTTTGAACTGCATATAGTTGACTTGTTTCAACTTTGATTGGCTTTGAATTTCCACTTTTGATTTCTGAGGCAAAGAAAACTAAATTAAATTCTGTTCTGTCCAGGTTTGAATGAGTGACACGTGGATTTAAATCAATTCAATTTAACCTTTCACGGCACAGTGAAACACTGACTCATCTTATGAAACAGAAGGAGGAGAGAGTGAGTTTCCTCCCTGTAAAAGCTGCAGGATAACAGGAATTAAAGTGCCTGCCAAGGTGAAAATAAGACTGCTGGGGATGGAGGAGGACAGTTTGGGAAATCCAGGTTATTTCAGGGAAATGTGGACGAAGGACTTAAGCAAATCCAACTAGATAAGGTGTGAGAGAGGGATGGATTTGCTGAGCAATATTTACTGATTTATGTGCTTTGTCCCTGCAGACATGCAGTCTGAATATTGCTTGTGAGTGCAAAACCTTGACTGTACATATGTCTAATTATCCAATATTGCTGTCCAGAGAGAAATTCCTCTATTTGGCCTCTACAAATCTAATCTGAGAATGTCACAGAATAAATTTGTTTTTATTAAAGAGATTCTTTCCTTTGCTGTTTAGCACACAATAAAATGGACTCTGCCCTTTCTCTCTGTGCCACTTTGTGATTTTTCACATGATGTAAAAAAAGTATAAAACCATTTTCTCTCTTAAACAGAAACCCCAAAGCTTGTATTTTGTGGTTTAATTGTTGTAAATGAGCTTTGGTGAAAGAGCCCGGCACAAGCAGAGCAGAAACCGTGACCTGGGAGAAGGGCAAAGGTGCACTGATCCGTATTAAGGGAACGTTCATTAATCATCTTGAGGGGAGAGAAGGTCTGGACGCAGAAGAACTTAGCCTAGGGTTGCAGCCGGTTCTGATTCTTTTCCCTAGTAGATAATGTGTTTTGTTCCACATTCCCTCTGATTTTGTATTCCTGGCGTTTCCTCAACCCGCCCCACTTTATCCCCAAATGGTTATCTGAACCACTGAGCATTCTCAGCACTTGGTTCAACCTCTGGGAGACTCCTCAATAAGGGAAAATTTCAAAAGTCCACTTCAAAATCTGTCTCTACCATTTTCCAAACTCTCTAAGGGCTGTGTCAGTATTCCTGGAGGGTGAAATCGGCAGAATGAAATGAGAACTGTGAATTCTTCACCAAGGCTGATTGCGAGGCGTTGTCATTAATACAAAGTTTCACTAACCCCTAGAACCTTTTCTTGTTTTGTTCCGTCACAGAAATCCTTACATTCATAGAGACTTTATGTAACATACCACTAAGTACTACTAAACTGGAAAGTGGAAGCAAAGAGATGCCAGGTAAAAAATATAAATCTGAAAAATGTGACATTTGTACTCCCCCTTGAACCTGATACACCTAAATAAAATCTGTGCAACCCTGGTGCCTTCAGGAGTCATCAGATTAGTAGATGGCATCCACTTGTGTACAATTTAACCTTAGTAATGCTCCAGCTGTTCTGTAAAGGCCTCAAGGGTTTGCTAGAGAACATTGGGGAACAACAGTGCAACAATGGATCTAAAAATAAGTATAATTTTCTTGAAATGAGTGTATTTGTCCTTGATTTGAGCAGGTAAATGGCAAGGGAATGAGAATTTTGCACTTAAAATAGGAACAACTCATTTCCACCATCTTATTTCAAGTGCAGTATATCTAATTATCTTATTTTAAGGGTCGAAAATACTCATTCCATTGGCAGATAATCTTATTTACCTGCTTAAATCAAGGACAAATACACTAATTTCAAGAAAATGTTACCTATGTTTAGTTCTGTTTTTGCAGTGAAGCAGCACCGTCAAGACCAAGGAACAAACAGCTCAGATCAACGGATAACATCTTTTTGGCAGACAAAATGCTACACTACCTGGGAAGGAAAAGTAACACAACAGACACATGGAGGTTGCAGTATCATGCTGTGGGAACACTTTTCTACAGCACAAACAGGAGAGGTTGGAGAACTGAATTGAGCTAAACACTAGGAAATCACAACAAGAAATCAAAGCGTATTCAGGTGTTAGAATGGCCTAGTCAAATCCACCTCTAAATAAATAAATAAATAAATAAATAATATATATATATATATATATATATATATATATATATATATATATATATATATATATATATATATATATATATATATATATATATATATATATATATATAATCCTGTCCCTTTGTCCTTGAGAGCATAACATTCACCACAGCATGAGTTGATCAAACTTTCTGGTTTTCCCCATTTGGCCATTTATGTGGGACAATAAAGGTCTTATCTTTAACTGGGCCCCCCCTTGTGGATCAGTCGAAGCAACCGCAAAAAGGATAACTCAACGGAAGATGTGTGTAAAGCGTCCTCGGACACAGACAGAAGTTCTTTTTTCTCCTAAATGAAATACCCCAAAAACTGCAGTTAAAACAAGCACCTTGATGGATAAGTCAACTCACTGATAAACGTGTTGGCCACTCCTGATCAGGAGGGTGAAAACGAGGCAACTGGATCTTCATTCCTTGTTCAATGAAGATATTGAATCTCCTGTTCAAAAGTCTTCAGCTCTCCTTTTGGATTGGATGGTTTAACCTATAGGCTGTTGGGTAAATAAGAGCTAATAACCAGAGCTGTGTAGCAGGTGTTTGATAGGCCAAATCTGTGCTTGTGTTTAATGCTCACATGGATTTTAGGGGTGTCACGATTCATTGAATGATTCGAGGACCTCGAATCATAAAATTTATCGAGGCAAAATTATCTGCCTCGAAGCTTCGTTGCATTGCAGAGACCGCAGAGACATATCACAAAGGTTCTGGTCAGAGGATGTCTTTGCAGTTGTTAATTTGTGCAACAAAAAGGTTTGACTAACTACACTTAATGTTTATCTGAATATGCCTTATTATCTATTAATAATTGCACATTATTTTTCCATCTCTTCTGCTGTACAGCTTAACTTTAAATTTAACTTTTTTCATATTATTTAAATTTCCCC
Source organism: Fundulus diaphanus (assembly GCA_037039145.1). Classification (NCBI taxonomy): domain Eukaryota; kingdom Metazoa; phylum Chordata; class Actinopteri; order Cyprinodontiformes; family Fundulidae; genus Fundulus; species Fundulus diaphanus. The sequence continues at coordinate 10,550,483 of CM073127.1, read as the reverse complement.
ACTATGGGACAATAAAGTTTCTATTCTATTAAACATAAGGAAGAATGGTTTTTAAAAAAGAGGCAATATTCATTATGTCTGAAATTAAATTAGCTGTTTACCTTTTTGATGAATGTGTCATTATTGTTGTTGTCTATTTGTGGATTAAAAACAAATAAGGGTTTAATTTAGCCCTTAAATTAAACTCTAGAAGTGTTCATTTTTATATGAATAGAATTATGCGTTTTAATCTAAAAAAAAAAAAAACAGAGTGTAATATACAAGTGAAACTGTGCTTTTTTGTTTGTGACCATTTTCACTACAGAGGCAGCTGCACTGAGCTTTTAACATTTTGATCTTAGAACTTTTTAGCTGCAGATTTATCCTTATTCAAAAGAGAATGTCATTATTTGCTAATTAGCATTTTTCCCTTTATTTCTATTACTTTTACTATTTCTCTTAGCTTAAATAATTATGTGAAAAAACTGCAGAATGTCATTTTTTTATCCGATTACTCAATTAATCATCAGAATAATCAATTACTAAAATAATCGTTTATGACAGCCCTAATGGATTTCACCTCTTCTCTCAATCTTCTGCCACTGCTTCCAGATTTGCATGTTACTGCCCTTAAAACAGACTCTACAGCTAAATCTTGCTTGAGTGTATGGCTCATCTGTCTTACCCTGTGGGTTTTGGTTAACAAGAAACCTTAGGATTGCTACATAGTCTTTTTCTTCCAGTCTCTTTCTCTTCATTTTTCACCACAGTGAAGTGACTTGCCGTCTCAAACAAGATGAATGTAGACCGCCGCTGGTTCAATTAAACTAACACTTTTAACTTAGCTCTTTCTCCTCCTTAATGTCAGAGGTTCCCCTATCAATCCAGCTGACTAATGACCAAGCAGAAATCAATTAGTGCACTCTTAACAAATATATTTTACACCCGGAAAGAAAATGGATAATGCAATCTACTACACAATGTGCTCGGAACAGAACTCAAATATTTCATGTGGATTTTTTATTTAAATTAGACTTGTACTACAGAGGGCAAATTAAGGCAGTTTGAAAGGAGAATGGAAACAGAATAAAAAAAATGTATATAACTAATCAAAAATAAAATAAATTATAAAATTCAAAGGTTTAAATGGTTACTCAGACGTTGGCTGAGATTAACTGACTAATACCTGCAGAGTTGACATAAAAAGCAATCTTAAACACTTCACCTCCGTTTTCTAAGGGTTTTCATTTTAATACAGTTAATGCTGTCAATCACTGAGCCTATTCAGAGGTCACAGTAGGACATGAATAATGGCTAGAAATTCCCAAACAGGTGTCGTAAACCTGCAGGCTGAAGAAGAACAGGGAACCAAGCGGAGAAAGTAAATATTAAGTGATTGACTCAATATCCTGCTTTGATATAATAGACAGCGAAGCTTTCTGTTACGCAAGAGCAGCCTATCAAGTGATGATAGTTGTCTTTGAGAAGATGGTGGTAAATCAGTGTTTAACTCATCAACTCGCATCATTTAGCTAGCTAGACAGTGAATGGACTGCCACAAGAGAACCAAGACACACATCTAGCAATAGATGTGATTGTTAATCTCTTCCAGTAGATGTTCATCAGGTCTTTATGCTATTATTTAGGTTCTAAATCTGTTGAAGGATATTTTCATCCTTGGTACTACTCAAGAACTACATCAGTGGTTCCCAAAGTGGGGGACGTGCCCCCTATGGGGAATTTAGTGTAACTGCAGGGGAGGGCATGGTAGAAATGGACTGGAAAAATGACAATTTTGAGAGGCCCTTTACGCTGAAAGTTGTCAAACTTACGCTGAAATTAAACTGAGTGTAACGGTGCTACGTGTTAAGCTAACAATATATATAAAAAATATATATTGATGGCAATGTGGAATTCAATTACACAGTAAAATAATTTACACTTTATATATATATATATATATATATATATATATATATATATATATATATATATATATATATATATATATATAATTTTTTTTATTTGTTCAACTGTCGAAAAGATTGGTTGAAGGTGGGCATGAAAACCTTCTTTAAAATCACAGGGGGCCCCAACAAGTAAAGTTTGGGAACCACTGTTCTATGTGAATGTAATACCACATTGGTTTCTAATCAGAGCATTAATGCTACCTATCATTTTCCGTACTTGAACTTAGTGTGGAATCTGCATGTCCATATATGCATGTTTGACTATGCATAAACAAACTTTTTGTGTTCGCTTTTATTTAATATTGTATATCGCAGCATGTGCTTATGTCAGCTAGCACATCAGTCCACATGTACAATCAATTTCAATCACACTGAAAACGAAACAGCTTTTTTGAAGGTGTGTGATGCACTTGCAATTTTGTATGAAATCTTTAAACATTATTTGCTTTTTTATCTTTGTTTTTGTTTGTGTTGTATATTTATTTGATATAATAAGTGTTGCATAAGCTCACTGAGCGTTTTGCGTTTCTCTGTGCATTGCGCTAATTATCTCTTGTCTTTTTCTGCATTTCATTATTCCTAATAAACCAATTTTAAGCAGATATTAGGTCATTCTATTGGGATAATCTTGCTTTCAGCTCTCTCTTTGAGCTTTCTTATCATCTGCCAGCTGTGCCATCTACACCAGAGTCTCTTCACCAGCTGAATGTATATAACTTATTAAAGATGCAAAATGAAAAATGTATATTTGTGGCAATTGGAATTAAGAACCAACATTCCCACCAGTCCTTTGCAACATTATTTTCACTGCACAAACTGTTATTGCGATGATGATATATTGTGTAACCCTTTCAGACTTTATGTTGGTAAAGAAAATCCACATAATATCTCAGTCCCTCTTTTGAGCCTGAGCTGACACTGGCAGGCACACATGTGAGCAAATATAGCTACCCAAACAAGCAAACAGTAGTCACTTTAAAGTAAAAACAGGCTTTTCAAAATAAAAGCAGGATATTTGGATTAGCATGAAGAATTAATGCTTCAAGCATGATTAATTTCAACTTTTGTATCAAAAGGCTGTAAAATGCCTATGTCCCTGTAAATATGTGTTTTCAGTAGTTTTTTCTACTGTCAATTATTACACGTTTAGCAAAAAAAATCAACAACTAACATATATGATTTCTAATACTATTTTAATCTCCCGTCATTGACTATTTAAAATGACAGCATTACGTCTTGACCTTTCTGGAGGTTTTCTCTGTATATGTTTGTCTAACATTTCAGTGTTTAAAGTGTTTCGAGTGAATGGGCTAAGGGAATAATGGGGTGAAATAATTGTCCTGACACACACTGTCGTGAATGGTATTGATTACGGAGTTGGTACCAACCTTTTTAAAGTTGCTTTGCTTGCTGGTGCCCTGTTCTGTGTTCTGGTTGTGAATGATGTCCAGAGGAGTCTCTCTCTCTTTCAGCTTTAGGCTTTCGATCTCTGTCTTCAACTCATTCAGCTGCTCTTGCAGGTGCTTGCTCTTCTCCATATACTCAACTCTAAGAAAAATGTTAAGCCGTCAAACACACTAACAACAATAAGAACAATTGGAAAGATGTATGATTACAAAGTCAGACTTTAAAAGACATCTAATGCAACTGCAGTGTCTGCAATATCAATATCACAAAGAATTACTTGTACAGCAATATACATTATATAGTTAGTGCCCAAATGTATTCATAACCCTTCCAAATTTAGGTTTAAAGAAATATTTTATTTTTTCTAACACGTTTCTTATTACTGGAACTAATATTAACATTTTAGTGTGGCTCAACCACAGTACTGACTTAAATCTAACAGAGAATCTGAGGAGAGACCATAAAGATCAGGGCAATTGCAAGACGACCTTCCAACCTAAGACACGGAACTCATCACCAAATACTGCAGAAATCAGAGAAACTAGAGGAAAAATGCAGCAGGCTGGTCACCAAGTAAGGGTTTGCTGATAAAATGGCAATTAAGATTTTTTTCCATGATTATTGAGAAGCGTATCAACAATAATAAACAGTTTTTGTAAATAACAAAAAAGACATATTTTTTCTAAATTAATGCTCCTTTTATTTTTGCTTCATTGTCTTTTGAGAGATGCCATCTCATTATATCTTTTTAAAACAAAAACTATTTCAAATTTACCAAGGGTAGGAACGATTCTGGCCTTAACTGTAAGTATTTGTTTATTAAACACAAGTCATATAATTGGAAATTTGAGCATGAACATGCTTTTTCTGAATAAATGAAATCTTAAAGGAGCAATAAGCAATTTCTCACCACTAGGTGGAGCTTGAGCACTGTCTGTAGACCAAAACAAGACGTGTATCAAGCTACGCCTGTCTTTACCTCGCTCCAACACTCGGCACCCATTTCCCCTGGCCGATCCTGCAACTTATATTCAGGTGTGACTTATATATCAAATTTAAATGCTAATTCATATTGACCAGCATGAATCAAGGAGTAAACCTTACCATCTATAGCTGAAAGAGGGCTCTCTAAGCTTGTGAAAACTATCCTGCTCCTGTACCACTTAAAAGTTAATTGAAACATTAACTTATTGACAACAAAGACCAAGCACATGTTTATATGCTGTTTCAGTATGTTCACACAGGGGAAGGTTGCGTGGTGCAGCTTGAAGGGCCCAGGCCGTGACAGAACCTTGTTATTAGGCTGTTTGTGAAGCTAATAACAGCTAGCGCTAGCTTACAGGTCTGTTGTACGGGCGGTTTACAACTTCGCTGATGTACAGGAGCTTTATGTTTTCTCTGAAACATCTGTGCGGTACTGTTAGCTTAACACACAGCACCGTTACACTCAGTTTAATTTCAGCGTAAGTTTGACAACTTTCAGCGTAAAGGGCCATTACACTGATGGAGATGCCAAATTTACCCCATTTATCCTCCAAGGTATGTTTCATGTTATTCAGCCGGTTGTGGATGCAGCTGTGTAATCTAATACATTTCCGTACCAGGTTAAATGTCAGTTTTTATACTTGGATTGTGTGAAATAAAAGTCTAAATAAATGCGTATAGTCCGGTGCGACTTAGATGTTTTTTTTCCTCTTTATGACACATTTTTTGACTGGTGCGATTTATATTCCGGACTTTTAGTCCGAAAAATATGGTAATTGTGGGTTTTTTTGGGGGGGTTTTTAACGCTACTTTAACTGCCCTAGATAAATTACCTAAAACACAGTCAGCATAATTAGATGCAACTAATGCTGAGGTCCATGTGTTCAACAATACTCTAAAATCCAAAAGTACATATTTAAAATGATGCCATTTATCATGAAGCAACAGCTCATGTCTTCAATTCAATATAATAATTTCCTTCTATAGACTTAAGTTTTATTCTTCAAAACACTCAATCACATGAAACCGCTGCGCCAGAACCTCTAAAAAGGTGCCAACTAAACTTCCCAAACAGATAAGAAAACTCACTTCTCCTTTTCAATCTCCATGGACAGACGTTTCATGTCGGTATCTTTGAAGTCAAAACTGAGATTCTCCCTGCTGAAGTTCAGGTCTTGAGGGACGCTGTCAGATGGAAGTCCAGGTGACTAAAATACAAAGAAGAATAAAAGACGAGTTTTCAATAAATAAAAGGCAGGGCAATAAGGGAGGAGCAAGACAGAAACTAACTCACGGATCAAAATGACACAACTGCATCAAAAAACCCATAAAGATTGAAACAGAAAAAAAAATGCTCTGCAAAAACAACATAACATAATATATGCATTGACATACCCTGTTATTCAGATACAATTAAAATGAACTTTTCGACCTCAGAGTTGACTGATTAAAGCTGCTACCATGCTGTTTCCCATCATGCCACGCATGCTGGTGAATTACAAAACGCGTGTCAAACCGATTCAACCCTGAGGAAATGAAGAGGATTTAGTAGCATATCAAGCCCTGTCATGTCTGTCATCTTAGAATGTGGGTAGTTTTTGATGCCCTTCCTTTCCAAATGATGCATGTGAAATGGGGTCAAGGCTGTGGAGTTCACTGTGTTTAGCAGCATCAGGATGGGGTATGTTACTTTGGTATACTTAAAGACCTTCTAAGCCCTCCTGTACCAGAGCCTTACTCCACACACATCTAATAAATGTGCCTAAAGGAGGTGGTGCCCAGCAGACCTGGGGACGTGAGTGGGATGAGTGCTTGGCATGGTCTGGGCTCCTAGAAAAGGTAGATAAATGCTAAATAAACTAACTAGATGCTAAGGTAATAAATAGCTAACCTGAAAATTCATAGAAAGATCACAAAGCTCACTATTCCAACTCCAATTCAGTACGGAGGATTGTACGATACAGAGCTGCTTTTATACTACACAGCGGCAGAGCCACTGACTTCACTTTTTCTGAGTGACGTCACAATATCTTTTGGGCCAATACCTGATTCAAAGTTCAAATGCAGTACACTCATTAACATGAGGAGGGCCCCACACAGACAGACGACTTTAGACACGAAAGCATGATTGAAAAAACATATGCAGGAAATTAAAAAATAACTAACCCCTAATAAACTTTATACATGGGTGTCTTATAGTGTTGTGGTACTACTTGTGCTGGTCATAATTTTGACAAACGGTATACATCATTGCAAAATCTACTTTTTTGAGCTTTTAACTGTTATGGTGCTATTCCTTAAAACAAATAAGTGCTATTTTGCTTAATTCATGTAAAATCTGCTCTCTGAACAGCAGCCCCTCCCTGTCCAGGAAAACAAGGGACAATGAACGGTCTACGATGAGCGGTCATTACCCGCCCCCCTTCAGGAAGTACCTACCTTGACCGCGCCGCCCCTGCCCAGTAATCAACATACTAAACAAGTGGTGGTGAGAGGCAGAGTGCGATATTTTCTGCTCAGAGTTGAGACGAAGAGGCTCTTTTACCACCTAATCTGCACAGCGCCAGCAACTGGTCTTTTTTGATACCGTGACGCAGCGGCTCTAGGGGGACACCATGTGGGGGGTGGCGGCGCCACAGTGAAGGCAAACGTCTTTCTTCTGGGTTGGAAAAATAGCACCAGAAAAATAATATTTTGTGATAAATGAATACTCCGTAGAGCCAAAGGCAATATTTTATCATACATGTGCCTATAGTTGACTTTGGAAGATTTAAAAAAGCATGATATAGAAGCTTTAAGGATCAACTGACCATCTAGGAAGGAAATTTCAATGTTCTGAGTCCCTCAAAGTGGTCAAACAATTGTTAGGATATAATTATTTAGAGTGGGTCAGGACTTCAGTTTCACTTATAGTCAAAAAGCATCCTGTTTTACAAGGTGAGTGAATCCTCATTTTTGCAGAGATTGTTATTGCTGCCGGGGATTTGGCTGTGATGTATAATGTATATGTATTGCATATGGTGAGGGAGCTCTATGGTGGTGATACTCATAGAAAAGCATTTAAAAAAAATCCTGGGCTGCCCAATTTAGCTTGGGATCAAATTATATATATTCTCTAGTGTTAAACGCAAAGTAAGGTAATGGTGGGGCATTCTTTACCTAAGGCAGCAGATCTTCCTATGTCATTGAAGGGCAATAGTGTGACAGGGGTATAAAAAAAAAAGAAAAACTGTAAATTTGGTGATACATTATGGATACAGAATTTATCCATGATAGATAGATAGATAGATAGATAGATAGATAGATAGATAGATAGATAGATAGATAGATAGATAGATAGATAGATAGATAGATAGATAGATAGATAGATAGATAGATAGATAGATAGATAGATAGATAGATAGATAGATAGATAGATAGATAGATAGATAGATAGATATAGATGGCTGCCATCTCTGTATCCATTCTGTGTGTACATGTGTACAGGCAGATGACTGTGTAATGTGTGGGTTTTTAGCATGTTGGGAGCTCTTGCGTAGGCAGACTTGTATGCAGCCTGGCCTCATACAAGTATCACCAGCTTAGTTTGGCTCTGAACGGTTACCTCAGCCCATGTCGGTATGTGTATGTCAGAGTGTCTGTTTATCTCATAGAATGTATGCCTTCATGTTGCCAAATAGTGAGGAGCGCAGAAATGGAAACGATACCTCTGCTCAAACAAGAAATAATCAATCTGCATTTGCTTTGGACATTTATTCGTTTTTCAAACCCACTTAGTTTTGCTCAGGGTTGCAGGGCAGCTGGGGCGTATCCAGGCTGTCATTAGATGAAAGGTGGGGGGCAGAAAAGATCACTAGTTCATTACATGGGTCAATAAAGAGACAAACAACTGTGAAGAGAAACACTCAAATCTATTGTCGACTTAGAATTGCCAATTGACCCAACATACAGGTTTCTGTACGGTAGAGAAAAAAAAAGAATAGCTGGACGTGGTTACATTGGGATAGAATAGAAACTACTGAAAACAGTTTGCATACCTGGGATTAAAACTAGAAACCTTACTGCTTTAAGGCAATAGAGTTGACCCAACAGCTCAATGCAACTTTTAGTTTGACATCTTAATTATACCGTCGTTTCCCCAAAAATAAAATGTATTTTTCTCTGCCTCTTTAGTCAAAACAAAGACTAGCCAAGACTTTGAGAGAAGTGAGACTAAGACAAAGACCAAAAAAATGCTGCAATTATAATAATAATCTAGTTGTTGCCGCAAATCTGCCTGTAGCAGCTCATTAGTAACCTTACCTATAGCAGGGCTCCCGACTAACAGGTTGGGCAAGTTAGCAACAAATTAAAGGTAGAGTCTACGATTTTTTTCAGAAGTTTCCCCAAGTCCCTTTTTGAATAACTGCGCATGTGCAAGACCGTCTTACCTGCTCTTCCACTCCTCAGGGGGAGTGAATAAAAAATCTTCCAAATCCAGTCTGGTCTTATTTCTTTCTACTGAGGCCTTCCTCTTTTTCTCATAAACATGAACGCAGTTTGCTTTTTGCAACTCTCAGCTATGTTCAAAGTATGCGGTGACAGACGTGGAGCTACAATGAGCGGCTAACACCGAAGCTAACTGGATACATAAATATTAGAAGTACACAGCCAGCAAGAGGAAACTAACAAGGAACGTTCCTGCACACTGCTGTTACATGATCGCGTCAGAATGACTGGCAGGTGGGACAACCAATAGATAAGTTGGTACTCCCTGAATTGAGGGGCAGAAGAGAGGTGATAGCAGGACCAAACTCTGACAAATCTTTGCAATTTGGATGAAATGACAGGATTGATTGAGTTTTTCCAGGCCTGCAGCTCTCACATAAATCTAATTTTCTAACTTATTTTTTCTGAATGCATAATGTATTGACTACTTTCAAGATGGAAGGACCATTTTACCCAGTCTAACAAAACATGTTTGTGAACAGGATTACCAACTATAGTTTTAAACAGACAAATCAGACATACATCCAGCTAATTGTTAACTGACAGCATTGGCTGCAGCCAGAGTGAGCGAAGATGACAGTTGGAGGTGGAATATTGCCAAAACTAGAAATATTCTGTCCTGGAGTGACACTGAAAAATTAGTCCATGCATTTGTTACTTCAAGGCTGGACTATTGTAATTCTTTACTATCAGGAAGTCCACAAAATGCAGTTCAAAGTCTTCAACTGATCCAAAATGCTGCAGCAAGAGTTCTGATGAAAATCAACAAGAGGGATCATATTTCTCCAATTTTAGCTTCCCTTCATTGGCTTCCTGTTAAATCAAGAATAGAATTTAAAATTCTTCTTCTAACGTATAAAGCATTTAATAATCAAGCTTCATCATATATCAGAGCTCTGATTACCCCGTATGTTCCTAACAGAGCACTTCGCTCTCAGACTGCAGGTCTGCTGGTGGTTCCTAGAGTCTCTAAAAGTAGAATGGGAGGCAGATCCTTTAGCTATCAGGCTCCTCTCCTGTGGAACCAACTCCCAGTTTTGGTCCGTGAAGCAGACACCCCGTCTACTTTTAAGACTAGGCTTAAAACGTCCCTTATTTATAAAGCTTATAGTTAGAGGGGCTTAGGTTACCCTGAGCTACCTCTATAGTTATGCTGCTATAGGCTTAGGCTACTGGAGGACATCAAGACATTTTTCTCTCACTCTGCTGAGTTCTCCTACTGTTCTTCAATTTGCATTACTTGTTGTAATTTCTACAGTTAACCTTATATTCTCTCTGTCTTTTTTCTGTTCATAGAAAGTACACCTCGTCTGGTGTTCTGTTAGCTGTGACACCATCCGGGCGGGGGGGGGGGGGGGGGGCTGATTATCTGCCATTGCCCTTTCTAACATACAAAAAGCACAGAAGCTCACATTGATCCAGGAATCTTTTCTATCTATCCTCTGTCTTCTGTAACCCCAGTCAGTCGAGGCAGATGAGCGTTCACACTGAGCCTGGTTCTGGTTCTGCTGGAGGTTTTTCCTTCCCGTTAAAGGGAAGTTTTCCTCTCCACTGTCGCTTCATGCATGCTCAGTATGAGGGATTGCTGCAAAGTCCCTTAAGATGACATGTGTTGTGAATTGGCACTACATAAATTAAATTTTATTGAACTGAAAAGAAAATCCAGAGTCCAGCCCCTCAAAATCTGAAGTTTAAAACAATTAATTATTTCAAAAACAAACTGATCAAATCAAAAAAGTGACTAACGTACTGTGCACTGCCTATTGAGCATTAGATAGGCTTCCTTATAAGTGTATGGAGGACAAAGCCAAAATATATGCAAAATATTAGATAAAGTTAATCTTCAAGCAAAATAAAGGGTTTCCGAATCTAGAAGTATTTTTTTTAGCTTTATATTATACTTTATATTCTCATTTATTTTGGTTCCGATCTATTTTTGGGCCATTTCTCCTTTGAAATATGACAAATTATGTCCCTAATGAAACCCTAATAACTCTTGGCAACCTCCTGATAGTAGGTATGATTTATTGGAGTCATCTAAGCACTTTTTCTCAGCGTAAACTGCAAGTAGAATCTAGAAAATAACCTCAAAACAGAAGATTCCTCTGACAGGAACAAATTGAGATATTTCTGGCACGTCCTGTGGCAGATGTTGTCATTCGATACCCAAAGTGGTCAGGTACAAAACACCCCTTAGCCATATTGTTGCTTTGTACAAAATGGTAAAGGGGCAAAATGTGATGCAGCGGTTTCATGTTTCTTGGCTAACAATGACACCTCAGTTAGATAGCACACACACATATCTTGCACATCTAAATACTGTCTGCATTGCAAAGTCTAACATGCCCTCGGTCGGTTACCGTGTAGATGGCCTTGCTGGTAATCTCCAGCAGCTTGTTCTTTGCCCTGCGTTCTGAATCCCTGGCTTCTTGCAGGTCCTGCTTCAGCTGCTCAGCCTCTTTAGCCCTGATAAACAGACAGAAAATGTAACACATTAATCCACCTCCCAGACTTAAGAAACTATATAACAAACTGAATCAAAATTGTGTTTGATAATTAAAACAGTGATTTAGAGACGTCTCACCCAGGTGTTGAGTGCAAAACACCGCAGGGCGATTTTTTCAAACTTCTTTTTTTTCCCAATTAGTGTGCAAACAGAGATGCAATAGTGTATTTTTACCCAGTAATTATGTTTTTTTTCCCCCTTTTGCTCATTTTCCTGAACACTCAGGAGTTCCTCGCTGGTGTGGGTGAGCTATGTGCCTCGAGCATTTGAGTGGATGTAGTCATTTACATGTTGAGTGGCGCAGGTTTAAATTTTCCCTGCTGCAGAAAAGTGCTCATCCAGAAATTGCAGCTACGCCCAAGTGGTTAATGGTGCCTTTTTGAAATGATTGCCTAATAAACCGTGGAGTAGACGCTGTGAAGTGATATTGGTGATAGCACCTATACTGTTTTGCTATGAACTGGAAGTGATTGTCATTTACCGAGGTTTATTGAGAAGTGACTGAAAATCTTGCCATTCCAAGTCAAGATCGGATGCTGTACTTTTTTCACTGATCCCATCTCTTGCAGAAAAAAAATACTTTGTCATAAAAGGAATAAAAATATGACAATTGTAGGGATTAAATATAATTTATTAATATCTCCCAGCATTAATCGATGTTAGGAGTTGCAAGGTGTTTAACCGGATGCTTTTTGAAAAAGGTTATTGAAAATTATTTAGCACTTCTTACTATTTGACTTGGCTTGTTGTTCTGTGCGTATAGAACAGTGAATATCCACAGACGTGCAGAGCAGACTTGACGTGAAGCAGAGCATTTGGGTAAGCTTCATATTACCTCAAAAGCATCAGGATGGTGCGTGAGCTGTATGAGTTATTTAGGAACTACCTTTTCAAGCGTCTTTCTTTGAAGGGTTTGCATTTTAAAATATATGGGGGGAAAAAACTCTTGGAAAGTTAATACGAAAAGGGAACCAGTTATTTAAAGATGTAACAGCACTGCATGTTTTGGGTGCATATGTTTGAAAAAGAAATAATAAGACAGGATCTGACTATAAATTGTGTTTCCAGCATTGAGAAGGACACAAATGTTGCCAAATCCAAACATATACTTTTAAAGTTACTTCAGGATGGATGACACACTTTATATTCCACTACCCAGTCCTTTGTTCTCCTCCCCACCTCCTTTCTGACTCCTCAGCCATCTTGAGTGCTCGCATCTCAGCCTCCAGCATCTTCTGTTCCATAATGCGGCGCTCTTCCTGGCCACGTATGGCGGTCACTTTGATGCGCTGCATCTCTGTCTCGGCCTCGGCAGCTTTCTGGGCCAACAGCTTGGCCTCCTCCTCTGCAATCTGGGCCTTTTCAGCCAGCAGGTCTGCCGTCTGTTCTGAGCGCAGCTGGAGAAGGAAGTGGGGAAAAAGAGAGAGTTCACATCAGCAGGAGGAAGTAAAAGGAAACAGACTGGTAAAAAAACAAAAAAACAAAACAAAACAAATGACATTTGAAGAAAACTGGAGAGGGCAGGATAGGAGTAAATAAGAAAATGGAGCAGATTTCCAAAGTAATTTGAAAGAGGAAACAGAAGGAGAAGATGAACGATGTGCTAGGCCTGGGCGATAAACCGAAAATTTACCCACACCGAAATCTGTGACAATAACCAACGTCATTTTGCCCATGTCTGTGTTTTCTGTATTTATAAAAATGAAAGTAAAAGTTGTTTTTATAGGTATTGGTAGGCTAATGTCATGTCCCTTCATAACGCTGCGCAGTCTGTAGTCACGTGACTCCACGCCATCCAGTCTGAAACAAGACGTGAAAGAGACGGTGAGGTTGAGAAAATGGAGGAAACTTTAAATGTTGAAGTAGTGGCGGCGCTAGAGCTGGTCAAGGAGGAAGAGGAGCAGCTGTTAAGTATTTTGCAGCCACATATGATCTCTGGTCCAGTCGCATGATAGACCTGAACATTTGTCTGACTGTACATTACATCAGTGACGAATGGAAACAGATGATGGCAAACGACGTTATTATTATCACTTAATCTTTAACGCATGCCCTGTTAGGGAAATTTGTTTAATTGGGAGTTGCATCTTTTTTTTATTAATTAATCTTTTAATTTATACAGTTTAGTCCCTTGAGACTCGGTAGCTACGTTTACATGCACAAAACTTCACGATCGGATTGAAATGTATTCGGATTAAATAATCGAATTGTAACGTTTTTATGGACACACGATCAATTATTCCGATCATAATGTGCGTGTATTCACCTGGCTTTATTCAGAATAGAACCTCTCTGACATGCGGTTATCAAATTCCCCTAAAAAAACAAAAAACAGAAGGAGTACTTCCATCTTTGCTAAACAACAAAAAATAGTAAACAAAGCAGTATTAAACGAGTTTGTTTGTCTCTAGAGTGCCCAGGCTGGACTTGCACCAGATTCTAATTACGGTTGAAATGTTACTGAGTAAGCAGCAATTTTGAGCTCTTATTTTTTCGAACAGAAAGGTTTATCGAACGCCCGACAGTTTTGCTTCCAGACGTATTTCCGCCACTCACCAATGCGGAAATACGTCAAGTTTACGTCAGGCACACATCCACACTTGAGTCAGTTTGCCACATTCGGCATAACCTGATCCTGACAAGCGCTTACATGCATGCTGATCAGATTATCAATCAGCATAAACCACCCCTCTCATTCGGAATACAATTTAATTCCGATTGAGCTTAATCCGATCACAATATTCCGATTGGATTGTTTACATGATGCATTTTTATTCTGATCGGCGCTTAATTCCGAATACTTTTGTCCATGTAAACGTAGCTATTGTCTCATTTACAAGACAGACCGGTGCGAACACATACAATTACAATTTACAACAGCAATAACAAATTTAAAACTGTCCCAACATATGGTTTAAAATTTCATGACAAAAGTAACATATGTACAAATGTCTAAATAAAACAAGTACAATTTCCTACAGACCCTATTTCCAGTCGTTTTAATAAAACCCCAAGTGTGACCAGACTGGACGGCTTCAGGTCCTGAAGTGGGCTCCAGCTGGAGGGGCCTTAGAAGGAGATGGCCTTTTTACCCAGCTCTGTGTGAACTGCTGGAACACTGAAGGAAACATAGTTCTGGGAGTGGACAAAGTTTGTTTTGGGTCTAAAATGTCGAGACAAGTATGGTGACAATCCTAGCATATGTGAAGATAATTTAGCTGTGATTTTCTAGGGGAATATCATGAATATAACTGGCTGTGAATTAGCTCGGGGTGGGTGGATTAGTATTATCCTCCATTTATTGTTATCAGGGTGAACCGCTCAATATACCGCAATACTGATTATAGCCCAGCCCTACCATGTGCTAACGCTGCGTGGCATTCGGTTTTGACGGCTTCTCATGCTTTAAACCCTTCTTTGATGTGTCATTACAAACAAAATGACAAGTCTTGGATTGAGGAAACCCATTTGAAACTTACTAGTGCCTCGTTGGCCATGTGAGCCTCGTCCTGCAGCTGAATGAGCCTCCTCTCCAGCTTGTCCCTGGCTCTCTCCGCTTCCTCGCGCAGCTGCTTCTCCCTCTGCAGACGCTGTCGCTCTACCTGCATGGCACAAACATAGAAGAGCGGCAAAAAGAAATGCTCTTATGTGATCTTTACAAGACGTATAAAAACAAGCAAATAAAGAACCTATTTCACTGTGTTTTCATGTGGCTGCAGACGAAAATAGTCACGTCAGTAAAATACAAGTTGTGAAATTTTTTTTTAACAAAAAACGATGAATAGCACATGCAAAGCATTCTAACTTGAGTGTGTGTAAAAGGATAGATTGGAAACAATATGATTGTAGGACTGCAGCGTTTGAATATAATTGGGCAAATTAAAGTAAATTAAAATATTTCTCTGCTATAAATGGTGATAAAAATAAAAGGATCCCCAAAGTTAGTAGAATGCACTCTGGGAATGAAAGAATTTCCACACATTACATGTGCATGGAGGCATTAAAAGGAACTCAATATTGCCTTCATTTTCTTCTGCTTTGCTTGGTTAAACCTGACTGGTGAGCACGTCCACACCATGAGAGTCTCAGGGACTTTGATTGCGAGGGAAAACTGGAATAAGACCCCCAGAAGTTCATCATGCAGTAACAATTGTAGAAACGACCACTTGTCTTTGGTTTGCTTGATAGTCTGCTTGCTTTGCACCGGGTTTCACATCTTCAGATGGACCAGAGTTTGTGTGTTTGCTTTGGGCCAGATTTTAGAAGAAATCTCACACCTAGCCCAAAGAAAGCGGGCTGCAGGAGGTAACGAACTGTGGTGCGTTTTAAGTGGACCGAACAGCCGTGGTGTAAAAAAGCCCAAAGATTTAAGTGATGCGTTTAACAAGTTCAACCCCCCCCCTCGCTTGACTTTCTGCCGTCATACCTGCTTTCTGGCCCTCTCTTCTCTGGCCTGAGCCTTCATCTGCTGGACTTCCAGAGAGTCCACTCGACGGCGGCGCATAAACAGGTCGTGGTTCCCTATGCACAGCTGCAAGATCTAAAAAAGTGGAATAAACACCAAAAAACGGGTTAAAATTCACACCAGCAAATTTGATTTTGGAACTGATGTACTTCTGCTGAGCTTACCAGTTTGTTGACTCTTAGTCGCGAAGAGTTGAACTTGAAGATATCGGTTTTCTTGTCCAGAGGTTTGATGGTAAACTAAACAATAAGAGATACCAGAATTGTTCTGTTTTTTTGTTTCCGGAAATATCTATTTTTATCAGTCTGGTAAACAAAGCTGCCTTTTTGGAATCAAACTCAGTGCTTAAAACTGTTCTTACCTCTGAATTTCTCTCAATAAAATAGTTAATTAAGGATAACATGAGTTAACTGCTGATTGTCCCACCTCCTTGTCGCTGTAGGATATGTTGCGGATCTCGTTCCATGGGAAGGAGATCTTGGGCGTCAGCTTGTTTTCCGGTTCGTAGATATGCAGACCAAGGGCGTCCACTCCCAGCAGAAGATCTGTTCCTTTTTTATTCTGCACAACATCAGAAGAAATAAAGATTTTTCCCTACCCGACACAAGCAAGCAGCTGTGAGACCACCGTCCCAGCCAACCTTCATTTGTTACCTGGATTAGACAGAGTTTCAGCATTCCTGCTTTCCAAAACTGTTTGCCAGAATCGAGCGAAACAACTCAGCTACCGGTGTGGATAATGTCTCTGCTTGTTTGCTTGAAAACAGTGAATTTGCTAAGTCTTGGGAAGTCTTAGCCTTTGCCCAAATGCGTTTCACATTTTGTTTCTTTGCTACTTAACTCTAGATTACTTTTCTTTATAACTTTTGATGTCTTCACTATGTAGCTACAATGTGGAAAGTAATAAGGACAAGCCCTGGAGTGACAAAGCTGTGTCCAAACGTTTGACTGGTAGAGTATGGATATACCGAAAACTGTTCAGAATTTAACTTGCATGTTCTTAAGAGATGAGGATAGGGTGAGTTAAACTGATGTTGCAGAACCACTTTACAATAACAGCTCGGTTCTGCTGACACATCTCCTAATTGCTCGTATTGGTTTCAGGGTTCTGAAACCTTTTTAACTGCAAATGTTCCTACTTCTTCAAACTGAAATTTCCACAGATCCCAATACTGCAAATATTACTACAGTGAACACGCTTTATATTAGGGCTGCACCATTAATTACATTTGAAACATAATCGCAACTTAAAAAAAAAAAAAGCAATTTCCAAATCGCAGAGTTCTGCAATTTTTGGGCACAAAACAATTAAAGACGCATCCTTTAGGTGTCAGTAATGTTTAAATTGGGTTTGCCTCCATATGGAAGGGAAGAGATTTGTTCACTGTGTGTATATGATGTAACGTTTCACTTAATTTGTGTTTTTATTTGGCCACAGCTCTAATGTACAGACAGAACAGACCAGAACACATGTGGCTCTCTTCCTTCGTCTCTAAACCCAACCCCAACGGGGATTTTCTGCAGGACACAGCTTGTCATAATCTGCCATAAGAAACACCTAAGTCAGAACATGCTACAATATTATGTGTAAGAAATTAAAAAAAGAAAATATTGAAAGAAAATCCATTACTTTCCATAACTTTCAAGACTGCATAGGAGACATACTTCATGAAAAGGAAATGTAATGCAGCATCGACTCACCCGGATTAAAAAGTAATTGATGCCATACATGTCCAGGTCCTGAGCTATTTTTAAATACTCCATCTCAGCTTCGTCCCTGGTTCAATGACAAATAGAGGGAAGGAAATGATTGAGAAGGATCCAAAGGAATGGAGAAAAGAGGAGAAATGGAAGGGGAGAGGGGGGGGGGGAGATCAAACCTTGTTTCATTTCCTTTTCTGTGCTGCGCATGTTATGTTGTGAGATCTATACAAACCCTGTCACAAGGCTCTGGCAAGGGTAAAGAATCACATAAGCACAACACAGAACACAACCCTGTAACAGATTTTAGAGTTCATGTTTGGAGGGAAAACAAGACTTGTTCTGATGCCCCCACGAAAGTAAATATTGCTGGAGAAAAAAAAACAAAGGCATCAAAGTCTTCTCTTCTTCCCATTTCCTCCCAGCGAGTTGGCAGCTGTTTTGTCATTTTAGGGTCAAATTAGAAAAGAATAAAAATCATTAGCATGCTTTATTGACTCAGTCTGTTTGGTCTGGGTGGTTAGAAAATTTGTGATTTAAGCTTCATCAATGTTTTAATAAGGAAGATAGAATAATGCCAAGTAACCACATTTTAATATACTGTAGGTTTTAGACTGGATCAAAATAAACTCCCACAGCCATGTGTGATTTATGCAGTGAAGTCTAGAGCTGCAAAATGTATGGTTCCTCCCTACGATGAGCGTATGAATGCAAACGACAGCCACTTTGATGTGGTGCTTGCATGTCGATAAGGAAACAAGTTCAAAAAGGATGCGGACCAGTATACAGATGAGGGTGCCCCATTAAAACAAGGGGGTTGACCTTCTCCCACTCCCAGCAGCATCAGGATGCTGCTTACATTGATCGCTTCCAAGGACAAGCCTCCAAAATACTACAAAGAGTGTGCAAAGTGGGTTTGACCACCCCACAGGCTGTGTTTAACATGTATCACAGCACTTTGACACAACGTGAACTAGATGCCAAAAGGTGTGATTACTTTAGCACGTTACAACCACAAACTCTGACGTACTTTACTGGAATCTTATGATAGAGCGACAGTTTTTAGAAATGTAGATGGTTTTTATTTTGTTTAATCACATAAAAATCTGAAATGCGTGGCGTGGATGTGTATTCAGCCCAACTCTGCACACCTAGGCAGAAATTTTCACCCAATATTTTTTTTTTTTATGCCATTTAGTGAAGCTGGTAACCATCAGTGAACATATTTTTTCATGTCCTACCTCAGATTCTCAACTGACTTCAGGTCTGAACTTGAACCAGGGGAAAACACATGAATATGGTTTGATCTAAGCCATTCCACTGAGGTTCTGGCTTTGTGTTTAAGGTCATTGTTTAGCTGGCAGGTGAACATCTGCTCTATTCTCAAGTCTTTTGCAGCCTCTAACAGTTTGTAGAACTGCCCTGTACTTAGCTCCAGCTTCCTATAAATGATGATGAGTTTCCCTGTCCCTACTGAAGAAAAGCAAGGCTACATTTGCATTCCCCCCTCCCCAACATTTTTCTTATTGCTACTCTTTCATAAACAGGTTTTCCCACTAGTAGAGCTGGACAATAATACAATAATAATATATAATCGATCGATAGGTGTATATCGATGATAGAAGAAAGGGTGAATAAAAAAGTTCAATAGAATAACAGATTTTCTTCCTTTTGCATTGTATCCATGTAGGTTAATATTACAGTTATTACATGCTCCCAGCCAATCACAAACGCAGACCCAGGAACGCTCTGCCCCCTTCAAAGAGTTAAGAAAGGACACATTTTTCTTTTTTAAAAATTTGCAGTTTTGGTAAACAGTTGGTTGACTAAAAGGTTGAGTTTGGCTTGTGTTTGTGTGTTCTGTATCTAAAAATAGGTCACTAAGCAACAGCATAAAATAGCCAGGGCTGCACTTAAAATATATGTTTCGAATTTGTTGATAATTATCGATACATATGATTTCTATGTCATCAATATGCTTTTTTTTCTATATCGTCCAGCCCTATTTCCCACCTGAGTTGTGGATCTCTGCAGCTACTGCAGAGTTACCATGTGGCCCTTGCATGTTGGTCAGTGTAGGTTGATGGTCATGTCTGCATTCACTATCCATTTCGGGATGATGATTGAGCATTGCTCCATGAAATGTGCAACGCTTAGGATATTGGATAGCACCACTTTACATCTGACCTGTCTGGTGTGTTTTTTTTACCAATGCTCCAATCAAGCACCTGAAGCCTTCACAGAACAGCTGCATTTACACTGAGATTAAATCACACACACAGGTGGACCTTTCCCAATTAGGCGACCTCTGAATGCAGTTGGATGTGTCGGATTTTATCTCGGTAGATCAGTTGAAAACTGTATCTTTTTTCTTCTAGTTCACAACTCTGATACGTTTTTGTTGGTCTGTCACGCAAAATTCCAGTAAAATACATTGAAGTTTGCAAAAAGCTGACAAAATGTGAAAAGAGTTCAAGCAATTTTGAAAGGCACTGTACTGTAAACATGTTCTTATGTTAGTCCACCATAAAAAGCAGGATCTCGGTTACAGAGAGCAGCTTCAATGACAATAAGTTAAAAACAAAACTAATGAAAAATTATTTCAATACCAGATGCTGTTGGTTACTGTGTTAAAACTTGCTGTTGTGGCTCATAATACAGGACATTATTAATACTGTATATCCACTGATATATTCCAAACACTGTATATTTGAGCTGGAACAAAACAACAACTAAATCTAAACTCTAGAGTTCAAATAGTAGACAGGGCCAGGCATTTCTTATGTTTATGTTAAATAAACAGTATTAAAAGGGATTTAGCTACAACTTTATACAGTTTGTCTTTACAAAGACGTATAACTGATTGTTATTCAGGTACGTTGTTGTAATACTGAGATTTACACGGACAGTTACACTCTGTCTGTATTACATCAGAGCACCAGTAACCTTCAACCGTAACTCTTCATCACTATTTTGAAAGGATCAGGCACATTACCTCCTCCTCAACTCCTCGGGATGAAAGGATTATTGATCAGCACGAAAAGGCTCAGTTATTACTTATCAAAGCACTGAGGGATTCAGGCTTTTAGAAGTCCATTTTAAGGTAAAAATGTTCCACCCACAGAGTTTTAAGGCACTCCACATTCCCAAAACCAGCTTACATCCCTAATTTAGCTTTGCAAAGGGACAGAATTAAAGGCACTGTTGCTTTGTTCTTTTTTCGTTGTTTTTTTGTACCAATTTTACATTTACCAGACCAATATATTTTTCTATCTTAAGCAATGCTCTGGAAATGGCCACTGCAAGTTTGTTTTTAGGTGGATCTACAGTACCTTTGCTTGCAGACGATTACATCATACCCTGCAGTAAGTTAATGATCCACTTTCATAGATAAGAGTACTAAAAAGTTTAAAATGCTAATTTTCCAATTATTCAACT
Organism: Fundulus diaphanus; assembly: GCA_037039145.1. Taxonomy (NCBI): domain Eukaryota; kingdom Metazoa; phylum Chordata; class Actinopteri; order Cyprinodontiformes; family Fundulidae; genus Fundulus; species Fundulus diaphanus. Next base: position 10,529,546 of record CM073127.1, on the reverse strand, counting down.
TCACATCAAAAAAGGATGATTGCGAAATGCTTTCTACAGCTCAGCACCTGAGTGGAGGCCTTTTCTGCAAAAAAGCAGTTATTTATGCGGCGAGCTTTTAGCACAGCCAATGTGAACTCAAAACTTAAACTGTGCTTGCAGTAAAACTTCAGAGTCTACTCCTGAGCAGCGGTTTTACTTTGTTCTGCCTCTGTGCTCTGCATAGCACGATGTGATCCTCTCCTCCCACATTTCTGCAGTCATCTGGTACAAGTTAATAACCTGAAATTGAAAAAGACAAGCATAAATATGCATAAATGCTCAGAGGCAACTGCAGTATACATTAAAATGCCGCATACTGTTCAGTCCGGGCGCATGGTGAGATAAAACGACAAACATGTCAGCACCCTGTGTTATGAGTGACAGTAAGTAAACCAGCAGTCACTCACTCTCTTTGGCAGCAGTTCCTCCTCAGCCAAGAAGCCCGGTTTATGAACTTCCGGGTCATAGTCTCCGTACTGCATAAGAATACAAACCAGCCAACAATTACTACACCAAACTGATGACCTGCTCCTGCTCTGCCTGTAAAAACAACCCAACACCTTCTCTCCAGCCTCCCTTCACTCTCCAAGTGTTTTAATGATGCTGTTAAAGGAGAACTGAGATCAGGTGTTAAGGTATACCGAGATGAAAGAATATGAATATATAGTGCTCTTACAGTTTTACATCAATTTAAGAAGATGCCAGAGAAAATGGTGGAATAAATTAAGTTTTTTTTTGGCTGTATGAAACATCGGGTTTTGCACCCCACCCGTTGTCTCGCAGTGCGGGTGAGCTGGCTTAAAAAAAAAGTCTGTTATACATTTCCTCTCACTTACCAGAAAAATCACTTTGGCAGCTTGGAAATGATTTTCGCTTGGGAAAAATATGCTCATGGTGTGAAAACTAAAGGTGTGCCACAGATGCAGTTTTAAAACGACAACGCGGAAGCTACAACTGGCATATCGGTTAACCCCTTGTAGATTATTGCGTACAAAAAGGTAAAAAAAAAAAATACTTGCCTAATCCAGCTACTTTACATTCTGCCTATATTTATATTTAGTGCGTGCTATATTTAAATTAAATAAAGTAAAGCAGCCGACTGCAGACTCTGGGTAGGCCAGCAGCCCATCAAATAAACCAATGACTATCAGCTTGTTACATCTGTGCTATACTATTAAGGGAATGCAAAAGGTAGTGCATGCTACAGAATGAGAACTTAAGCTTTTTAATATTTGACATTTTCTATTTTTCTCATTTGTTTTACCTTAATTATTTTAAAGGGACACCACACATTTATCAAAATCAGCAGTTCCAATATGCAAATTAGTGATATTTATACATACACGCAAATTTTCATCTGCTGTTGTTGGCAGGTTGATGCTAAAAACAAGAATAAAAGCATAAATCTTTATTTTACTTGCAAATTAAAGAATAAAAACGTGTTCAATTGTGAATATACAACAATGACTAATTTACATATGGACACAGATTTGATCAGTCACCAACCACTGCTTTAAAAATTGGGAGAACTGAGGTAATGTTTCTAGTTCAGTGGGAATGAGCTGCTCTATAAGAAATAGCTAAAAGGCTCTTTTCATTTGGCCACAGCTCTTACGGACACATTTTAATTTTATTCAAGTTAAAATATTCAGTGGAGAGGGTCCATGCCATACAAAATTTTATACACTATAAAAATGTCTGAATATTTTATCTTTACCGCCAAGATGAATAACTATACTTAGTTAAAACAGCAAGCATGATGGGAGTTTGATTTTTTTTTTTTTTCACAAAAGGGATTTTTAAAGAATGTTTATATGGTCTATAGAATGTAGTTTTGTCCTTCCTGTTTGTGCCTCGATGGTCATACAGTTATTTATGTCTGGCATTATCACTGCAATGATGTACATCTACAAAGACTCAGTGAGGTGAGGAAAGGCACATATTTGGATAGGATAATTCATACATTGGGTCATTTAAAGTGCATTATCAAAAGCACAAAAGAACAAAAAAGAAAATTGTGCCTAAAAATCTAATTTAACTAGATTTTATTTGGCTTATAACTCTTTTAAGTTCTCCATACATTCAAAAAAGGATAACAATATCAGAACTAGATAACATTGTCACAATTAATGAAGCACAATATGTTTATGAAATATCACATGTACTTTTCACACGCCTTAATTTTTAATTTTAGGCACTTCACACCCCGCCCCCTTCCAGGTCGCAGAGCGTTCCACTCCACTCCGTTCGGTTATTTTTGTAGTATGCTGCAATGAATTGTGTGGGTTAATACACCCAATAACCTAACTAATAACATTTTCACTTATCCACTTGTAGCTCGGGCATCTGTGAGATTGGACTAAAAACCACAAAATCGCAGCAAAAAATTTAAATGGCGGATTCGCTAAATTGATAAGCTGGAGGTCCATGAACTTGTTCGGCAGTTCGGTAACAAATACTGTGACATAACTGTTCAAAAAGTGTAATGGAGAATAGAGAAAACTGAACAATTTGACAAATATGACCAAAACAGAATATAAAGATCGAGGCAGCGCCTGGGCAGACTACATTAAACTTTTCTGAACTCCTAGAGACTCCAAGTACGCAAAAGAAGAAGCAACAAACAAATCAACCCACAAAGAGGCTGTCTTAGATACCAGTGCCCGTATTCAAAGATTCTGAGTCCTATCCTAGCTTAAAAATTCCTACCTAGGAGTCGTAGCTTAAGAGTGATTCAGATAGCTGCTGAGAGAGTGACTCTGAGCAAGGAAATGACAGAAATTTTTATCTTAGTGAGGAGGTGTGGCTGACCCCGTTGCAAGGTGTGACGCTGTCTTTCAAGAGCTGTGATTGGTTGGTTGTACAAGACAAAAAACACAGACAAATGCATTCTTAGTAATCAAATGAGAGAAATTAACTGATAAGACAGGAATAAGAAATGCATGACTTGATGATGAAACTTAGCAAGATAAATTGATTATCACACGGTATCAAAATGTTTAAACAAATCTTTACATCCTCAACATTACTTTGATTTGCTTATTTATTTTTACTCGCCAGTCATTCTACTACTTTATCTATTTGATATTAATGCGCACTCTCATTCGACATTCGGCCAGCAGCAATCCCCAGTAAAATCCCAGCGGTTGTATTTAGCAAAACTACCGACTTGAAATGGAGAAAAAAGGTGGGGAAAAAAAAAAAAACAGCAACGCTGACCAGAGCACAGCTCACAGCTCCGAGAGGAGAAAAGAAGAGATTTGAAAGACAAATTGGTCCCTGGATCACGGCGCAAACACACAGACTTTGGAGCACATTGCCACAGATCAATGCATCGTTGTCTCTGCGCGTCTTGGTGCTTTTATGTACCAGCCTGAAGAGTGAGAATTAGGGAGTGCCGTGGAGAAATCAAAAGAGAGGAGATGGCATCACTCAAGTGAACTTCTAGATGGCCATTTAGGTTACTGACAATATCATGCAATACAGAAAATACTTTCTCACCTCTCTATATATATATATTGTTTGTAAATTTCTCCACTTTTTATTCATGATTTTTCAATATTTTTCCTATTATTTATTTATCCTCAATAAATTTACATTAGGTAGAGTTGCACCGTTAACCCGTCGGGCTGCCGAAACTAATGAATTTCCCCCTATGGGGATGATAAAGTTTATCTTATTATGAATTGTATGATTGGTAAAGATGTTTGGGCTCATTTCCTCCACTATTTAGGTGCTGGATCAGGAACCATCTTCCTGCTTCAGACACTCTTAAACTCACTAAAAGTCCTCCTCACTACTGCTAACATTTTTTCACTTTAGGAGCTCTCAAGGCCTAAGATGCTTTGTGAACAACTTTATCTTACTGAGGCAAAACTCTAAGAAGAATCTTAAAATTTGGGAAATATTGAGATTGTTCTTAAATTGACGTCACTAAGAGCTACTTTTAGCCTTAGGTTTCTTTGTGAATACGGGCACAGTTCTCTAGGGATGATAACAGTGTGCAGTACACTGTTTGAAAAAGGAAAATACCACTCAAAAGTTAATTAATAGATGACAAATTCAATTCACAGCAAAATGTTTTATAAAAAGACATTCAGGGTTTGTTTACAGTTAAATTTTGGCATGTCTAACCAGGACTAAAGATTGATTTTATTATATTTAAGTGTTTAAATATGGACATTTGTATACGAGTATGCTAGACACCCTTGAGTATGTATACGAAATCCCCTTGTGGACCCTGAAACATCAAATCTTCAGAAAAAAGTTGGTTAATGACAATTTTCCATAAGTGTTATAAATGATAAAGTACTAGCTATAATTGGAAAGGCAATGTAATGGTTGTTTAAGCTTTTTTAAAATTATTACCCTGCTAAATTGGCTTGTTACCAATACTTGTGTATGTCAGCCAATGCTAATTAGGGTCCCCAGTCCTTGTCACTGTTACTTCATGGGTCAAAGCTATTTTAGACAACCACTGGTTTAGAGCTTATTACTGAGAACAACAGCCTGAAAACAAGATTTAGCAGAGCTCACTTTTATAAAATCAATTAACACAATTAAAAGTCTAAAACAGCAGGAAAATAGTAAGGCAACTGAGATTCTGTGGCTTATTAAATTAGATCCATGTTTTTAGTTGTCCATCATCATCTCATTTACTCGCCGGGGTTATACCCTGTTTTTTTTTCTAATTGCTAAATTATTGTTCACATAGTGATTAACTGAGGTAATATAGCATTACTAACCTCTATTGGGAAATAAACAGTACTTTTCACCCTCTGGCATTTGATTGGTCTAATTTTAAAGTGAAATGTGTCAGAAAGTTTCTGAGAGCACTGTCATCCAGACAGCTTATTAGTGACACAGCCAAATTATTAAGGTACAGACATAAGATAAAGCAATTTTCACACCACTATAAAATAAACAACACAACCATAGGAAAGAAAGATTCACAGGGACAGAATGCATTCCTACTCAAAGATCACAATGTACTGTGCATTTTTACTGACTACAGCTTTTTTGCTCAGAGCTCATTTCAGCATGCCAGCACACGGTCTAGAGCAAAACAGTAACAGTTTTTGTGGGATTTATATATTCTCTAGGTCTAACTGATATATATTTAAGCTCTAAATAACACTGAACAGTATAGCATGAAAATAAAAAGTGAAAAATCTGTTAAAAGGATGTGCCATATACACAAAAAGGTAATTATATCGGTGTCCAATTATGCAAACCAATTATACTAAATGGGAAAAAAAATGAAATGCCCATTTAAAGTAAACAGGCCTTCAGATTTCCCCTAGTTTTTCAAAAACCTCATAACAGTTTTGTTAAAATTACTTTTTAAAATACACTAATTCCCACCAGTGTAATTTAAACCCATTATTCTGTCATATTTGCTGCCACTTAGCCAGCCTCAGTCTGTGTTGCTAAACCTTCCTGCAAAAGTTACATCGATTTTTTTTATAATTTTTTAAGAGTAGATGTTTCTAAAATATTTCCTGGCCAATAACTCCTTGTTACACTGTAAATCTAGCCAGAAAATCAGACAAAAAGCTGCAAACCTCTGATGACCAAGAAACTGTAACATCTTTGTTCGCATAAGTCACGTTTACATGGACAAAAGTAATCAGAACAAAAGGGCCGATCGGAATAAAAAGTGTGTCATGTAAACACGCCAATCGGATTATTGAGATCGGATTAAGCTCAATCAGAATGAAATTGTAGTCCGAATAAGAGGGGTGTTTTATGACGATTGGTAATCCGATCGGCGTCCACTTTAATGTTTGCCAGGCTCAAGTTATTCCGAATGTGGCAAAATGACCCAAGTGGGCATGTGTGCCTGACGTAAACATGACGTATTTCCATGTTGGTGAGTGGTGGAAATACGTCTGGAAGCAAAACTGTCGAGGCTCCCAATACCACCGTTCTATTTGAAACATTACAAGAGTTCAAAATTGTTATTTGTTCAGTAAAGTTTCAACTGCAATTAGAATCTCATGCAAGTGAAGCCTGGGTGATCAAAAGAAAAACTAACTCATAATACTGCTTTGTTTACCATTTTTGTTGTTCAGCAAAGACGGAAGTTCTTCTTCCCTTTTTTTAAGGGAAATTTGTTAACTGCGCATGTCGGATTTGTTGTATCCTGATTAAAGACAGGTGCATATACACACACATTAAGATCGGATTAATTAGTTGTGTGCCCATATAAAACTGTACAATCCAATTATTTTTTTGGGTTTCTGATTACATTTCAATCCAATTGTGATATTTTGTACATGTAAACATAGCTATTGTTAACACTTAATAAAAAACATTTGGAGAAACAAACATGATTTACTCTTTACAACAGCGCTGACAGACAAGAGCGATTTACCTGCCCACAAGCTGAGAGAAAACTAGCTTGTTAAATTATTTAACAGAAATGTTAATAGAGTAATATTCTGTGGAATAAATAAAAAGAGCATGTTGCACCAAATTTAGAAGAACAAATTTATTTTTTTTCCCCCAGACAGTTTGGTCTGAATCTGCAGTCAATAGTTTGAATAGCAAGGGGTTCTCAGTAATCCTCAGATCAGTGTGTAGGATTCTCTCCTTTCACGCCACTAGGGAGCTTTACGATTTGTTAAATTACATTTATTATTTATGTATCGTGGGAACCGGAAGTGACCTTTCTGCCACTAAAAGTCACAAGAAATCTAACAAAATCCATCAGAATACGTCTCACTTACATTTCAATACATTGCCCAACATGGTGAGTTGATGTTGAACATTGTAAACAGCTTGGAAATGTGTTGCTTTTGTGAAACATTCTGTGCATTAGCACCTAGTTAGCATTATGCTAGCTGTGTTTAACGGTACAGTTTGAAACCGATGTTATATACTACCTTTTGCAAAAAGTAGTATACTTGAAGCCAACTTTATTAAGTATCCTTAAGTATAAGTATAAACTTAAGTCTTAGTATTAATGTACTTAGACCTAGACACTTTTCAGTAAAAGTCAAGTGTACTCCACTATTCTTTTAAGTATATAAAATATAGTTTATAAACAGTAAGCTTCAACTACACTGCCTCATTTTAAGTATGAAATATATTCATAGTACACTTGAATAAAGTATTTTTTTGCTAAGGGCTGTATTCAAGAGCTAAACCATTTGTGGTTATAATGTCTGATTTAAATCCAGTATAACTTTGGTTATGTGTTAATATGATTTACTGTGAAGGTCTAAACTTGTGGTTTGAATTAGGGTTTATTTGATGGTTATCAAATGCTAAAGATTGATGACATGTGTGAAATCCCTGGGCAATAAACAATCACTACAACCAGAACGGGTTTATATTATTCATAGAACAACAGCTTCACTGCATTGGTAACGTAGCTATGAAAATCTGTTGATGAATAATATTAATAAGCTCCTGAAAAAGTTTGTCTTCAATATTAATGGCTTCATATTATTTGAGAAGCACATGACATTTATACAACTCATTTTCTTCTGTAGATTTTCTGAAGTGTTAAGGATTATATTAAAAGGCTTATATCTGGTTCACAGTCTTACAGGATTTTCCAATAACCTCTAGTATGAAGCAGACTCGAATACATGAAACAAACTCCTCAGTAAAGAAACTACAAACCAAAACATTGCTACCAAAGGTCAAGTTTTTTTCCCATCAAATATAATGGTGTAAATCTGTTGTACATTTTGTGACTGATCTTTTATAGCAGAAATTCTGAAAGTGGTGATATAATGTTGGAAGATCTTTCATTTGAATAAGAGCATTTCCATGATACCCAAAGTTGTTGTGGATTTATGGGGGGGAAAAGAAACTTTTTGCCACTAATGAAATACAGTTGTTTGCTTGATCATCAGAAAGTGTGACCACTTCTATAAAAGCTGGAGCTCGGGCTGTTTGTTGGAAAAGAACATAAAGGTGTGTGTTGACACTTTGCCAAAGAGGAAGAACCTTGGCAACGGTCATGGAAAAGCAAACGTGGAAGTCCATTAAATCTAGGAAGGATTAAGCGGTCATTTCCAAACCATTTAATGTCCATCATACTACAGTGAAAAAAAGGTTATTTACATGTGGAAAAAATTTCCGACCAGGCTCTCCAGCAAATTCCTCCCAAGTTCAGACTGAGCGATGCTCACTGGAACTGCAAAAAACTAAGCGCTACATCACAAACGCCACGAACATTAATTAAGGATGTTAAAAGTCAGAGAAAAAAAACAGATTGCTTGGTTAGACAAGTTGGCAGGAGAAGGCCTTTTCTCTCTTAAAAAGAAGATGTCGGCAGCATGTAAGTTTCCAAAGTTGCATTTTAATGAACTGTGAGTCTTCTGGAACAATGGTATTTGGCCAGACAAACACCAAGTAAAAATGTTTGGCCACAATGTGCATCACCTTATTTGGAGGAAAACCACAATGCAAAGGATATCAGCACAGACACCTCAGACCGAATGCCAAGCATGGGGGTAGCTGGTTTTGCAGCCACAGCATCTAAGGAGCTTGCAGCCCTCGAGTTGACCATGACGTTCTGTCTAGTTTTCGACCCGACTGAACCTTGGCAGAAGCCTAAAAGAGCTTTACGTAGACTGGCAAAGTCCTACAAAACAAGCAACTAATTCAAGTTATTGATGCTAAATGTGGTTTGACAAGCTATTTAACAATGGGATGCACTTCATTCCTCAGGTAGTTCTAGGCATTATATAAAATTACAGCTTCATACTAACAAGCCACTGGAGTTGCAGTTTAGAATTATGATTTATGTCCAAGTAAGAATTACTTTATGTAAAATCGATATTTAAATTGACTTGCATAATATCATGGGAGAGATTCTGGATTTTTGCAAATGTGTGAACATAGTCTGACCTCAGATTTACCTTGTATTTGTATTTATTTATCTGTAAAAGTGACAATGCATATTAATGGACACAATGTAAAAAATTTAAGATTACAGCCAGAACTAATTTCCATCTCCAGTCTCACACAAATGGATGAGGCGAGACCATAAAGCCAACCCAGTCACAGCTCTTCCAAAGGAAACAATAATCCCATTAACCTTCTTGTTTACAGAGCATTAATGAACCCTTGACTAAAACAATTTCTTCCAGTCCTTGCAGTTCTAATCTAATAACTGTTTACGAGGCTAAAAAAGGTAAATGTTCTTGAAAAGTGCAATAACACTCGTAATAAGAAAATATCTTCCAAACATTAAAGCTGTTTTGAAACATGACGCTCTTTTTACGGCTAACTTAAGGCTGGCACAATCGTGATTAAGCACAAGTCACGGCGCTAAAGCAGATTTTACAGCGTAATATACTCTACTTCACTGGTGGCACTTTGATTCCGCTCAAAAACAGATCATGATTCATGAGGAGGTGAGGAGAAAAGGAGAGGCTGCCAAACACCTCTCAACAGCTGCAGCGCTTAACAAGAACCTGCTTCCCCTTTACACGGCCGCTTTAGTCATACTGACTCTAATCAAAGCTGACTGTTGATTAAATGAAAACAGACCGAGGCCTCACATTTGTGCTGTTTACCAGTCAGAGGGTGCAGACACCAAGAGGCACAAGCTGATGTGCAGATTTCTCCATCCACACACTCTCTTTTCACCTGGGCCTGTTAGATTGGTTTGGAAAAGGCAAGTCTCTGGGGGATCGAGGCCAAAAATCTTTGAGGCAGCACTCTGGTCTGACTAAACCTTGCCTGTCAAAAAGTCCTCCTGTGTTTTTTTTTTTTGTGGATTTCAAAGGGGTAGTACCTTTCAAGCAAAACGGCTGAGAGTGCTGGAGGATTATAAAGGGAGCTTTTTTTTCATTGAAGTGGTTTTCATAGACTACAGGTAACTTGCTCTATCACAAAGTTATACGTTAGTAAGAAAGAATTTTTCATTTCATGCACCAACATTCTAGAATAATCAGGTAGGGCCAGATGTTCCTATGTCAAAACTAAAAACCTATTTGTTTAATATACTACAAAAGGCTATGAATGGTCTGTATTTCACCCCGTCGTCTTTATACTACAATTAAATGTTCTTTTATTTTCAAGTTGGTTGTTTTAATCTTTGCTCCGATCTTATTTTAAATTCTGACTCCTATTGTTGTTGTTCTGATACTTTTTTGTTTGTTAGATTTATTTATTTTTGTGCATTGATTTAATTGTTTGGCGTGCGGTTTTATCCTACGTACATTCTGTCATCCTGCATAGCACTTTGAAAATTCTTTATAAAATGCCTTTTTCTTCCTCTTTGTAGTGGTAGTGGTAGTTCTAGTAGTAGCAGTAGACGTAGTAGTATTTCTAGTAGTAGTAGAAGTAGTAATAAACTGCTAAGCTAAAATAAGCTATTATAGGAATCAGATATGAAAGTGGGTACTTTAAGCTTGACACCTTGTTGAATTTGCTACTGACTTTAATTCCCAAGTGAAAACAGTATTTCTTCTGGTGCTGCACTGTTTTGCTAAAGGAGTAATAAAGATGACTGATTAGACTAGCTGGTAAGCTTTGAAGAACTTTCTACAACATTTAAATTGAATATCTGGCACAGGTTTGGGTCCTTTATTGGGTAAATTAAAAAAAAATAACATACCAGTTATATGAGTAAATGATTTACTGTCTAACAGGCTTTAGTTGACAACAATGTGCAGCCTACTATGTATAAAATATCCCCCGGTTCCTTTGATTAAATTTCCAGTGACCACTAATCAAATAATTTAGAATATATCAGTAGATAGCAATTGTTGGTCAATTGTTCTGAGGACAGTACTAACATACGCTACCAAATAACTAGATACATTTTGCACTCATAGCAAAAGCAAATCGTACATTTAAATGGAACCGAATGTTACAACATAAAAATCAATCACATTTACTCATTTACTCACATTACTCCACCTAATTAGAGCTGGGTATTGTTAAGAACCTCACAATTCAATTCAATTCGATTCTTTGGGTCATGATTCGACTCAATGATGATTTTTATACTGATTTAAATGTTTCGATACTGATTTATTTTGTAAGATGGGAAGGGTGTTTGCCTGATGGTGTGCTCTGATTGGAGAGTATGAATTACGTAGAAAAGATAAACCGTTTTCCGATCGGACCGTTTTTGAGCAAAGAAACAAAGCTGACCGCCCGTGAGCCGGGCCTTTGGTACCCGCTCCTGACATTCACACGGCCTCATCTGTGCACTACAGAACATATTATACTCCCAAAACCAGAGAAAAATTATATTTGCTGTCATGGCCCCTTTAAGATGAACCCATCCGTCCTGCAAAGTAGGGCCATACGAAGGAGAACCTTTAGTTTAGTCATCACGTAAAGAGGTAACAACTTTAAGAATTATATGCAATTCAAAGATTAGAATCAACTACCTCTTAGCAAACACTGGAAATGATTCTCAAGGTATAATAACATTGATAAAACATACAATACAATGGTACATAAATTAAAGTATAAAATAAAAATGCATAATAGGATTATTTATATTTAATTATAATTATTATTTATATTTATACAATTATTTGTACTGCCAGTAAAATAAATCAACATATTTATAATTACATTCAGAATAATGTTATATACACAACGATTTTTGTGATACAAATACTTAAGCAAAAAGTTCAGTTTAGTAGTTTTCATGTAGACACACTTTCTTTCCTGTAAATGAAGAAGAACTGTAACCCCCTCCCCTGCAGCTGACCAACAGTGTGTGGCAACAGCTTCAGAGGGAGAATGCCGCACGACTTTATCTAAGCGGAAAGAAACTTCGGTCACTCAGCACTTTCTCTGGTATCTCATTTAAAAGGCTTTAAATAGAACTAACAGTTAAGCCTCGGTATACGTTGATACTGGTAATTGGCCCATGCCTAGCTATAACACAAATCTGCTGATATCAATTTAAAAATGACACAGAAATGGACAGAATATGAAAGATGTCTGATATTATTATTACGCTTTGTCTCTAAAAGAAAATTTAAAAGCTAAAGATCAATTAGAAATCCATCAGGCTTTGTATATACGAGAATGGCATGCAAAGCCAGCAATTTCAAGGACGACGCTTAATGACTTCCAGCTACAAAACAAATCAAACATTTCCCCAAATGGATTCAAATGGAACAGTCCCAGATTGATAATGTGCAGAACCAGAGTGCTACACATTATCAATCTGACAGGCCAGGTTATGAGAATGAACCTGTTTATTGTCTAGTCAGTCAAAAAGACTTAACAGTATCTTCACTGTCAGAACTTTAAGGTATGTACCCAGGATCTATCAAACCAGAATGTTGCTGCTTTCAATGCCCAAGTAAACGCAGTGTCAGTAAAAGATGACAGCATTAAAACCTTCACTCACGTTTAAGTAACACAGCATTAAAACCATACATGGCAAGGTTTTTTTATAAGGAAGGCTTACTTTTAAGACTAGGCTTAAAACTTTCCTTTTTGGCAAAGTTTATAGTTCATGTTGGCTCGTGTTACCCTGAGCTACCTCTATAGTTATGCTGCTATAGGCTTAGGCTACAGGAGGACATCAGGGTCTATTTTTCTCACTCTGCTGATTTCTCCTACTGTTCTCCAATTTGCATTGCTTGTTGTCATTTCAGCTTTTAACTTTTTGTCATGTTTTTTCTTCATAGTAGGTACACCTGGTCTGGCGTCCTGTTAGCTGTGACATCATCCAGAGAAGACAGATCACCTGCTATTACCATTCAATATAGAACAGATTACTGGATCAATGTGTGCTTCTGTGCTTTTTTTCTCTCTTGTGTCTCTGCTCTGTCTTCTCTAACCCCCAGTTGGTCGAGGCAGATGACAGTTCATACTGAGCCTGGTTCTGCTGGAGGTTTTTCCTTCCCGATAAAGGGGAGTTTTCCTCTCCACTGTCGCTTTATGCTTGCTCAGTATGGGGGATTGCTGCAAAGCAATCAACAATGCAGACGACTGTCCCTGTGGCTCTACGCTTCTTCAGAAGGAGTGAATGCTGCTTGTCAAGACTTGATGCAACCTGCTGAGTTTCCTTAGATATGAATTTTTTTGACCAATCTGTATGATATGATTGAATTTGACTTTGGAAAGTGCCTTGAGATGACATGTTTCATTAATTGGCGCTATATAAATAAAATTGAATTGAATTAAAAGTATTTAAAAATGGATACTCTGTTCGTGACTCCTCTTAAAACTCAAAGATTGAGCTCTGTTCCACCACTACGAGTTATGTGCCATTTACTTGTAAGCAATATATTTACTTGTCATTAATTCTCAAAGATCCCTGCTTTAAATGAACTGGACTACTCCTGTAGGCTTTAAAAAAAGAGGACTGACCTTGGCATGGACAGCATAAGAGGCCAAAAGCACGGACGCCTCTGGAGGACAGTGGATTTCTTCTTCAAGGATCTTCTTCTTCACCTGAAGAAAATATTTCAGCAGTGTGATGTCAGTACCTGGACACTAAAGCTGTTACCTCTACATATCACAATTAAACTGTAGGTTATATCAGAAACTACAACTGCTTGTTACATGCTGTGAGGGCAGTAAATTTATTTTCAATGAAATAATTTTCATTTTAAAACAGGATGGCTACTCTTCCATATTATCTCAGTGTTGTTTTTTTTCCCTTGCAATAAAAACGACAAAGTGTCTGGGAGACGTGAGGGACGTACACCAAAGATGATTTAATCTGACTCATGCAATAAGGAAACAAAAAATACTGCCTTAGAGAAAATTAATGGGAAGAAACAAGGTTCTGGCTGGTGAGCTTTAGACAACCCAACAGTATTCCCCTTAACCCTAGACTGGTAGATACAGAATATTATATATTTATTTATTTATATTTAATGAGAAAAAAAAATGTCTTTATGTCAAAAATGCAAGATCTTTCAGTATTAGGTTAAAAAAAGATCATGCTCAGGAAAGAAAACACTTCACTTAAGTCTCGTACACACATTTCAATCAATCAATCACTTTATTTTGGTAAATTGTCCACATTAATCACAGGAAACAACAAAAGAACAAGAATTTCTCTGAGTCTTAAATCTAGTCCTGTTATGTGATTATTTTTTATGCAATGCTCTGTTAATCTTTTTGATGAATCTTGCTTCCTTTTCAATCTCTGGTCCTTTGGTGTTGCAGTAAAATACTTTGAATTACTCCATATTTAAATAAATTGGCCATGCATTCCCTTGCAATGAATACAGAGTCTTGGAACCAAAGTCTGTAAAATTGGTACTTTTGCACTTGTTTTATTGGATTTTATTTTTGGCAGATTAACCCAGTTTAAGATCAAATTCAGTTCAACTAGAATTTGAAGCTAAAATCCAAAACGGAGTGGTAGAGAAAACTTTATAAATACAGTTTGATGTTGCAAATTAATATAAACCAATAACCAATGTTTTGCCATAAAACATCAGCATTTAGGTTGGATTTACTGCGGTGGCCAGTATTAAACAAACCGCTAGCTGGTTGAGAGAATTTTTCCACAGCAGAATTTTTTTTATTTCAAATGATTTTGACATGAATCTACATTCCTGGGAAGACTTGCAGGCACCCAAAAACCTTTGATGTGGAGGCTTTAGAGAATATTTTATTAGACATCATGATGACACCAAACACTGCAGCACTAACGAGAACAGAGACTTCTCATTTTGTTTAGAGATGGCAGGGTGCAGTTTACTTATGCTGACACAGTCTAATCACTGTAAATCTTCAGCCATTTATTCCAACTTTTTATGTTTTTAAATAGTTTGACAGTTTCCGGAAGATTTAGTTTTTGTCTTTAGTTGGGGAAAAAAAACAACAACAACTACAACAACAACTACAACAACAACGGACAAGTTTATATCCAGACTTGAAGATAGTCAAGTCTAAATTTGTTAAAAGTGAAAACTCTTCTTGGTGCTTTTTTCATTTAATTTTTGCGTTATTTGATTGTGTTGAAGCAAATGGCCAAATGGGAGTTAGAGGGGAAAATTAGCTTGAGCTCCATTTGAAATCATTATTTTTTTGTTCTGTAAAAACAGGGGCGTTCAGTCGCGAAACGGGTATTTAAAAGGTTAGAGTTTCCTATAATACCTGAACATTTATTAGGTACGGTAAGGGCTAAATCTTGCAAGCATTTTTTTGATGTCCAACAGTTGGAGCTGTTCTTTGATAAACAATTTTGCACAAAAATAAAGATTGATGAGAATGGATATGCATAAAATGAAGCGAGAACGATAAAGAAAAATACACTTTGTTCACAAAAAGTTGCATTTAAGGGGGTAGTTCAGAATGTCCCTGAATGTGTCATTCCTAAAAAAAACATACGACGACGAAAAACAAAAAATACGACGATAAGCAGTATTTCTATGGAACTCTTTGGAAAAAAAGCATTTTTGTCTAAAAATTAAGCCACAAATGCAGGTGCTCTTACCCTTGGGTGTTTTTGTCTTCACTTTACTTAGGAAAACAATAAAAACAGGCACCTTTTTTCCCCTTCTTTACTATAACATCTGCTAAATCAGCTTGACTGAATATCAGCTTTCTAATCAGAAGGCATAACAGAAGAAAGGTGTATTCTTTCTACAGCTGCACAGTAGCTGATGGTGCATTCTTTATTTTATTCTAAATTAGATTTTAAAAAGTCAAATGAAATCTTCACTTCACAGCATAAAAAAAAGACTCATGCAAGTTTAAAAGTGCTGATTAAACTCTCAGGGCTCAAAGAAATATTGTTTTTTTACAGGCTTGAATTCACTCCAACAAAGCTCCTCACCAGGCGTTTCATTCTTAAACTTCATCATCGCTCCAACTAATTGATTCACAAGCCTAACTTGCATAACTGAATAAACATCACAAAAGCAGATTTTAGGGTTAGATGGGGCAAACATTCTGTAGCGGTGGCTGTATAAGTGGGCAATTTCATGCTTCAGGCCTTGTCATTTACAGAGCCAGTCAAGCTGTCTTTTCTTGTTTGGAACGTACGAAAAGGTGTGGAGCCAGAGGTGACAACCTTAATCATAACCAGCACTAAGCGCCAAGGGGGCCATTTCCTTTACAAATGAGAGAGCGTTGCAGTTATCATCGCAGGCTTAAGTGACAGAGATGTGCATGTGTCTGCCGGTGCTTCGAGTGCTCGAAATGCGAACGGTGCGAGCTTGAGCGTGTGCGTATCTGGATCGGTGATCGTTTCTGATAAGCGCTAATCCGGCTGTCACGCCTCTGACATTATCTGAACGGGGGCCGCCTCCTGACATTATTGGAATTGATGAGAGCAAAGAAATAAGCAGGCAGGCGACGCACTACGCATCTGTATTCTTCCTCCTTGTGGGCGTGCGTTGCCTTAAACCGCGTAATCTGGCTGTTTAGACTTTACTCAATAAATTAACGT
This sequence comes from Fundulus diaphanus, assembly GCA_037039145.1. Taxonomy (NCBI): domain Eukaryota; kingdom Metazoa; phylum Chordata; class Actinopteri; order Cyprinodontiformes; family Fundulidae; genus Fundulus; species Fundulus diaphanus. The sequence goes on along the minus strand of CM073127.1, from coordinate 10,513,165 downwards.
AAGCAGAGTTACATAAAGAGTACAGGGAAACATTTTAAGTAGATGCCACGGAACAGAAGTGCAGAGCAGTGAGCTACAGAACTAAACCAGCGCAACATTCAATCTGCTAAGATTACATTGGAAATATGCCAATAACTGAGCCAAAACTAGAGCCTTTAAAAGCACAATTGGTAATTGATAAATTACTAGTAGGTAGCCCTCAGTTATAATAGCAACCCCCCAAATCTCATCTCTGGCTAGAGGAGTGGCAAGGCAAGCTCTGTAGGAATCCCCCAGGAGAGTAATAATTGGATATAAAGGGCAGCAGTAATATGCTGTGCGCTGATTTCACATGGCTGCACACAATCAGACCAGGACAATGGAAAAGGTGCATTACAGAGGAGCTCTGCTGTTCATCCATGGGAAAAACTGTGGACGTGTGCCCCCTGTTGGCACTGGAACAGGATAAAAAGAAGCTGAAGAGACACAGAAAGAACTAAAACATAAACTTTAATTACCCGAGAGGCTGTAAATCCCCAGCCTTTTGGTGTCACACTTGTTGAAATGCAGAGATGTTATTTTATTTTTGTCCTTTACTCTGCTGCCTGTGCCTGGTTTCCCAAACGTTTTGCCCGAAAGTCCTATTTTACAAGGAGAAACAGAATTCCTCCAAAATATGCGTTTTAAAATGCCATAATTTTTTTTCAGACTAAAATTTCTAGATTTTTCCGATTTGATATTTGAGTCCAAAACCTTTACCTACTTGGGTTTATTATCTGTATGCTCTACAAACTACTTACAAATCTAGTGGTGAATTTGGCTTCCTCTTTGGCAGTGGGGTGAAAAAGGATCCCACTGCCTTTTTTGGGATCTAGACCAATTTAGATCAAAATTTAGAACATATATCAAAACCTGGACTAGATTATTTTGTTTGTATTATTTTTAAATTGCAATATTAATTCTCCATTTGGCAACTAAACCAGACTCAGTTCTGTACCAAGAGGATCTAGGGCCCCAGTCAGTAGCTGGTTGATTTTGAATGAATGTGCAAAATGAAACAAAGGATGATGATTACCTAACACACTGTTGTTAAAATGCCATTGAAATGCAACATACGTTATTTGTTTCCTTGTTTCCGTTATTACTTTATGGAATAATGTATGGATTTCTATACATTGCCTGAATACACACTGCACAAATCTAATTTTACCAAAAAGACAGTAATCAGAGGCCCGCACATTGAACGAGGTAAATAAGTGATTAAAGCTGTGTGGTATTCAAATACTTATTTTAGTGCAACAATTTCAGAGAAAAAAAGAGACCTGATTTAAAACAATTTTTACATTATATCAGGACGAGGCAGCTGCCTGTGAGACAGCGCTGAGGGAAGTACGGAGCTCTAGCAGCCGTGTCTCCCTCGCGAAAGATTGCTGCTTTCATGTGAAGTCGGTAAATCATCAAAAACACAGAGAAAGGTCACTAGATTAGTTTCTAGTCACTTTTTGTATATAAAAGTTGCTAGAGTGGTCAGAAAAGTCCCAAAATATAGCAACAGAGTCGCCATGTTGGGAACACTGGACTGTCGTCTCTGGTTTTCCTTCACTACCGAGTAGCCACCAGTAGCTTCATTCACTAGCAGCTTCACAGCGAGACAGACAGGAGGTGCTGTGTTGGTTTTTCAAAATACAGCAAATCTGAACATTTCATGATATTTAAATTCATTTTAAACTTTGATTAGAATAAGCATGCAAATATACAGTATATTATATGACATGCTTTACATTGTTTTAACCTATTTCTTATTCATTCTGAAAGTGTGGCGGATCAACTACATGTAGCAGAAACCCTGAAGCCGTCACCGCCTGGTAGCGAGTTGGATCCGATGGCAAGGGGAGGCTGCCGTACAGACCTGGCGAACCTAAACGAGGGGCGAAGATGAGCTGGGAACCTGTGGCTGAGGAACCTGTCCGGGTGGACTTCAATTCACACCTCTGGGAGAATTTCTCTAATGTCCTGAGGCAGGTTCAGGACCCCATTGCTAATGCGGCTTCCAGGAACCGTGGCTTTATGGTGCCTGTCGTGGTGGCAACCAGACGACCCGCTGGTGGACTCCAGCAGTGGAGGAAGTGGTCAAGCTGAGGAGGGAGGCATTTTGTTGTTTTGGTGGACAGGTACCAGGGCATAAGGTGCGGATGAGATTCTGCCTGAGTGTCCGAAGGCTCTGGACACTGTAGGGCCGTCACTTCTTCAATGTCGCATGGAGGGCTGGGACAACACCACAGGAGTGGCAGACCGGGTGCTGGTCCAAATTTTAAGAGAGGGGACAGGAGAGTCTGTTCCAATTATTCAAGGAATCACACTTCGTAGGAGGGCAAGTCGTGGAAAGGAGGGTGTCTAGTTTTGAAACCTTAGGTTTTCAGCTTTTCTTTTTGTGGATGAGACGGTTCTGCTGGCTTCTTCAGGTCATGACTTCCAGCGTTTACTGAGTGGGATGAGAATCAGGTCCTCCTAAGTCTGAGGTCATGGTCCTCCACCCAAAAAAAAGGTGGTTTACCCCCTCTGGGTGGGGGCTGTCTCTGCCTCAAGTGGAGAAATTAAATACCTTGGGGTCTTGTCGGATCATGGATGGAACAGGAGATGGATCGAGGCTTCGTCTGCAGTAATGTGGGCGCTGTTCCAGTCTGTTGTGTTGGAAAAAGAGCTGAGCCAAAGAGCGAAGCACTCGGTTAACTGGTTTGTCTACGTTCTGACCCTCACCTGTGGTCATGAGGCATGGATCATGACCACACCTCATCATCTATGACATGTCACTGGGGCGAAGGATGTCTGGGCTTCCCTCCTGGATCTGTTGCCCCCATGACCCGAGGGAGGGAGGGAGGGAGGGAGGATGGATGGATGGATGGATGGATGAGGTTGTTTTCTTCATTACTAAAAAGGTTTTGTGTTCTTGACACTGCAACGTCTGAATTTACCTATTGTGGGACAATAAATACATTTCTTATCTTCTAGACTGAAGTTGTTTTAAGGTTTTGGAGTGAGCCACCCAGAGCCCCGACTTGAATCTTACAGAGGTAATGTGGAAGAAGCTAAGAATTACGTTGATGGCAAGGAGGCCTTCAAACCTCAGAGATTTGAAGCTCATAACAAAAGCTAAGTCGTCAGAATACCAGTAAAAACATGTAAAAAGCTGGTTAGCACTTATAAGAAGGGTTTGGTTCCTCTAATGCCAACAAAGACTTTGCCACTGATTATCAGAAAGGGTACAAATAATGCTGACATACCATTTTTATAGAATGTAAACACTTTTTTTTTCTTTAACTGATACTTCTTTTACATTGCTCTATTATCTTTTGGGAAATGTGTTCTATTTCCTACAAGAAACAAACTTCTTGGCTCAATCAAAATACTTTTTAAATCTAAATCTGACCGGGGTCTGAAATATTTTAGGGGTAAGTGGAGGAATTGCTGAAACCAGTAGAATAACTAAATCACAAAGTTATTATTCAAGTTAAATATAATCTAAACAAAAGGACATAAAACATAAACAATACAATTAATGATTAGCTTAGTTACCTGTAGAAAGAAGAGATGCTGAGTAATATCCTGCACTAGCTCCTCCTCAGCATTTTCTGGGTAAAACTTGGCCAGGAAGTGGAAGGTGATGGGCTCCTCTTTTGGTACCTCCTGGTCTAAAACCTTTGAGCATAAACCAAAGACATCAACATTACCATAGAATAAGTACCGGTACTTTTTTTCCCAACCAAAATGTACAAGTATTGTAGGAAAACAAGAAAAGTGATACATTCACCTTTTTTTCCATCTTCAGCCAAGCAACGGTGTCCTTTATGTTGTATCGAAGCCCAAAAAACCAGGTCTCCCTCAGTCCCAAAGTCCGACACACCAAGTCAAAAAGGTCTTTTCCTTTCCACTTGAGCTAAAATAAAATAAAAACATTTTTGTTACATTTTTTTTATTGAAACTTGATTTCTTGTTTAATGAAGATCACAGCATATTTCCAACATGCTGGGTGTAAACATAGTATTTCCAACATAACATCCATTTAAAATCATATGAAGTTGGAGGCAAGTGGAAAAAGTAGGGCTGGACGATATGGCCACAATTTATATCACGATACGTTTCATTTCTGTCGATACGATATAGTTACGATATCGATATAAACAAAATAAAAGCCTCAGAAAGAATGCCCACAACAGAAGCTGGACAAACGTATGGCAATTCTTTTGCCATGTTTATAAAACTCCTCCAATATAACATTTCAGAAATATTTGTTTTAAAAGATAAAACACAAAATTATATAAAACCCAGAACGTCACTCAGTGACAAATGATGTAATCATAGACTGTAATGTATATTGAAATATTGGAAATGTCATATCACCTTCATTGAATAAAGTTATATCGCGATTTATATTTATATTCAATTTTGTCCACCCCTAGGAAAATGTAAGTTAATATAAACTCTAAAATGCTCAGGGTTTTACAAGCCTTTGCGGTTTACAAAGATGCAAGTGAAAAAAGTTATACCCAGATGGGCACACAAGGACATTTCCACACACTGATAAAATTGAATAAAATGGAAGAAATTAATCGGAATACCCTTAATAACAATAAAGGAATTGAGAATGCCCCCAAAATTATGGCATTTTGGTAGAGTTTTAGATTACTTAACTTAAATCAATGTGCAATCAACAGTTAAATGTATTCAAAGGTAACACACAAACCAATGCAAAAACATAAAACAAACTGAGCCAATGAAAGATAAATCCAGCACAAAATTTTATTTATTACAGATACATAATAATTACCTAACCAATAAGTGAGATAATTAAGAGTCCAAAGCAAGAAAATTGAAACTTGCAACTAACATTATGCTGCCGTGTATAATTACAAAAAAAAAAAAAAAAAAAAAAAAAACAGCTGCTACCCATAAAAGTTTCCTCCCTTTTAAACATAGTGTTTACAAGTAATTTTGATGCCTTTCATTACAAATAAAAAAAAAAAATATATATATATAGAAATAGTCGAATAGAAAATGGGAAAACATGTAAATAATTTAAGTAATCATTTAAGTAATTCATCTCTGGGATTATTAAAGTATGTCTGATTCTGATTCTGATCATGCAGTGAGACCAGCATTTGTTTTTCCCTCCGAAGCAGAAACATTTTAGAAATTGATGTCAGCAATGATCTTTGCCAGTGACTAAAATGCATCTAATTGGACTGCGGTGAACACTTAAAACTCATGTTTAAGCAGCCATTATGGGCAACTCCTGCACTTCCTTTATTGTTATGTGCTGCCATCTAGGCTGGGTCGTGAGAAACGCAGGGACATATGAGAATTTGTGACGATTGCCTTCGCTTGTAAACCAAAATATAATTTCAATTCGCCTTACAAGTTAGGTGTATAAATTTCGGATTTGCGTATGGTTGCATTATTATAATCAGTCAGCAGAAAAATGATATCGTAATTGAGTGTTGCAGCAAATGCGTCCTCCTATAAAGGCGAAAACCAGATCTGATTGTAAAAAAAAAATAATAATAAAATAAAATAACTCACCTCGCACTTGAACTCCATGTCTGACTCCAAGGTGCAGATCCTTACTTTGAAGTATTTGGCTTGTTTTCTGATCAAAGAGGTAAATCCCATTCTCGCTGCTAAGGCACTTGCCATGGCGACTCGCCAAAAAAAAATGCTTCTATTCTGTTCGAAACACCAAAGATACTTCCCACATCCCTTATAAATTAAAACCTTGTCAAGACATTTTTTTGTTTGTCTAACTTAGTTCAGCTCATGGTTTTGACACCCGAGGATTTAATTAGCGCAGTTAAGTTATCCACAGGTAAACACAGTGAATGCATGTGACTTTTCAGCTGATACCAACAGTTTGCAAACAAGCCTAATCAAACGCGGATGGTCTTTCGGTGACGCGGTACTGATTTTTCAGACTCGCCTATATTACATATTTATATGTTCGTCTAACTATACAAAAAAATCCATAGAAAAAGTTTTTTTTAATAAAAAGCAGATCGCTTACAGCATAGTGTCCTGGGCAGCCTGCTAACGATAGCTGGTTAAAATACTCAGAAGTTAGCTAATGTTAACGTAACTTTTAAGAGGAGGCGTCATATTGCGCAAATTTGACAACCCTCCGCGTAGAAGTTTTTTTAAAACATGTGTAAACGTTTGAAATGTTTTCATTAGGAACTTTCCTGTAAAAGCTTGAGACGAAAAGAGTAGCTAACTGTGGCTAACAACCTGTTAGCGTCGTCTTAAAAATGCAGTGGTGCGTTCGCGTGCGGTCTATACCGTAGTACTTATTCGGTAAAAGCTTAAATGTCATAAACAGAAATTATTTTGGAAAGCATGTCGCTTAATTTTGTCAGGTATTTTATATTATTCTGCTTCTGACATAAAATGTATAAAACTATTATTACCACAGTTTATCTTGTTGTGTATGTTGCAATGTGTTTTAGTTACCAATAGCGTTTTGTAGCTACAATAAGGTTTCACATTTGCTAGTTATGCTTTTCCTCTTCCTAATGTGTCTGAAAAACAGAACCATTTTCCACGAAAAGATTCAAATAATAACTTAATTAGGTAATGTGTAAACTCCTTACTTTGAAATGATGCACACGGATCAATATAAACATTGTATATTTCACAGGGACAATGAAGGCAGCACTTCTTCCCTCGCCCTTTCCTTTCTCGTCGATCAGCCAATCACAGCACAGTTCGCGCCACGCGCCCCACCCCAGGCCAGCCCCCCTGCACCATAAGGAGGCGGGGCTACAGCAATGAGGTAATTGGGGTAAACAGTAAAAATGGCGACGTCTGTGGCCAGAGCGGAGCAGCCGAGTTTGAACGGGATCGTTTACGAGCCTCAAACCAAAAAACTGACCGACCTGCCGACTGAGCTGCTTGAGCACATTATGTGTTTCCCTGTCCTCAAACATGTCGACGTTTGTAACGTTTCCTGCTGCTGTAAACGGCTGCACGACGTCTGCCATGGAAGGGGGAAGGTCTGGGAGCACCAGTACAAAATCAGGTGCTGCAGATATTTTCAGCTTCTTTTTATGCGGACTCTTGTCCTTGGCGGCATTTCGTCTTTATTTAGCGAACACAGTCCTAATGTTATTCAGAACTGCGTGGTTTAGGGCCAGTAAAGCCTCGTTTTCTCCTTGAAGGTGCGTTAGCTGCGAACTCACAGGAAGCTGTCATTCTGCTGATGCACCAAATTTGCCCCCACCGGTGCAAAGCATTACGACCGTAGAGAATCTATGACGTTCGCAAGAAAAATACACATTTTAATCAATCCTTGGTGATAAATATATTGTGGTTTTTGCAGGGTGCCTGAAAATGCTTTTGTTTGACCTTGAATTTTATACGTGGTCCTTCAGCTGGTCTGGTGGAATCAATTCCTTATTTCTGTGAGGGAGAAATCCACTGCAGCAGGACGATTTACCGAAGTCCTTCTGAAATAACAAATCGACTTCTTTCACCGACAGGTGGCCAAGACTGCAGAGGTTCTACCGTCTAAATGAGAGCTGCGACTGGCTTAGGGAATACACAACCCGACATAGAGTTGGTATACAGATACGAAGGACAGTGGAATCAATCTCAAAAAGATTCTTCACAGAAGTTGTGAGTAATCGCCTTGTTATTAAGTAATAAGATCATTATGACTTCTGCGCAAGATGTGACATTATGCAGCATAATTGATGCTGATGAGACCTGGAAGTAGGTATGGGTCAGTATCAGGATGTATCCAGGATTTTTTCTCCTAAGAATTTTTGTAGTACTGTTCATGTAGTTTATAGCCAGTGACTGAAGTTTCTCCAGTTCATATGGAGCATAGAATTGCACAGTGTGGCCCTTTCCCTGCCTTTTGCTGCACACTTGTTGGCTCTTGGATTGGCTAGACAAGGTTGACTGGAAGTATTCCTGGTTGCAAAAAATAAGAACAGCCGTTGTGTTGGAAACCAAAGCACTGCTCATCCTTTGTGTTAAACCTTGGGAAATGTTTTAATTCCTATATGTATTTGTCCCTAATGACTAAAAACCTGAAAAATATCATATTGACTTATCAACTTTAACCATTTCAGTCTCTTAAAGCACCTTTACTCTAAATGTTCTGATCAAGTATTCATTATATTTGGGGGAGTTTTAAAGGCCAGTAGGTTTACCTAACGTTTGTTTGCCTTTTTAGTGAAATTTCAGAAATGTTTAATTAATTCCTATCATATACAGTTGAATGACTTTCTTCTTCTCCTGTTGCTATTATTATTATTATTATTATTATAACAAAATGATATATTTTACACAATAAGCACAAGAAGTACATCTAAATTAAGCTTGCGTTCTACATTTTTGCTTAGATATATTACACAAATCTTATTGTAGAAGCATCAGTCCTTTAGATTAAGAGTTCATCAGTAGGAATAATTTGTTCATTTTATATAGAAGCAGGTAAATGATGCTGTACGTTTTTGCTTAAATGTTCTATCCAAGAGAATCCCATGCCGCCTCATGCCTAATTGGAAGGGATGAGAGTGTGGGAGCATGTTTGTGTAATAATGCGTGTTGCAAACTAACCCAGAGATCTTGTAACTCAGCCATGCGTCGGCCAGGTGCTCGGAGACAGCTTTGCAGAGATTGAGTCACTCGGGATGCCAGAGCACTTCTGTGAAGACGAGCTCCTCTTCATACTCCACTCAGACAAGAGGTGAGAGCAACACCGCGTCCAAAGTTGAAACTGAACCGATGCACGTCGCAGTAAGAGGATTTCACCATCGGTGCGGCTGGATGTGGATTTACAGGATCCTTTTCTAATATCTTTGATCGCACACACAAAAAAAAAAAACATTCTTGCATCAGTCATTTATGAGTGTTTGTGTCTGTCCATCCACTTCCAGGAGAAGCTTGACCCTGAAATACTATGCAAAGAAAATCCTGTACTTCCTGAGGCAGCAGAACATCCTGAGGAGTCTGAAGACCTTCCTGGAACAGCCTGCAGAGCATCAGTCAGCTTTAGAAGGTAACAATCAGCGCTGGGGATCTCCTTATTAATACACCTTATTAATATCACTTATTAATATCACTTATTGTCAGGGTTGCAATACATCGAAAAGTTTTTTTTCTTCTGTTTTTCGTCATAATGTTTTCTCCTTCATGTAGCACCAGAACTTTATTACTTTTCTGCACAAAGGCATCTTATTTCTAACGTTAACGTTTTATCTCTTGAGTGAATTCCCCTCTCACACAATAGGTATGTGGTCTGATAACGCTTAGTGCGACTTTAACAGGAACCATGTACATTTTCAGCTACAAAAACTCCAGGCTGGACAGGCGTAAGACAGAGGATCAGTATGTAGAAAAGCCCCTCATGCCTGCTGTTAAGTACTCTGGAGGATCTGGGACGCTGTGGGGCCGTTCTCTGTCCCTGAGCCAGGTGCCTGGAAACATGAACATCAAAAAGTTTACTATGAATAAAATACAAACGCTTAAACTGATTTTAAACATATGCAAATTGTTTGATTAAAAAAATAGGCATTTCTTTATTTCTGATTTGTTCAGAGCTTGGACATTATTGCTTTGAGTTTTAATCACCTTTTGAAAACCCGGCCAAAGCAAATTAGGAAATTTGCATTTAAAGTGTTATTATTTTCCCCATCCATGTCTTCTCTGGGTTGTATTTGCTTCGTTAGGTGCTGTGCTGGTGGACCAGTATTGCAACCCGCTGGCTGACGTCACGCTGGAATCCATTTCAGAACAAGTAGACGACGTGGCCGAAAAAGTGCAGAAGATGCTGAGGATCAAGAACCCGTCTCATCCGAGCCTTCGGGCCGCTAGCGGTAGGCGTTTAAGGGGAAAAGAACGAAGCAGAAAACTTATTTTCTTTTTGGGTGCTTTCGTTTTGTATTTGGTCTGTTTCGTTCTTCACCTCACAACGTTTCCTTCAAATTATGTTGCGAGATGTCATTTCAGGCTGAAATCCCTGCGTTTTTACTCTGCAACATTTGAAACCACAGGAAAACATGTGCTGTTGTAATGCTTTGTGTGTAGGCGACTGTGTGCTTGAGGACTTTGAGCTCCAGAGGCAGGCGTTGTGTGCCCTGAACGCCGTTCTGTACGAGCAGCTCCAGTACAAAGGCAACGAGTGCGACTACTACAACCCGCTCAACTCTTACATCCATCAGGTAGGCACCAGCTGATGGACGGCGTCTTCTAATGAGCAATTCAGAAATATTTTCACCGTACTCCTCATTCACACAGGTGCTACTTCGGAAGACGGGAATCCCCATAAGCCTCTCTGTCCTTTACATGACGCTGGCCCGAAAGCTGGGCGTCCAGCTGGAGCCTGTCAACTTTCCCAACCACTTCCTGTTGCGCTGGTGCCAGAAACCAAGAGGGTATGGCTTGAAATTAGAACGTTTTAGATCTAATTTAGATTCAACGTATTTATCTCATCCTGCACTCGTACGTAGAAGTTGTGCTTTTGGAGATCTTCGTAATTTCTTTGGCATGTTCCAGTGCTGTCTAACCCCTTTGGAGTTTATATTAAATGGATAAATATATTTGATTTAAGTGTAGATTATTTCTGAACAGAGTGACTGCTTTTGCGATTTATTTTATTTATTTATTTTCTTTTTTTGTGTGTGTGATGTTGGGTCAAAATGAATTGGATGAGTTAAGGATGAGTTTAAAAATCAGTGCTTCGTTGACTGTTAATGAATCAAACAAACCAGATAACCATAATATATAGAATTAAAAATATTGTTTTTAAATAATATTTAATGTTTCCTTTTTTGGGGAGGGAGGGGGGGGGGGTAAAAGAACGTTTCAGTATTGTGTTTGTAGTTTTTTGGCATTCATTGTTTGGCTTAACCATAGCAATGATTTTATGCCAATTTGCTGCTGATCATTGGGGAACAGATAAAAACTGTAAAACATATGTTGCCTTCCCTAACACATTCATTTTAAATAAATCAAAGCTCCAGTGAACTCACTGTCATGTCAGATCTTCAAGGGGACATCATAAGCCTACCCTGTTGAAATGCAGGTTTTTGTGATGTACAAAAAATCTGATCATAAATTATTTCAAAATTCACCTGTAGTGTGACATACTTCACCTGAATATCAAACAAATGTTTCAGATGGATTTGGATACACAAAAAATAAAAAAGCTGGATAACCTTGGTTACATAAGTTTACCTAGCATTAAAATAATACTTTGTTGAAACACCTAAGAATTCAGTTTCAGCCTTCAGTCTTTAGTAAGTCTATAAGCATCCCACATCGATACTTTGCAAGAATTAACCGCTATTACTAAATTTATTTAGATTATGAGGACAACTCTTCATTTAACCCAAAATATTCCTGTAAGTTTAGTTCTGTATTCTGCCTCGGCCGTTTCACAACTTTTGATGAAGCCGTTCTTTAGGAGAATGCTTGGCCTTAAAGCGACGCTGAAAGAGAGAACCCATCTTCATCGCATCTTCCTGACAAAAAAAACAGAAATTCCTGCAGCACCTCTTGTCTTCTCATTAGTTTTGGAGAAGCATCCAGTTTTGGTAATATTCCTGTCCTATATTTGATTTATTTATCTACTGATAACCAGGGTGGACGATATACATTTTTGAAAAAAAAAATGTACCTTCTCCTGATTGATATCGTTGTAAAATGTGGGCTTTAGCTACAAGATGCAAATATTCCAATGTAAGAAAAAAACTAATAGAACAGAAAAAATGCATCTGTGTTTATTCAGATTTATTATAATTAATGGCAGATGTATATCCAAGGAGACTGTGTGCTGATATTAATTTAAAATGTGCTTCAACGAGGTGTTAGTTTAGGAATGCAAACCTGTGCAACCAGGATATTTATTTATTATTTCCTCTTTCGCCTCTAACAGATTTTTTTTTTCCTAGTTGAATAATGTAGGAAATGTGTCACTTTAAAGATAAATAATTTCAGAACTGTTTCTATCATGGTGTCCTTCTTTACAAAAATTGCGTCGCCCACAGGAGTGAGGACATCGTTGACTTCGTCTACATCGACGCCTTTGGGAAAGGCAAGCAGCTGACGGCAAAGGAATGCGAGTACCTCATTGGCCACCAGGTGACGGCAGACTACTACAGCGCCATTAGCACCACGGAGGTGCTGCTCAGGATGGTGGGGAACCTGCTCAACATCGGCAAAAGAGGGTGAGAGAAGCCGAGCACACGGATGGCTGAAGGAAGATCTGCTTACAGATCGCATTAAATTAGTCTTTCCGTTGAATTTAATACCATTTATTTTCATTTCATTGTGTGATTAAATGCATAGAAAAGAAGAGAGGTATTCCTCGGGATCGTCAACAGCTGGCATGAAAAAAAAAATTAGTACATACAACACAAATGAAGAAAGAATAGGAATTAAGGAAAATGTGTAAAGTGTGTTTTTAAAGGTCCTGGACAGAGGATTAAAAAAGAAATAAAAACCCCTCTAATGGCCTTCAGCTCGCCCCCCTCTCTTCTGCAGGCCTCTGTTTTTGTTGTTGTTAGTAAAAGTTGCTTTTTAGTATTGCAGGAATTAAAACTGAACAAAACCTTAGACCTTCGACCACAATAAAATGGAATAAATAAAGCCGCATCCTCTGCGTTGTGTGTGTTTCCATCAGGGAAGGCAACGAGAAATCTTACCAGCTGCTGAGGGACTCGCTGGATCTCTACCTCACCATCAATCCAGATAACGTTCAGTACTTGCTGCTGCAGGCACGCCTTTACTTCCACCTGGGAATCTGGCCAGAAAAGGTCTGACTTGAAGGTGTTTCTAGAAAGAAATCTGGTGTTGGACCACTCTAAAAATTTATCTTATTCAGACTTTGAATAACTTTTTTATACTTTAAGGTAGGGTGAACAGTAAAGTCCTGTCTGCGTAAAACCCCACTAGATTGATTGAAGTTAATATTTGGATATCTAACATTGTGTTGCTCTGTAAGTTAGCCACTCCAGACTCAGATTTTCTCCGTGGCCTTGCTCGCCAGGTGTTGGACATCCTGCAGCACATCCAGGCTTTGGATCCTTCCCAGCACGGAGCTGTGGGTTACCTGGTGCAGCACACGCTGGAGCACATCCAGCACAAGAAGCATCCGGTTACCCCTGAGGCCAAGAGGCGAAGCGCCCCAGAACACCTGGAGGTCCAGTATTCAGTCGGCCTTATTATGAAACACAAGCGGTGAGTCGCTGTAAAATGGGATTCAGACGCAGAACAAAGCACCTCGACGTTTCTAATGCGCAGCACCGTTGACTGAACTTCTTCCAGGTCGGGCTATAACTGTGTGATTTACGGCTGGGATCCTAAATGCACCATGAGCCAGGAGTGGATCACCACCATGAGGGTCCACCAGCTGTCCAGTGGATCCAACCAGCCTTTCTATAATGTGCTGGTGCAGGACGGGACGTGTCGCTACGCCGCTCAGGGTAGGCCTCATATTCATATAGCTCAATCTTTTTTTTATAGAGCTAAATCATTTCTCTGTGCACTGACCAGACTGTTGCACAATGACGGATAGTCTATCCTATTCTTGTGATGAACCACAGACTGCAGGTTTTATAAATTAAAAACATGCAGCAAATCAAAATGCCACGGCGGTGAAGAATCTAAGGTCTAAGTAGCCTTTGAGCAAATTATAGAAATAAACATTAAACTTGTAATTGCTAAATGTTACAAATTAAATTTTTGAATTACTCAACCGTTAATTTGAGTTTCTGTCCGTCCTTTATTATTTATGTATTATTTTGTTCTTTTGCTGTTTTTGCTCCTAAGTTGTGGAACGTTTTACCTCCAGAGCTACGATGCATCACTGAGCAAAGAGTCTTTAAATCACAACTAAAAACAGGCCTTTCACTCCTAGCTGTTCAACTGTGGATAACTGTTGTTTATTTGGTGGTTCTACTTTTCTATATAGCTCTTAAAACTGTTTTGAATTGTGCTGTTATGCACTTTCTTTAGTTTTTTATCTCTTTTTATCCTGTTGTTTTCCTATACATTTTTTAATCTATTTTGTCTCAGCATCTTTGTGTTTGTATTTAGCTTACAAAGCACTGTGTGCACCATATGGATTGTTGAAAAGTGCTATATAAATATACTTTGATTTTAAGGTCCCGTTTAGCAATAAAATTATGCTTAGTGTTTTTTTTTTAAATAATATTTCACAAAGTGAAAGCATCCAGAGAGAAGATCTCTGACCATTAGATTGTCCAGAGTTCTGGTTCCTCTCTCTCATGCTCTCCTCTGTTCAGGTTTCCTGTGGATTTTAGGTCTGGGTAGCATGGAAGTCATAAAGGAAGTCGATGTTCTTCATGTTGGATCATTATCCTGCTAAAAATGCCCTACGGTTTTGTACTTAAAATGTCCTGGGGTCTCATTTATAAAGCTTGCGAATGCACAAAATGGGACCTGAAACGTGCGTACGGCACTTTCCACGCAAAAGTTGGGATCTATTTAAAAAAAAAAAAACACAGGAAAATGTGCGGTCCTCTCGGCCACTCTGACCCAGGCGTTCGCTCATTTTGGAGACGGGGGAAATTGGTGACACAGATGAAAAGCAGCCAAACTGCATCATGATTCCTCTCAGACGTTCAATTTCACTCCACATCAGACTTTAGTCATAGATCGACTTCATCACAAGCGTTCAAAGCCGCAGTGTTATTCATGCCTGCGCTGGTGACGTGTAACCAAACATAAGCACCCTTCAAATAAATCAATGAAAGAATGCCGAAATCTGAAATTAGTCCACATAACGTTTCATCGGGGGTTTCTACCATCACGTTCTCTCCCCGATGATCACCAGGATGACACGTTCCACAGATTAACAGATTATTGTGACAAGGTGTGCGGATATTACTTTATTACTGTAAACAGTCAAATGCACTTGTGAGTATTACTGCGCGGTGGATGCATTGGCATGGCTGGAAATCTTGTAAATGGGAGAATTAGGAGGGAACGCAGTTTCAGCAAAGATTTTTTTTTTATTTTTGATCAATTAATGATGACTGGCTAATATGCCTCTTTAGACTTGAAGCAATGCATTCTGCTGTAACCTACAGGGGACAGTGGCTACAACTCCCCAGTTTCTGGGTCCAAACCCCCAGAGCGCAGAGAAACGCGTGCTCAGCCGAACGTCCTGTCAGCATCTTAAACTGCTGTTTTGCAGGTTTTTTTTCTTCTTCTTTTTTTTTGGTGGGGGGTTCATTCTCATCCCGGGGGAACCCTCTTGTTCCTCCTGGTCTCCCTCCTGCCTCTGAATGTCGATCTGAACGCACAGCCTCAGAGGAATTCCAACACAGCGTTGAAAACTACAATCAAATTAACTTTTGAACAAGTTTTTTTAATGTGATCAACATTATGAATAAAAATAATAATAACGATTGTCTGACCCATTTTTAACATACATTAACATTCATGAGGTGCTTTGCATTGACCTTTTATGGTAGAATCTGGGCGTGTAGAAGGCGGACAAAACTGCTTTTAGTCTGAATTCTACGCAAAGTTTTATAAATGAGAACCCTGCTTTGTTTTGTTTTTTGCAAAAGAAATTTTTCTGCCATGAACTGTTGAAAGGTTCCCATATGGGTGAGACACAAGCTCTTCCTCCACCGTACTTTAGAGGAGACCTGAGGTGTTTTTGCATGGATTCATCCTTTGTAAAAAAAAAAAAAAAAATTGGTTATATATAGAAGAAAAAAGATGTAAATCAAAACAAAATCTGAAAGGCAAGAAATGGTTACCTTTCATACTGTAACTCGATGATCAGAAGCTAAACTGTTCAACCATATCAAAAAGGTATTTAAAAGGTAACCTCAAAGAACTACCCTCCTTGCTACCAAGAGGAATGAGAATAGAGCGTGCTGCAAAACGTCCCCACACTGCCAAACGCTCCAGTGTCTGTTTTCCCAGATTTTATGCTTCGCTCTAGATGAGCACAGTGGAGTCGGCTGTTGCTCTAATAACCTGCAGCACCTTCTTAAAAAACCAAGAGGAGCCAAACCCAAACCAAACATGCCCATCTGCCTGTAACCATATAGGTCAGAAAATATTTACCTGGTGGAAAAGGAAACACTTAACTCACCACTCCCAAACAACCAGTTATTGCTTTATTATACAAGTATGCACATATCACCTTCATCACTCTATTTTAGAGTATTCCTTTCTATATATATTGTTTGTTATACACTGTGAAAAGGGAACTAAAAGTAACTAAAGTTCTGAAATTAGCGTATTCTTGATTTGAGCTGGCAAGTTTAATGATCTGCCAATAAAATAAGCTTTTTGCACTTAAAATAGGAGTGACTCATCTCCATCTTATTTCAAGTGCAGTATATCTAATTTTCTTATTTTAGGGGTAAAAATGCTCATTCCATTGGCAGATAATCTTATTTACCTGCTCAAATAAAGGACAACTACACTTATTTCAAGAAAATTTGACTTACTTTTAGTTCCCTTTTTGAAGTGTACTGCCACTGGGAGAGGTCTGAAGAAAGCTGAGTTGAGCTGGCCGTGTGATTAGAGTTTAACGGTTGTTCTGTACAAAGACGCGGCTGCTTTTTTCATTTTAACCCCACTGTGAGTTATTGCAAGATAAAAGTGAATCCCTGTCCAGCCTGTTGGTCTGGTGCTAAAAGAAACGGGGCTCCTACGTCATGTCATATAAATAAAAGAGACAAGTCATGGATTACTCATGAGATCAGTTTGAAAAATAGAATATAAATCTAAAAAAAAAAGCTTTATTTACAGTTGACTACTGAAAAATACTAAAATTTTTAAAAACATTTATTTCTTCAAAGGGCAGTTTAAAAAAAAATCCTATGACTAAGTGCACTCAACTTAGACTGTATTATGTTAATGCAATTAATGACAAATTTAACTAAAGGTTAATTTCATATATTTGCCAAAGGATGCCAATAACATTATATATTTATTATATATATATACACACACTACCGTTCAAAAGTTCGGGGTCACATTGAAATGTCCTTATTTTTGAAGGAAAAGCACTGTACTTTTCAATGAAGATAACTTTAAACTAGTCTTAACTTTAAAGAAATACACTCTATACATTGCTAATGTGGTAAATGACTATTCTAGCTGCAAATGTCTGGTTTTTGGTGCAATATCTACATAGGTGTATAGAGGCCCATTTCCAGCAACTATTACTCCAGTGTTCTAATGGTACAATGTGTTTGCTCATTGGCTCAGAAGGCTAATTGATGATTAGAAAACCCTTGTGCAATCATGTTCACACATCTGAAAACAGTTTAGCTCGTTACAGAAGCTACAAAACTGACCTTCCTTTGAGCAGATTGAGTTTCTGGAGCATCACATTTGTGGGGTCAATTAAACGCTCAAAATGGCCAGAAAAAGAGAACTTTCATCTGAAACTCGACAGTCTATTCTTGTTCTTAGAAATTAAGGCTATTCCATGCGAGAAATTGCTAAGAAATTAAAGATTTCCTACAACAGTGTGTACTACTCCCTTCAGAGGACAGCACAAACAGGCTCTAACCAGAGTAGAAAAGAAGTGGGAGGCCGCGTTGCACAACTGAGCAAGAAGATAAGTACATTAGAGTCTCTAGTTTGAGAAACAGACGCCTCACAGGTCCCCAACTGGCATCTTCATTAAATAGTACCCGCAAAACACCAGTGTCAACATCTACAGTGAAGAGGCGGCTGCGGGATTCTGGGCTTCACGGCACCGTGGCAAAGAAAAAGCCATATCTGAGACTGGCCAATAAAAGAAAAAGATTAAGATGGGCAAAAAAACACAGACATTGGACAGAGGAAGACTGGAAAAAAGTGTTGTGGATGGATTAATCCAAGTTTGAGGTGTTTGGATCACAAAGAAGAACGCTTGTGAGACGCAGAACAAATGAAAAGATGCTGGAAGAATGCCTGACGCCATCTGTTAAGCATGGTGGAGGTAATGTGATGGTCTGGGGTTGCTTTGGTGCTGGTAAGGTGCGAGATTTGTACAGGGTAAAAGGGATTCTGAATAAGGAAGGCTATCACTCCATTTTGCAACGCCATGCCATACCCAGTGGACAGCGCTTGATTGGAGCCAATTTCATCCTACAACAGGACAATGACCCTAAACACACCTCCAGATTGTGCAAGAACTATTTAGAGCAGAAGCAGGCAGCTGTTATTCTATCGGTAATGGAGTGGCCAGCGCAGTCACCAGATCTGAACCCCATTGAGCTGTTGTGGGAGCAGCTTGACCGTATGGTACGCAAGAAGTGCCCATCCAACCAATCCAACTTGTGGGAGCTGCTTCTGGAAGCGTGGGGTGCAATTTCTCCAGATTACCTCAACAAATTAACAGCTAGAATGCCAAAGGTCTGCAATGCTGTAATTGCTGCAAATGGAGGATTATTTGACGAAAGCAAAGTTTGATGTAAAAAAAATCTTATTTCAAATACAAATCATTATTTCTAACCTTGTCAATGTCTTGACTCTATTTTCTATTCATTTCACAACATATGGTGGTGAATAAGTGTGACTTTTCATGGAAAACACAAAATTGTTTGGGTGACCCCAAACTTTTGAACGGTAGTGTATATATATATATATATATATATATATATATATATATATATATATATATATATATATATATATATATATACAGCAGAGTAAATGTTATTCTAAAGCCCCTATCTGATCTATTCATGGTATTTGGTTTATATTAAACTGGAGAAACTGGCCACTCTTTTTGCTCTGAATAAGACAGCCAATGCTAAACTTATCAGGGATGGTTTGTGTTTTAGCTTTTTGACTACCTCTACTACATTTCTTCCCTGCCAGAGTTGACCTTTTCCCTCCTTTTGGAGACTCGCCCACCTTGCTTCTGCATAACTCTCTCACTGTTTGCACTTGTTATCTCTGCTATCTTCAACACCTCAGCATTAACCTCCAGGCTCTTTTTCTTAAACCACGGGCCCCTTTTTGAGTTGGTAAAACTCTGCTGCTCACTCCTCTTTGCAGTAACGCTAAATCGTCTAAAACTAAAAGCCTTGTAGTCATGCGTGTGCCTTGTATTTCCTCAGAGAACCTGGAGCCCCACTCAGCCCCTCTGGAGATCGGGCATCCGGAGGTGGGCCGCTACTTCTCAGAGTTTGCCGAAACCCACTACGTTGCCAACGAGGAACTGCAGACACGCTACCCAGAGGACATAGGGGAGACCCTGGGCTCGGTGCGAGAGCTCTACCACCGAATGAGCTCCGGATCTGGGAGCAGAGAGGAGGCTTCCGCCACTGACCAAACGAGCCGCCAGTCCAAGTCGATGTAGCGAGCGGTCCTGCCGACCAGGGCTAAACAAATAACTGATCGCCCTCACTCAATTTACAATCAACTTATCTGTTCCTTTGTTGCACTCTAAGACTAGGACAAGTGTTACAGAGTTCTGTTTACTTGTGTTTTTTGTTTTTTAAAGAAGGAAAGACGGTTACAGTTGTTGCTGTGAGACATGTCCAAATACCACCATATAGCTGCTGTAAAAACAAAGTTCAGACCACTGGAATCCGAATGCCATTTCTACACGACGCAACGTGCGCTCGTTTTTGAAATCCAGTCAAAAAGTTTAGTTTGAATTAAAAAAATAAAAAATAAATAAAATAGAACCCAAAACACGTACAAGTACACATAAAAGCTTTAACTTGAAGTAAGCAGTTAAGTGGACAGGTAAATTCAGGATGTGTATCCAGGTGCTGTGAATCCCTCCTGCCTAAGATCAAAGAATGCTTCTGTTCCCACTCTTCCCTGCACCCAGCACCAGTCTGCAAAGTATAAACCCAACATCACATGACAGAGAAAAAAAAAAAATAACAGTATGAGAAAGTTTTAACGCCATGTTTTAACAGAGTACCATGCACTTAAGAAAGTTTGACTTTCACATTCCTACATTTACCTTTTTATTCTGTATATTTACTAACGAAATGTGTGCGATGCCAAGATTCAAGGATGTCTGTCATGGAACGCCAAGACAGCGGTGACTTGAACCAAACGAGTGTGAGCTTGGAGAAAACTAACCAACTAAAAAAATAAAGCGCTTCAAGTTTCTCTTTGCTTTTTCTCTCTAAATAACGCATTTATTGCTTTTATTGTATGCAGAGCCAGCCCAAGGTAAAGGAAGAAAAAAAACAAGACCAGCTGGCCTGAAAATACACAGAAAATATATCTGAAATCAGACGTTCCCAAACTTTACCGCATTTCTCACTGTCTGGCACGAAACGAGAGAGTTTTAGGTCGGTTGCCTGGGGTTACCAAGATTATCTATTCGCTAAATTCCACAAATCGAAGCAAACGCATAAAAACGCCAAAACTCTCCACATGGAGGCAGCAGAGAACATCAGCAGCGGCACTGCCCACTGAAGGCAAGGGAAGCGGGTAACAAGTGTGGAAAAGTTTTGGCCAGTCCAACCAGATTGTGCGCCTTGACGCACCGGTCAAGACAGCCGCAGGGATGGGAGCCACGCAAACGCGCTCCGGACAGGAGTACCAGGAGCTGGCGGAGAGGACTGGATGTAAGTATGGGGAGCAGGAGAGATCCATTTATCTTGGCGCCTATAGGGCCGGTTTGGTGCGCAACTCTTCTCAGAATGTCACAGCGGGAAGGTCGCTGGTATCAGGGGCAAGTTTGGGTCGTTCACAAGACGAAGGGATCGAGCCAAACGTTGCTTATTTTATTTTATACGGTGCGTTTCTAACAATCCATATTTACAAACCTAAAATCATGTTCAGAGCAGGTAACAAAGTGAAAGTTGAACTTGAAGTAACTGACGCATATAGTTTTAAAGGCAAGCAGCGCTCACACCAAAGAGTCCCAATAATTCAGGTAAACAGAACTACAGCTTGCTGTATTTGTGTGTGTATATAAATAAAGGAGACAAGTCATGGATTACTCATGAGATCAATTTGAAAAAATAGAATATAAAGCTAAAAAAAAATGCTTTATTTACATTTGAGTACTGAAAAATATTAAAATTCTAAAAAAAACATTAATTTCTTCAGACAGTTGTTTTTTTAATCCTATGAATAAATTCATTCAAATTAAAGACTTTTTTTTACTGAGATTATGCTAATGCAATTAATGACAAAATGATCTAATTAACAGCAAGTACTATATATAGTACATGCGGAAATGGAAGGACGCACTGATTAGTTGCTGGTGAGGATTCTCAGTCATCCAGGTCATGGTCATTCCAAAATAGTTAAACAAAACAACTGGACTTTTTTTTCAAAGTTTGAAGACGTTTCGCTTCCTATCCAGAAAGCTTTCTCAGTTCAAAATCAAGCCATTACAAGGCCTTTGTTGGGCAGTACTATAAAGTGTGCAACTCCACACTACTCCAGACATTTTGAATTGAGAAAGCTTTCTGGATAGGAAGCGAAACTTCTTCAGACTTCGAAAAAAAAGTCCAGTTTTGTTTTTTTACTTTTTTGGAATGCACTGATTAGATCTGTTATTTGAAGTGAATGACCCTAGTGGGACACCTTACATGTGCAGGCATGTACTTTGAGCTGGTCTGCATCCCTGACTGAGCTCTACTTTATTGATGCTATCTGAGGAAGACTTTGGACTGTTTTAGTGCCTTGATTTGTCTTCATGACATTTATGGTTGAGGTCTTACTAGCCTTAGCTGAAGACATAGAAACCTGTTGTTTCTTTAAACCCATGTTGGACATTTTTAACCGCACTGGGTGCTGTTCTTAGGGAACATTGTTGTCCAGGCTGTTTGTTTCTGTTTTTATTGCGCAAGCTGAATTCTTTTAAATGGCATTATTGTGTGTTATTGTTGCAACTGTTAAGCTGCGGTGGTGACCCCACCCACCTTGAACAACAACCTGCTTTGGTTTCTAAGTGAAGCCATGCATGCACATACCTCACCTCCACACAGCTGCTCCAGCCTCTCTGGCTGAGAATGGAAAGGTGAAAGAACCAGACCGCTGAAACCTTCCAATCAGTTAATGATTCAGCGAATCCATTTCGACGCGTTTACCAAGCATACTCTGCTTGCTTTGCCACCATCCTGATAGCAGGATCAGATCAATGAAAGTATTTTAAGCAGTAAAAACACAGATCAGGACAGAACCTTTTAAACGCTTGCTTGTTTATCATGGTTCAAATCCGTGTTTGGCTCCTCAACTCCTTGGACTCTGCTGAGTAACTGGAGGGAGAATATGGGCTTACGTGTTGTTGATGAAAAGCGTCTTTGTTTCCTCAGTTTCAGCGGAGCAGATAAGAAACCTGCACAAGCGATTTCAGCAGCTGAGTGGAAATGAAGACACAATAAGGTATTTTGTCTTAATGTGTTTTTTTTTTTTGTCCAACGTCATAAAACTCACACATACCCTACATACTTTGCATTGTCCAACATAAAAAAAACAGGCAACTCATTTTAAGTTTTATTTATTTTTGGTAAAGGCCAACGCATTTTTATTTAAAACGTTCTTGTTTTTCGAAGATTTTTAATTTATTTAAGGTTCACTTGGAAGAGAAACGTGGCCACAGACTCCCAGATCCTCCACCATACCTGCCAGTCAGCATGACGGGATTTGTTTGAGTAGTATAATTTATCTCAAACCAATATGGAGTGTTTCTTTCCAGAGATTTTAATCTTAATCCCTCTGATCAAAGCGCACTATTTCAGTTTAAGTGCCAGTAGCAAAGTGCAGATGCTTACATTTGTTACAGCAGGACAGAAGAGGCATTTTCCTGTGTTCTGCTCAGGTTGTTCCCCAACAGAATTTGTTTCTCCTACATCTTGGCGGGAAGAGCGGTCCAACGACCGTTGATTTCCAAAAAAATTTGACGAAAAATATACAAATATACAGTATGTTTTAGGCATAAATATAAGTGCTTTCACTTTTTTTTTCAGCTTGTGGGGGCCAGCAAAAAACAAAAAAACAATACTCAGTTCTTGTCAGATGATATCACAACTGTCTTTGTAAACATGATTCATGAAAACTTTAACACACCACATTCTCAGCTGGAAAGCAGCTCTGTGTTTTGCTCTCAAAACGTCATAGAAAGTGTCTATTTCCAGTGACTAGTTCACATTTCCAAAAAAATGTCTGTAAGACGCCCAGATGTCCCTTCTGAATGCATCACTAAATGTAGTTCAGTGATGCATTTATTCAGAACCCTTGCATTTGAATTACTTTCATTCAACCAAGGGTTTGTGTTTTTTGCGTTGACCCACTAGCTGACTGAAAAGGTAACTCCTCACACGTTGTACCTTTTTACAAAAGAAAAAAACATAAAACTATTTTCAACTCTAGCTGGCTGGAATCGACGCACATTTCATCCTGCCGAGGGCACGGTCCTGATGCAGGGAAAACAAATCCTGTCGGGGATTACTACCCGAGCAGCACGGTGGCATCATCTAATGGCTGTTTTGAACGTTTAGTGAGTCAAAGAGGCCACTCTTTGCTGCAATTATCTAACTGTGAGCTCTGCAGATTTTCCTCACCTTCCTTGTCATCCCACTCACTGTGTGCGGTGGTGAGAAAAACTTGTTTACCCTTGTTTGTTTCTGTACCCGTTGTTTTAAGATTTTCAGCTAATCTCCGACTACAGATTTGAGCAAGTTTGTAAGGGTATCAATTTTGAAGTAGCCATTTTACCCATTTGGTACAATAGCTATTCGGCTGCACAGTGGCGCAATGGGTAGCGCTGTTGCCTTGCAGCAAGAAGGTCCTGGGTTCGAGTACACCCCTGGGTCTTTCTGCATGTTCTCCCTGTGCATGTGTGGGTTCTCTCCGGGTACTCCGGCTTCCTCCCACAGTCCAAA
Source organism: Fundulus diaphanus (assembly GCA_037039145.1). Classification (NCBI taxonomy): domain Eukaryota; kingdom Metazoa; phylum Chordata; class Actinopteri; order Cyprinodontiformes; family Fundulidae; genus Fundulus; species Fundulus diaphanus. Next base: position 10,489,334 of record CM073127.1, on the reverse strand, counting down.
AACATGACTGTTAGGTCAATTGGCTTCTCCAAATTGTCCTTAGGTGTGAATGGTTGTTTGTCCTGTTTGTCTCTCTGTGTTGCCCTGCGACAGACTGGCAACCTGTCCAGGGTGAACCCCGCCTCTCGCCCGGTGAACGCTGAAGATAGGCACCAGCACCCCTCACGACCCCATGAGGGATTAAGCAGTTTGGAAAATGGATGGATGGCTACAATAGCTAAGAGAAATAGGTCTGTGTGAGAGACACAAAATCAGAAGACCATGTGTCCACCTCTAAAAACATAGACATGGAAATATTGTGTCTTATACAACAACCACGATCACTCACACGTCCTGTTTGTATTTTATTTAAATCAGTTGAAAACACACTCTGCAAAGCCTTTGCGCTCGAATGTTAATGTTGAAGTTTGTAGTCCAACTTGTCTTATATCTTGACCTGCTGCTACTATTCCAGTGCAATGTGCTTTCCTCTGTAATGTTCCTTTTCTTTGTTCTGTTCATGTACAGCACTTTGATTTGTCTTGTTACTGAAATTTACTATACAGATAGACTGGCCTTGGTGTCCTGTTCTGTGATAACCAACTCTCTATTTCTGCACTGCAGCAGGGAACACCTGAAGAGCATACCAGCCCTCGCCAACAACCCCATCAGAAAGCAAGTTATCGAGGCGTTCTTTGATAAAAGGTGGGTACTATCAAATAACACCAGATCTCATGTGATCCTTCCATCGCTAATGGCTTTTTAATCAATATCCCAATGCAACAAATTTGTAACCATGATAACGGTCCAATTTTTTAGCTCTTGAATACATTTTGTTGTGTACTTGGAGTTTCTAAGAGTGCAGAAACAAATGTAGTCTCTTCATGAGCAGCTTAGATATCTTTCTATTCTTTTTGGGTCATATTTTTCAACCCGTTCAGTTATATTTACGCTCTATTACGTGTTTTAGAAAAAAATTGTCAAAGTATTTTCTGCGGATCTGCTAAACAAGGTCATGGACTTCCGGCTTACCAATTTCGCAAATCCGCCATTGCTATTTTTTTTTTTCTCTGCGGTTTTGTAGTCCAAGCTCAAGATGCCAAAACTAAAAGTAGTTAAGTTAAAATGTTTGGTTGTTGGGTGCATCAACCCACACAATTCATTACACCCCCCCCCCCCCCCAACATATTAAAATAATGGCAATACGGGGTGGAGTGGAATGATCTGCGAGACCCGGAGGGGGCGGAGTGTGAAGTGTGTCCTTTGCATTTAAAGAGACGGCACCAAAACGAGTTGCTCTGTGACCAACCTCAGAACAGGGGTAAAAGAGGGGCTGTGGGGCAAAAACAATAAGAAATTCAGACCAAAGCATTGCAGTTCGACTTTATGTAGACCCAAACTGAATGATTTAAATGTGATAAAGGAAGGCATTAATAAACATGATATGTCCCCTTTAAAGCAGTACCATTCCACATAACCCACATGTTGAAAATGTGACGACTGGCATTATTTCTCCTCAAATAGATTTAACTGTTTTAGGAAAAAAATTTAAATGCAATGTTTGCAGATGCACTGACTTGGCTTTTCACGGCAAATACCAATTTCCAGTTTTCTATGAAAGAAACCTACCGATTCTGATGTGGACCGATTTTGTTTCACCCTAAAGACTATAACATAAAAATATTTTTTTTAATGTGCTGCAGGTTCTTTGATAGAGGCAGAAGATGGAGGAAATATTTTTCAAAGCACAAGTCTCTGACCTTTATATCAATCCTACTAAACAAAGAAAACAGAGCAACAACTTTTCTAAAACAAATCTGCGGGAGTGCCTACATTTATGAGGGGGGGGGGGGGAGCTTATAAAAGACTGTCTGGCTGATTTGACTCTCTAACAATGTTTCATTCACAAAAGTTGCTTAATCTTGGAAAAACAGACAATTTACGAAAGGAAAATGCTAAAACAGACTGTTTAATAGAAGACGTGACTATATCATAATGGTGAAAAATATAGATTTTCATTTATATTTTACTTCATTTAAAAATGAAGAAATACAAAGCAGAAAACATCCTTGCGGAGCTTGTTATCAGCTTTTGCATGTCCCTGTTGGTGGTCTTCACTTAGTACTGGGTGGTACAGTAGGAGTTTTTTAGCCCAAACAGCTTCGCTGCACTAACTTTCACTTGGTAATGTGTCATGTTGACCAAACCCTCAAAAAGCGATTTTGTTTTTCTTACTTTAAAAGTTGTATGTTTCTCCACAAATTCAATGTGTGCCCTGAATGTGAAAATATATACATGTTGCTTAGTTCCAGGCAGATGGGAGGAAAATGTGCCTTATGAAATATTCAGTGAAGATTATCTGATGTTTCTACTTATCACTGAGTAGAGCGTGGTAAACAGATTTTAATATTTTAGATAACTACATTTGAACGTTCTTGCGTTATTGGAAGAGGTGATGTTTTGGCTGCTGGGAAAACAGCAGTGTTGTTTTTTTTATGAAGGCACAACCTTAACCGAGTCATCCCATGCCTGGGTTTGTGGTATAATCATGCGATTCCTCCTCTCTGCAACAAAGGTCATGTGGAGTTCAACAAAACGGCTGCAAGAAATACACAACCGAGCTTTTCATTAAAGTGGGTCAAATTACATCCAGAGATTAGGGCCAAAGTCACTGTCAATATTTCATGCCACAGTAGTTTTAGTTTGCAGATTTCATTTGTTAAACTTTTACTTAAATGGTTGTCAAATCTTTTGACTGAAATACAGGAACCAGCATGGGAATGAGTTGGGATCATATGAGGAAATTGGCTTTGAGGAGTTCCTCATGGTCATGTCCCATTTCCGTCCTCCAACTTTGAGAACGACTGAGGAGGAGAAGGAAGCGATGAGAAAAGAGAAGGTTCGCTGTGAGTAAAACCTTTCTCTAACTACACAGCACAGCCTGCGGCCCAGCACTTCTATCATCTGAACGTGTGGGTAAATTCCAGAAAACCAGGCAAAAAAGAGACAACATGACTCACTTTTGTGTTTTGCTGGCCAACATGTTGCTGTTAAGTGTTGAGTGAATGAGTTAATGTGTATCAGCATGTCAGCTGTCACTACTACGCAGCTCAAATTTATTTCTGGCTAATGGTGAGAAGTTGGTCACGCTCAAACTCACAAATCTGTCATAAACACAAAGGCATGACCTGGAGGCGTTTATTTGGTATTTATTTTAAGCTAACAACATACCTATCTATTTCAAGACGAGTTGCATCACTGTAGTTTAATTTTTTTCTCCTGTATCTTCTTACCTTCAACCTGCTTTGTATTATTGAGAATGACATCCTGCCACAATATTGTGCATTTGCCTGGTGTTTCAGTGGCTAAGCAAGGAGTGAGCAATTATCGTACCGTCCGTGTTTAGAAAGAAAATTCTAATGAAAAACGATGATTTGTTGTGATAATGGGGATGTTTGCAAACTCCAACAACTGACAGAATGCTTGGGGTTGTCCCGTTTGCTGCTTGAACTATTGTTTTCCACTCTTGGTTCCATGAGAGCACATGTGAAAATATTCTTAATCATCTGTGCGCTGTTTAGAGGTACAATTGCAATACTGAGTATAACTGTCACACAGAAGAAGCCTAGTTGATAACAGCTTGTGGCGCTCTGAGTTTACGGGTTTATTTGAAGTAAAAAGCTATCTTTTTAAATTTCATATTTGTCACAATAAATATGCTAAAATGTTGTGATCACATTTTAAGTAAATGTCGGCCAATACTGAGATAACCTTTCTACATATCTGTTACTGTAGCATATGTCATTTGGTATCTAGATAAGTTAGGGGGCCACTTATTGCCTGAAAATGTCCAGAATATCTCCATGATTAACGTCACCCCTCCGAAACACCATATATGCTGCAAATATGTACCTTTCCAACAAACTTTATGCAAATGGTGTGAAAACAACCGATTAATGTAACGTTTTACTCCCCGTTTATACCAAGCAGTAACTCTGTCTGCACTAATGAAGATTCACTCTCCGCACATCAAATTGCAAGGGTGACATGGCAAGGGAGTTGGACCAATTTTCTGATCAAGTCAGTTAATAATCATTGTACCACTTTGTTTAGAGTATTGAACTTTAAGCCTCAAACAGTTAGAATTTTATTACATACGGACAAAACAAAGTGTCGACACCACACAAATTTTAACTCATTGTTGTTTCTCGGTTGTTAACTGCTTATCTTGGTCCGTGATAAATTTCATATTAGGAATGAGCCAGATAAGCAAACAGGTCACAGCAGGTTTCTGAACTTCCTTTCACAAAGTCTTTTAGTTCTTTCCCTGGAACAGAATCTCTTTTTGTAGATTTTGAAAGAGAGCATGGGCTGCACGATTCGGCAGTAGCGCTGTTGCCTTACAGCAATTGGGCTGTGGGTTTATAATCCAGTGAGGGCTTGCAAGTTCTCTCTGTGCATCCATGGGTTCTTTCCTGGTACTCTGGCTTCCTGACACTAATTTCCCTAAGGACTGAGTGCATTCTTTTTTTCTGCGTCTCTGTGTTGCCCTGCGATTGAGTGATGACCTGTCCAGGTGTAACCTTCCTCTCGTCTAATGACTGCTGACGACAGGGGAGACGGGGTAGAGATAGTGTATGGATGTTAGATGGTACCAAAATCCTTAGCTGAACAAAGATGCTCTAATGCTTTCAGTTTTTGTCAATTCCAGAAGGAAATGAGCTTAAAGTTCCACATTTCCAAGCAAAATTTTGTTTGGTCAAATAAATGGGCAAGTCTCAAGCTGACTACAGTTCTTAAAAAAAGAATCTAAACACACTTAATGTTACTTTCTGTGCAGCTCAAGTTAAGGAAATAAATAAACAGTTAAAGAGCTGGTCTATTTAAAGAAAAACATTTTTATATACTTTTTTTATATAATTTTTGAAGATGATATTGCAGCATATACTGAATTAAGTACGTCCATGCTTCAGCTTAGTTTATGGTGCTCCAGATTTATTACAAGTTAACTCGGAAGTTAATCTCAGTGAGAACAGGAAATCCTGCGTGCTTCTGTATTCTCACTTGCAGCTCTTCTGTATGTCTGCAGCAGATTTTTTTTAACACGTGAACCACAGTGACGAACATTTCAAGGGTAAAATGAACAAACCATGTATCAGAAACTTACTTCAGCAAATGTGAAGTAAAATTTACATTTCGGGGGTAGGGGTGTGTGTGAATGAATTACTTGTCAAACAAATAAAATGGTCTCTTCATGAACATGTTGCAAGCAAGAATGTAAGGAGTGCATGTTTTAATTTTGGGGGATTTTCAGCTCCCCTCAGTGTAGAAAGGGGGAACAAAAAGCTTTGACCATCCAGAAATTACAGTATGAAAAGGGACACATTAAAACTTATCTGCATTCTTGCTGTTTATCCTTGCCCAATTGGTACTTCATCATTTCCTTAGCAACAGTTGAAGCAGCAGTCCTACTCTATTTCTGACCAATCAGAAGTGGTGGAGCAAGATCATTTTGAAGGAATCAGAACTCAAGAGGTGCTTTATAAATGTTTTTTTTTATTATAAGCCTATTCTAATAGACCTTGAAAACATAATTACAGGATCCTTTAAATTAATTCACACGCCTTAAAACTTCACATTATGTTTAATTAAGGCACATTACAATTACAAATATAATATATGTTACTTAGATGCCATGAGATAGACAAGTTGTGAAGTGGCAAGGGATCCATCATTTTATCTCTTTTTTGGAAATTAAAATCTGAAAATTGTGGTTTCAATTTTGATTCAGCCCTCTTTCCTCTGATACCTCTAAATAAAATCCAGTGAAACCAGTTGACTAGACATTAGGGGGAGTTAGAGAACATCAGCAAACTAAATATGAAGGCGAAGGATCACAGCAGACAGATCGGGGACACCTTTGTGGAGTTTGAGGTAGAGTTAAGTTACAAATCAATATCCCAGTTCATTGTCTGAAAACAGAACAAGTATCTGCAGACCTACCAATACATGGCCATCCACCTAAACCGATAACCTGGTCAAGGAGAGCATTAATCAGAGAACCAGGCAAGAGGCACATGGCAGCACTGGAGGAGCTGCAAAGACCCACAACTCAGGATATCTATTAGCTGTATGCTCTACAAATCTGGCCTTTAGAGAACAATTGCAAGAAGAAAGCCTTTGTTGAAAGAAAGCTATAAGAAGTCCTGTTTGTAGTTTACCTCAAGATATGTAGGAGACACTGCAACAACGTGAAAGGAGGTGTTCTAGTCAGAAGAAATCAAAATTGAGCCTTTTTGAGATTGTGTTGAAAGCTGACCATACATCACCTTAAAAACAGCATTCCCTCAGTGACGCACGGTGGTGGCAACGTCATCCAGCGGGGACGCGGTTGTCACAGTTGATGGGAGGCTGGATGGAGCTCAATACAGCTCAATCCTGGAAGAAAACCCCTTAGAGACTCCAAAGCATTTGAGACCGAGGTGGATGTCTTACCTGCCAGCAGGAAAACAGCCCTAAAATTTATGTCCTCAGACCCAGATTAAGGTATTTGACAAAGAAGAACTGGGAAACAAATTCAGTCTTTGGATCTGCAAAGCCGTTAGAGGCATTCCTCCAAACAGAGATAAAATTGCAGCAAAATCTAGCCTACGATTTACTTTGAATTTTTGCAAAAACATGCAATCCTTTGCTTCCGTCTATAAAGTGATTATCACAGCAAATCATTAAAAAAAATACCTAGCAGGTGGTAGCAAGGCGGTAAAATGTGGAAAGGTTCAGGTAGTTTACAGGTAAATGATTTTGCATGGCGCTGCATGTAGTAAAACCTATTCCAGGAAAATAACATTATTCATTCCTATAAGTACAGTGAGAGCTAAAGACAAACTGTATTTCTTTACTCTTTTTTTTGTAGACCCAGAATGTCCTAGTTTTCACAAGAATGGCTTTCCTTAAACTGGAGAGATTATCTTAATAATTAACAAGAAGGCCACAGACTGGTTTAGATTCTTCTTTTACAATGAAGTTAGACATTTAAAATAAGAATTTAAAAGCATCGTAATCTCTGGTCGGCCCAAATTTTTATGACCCCAAATAAAAAGGTGTTAGCCATTGTAAAAAAGTTTGATAAACAACTAATTATCCCTCATATGAATTATGCCTTTTGTCTTTAGGTGGAGCAGACGTAGGCCCAACTCTACATCTGGACCTTTAAGAAAAGGATAAACGACATGTTTACTATCTAAAAATAGTATTAAAGCGGTCCCAACGCTGCTACATACAAAGGAGAACAGAATGTTTTCGGGACATTAGAGTGTCTGCGGTGACTCTGCTACGGCCTGAAGGATCCGCTTCATTATCTAATCGCTGCATCACCATAAACATTCCTCTGGCCCGGTCCCATTATTGGTGGGTGGAAATTTCTGGACAGCAGCTTTAATTGTTGTTTTGTCTCTCCAGTCCTGTTCAACATGCACGACACCGACGGTGATGGCAAGATTACGCTGGTGGAGTACAGGAAGGTAGGTGCTCATTACGCAGCTTATTTTGCACAGATTCCGTTAATCTTTTGTTTTGAAGTGCGGTAGCGCGCGTCAGACACCCATTACGGAATCTCAGCTTTGCTTCGAACGGCCCTTGTTGCACGCAGACCTGCAAGTAAAACATCTCCACTGCTATCCAATTGGAAATTAATTTGATTAAAGCCAAGATAATTCTTGGCCGTAAAAATGACAGTTTTGCCAAACAAAAGGCGACCTTGAGTCGGGAGCTTTTAAGTTAAGTAAATTTGATTTCTGTCCTGTTTGATGCATGGCGTATTTTGCCCTAATTTATTTTTTTATTTTTTATGCATCAATAAGCCACAGAGCAGCCAGTTTGCTCCGTCTGGGCTAAATTGAGGTCAAATATGATCAAAGGAAACGCTAAAACATGCACAGTGTACAGAAAGTCAATTCAATTACATGTTTTTTCTGATTATTTTGCCAAGGTTAAACTATTGTGGAAATAATGAGTTGTGCTACATTGTAAAGCTTTAACAGCTACACTATGAACCATTGTGTACACACTCTCATTGTCAGAAGAAGTGTATAATTAGCCTCAACAGCAAAGGTTTAAAAAAAAAACTGCTGGATTATTATAAGGAAGGAGATTTATAGACACTTAGTGAACGATATTGCATAAGTCATAACAGAAGAGAAGTATTTAACATTTTTCATTGAAATTAGCCTTGTTATTTTTTTTGGGGGGGGGGGGGGGGTAAACCTATAAATGTGCGATTAATAATAAACACCAAGCACTACTTTCTATAGGAGAGAAAAACAAAGACAGTACTGCAAGTTAAAAGCTGCACCAGCTCAGGGGATGGCTTTGTTTGGGAAGGAGATCCAACTAAAAACAAGAAAAAGATAAAGCAGTAGTGCACATTATTGTAGCTGCTGCAGTGATTCCGTTCCAGACGCAGCTTAACAAACCTTTCACAGAATGTCTTCCCAGCTGTGCCGACCTTGCCAGTGAGGGTTTAATTTGTGCACATTTGCTGTTTACGTCCAAGGTTGTCGAGGAGCTTCTATCAAAAAGCGGCACCATCGGGCAGGAGGCTGCTAAGGCCATAGCGGATGCTGCCATGCTGGAGGTGGCGAGCACCAATGTGCCGAACATGGTAAGTGTGACGGCAAAACTAAGCCGTAGAAAGGATGGCATGGTGGCACGTTGCAGCGCCGCAGTAACAGATTCCTGTCGCTCCAGGGCCCAGATGAATTCTATGAAGGGATTACCTTAGAACACTTTGAAGAGGTTTGCACTTTTCCTCCCCTCGAAAAACAGCATGAAGAAGTTTTGTGACTTAATGACGCCGTTTTTTTTTTTCCGTTTTGTTTGTTTATCTGCAGATTTTAAAAGGCCTTGAAATGGAGACCAGGATGCACGTTCGCTTTCTGGATGTGAACACATCTAACGTATACTGTGGCAAATGACCCATTTCAAGGACTTGCTGGTCAAAGGAGTTCTTTATGTGGCAGTTTTTTTTGTTTTTTTTAGCAGAACCACCCCTGCCTTAAAAGAAAAGAAATGCAGCTTTTTCTTACTAAAATGTCTGTAAAGAGGAAAAACCCATTAATATTCGTACAACTGCAAGATGCGTGTGAGTTTAAGGTTGGAAAACACACTGTATGCACTTACAGAAAAGTTTATTGCTGTATGTTGGGTTCCAGGATGTTTGGAGAAGCCGTGTATGTATTTTAATCCTCTTTCCAGTCTTTTCTTAGTTTTAATGTATTTAATAACAAAATCCCAGTGGGCTGCATGAAGGATTCTCTACTTGAAACAAAAAGTTCACCTAGGAGATGAAGTCAGATAGGAGTGATCGACTATGGTGGGCATTTGAAGACTACTGACACGTACCATTCCTCCACAGAACCAGAATAGACAGATATTTGATGTTTTTACTACTGAAACTGTGCATAATCAACCACTACCGTCACAAGATGCAAATCCGCTATTTTTGATGATTATTCAAGTGATTTATTTTCCCCTCATTTCAAAACATGGAATTGCAAATAAAGGTGGGAAATAAATCTCTGGATTTCTTTCATTTTTTTCCTGAAAAACTGATAATGACATATTTTGTGTGCATAAATTAGATACAGCATCAGATCTAAAAAGCCAAACGTTGTTAAAACAAAGCAAACTTGTAGCATCTGAGCAGTTTGCATCCCAACATAAGCACCCGGAATACATTCCCAAAAAGCTTTTGCTTGACAAAAAAAGCAAAAGGTGACTAAAACTGAGCGGTTTGAGAATCAGACAGAATAATTCGTCTCTTGTCCGTTCTGCCCCGCGGTCTGCATGTTGTTCGCAGCGTTCAGTGAGACGGATGGGAGCCAGACAGCCTGTCGTAGGGCACCGCCAGGTTAATGTTGTAGTTGTAGCCGTACGGGTCGATGTAGTCAGACCTGCAGATGGGCAAGATGTGATCCTGTGACAGGGCGTCCTCGGAGAAGTCGTAATGGCAGATGACTCCTCTGTGTCTGAAATAAAAAAAAAAAAAAACATTTACAGCATTAAAAGCTTTTTGGGAATCAGTCATTTCAAAATGACAAAATGGGCTTTGGAAAGTTGAAACAGGCAATCTGCAAGTTATATAACCGTACTGTTTATTATTGATTGTGTGGAGGATATTATGACTTTATACAGGGATGGGCAAGATTACCCTGTAATTCTCTCCTTATTTTTGTTGTCTCTATGTTAATGGATCAATACCCATGTGGCTGAAACCGCACATCAAACATCCAGAAATAGATTTAATCAAATAAAAATAGACATTTTGGGAATTTGATTTGCAAAACCTCAAGAAGAGTGAATAAAAAAAAAATTAAAAATCCCAAACTGCTTCTGTTTTGTTTTAGGAGTAAGTAGCTATTTAAAGGACGTCAGGATTAAAGTCATTTTAAAGGTGTAGAAGGCTGAGGCGGTTACCTGCGGTGAGCCGTGAGGTCATCGTCTGTGATGCAGGCCCCGCGCGGTGACTTGTCGTCGGGGATGTTGGCTGTTACCAGGGTGCTGGTGTTGAAGCGAACATACCTTACCGGATGCCTTCCACCAAAACACAAATGTATTATTTTATTATTTATTATTTTTTACCTCAATAGACCCACAACAGACAATGTGAACAATGCAATGAGTTATAAACAGAACACTGAACAATTTGAACCTCTCCCTTTGTGCCTTCTTAATATTAAACAAATGTGGAAATTTCAGAATTAGACCAGTTTTAATCCATTTTGATTTATATAAAAGACAAAACGATTTTACTTCTAATTATTAAATGCTACACATGCACCTTGTAGGTGTGCAAATAATTTATCAGTATATGACGACTTTGCCAATGGGAAGAACTTGTGGCACAACCATTAGATGCTCTAATTTTCTGGGTGACATTCTGAAGTGCTACCTGTTGTGCAGCTCCCACAGCTTAGTTCCCATCCTCATCTCCCAAACACACACCAGTCCTTCATCGCCGCCGCTCACGATCTTCCACTCATCGGCCTGCACTGAGGCGACGCCCATATGGTGGGCGTACAGTGACACCAGAGAGGAGCCGGATCTGAGGTCAAACACCCTCACTCTGCGTCACGAGAGAAAAGGGAAAGATTCTGCTTCATGTTTGAGATTTCAGCAGCACAGGAGCACTTTTGTATGAGAATAAAATAAGATAGAACAAAAAATGTATATATTTTAAGGGCCACCTTTGGAGGAAAGTCATCATAAAGTGAAATCTGCATCACCATGTATGAGATAATAAAAAATAAAAGTAAAACGAAATACTAGAGTAAGTATTGAACAATTATTGATAATACGGCATATTCAGGTAAAAAGATGAAATATTCTAGTTAAACCAAGGAAAAACAGCTAATTTACACAACAATGTGAGAAGAGATGAAACATGCATGATAGTACAGCAACATCTTGGAGTGGCTAAGGCGTGTGCAAATGGACAGTAGCACCTGAGAGACTAATGATCATCAGATAATCAGATAATATGGAGCAATGACGTGTCTTATGGAAAAGCAGAGCGTGGTGTTTTTGTGCATAAATAGATCTGTTGGTCTAGTAAGGTGCCCCGATAATTTTAATGGGTGCCATCCAAAAAAAAAAAAAAAAGGCTTCGGCTTAAAAAAGCAAAAACAATGTTTTGAGGACAAAATACTGTTCTAAGAGGAAGGTGTAGAATGGATGTGTAGTCAGAAAAAGACGTGTGTGAGGACTCCTGCTGTCCCTAAAGATCCTGCTGTGCAGGAAAGTGGGTGAGGTTTGTTAAAACTAATAGATAAAGAAGACTTAACACCCGCCTAAAACAGTCTTCCTGTTTAAAATGTCTTACTCCAGAACTAGAAATCACTTCTTTTTTTTTCCTGCAAGACTTAATTTGCTGAAAAATCAGGAGCCTTACTACCTTTTCTTTCAGGAAAGAAATACTTATACTGACAAAAGACGTAGAGAGTCAGGATCACCATCAGAACCACAGGATTAATAAAACATACTAAGGATTAAGAATAAGTTATGCATGAAATGCAAAACCGACACACATTTGATACAGTGAAAACAGCAGTTGAAACATTAAGTTAGTGATAAAAAAATATATATAAACATTTATAACAAATTTTTGAAAGTTATTTCTTTTAGCAGAAAATGTGTTAAAACAACATGGCACAACATTATGATTAATACAATTGTAATTATAATGGATTTCAAAGTGCTGTTTGCTACAATGGATATAATGCAATAAGGGCAGGATTTTTGCTTTGTGTGTTTCATTAGCAACAAAAGCCCGGGGGAGTTTCAGCTCCATCTGTTGTCGGCGTGGCTTTATTGCAGCTGAAAGCATCCAGGACATGACTCCATCCAGGATCAACCTTCTTCCAAGTCTTCATTACCATAATCAAATTTACTCCGGAGACTCAGGCAGATTTCATTTTCCACTATCAAAACTTTTTTTTTTTCTTCTTTTAAAGAATCAAAGTTAAATGGCTAAATGGGCACGGTGGACCTGTTTGTCTTCGGCTCGTTTTGCCTGTTTAGTGGCATTACGCGATGGAGACGCACGTTTAAATAATGAGGGATGAACATTACTGGCAGACCACAGGAAACCATAAACCTAATGCTGGAGGCGACCGTCTTTAGTGAACTGTCACTGGCCAGACTCTTCTTCATTAATCAACAGGAAGTGTTAGAGAGGCACAGACAACTCCTGAACAGTTACTTCTCAAAAGCCTGAAGACGTCATTAATCATCCCGAGCATGATGTCTGATTTAGTCTAATGATTTGGAGTTTAAAATCTTCCACATGAGCTATGTTTACTGATTTCCAGTCAAAATGCAGAGAGAATATTATATGCATTGTTACAAAACAATCTATTGCTTAGAAATGTCGTAAAATCCCCTTTAATGGCCGACGGAGCTTGAGTTTAATGTGGAATTATGTCCATTTTCAAGCCTGAAAACTTATGGGCCATCATGTTCCAATTATCCCATTATACACTTTTTGGCTCCTTCTGTGAGACAAAAAGGCAAACTGTGATGTTTTCAGACATGTATTCAGTGTTGCTCTACACATACTTGAAAAGATCAAGTGGTTGGGAAATCACAGACTGCGTTTAAAAGAACGTTCCAGGCCTTCATGTGAACTTTCAAACACTTTGTTTTGTCAGTCCGTAGCCAACTCCTTCGGGTATATAAAGGAGATTTCAGCCCCAGGACAGTTTGTGCCCATCATGCATTAATGTTGGGAGTCGTTTCTTACCTGATTAGAGTAGAGTTTAAAGTAATTTAACATAATATATCATAAGTTGGGGTTGGGACCCTCAGGGGGACCGTGTGATACCTATTGGGGGTCCTGCAAGGATTTGTTGTTGTGCTAAAAATATATTTCCTTATTTATGAAACCAATAAAGTATAACTTTACAAGACGTTTTTATACAGGGGAACGTCTGCACTTTCTTTGTAAATTTTATGACTGTATTCTCATACACCCCCCCCCCCCCCCCCCAAAAAAAAAAGAACAAGAAAATAAAGTCAAAAATAATAAAAATCCCACCCACCGGAAGGGGGTCACCGGTCTCTGACACTGTAATGTTGGGCGTCATTGGCTGAAAAGTTTGGGGACCCCTGCTTTAATGCATCATGAAGGACATAAGCAAGTGGTTTCTTAATATTACAAAGTGGAAGCAGGAAAGGAGAGAAAAAACAATAAACAAAGTGTGGGAATTGGCAAAAGTGGCGAAGTGACCCAGAGACATTTGATTTAATACGATTTAATACTGAAATACCCTGTGAAATAAAGAGTATTTAATGGTTAGTATAATAATATGAATCTGCAGCAGAGAGGGACGAAATGTGTTGGTATCAATTGGCAAAGGGCAGAAATGACCCGAAGCAGTTTGGTTTATGTCTTCTTGGCAACCTGGTAGAATCCTAAAACATCCGTGATGTCTTCTGAGGCAAAAGCAAAAAAAAAAAGAACGACTGTTCAAACACACACTGTCAACTGTAAAACAATTTCATTGTTAATATTTTGGTGAAGACCAGATCAGAAATCTTAGAGAAAAATGTTTCCTTCAAACATTTGAGTTCTCCATTGTATGAATAAAAAAAACTTTATAAAAACTGTAGGAGTAAATGCTACAATAACTGATTACATAAACGCTTGTTTCATACACAAAACACTGTAGATTTCTGTAGAACAAAGTGCTCTGTTGAACGAGAACCCATTCGCTTAACGACCTCCCACACTTCTGTTTTCGCTTTACTTTCTGCTCAGATTTGTCTTGTTTGCACAGATGTGTTCTTTTCTTCCACACGGGCCTTATCTGGACACCTCATTTGCTGCTTGGATCTCACAAATAAAAAAAAAAACGCAGAGTGACAAAACTCATCTGGACAAAAAGAAGGGATCCATTAGGCTTTGGCATGATGCCACCCTGACAGAGGGCCAAGATCGCCGACTGTCCGTCAGTCTCCACCGTTCCCATTTGTCCTCGACTCTCTGCTGCATCGGCTGAAGCCAAAGTGGAAGAGCCAAACTAGACTTTGTTGTTTTTTTTTCCCCTATCTGGATGAAATCTGATCAAAAAGCAAGGAGCAAGAGTGAAGCCACTGACAAAACAAACTCTTTCTTTGTCTTTGTGCAGGTGTTGTTAATCATAACTAGCAGGAACGGCAGAAACAGAACCTGAACAGTGTGATGTGGTCTCTCCTTCGCTTTAAGCCAACTACTTAACAGCCAGATGGGTTTGGGGCTGAATAGAAACAGCGGGGGCAGCTTTGGATGAAGACATGCCAGGGATTTCTCCTTTCCTGGCATCCTACGCACCACAGCACCCCCCTAACAAGTGCAGAATAGATGAGAATGGATCTTTTATGTGTCTTTTCTTTAACCGGAGAGCCAAATGTGCCAAGCATGTGCGCATTAGTGAATGTGTGTGTGTCGCTGCTGCTGGATGAAGTCATTACAGCCAGCATTCCCGTCTCTTAACATCCAGTAGGTAATGAAGACAAAGAGCAAAATATCACTCCTCCTAGTATTTCAATGCATCCTTTTTTTTTTCCTTCACTAAGCTTTCAGAGGCTTCTTTTTTCAAAGAGGCACGCAGTCTTGAATGATGCACAAATACAAAGGAGTTCTGTCTTCTCACACATTCTGTAAACACCTGTTCTCGACTTCCAGAATCACCGTGTGAAAACTTACCAGATGCATTTTATGCATCCATGTCCCTGGCTCAGTTTTGCTTCCCTGAGCGTTATATTCTCTATCTGCGCTTGTGAGTGTTTCCGTGTCCTACCTCCTGTCTTTGTTGCCGCACACAAGCAGATGAGGAGGGCTGTCTCTCAGGTTGACGCAAGTGAAATCTCCCGGCGAGCCGCCCACACAAACCGTCGGTTTCCCCGTCTCCAGGCTGTAGACGTGGATCTGAAATTCAGGAGCAGCCGATGGAAATCATTTCAGTTCAGACTTGATACGGCATACCGTAAAGTCACATTTTTTCACCCCCTTTATAACAACAGGACAATCATTTCAAATGCACACACACAAAAAAAACCTGAATAATAAAAAAAATAAGCTGTTTAAAACTATGCAGTCCCATTAGGGGTGCCGATTCATTTCTGTCGAGCGTAGATGGATGTAGCAGAAACCTGTAATGAAATATTAACAATAACTCTATATACAGTAATTTTACAATTGACCATTATATTTAAAAGTGTGCGCCAGGCTGCATGCAAACCATCCAGGTAAATTCAGTCTTGTGCTTCCACAGCGGTGCACGAGTCCAGTCCTCGTGAGCTACTACCGTGCAAGTTTTGGATGCATCCCTTCTCCAGCGCACCTGAATCAAATAAATGGCTCATGACCAGGTCTCTGCAGAGCTGAATGACTGCTGATGAGGGAATTCAGCCATTTGATTCAGATGTGGTGGAGAAAGTATGCATCCAAAGGTTGCTGGATAGTAGCTCTTGAGGACTGGACTTGGGCGCATCTGTAGTACTGGCTATAAAAAAAAAGGGCCAGAAATGTATACATTGTAGCCTAATTTGGAAATGGACGTAAAGTGGAAATTCATCTGGTTTACGTTTAAATAAGAACTTGAACTAGTGCAGCGCAGCAGCCCTCAAACTCCAGCATATCCAGGATAATTGGCCCCTCCAGCGAGTTCTGGGTCTGCTCTAGAGTCTCCACCCAGTGGCTAAAGCTAAGTCCCTACAGAGGACGCTCATTTTGAACACTTGCATTTAAGATCTTTGTTCCAGTCCTCCCCTCTGGCCAAGTGACACGCATTAAGACAAAGCCTAAAAACGGCAAACTGGGAGTTTTGCCTGTCAGCTCCTTATTTTTTTAATCATTACAACAGACTGGAGCAGCACCTGCATTACTGCAGAAAAGGACTCAGTGAGCTGATTCATGTGGCGCTTCATCCTGGGATCATCTATGAATGGGTGTGGAGCTATTTTAAAAAGTTTGTTTCACGCTGCTAATATTCCTTAGCATTACTCTTCCGATGGTTTAAAGTCCTTTTAATGAGATGCTAGCAAAGCAGCTGGAGAAACTGGACTTTTCTCCAACTGTATGGAGCATAGAGTACTGCAGTGCTGCCCTCCCCCCACATATAGCTGGAGGTGTTTTTACTAAAAGGTTAACATATCTATAAAATATCACACCTGCTCAAGCCTAATTATAAAAAAAGACAATGAAATATTCCTCTACTTGAAGCGCAGACCCACCCTTGACCCAGCAGGACGAGCCAACCCTTTCCAGGTCCAGAGCCATGGACTCACACCTGAGGGACTTACTCACCACCACCACAACACAAAGAAAAAAAACAGACAACCTCACAAACTGTAATTAACAAAAGGATATCGTCACCGTTTTATATCATCCCTGGCAGTTAACAGATGTGAACTGTAAGTGCATTCAGATTATTCAGAGAACACTCTGAGTGGACCCAAGAAATCAAAAGGTATATATTGTGTATATGGTTTAACAGTAAAGCTTTGTTTTTCTGTTTTGTGTCAAAGCAGCTATTTAGTTTGTGTGGCTTCTGGAAAGAATTTCCTTCATCCAGGTTAAGACCAACCTATTCACTGAATAAAACCAAACTAACTATAAATAGACAGTTTGATACATCAGTCTTTTTCTGAATTTGGGTTAATCATAACTCCAGGACATTCCGGGTGAGTCGCTTACGAAGCGGCAGGGAGTGCTAATCAGAGACCTTTAACGCCACTACAACAGAAACAGGTGGATAAGAAATCCTCCCAAAATATGCCACTGAGGCAATTTTCAATATAAGCACTCAATAAAAATGTATAAAGTTACAAAATACTGCCGAAGGTCTGGAAATTTTAAATTCTCATGTAACAGCTACATCCATAATTAGTCATCTGAAGTGGAGATGTAATGGTTGTATCAACTGCTTTAACAGGCCACTAATGTAGCACAGTACTAATAACGTCAATAGTGTTTTTTTGTGTGTGTCTTTTCACATTACATAAGATGAAGATTTGATGTTCTATCAGACCTCTATTAGCTAAACATAGCTTATTGGGCATCTAGCACTCTGCATTGTAACATGTAGAAAATAGTATTTGGTGAATATGTTCAAGAATACATGTGTACTTAGCTTAATGAGGCTAAAAAGGTTTATTGTAACAGTAACTGCATTCAATGTGTGCATTTTCTAAATGCTGCTGTCTAGGTATGTTTTACAGTAAATCCCACCACTGTTAATTATAAATCCTGTGTCTCTGTTAAAGGTACATATTCAGGATATTGACATCTTTTAAATTTATATGCCCTGGTTGCATACAATGTTTTTCTGAAAGATGACCATGTCCTGCTGGTGTAGTATTTGTTATTTTTGTCTTTTAAGCTTTGTTTTTGCTCAATTTGTTAGTAAGTATAGCCTTTTCTGTGTATATTTACCATAACAACATAATGTGACCAGGATAAAGTCACGGCACATGCGTAATTGGTCAACAAGACGAAGCTGTAATTTTCCTCGATTTTGTGGAAGGAGGCTCAGAGGAGGACTCGCTGGAACTTGAAATAAGAGTAGGTTGTGTTTGTCTTCAACCACACTGAGCTGACGGTTTTTCGCGAGGCATTGCACCACGAGAGGGACTTATTTAGTAGCTGCGTCAATGGTGACTATTTGGCTTTGTAGTAGTTCTACGGTACTGCCGGTAGATGGCGCCACGCCTGTTTATGTCAGCCCATTGCGACGTTGCTGATGTTCAAAAAGGACGATCAAAACACTATCTGGACAGACGCTAGGGCTGCACAATTAATCGCATATGCAATATAATCACAATTTCAAAAGGCGCAATTTCCAAATCGCAGAGGTCTGCAATTTTTGGTTACGTAACAATTAATGGATAAGACACGTCCTTTATGTGTCGGTAATATGTTCAAGTGGGTTTACCACCACATGGGAGGGAAGAGAGTTGCAGGTTGCACTTTATGTTCAACAAGGATTGTCCAACTCACAAAGGTTTTTTCTTGAATGATAATAGTCTGATTAATAAAAACAGTTCCTTGTTTTAAATAGTCCTTGTTTGCAAACATCTTTATATACAGGCCATTTTTGTTTATTGTGGTTAATGCAGAGAAGAGTCAAAATAAAATCACAATTACGGTTGAAATATATCGCAATTTTGATTTTTTGCTAAATCGTACAGCCCTAACAGACGCTTAGCTGTATTTGATCATAATCAAGTGGATTTGGGTCTTTTCGGTTTAGGCATATAATGTGGCTATATACCTTCAATTGTTCTTTGTCAGATCAGAACCAGCATGATGGTGTCCCTGAGTGAGGCTTGTAACTTAAAAATAATTTTGGCTTAATCTTATCTTTACTGTTTCTACGAATAAGACTCAGGATTTCTGAGTTGACCCTTTCATTCACATCCTTGAACTCCAATCTTTGTCCTTAAGATGGGCAGTCTGACATGTTTTAGACGTCTTCCTGAATACCTAAATCCCAAAGTGCTCCATGTATGAACTTTGTAAGCCAACTATAAAAATCCAATTAGCTTACAAACATACAGATAAACAAGTACTTGGATTTCTGGTCTGTGAAGCAATGAATCAGAATGGGAGGTTTTTGTGCTAATGGATTTAGGGGTATGTCTGAAGAAGGATGAACAAACCATTCACTCACCAAAAACAAAAGCTCTGCCTTACAGTGATGCATGGTGTCCGCTCAGTCATGCTCTGGGGCTGCTCTGCTTATGCCACCTCTGTCTGGAAGCTGGAGCTTGGGCGTCAGGCTTTTAAACGCACCATGTTTAAACCAAATGACTTGAACAGGGACTTTTCCAGTGAAAAGGTCCTGTTAAAGTAATTTGAGGGGGCTAAGACTCCTTCAGATCACTGTCAGAAGTTGGTGTCTGTATGTCTGCAGCCCTAAAGATGCTCATCGTGAAGGGGTTGAATAATATCGAGACTCCAGTATTACTTAAAAGGTGGTATTTTGAGTTTAATCTGAAGAAGCCACTTAGAATATTAGTTGTGTTCAGCTATTCAAGTTGTCCTTGTACGATTTGTTTCTCATAAACTGCTGGTCGTTTGTAACTTTTACCAATAAGCTGAATATATTTATAAAATGTATATAAACTGAACTGATTTGAATAAATCTCAAGGAAAAACAGGGCTAGAATAATTTCCTCCAGTATTTATCACCTAAACAGGCAAAAAAAGGGTGAGTCTTAAATTTGCAAAACTAATTAAAAACTGTGTGATGATTAATAATGGATATTAGCTACTAAAATGGCTGTTATAAAGTATATTGCAGATTAGACAGATGCTAATAACTGGATAAAATGCCTCGTCAGAAGGGTAAAAGCACAGAACCACCTACACAGATTAACTGGAATGAAAGTTAAAGGCAAACTTGAATTACCGTCTACTGCAGCTTGATGCGGCAATAATCTTTTTTCATACAAGTTGCAATGATGTCATCTGGTGCTGGCCTAATTGATCAATTAGCAGCTGCTGCTTTCTCATCCAAACGAGACAGAACAAACGGGTTAACCGCCAGGCAGAAATGTCTTTGACTAATGAAACTGAGCAAAAAAAAAAGGAAAACAGAACGGGAAAAATGGAAAGAAAGGGAGCCAAAAGGTAGAAGGAAAAGGAAAGACAGAAACCGAAAGCAGGGCAAAAGAAATAAGATGAAGACCATTTAAAGCACAAAACTAAAGAAGAAAAATAGGAGGCAGGCTATAAACCTTCAAAAAGGTGCCAGCAGTTTTTGTGTGTCCCTGTGTTCGGGCCAAGCGGAGCTTTAATTGTGCCCCACCCCGGGGCAGAGCCCAAATCACACCGGACTTCGAAATGACAGCTTGATAGGATTTGGACAGCGCAGGAGACTGGAACGCAGAAAGAAGGTTCAGCCTGCTGTTCTCAATGAATCACAGCATAATTAGGAAGATAATTTTATTAAATACGTCCCCACCTCAGCCACTAAAATGAAGAACTGTCACGGAGAGAGGCAAAGGCTGATTTGTGATAGTACTGGGGGCCGTTCAAAGAGCAGGAAGAATATTAGTAAGCATGGATACAGTGTAGTGGTTAGGCTAATGCTCTCACTGGAGCTCTGCTATTGAGGCTCGCAGACAAAAGAAACTCTAAATTACACTGGCATGTTAATGTGATTACTTTCCATGCTTTTAAACAGATGACATTTATAAAATCACTGCTGCTCCTCAGAGAAATCTTTCCATTTTGCCATCGCCACTATCTCTGAACTCATTAGGCTTGACTGCAGCAGTTACTCTTATCATAGACCAGAAAGGAGAAGTTATGAGTTGTGTTGGACCAGGTGTGTGCATAATTTCAACTCCATAAAATAATCGAGCAACTGCTTCCTTAATCACACCTATCTGAAGCTGAACAGAAGGATACACTTGTAGGATGCTGAGAAAAGAAGTTTAAATCTAAAGCCGAACCACCGCTTCCGCTCGACGCAACACTTCATTACCGTCTTACACAAACACCCACATCTGGAGCAAATATGGGCTCAGGGCCTCATTTGGTTTAGACACCATGTGGACAAACAGAGATTAGCCCACTGAACCAGATGCACAATTATGGCAGCCTTGTGCTTTCACGCTACTCAGTACCTCCAACACATCCTAATGGGCACAGCAGACTTAAATCATTTGCGAAAACAACAACAAAAATGGATTCTCCACCAAATATAAAAGACGTTTGGGTCAAAAATCATGCCATTAAGAGCATTTCTGTGGCGATGTTTGGCTTGTTTTGAGTTGGTCTAAGTATAAAAAGCTTGTTATATCACGTTATATCAGGACAGCAGCTACACATTTTACTTTGTCTTATTACTGCTTAAATGAAACAATCACAGAAAGCTTCCATTTATATATTTATCAAGTGTCCTTGAAAGAGGTTGAATAGTAAAAGAGTTACTGCAGAAACTTAAAAACAAGTCCACAAAAAAATTAGCATCTCACTCTTATTGTTTACTGAGCTTCTATATTCTTAGGTCAACACCTGTAAAGCGGCACCTTATAAAGTTTTGACCATCAGACATTATCTCACCATTTCAGATGTTTTGTAAGGATAAAAAAGGTCACAGAAAACGAACAACTTTGGTATTCTTTTTTTTTTTTTTTTTTTTCCCCAGTGTCCTGTCTAGCAATGTGGCAATAAAAATTGATATCTTAATGCCAAATAGAGCTCGACAGATTTTACTTTCACAAGTGGAGCAAACAGCTTTCGCCATAATGCTCCGCTTGATTTGTGCGTGTAAATAGCTTTATTGTGATTCCTGCAGGGAGAATTTCAAATTATATGGACACTACAATGGGAAAGTAGGAGAGTAAAAGAAAAACAAGAAGAGAAAAAAAAAGAGAAAGAAAAGGGTGAAAGAAAGAAGAGATAGAAGGAAGAGAATGATAAAACGTCCTCTGTCTGCTCCATCACCTGGAAAGAGACACAAAAAGAACAGCACAACCAACAGACATAAAGCAACAGATACAATCGTGTAACACCTTGATACCATTGCTAAATCATATGTATTATTATTTAAGCTGACATGTGTAATGAGATACCTAAAAAAGAAAGTAAAAGAAAGTAAATAAATAAATTATAGCCTTTCTGTATATAAGTGAACATTTAATACCTGGGACCCAGCACCTGTAGGAGTTTGTGAAAGTGCACTAGTTTAATTGAAAATTATACAGAAGGAAATATATTGATAGTGATTGTGGAGAACCGAAGACCCACCTTCCCTGAGCACAGAGGCAGGAGTCAGGGGACCCGTAACCCCGGACTCCCAAAGGGGCCACCAAAGCAGTGCTCCCGAGAGGGGCCTTCACAGGAAATCTGCAACCCCCCCCCCCCCCCCCCCCGAGGAAAGAGGAGAGACGACCCCGAGGAAATCCCCCAGCCAACGCAATGCCGACGCCCCCAAGAGCCGCGGGGACGAGCCCGTGGGCTCCGCCGGCAGCCGGCCGCGCTGAAGTGGTCCTGGCCATGGGCCCCGGGGGCCAGAGGCCCCAGGGGCGCCCCGCCTGGCCGGGACCACTGGCGGGGCGCCCCGCCTGGCGGGGCCTGGCCCGGGGGGCCAGGCCCCGCGAAGCCACCGCCGGGAGTGGGCCAGCGCCCACCCGGGAACCCGCCCCAAACCCGAGGACCGTCAACGCGCCAGAGGGCCAAAGCGCCCGCCAACGCAGCGGAGGAGGGCAGGATGTGGGGGGATGGGCTCCACACCTATCGGAGACTTGAGATGATCTTGGGAGAGGGAGCGGACCGGACCCGAACCTGGAAAAAAAAAAAAAAACTCATTCACACCATCCCTCCCTTGTGCCCCACTCGCCACACACAGACACAAAAAAAAAAAAAAAAAAAAAAACGCTGTACACACATTCCCACATAGTATTCACATCCAAAAATCCCAAGTGGGGGGGGGGTCACCACAATTCAACAATACGACTGCCTGTGCCCGACCCCCGGCCCCGCCCCCGGACCAGACGCCCCCCAGACCAGGCCCCCCAAAGACGGGGGGCCGACATGAACCGTACGGGCCATCCGACCAGAGCCCCCCCTCACCCACTATATACCTAATAAACCCCCTCCCACCCCGACCTTACCCTAGCCACCCCTGCCCCCCATCCCTTCCTGGGGAGAGCAGAGGCGTCAGCCCCAGATCCGGTAAGCCGCTGGCTAGCCGCAGCAGCCCCCCGCCAAGACCCCGGACACAGTGGCCCGCACCTCCTCCAGGCCCCAGACTCCTTGCCGCGATCGGAGATCGGGGGTGTGCAAAAGACCCCCGATCCTCCCTACGCCCGCTCAGATGTTGTGTTGTTGCATGTTGATCTCAGGTGTGTTTAAAACTGGGAGCACCGAAGGGGGTGCACGGCACAGCCCACCCCCCCTCCGGAAGAAAGCTGGTGCCAGCGCCCCCCCTCCAAGCAACTACCCAGAATCCTCAATGTCTAAATGCGAGAGGGGGTGAAGGGAGCCGCCCGGGGCGAGGCTCACACAACATAAGCCCCCCCCAGACGTCTTCCCCCCATTGTGCGTTGTGAAAATGTTTGGAGTGAAAGTGTCTAAGATGCATGATAAAATTGGGGAGAGGGACGTCACCAAAAGGTGGCAACCTCCAGTAACGCCCTCTCCCCAAGGACCTACATGTGTACCAACCTTGGTATTCTGATTACTGAGCCGATGTGACATGTGAATTTCTCCAATGTGAGATCAATAAAGCCCATCTTATCTTATCTTATCTTAAATAATATTAGTATTTAAAAAATAATAATAGACTAGCTGCAGTGTAAAAGCCAAAACTGCTACTTTACATAAATCTGTGACTGATTTCATTCCTGACTATCAATTGAGCAGGTTGGCGGAGGTGGCCAGCAAAATAATAGGCCTCCCACAGACCTGACTATCTGCTGTATACGAGCAGCCGGTGGAGTGGAAAGCCAGAGCCATCGTAGGAGACCAGAACCAACCTCAGCACAGAGAGTTGTAAACACTTCCTCCTGGCTTTAGACAAACCGGTGCACGAGTGAGTGGAATATCATCAAAAACAAACCCTTTCCCCCATGTAATAGGTTATGTTGGTAAGTACATGAGATTTTGTGATTCTATTCCATTATAGGATCCTGAAGTCTGGAAACCTGTTTTGCTGTGATGTGGTTTTTATTTGACAGACTGGATTTCAGCAAAAGAAGAGCTACAGAAATACATCTTGGTAAGAGGTAGGTGTATGTTCATTTTAAAATATACTAATATTTTTGCGGATGTTTAATGTGTTTAAAATCAATTGAACTTTCATTTTAACATACTTTTTTGTGTGTAGGAAGTATGCAATATCAAACTGTAATGCTCAATGTGTGTTTAAGTTATAACATTATACAATAATCCAGTAATAAAAATCAAACCCAATCTGCAGTATGGAAAACACGAGCACACTAGAAACAACTGGACAAATTGAGGCAATGGTGCAATGAGCAGAGTGTAAAGGATGCAGTAGTAAATATTTCCATTGTTGTTATTATTATGTACATGTCAGAGGTGAAAGTGATGAACAGGAGGGATTTAAAGGTGGAATTCCGATCTGATCTTACTGACATTTTTCCATTAATTTGCGATTACTTTCCACCATAATCTTCCTTGGCCGACACACACCCCTTTTCTCTACAGGGACTAATCTTGGTACAGGATTTGACCCTCATCCTACATTTGAAACTCACAAACACCTCTGCAAGACATCCTTCTATGATCTGCAGACCTTTCGGATGCTGAAAAAAAAAAATAACATTCATGCTTTCATCTCCTCAAACCTCGACTAGTCCCAACGCCCCCTTTTTTATGCAACTCAATCCAGACACATCCAGAAACTTCAATACATGCAGATGAGTTCAGCCTGGATCCTGATGAAGAAAAGGAAACATGGACACATCAGCCCAGTCTTTAAATCTGTCCAGTTGCTTCCCATTGCCCAGTTTTCTTTACACAGCCACCAGTGCATCCACAGCAACACTCCATAATAACCCAAAGAGCTCTATGATGTAGTAGGACCTTCCTCTTTAAAAGCTTTGACAGTGTTTAAATGCAGTATTGATTTGGCTCCTTTTAGTTCTTGCTCTTTTTTTTGTTTTTATATTGTAACATTTTGACACTGAAAAATGTAAAGTGCAGTACAATTTCAATAAATTGTTATTATTACTTTTTGCTCATTTATTCGGTTCATTACTGGACCCTCGGCTGTCATTGGATAATCACATCAATCATCTGGTTAAAACCGGTTTCTTTCACCTCAACAATATCTCCAAACTTCGTCCGTCTCTCATCCTCACCTGAACTTACGTCTCCTCCAGGCTCGGCTTCTGGAACGCCATGCTCACGGCCGTTCCTGCCAAGAATATTCACTAGCTGCAATACATCCAGGACCGCGCAGCGAGAAACCCTCATGAAAGGTTGCAGATTGGAACATAACTCCATTTCTCAATAAACTCCGACTCCTCGTTACCTAAAGAATCCTTCGCAAAATTGCTCTCATCACCCGCCAGTGAATTCATGGCAATGCTCCAGAATACCTAAAGGAGCTCCTCACACCCCACTCATCCATCCGCTCCCTCCGGGCCTTCTCTGTAGCTGCCCCTCCATGCCGCCTGAGAGCTCCAGGGACACTTGATGCTCTTAAACGACTTTGCTTTTAAACAACCCTTTCCCAATAATCTATGTTTTTTTCTGTTTTTGCATTTCATACAGTTTTTATTGTTTTATCCTGTAGCATTTTAAGATCTTCTTTAATGAAAACTGCTTTAGAAAATAAATGTATTATTATCATTATTGTACATTCAGGTTTTGAAGAAAAAAAAAAAAGCCTGCTTATTTGGTCTCTTCTTCATAAAGAAACAACAATATTTCTGACAGCACTTGGGCTCTGAGGTAGAGCGTCTGCGGTCGGTCGACTGTTTGCCAACGCCGATGCCAGCTCGTGTTGAATGCAGAGCCACGAGCTGGGTGGCTGCCCAGGTGATGTTGGTCCACTGACAAGAGGAAGGCAAGGAGTAACAAGGATCTGGAGGCAAGCCTCAGCCACACAACACGTACTGTACACACATGCCAGGATAAAGCCAACAAAGATAAGCAAGAGGAGCAGCAAGACTGACAATCTGAACACAGGTTTACCAATAAAACTTCATCAAATAAAAAACAAAACAAAAAAAAAACAGAGTCTGAATAAAGTTAACAAAACACACGCATGTCATTCAGTTCATCTGAGTCGAGATGCTGTTAATGAAATTGTGTCACTCTTGAGTGTGAAAAACAGCGTGAGATGATTTCCTCGGATATCAGCCCTGTGCATCTTGACAGGTTTTAATGAAGCATATGTTTTCCACTCTGAAGACAGTAAAAACAGCCAAATTGTGTTTTGTCATCTGTGCTGTCAGAAACTGCTGATAGGAGCGGAACGAGAGTGAAAGACAAGTTAATTAAATTTTAAAAAAAAAAGGTCACTCATCATGAGTTTGCATTATTCAGAGCAGAATTTTGGCCCAAATCTGAGAAGAAAACAAAATTTTAGAAGGACTGAACAAACTTTTGTTTGAAAAATAAAAGAACTTTAATTACTTTATTAGGTATGCAATTCCAGTACATGGTTGGCAGTCGTTTTCCTTCAGAACCAATTTAATTCAGGACATAGCTTCAACAAAGTGTCGTAAACATTCCCCTGAGTTTTTGATCCATTTTGACACCAGAACATCACACAGTTGCTGCGTCGACTGCACGTATACAATGTAAACCTCCCATTTGCCAACATCTCAAAGTTTTCGTGCTGGATTGAGATCTGGTGACTGTCAAGGCCAATGGATTATGCTTAAGACATCGTCATGCTCAAGGGACCAGTTTGAAAGCAGCCATCTGAAATGGGTACAGTATGGTCATAGAGCGATGGACATGGTCAGCAACAACATTCAGGTACTTTGTGATGTTTAATCAATGGTTAATTGGTACTTAGGGCCCCAGGATTGGCCAACAACATCCCCTATACCAATACACATCCACTACCAGCCTAAACCATTGATAAAAGGCAAAATGGACTCATGCCTATTTGTTGGCTTTCTATCATCTCAAACCAGAATGCCCGTTTTTGCTCACTGGATATCTTCTTTCTAAAGCTAGAAGCTGTTCATGGCAACAGTCCTAGTAGATCAGCAGTTTCTATAATAACCATGCCATGTTCATAGCCACGTAAAGCTATAGCTGGTAATCATGTTCACAAACCCGTTTTGTTATACTGGGTAAAATCGTCCTTCCATTCTGAAAGTAGTCAATACATTATATATTCAGAAAAAGGAGGTTAAAAAATCCTCTCTGTGGGAGCTACAGGCCTGTAAAAACTCTGACCAATGCCTGCCCTTCGGACCGAACGGCAGGCATTGGTCAGAGTTTTGTTCCTGCCCTCACCCCCCTCTGCTCCTCAAATTCTGGGGGTATCGCCTTATCTATTGATTATCCCACATGCCAAAAATTCTGACGCACTCACGTAATGCCAGTGTGCATGAACGTTCCTTGTTAGTTTCCTCTTGCTGGCTGCGTATGCACACTTCTAGTGTTTATGTATCCAGATTAGCTTAGCGGTAACTTAGCGGTTAGCTTCGGTGTTAGCTGTTGATTGTAGCTCTGCTGCTCTCACTGTATGCTTTGAACATGGCTGAGAGTCACAAGAAGCAAACCACGTACAAGTTTATGAGAAGAAGATGAAGGCCGTAGTAGAAACAAATAAGACCAGAGTGGATTTGCGAGATTTTTTTTCTAGCGATCCCCATAAGCTGCCTCCACCTCCTGAGGAGGCTGAGATCCTTTGGTGTGAGCAGGCCTCTGCTTAAGACTTTTTATGACTCTGTGGTGGCCTCAGCGCTCCTCTACGCTGTCGTCTGCTGGGCCTCAGGCAGCACAGAGCGGGACAGAAAGAGGCTGAATAAGCTGGTGAGGAAGGCCACTTCTGTCCTGGGCTGCTCTCTAGACTCAGTGGAGGAAGTAGCTGAGAGGAGGGTGTTGTCCAAGTTCACATCCATCATGGACAACACCTTCCACCCCCTGCACCAGACTGTAGAGGAGCTGAGCAGCTCCTTTAGTGCCAGACTTAGACATCCAGTCTGTAAGAAGGAGCGTTACCGCAGGTCATTCATTCCTGCTGCTACAAGATTATACAATACTGCACTATAACTGTAACCAAACTGTAATTATAACTGTAACCACAACTGTAACCATAACTATAACTGTAATAACCTACGTGCAATAACTAATGTGCAATTCTATTTAATACACTGTGCAATAATACTGAAAGAAGTGACTTCTGCTGCTATTACACCTGAATATATGTCAATACACATGTATATAAGTCACCGTGAATGTACATAAGATATCCTCTGCCTTATTTCTATTTTTGTATTTTTATTCTTATTTTCTTATCTACTTCTTTTTGATCCACTGTATAAATGAGGACACACTGTATATACCTGACGCACCTTGTCCTACTTTTGGCACCTTTTTCTGATTACTGAGCCGATGTGACGTGAATTTCTCCAATGTGAGATCAATAAAGCCTATCTTATCTTATAAGGAGCAGAAGAGCTGGTAAGACAGTCTTGCACATACACAGTTATTTGAAAAGGTACTTTGGAAACTTCCGGAAAAATCACCTACCCTACCTTTAAATCCAAGTTCTTCCCCTTTGTGGTGGTCAGTTTGAGCTTTAGCAAGTCATCTTTATCACTTTTAGATGCCTATATTTATTGAGTTGCTGTCATGTGATTGGCTATTTATGATTGTAAGATTTTTATAACACTGGTGGATTTATGTGTAAAGCATTTTTTTTATTTACCCGTATGTTTCTCTTGACTGGGTGGAATATTACTACTTTGGTGTGGCCCAGCCAACTTGATTCTGAAGGGGGAATCCGTGGAGGGAGCTAAATGATAAATAGTATGCACTTGAGCAAGCTTTATCAAATCCGAGGACCCCAAAAGACATTACGGTTTCATTCATCCATTCACACACACATTCACACCCTGACGGTGGTGAGCTATGTTTGTACCCACAGTCGCCCTGGGGCAGACCGACAGAAGCGGGGCCACAAAATCTGCACCACCGAGCCCTCTGACCACCAACAGAAAGCAAACCTGACAGAACGACTGAGACTGAGAGCGGGGTTTCGAACCGGCAACCCACTGGTTACAGGACGAACTCCATCGTCACCCCAGTCACCCAATCTAAAGCTTAGCGTAATAAACTTAAGGCCTTCAAACCTGAAAGATTTAGAGCTGTTCACCAAAAATAAATTGTAAAAACACCACTGAAGTCAGGCAAATAGCTTCTCTCCAATACAGAAATAAACATCACAGTGCATAGAGCAAATAAACTAAAACTATTCTCTCCGAAGCAAGAGCAAGCAACCACTAGTTCTTTTCTCCATGCATTATGAACTTGCTCGCTGCTAAACTGTTTGTTTTTTTTGCTTTATTAGAAAAGTCATTATTTGATTGATTCTGACACATCTATACACGGTCAGAAGATTTGGGGAAACCAAGACCATGTATTTGTGATGTCCAAACAACAGTCCAAAGCAAACAAGAACAATAACCTTATCATGACAAAGATGGCTATTCCATTAGTAAAAAAGAAAAATTGAGGCTGATAGCATTTACAAACCTTATTAACCTGTAATTATTTATGTTGGAATTCTTTCAGGGACATTTATTTGTTCATGAGCTGAATAAAATGTATAAACCTTTCAAGTTGCTGTAAAAAACAAAGCAGTAGAGAAGACTCTCTTCCAGTCAATATAGAGTCTTATTATTGCCAGACATCAGTGGTACTCTCCTTTTGGTCCACTATGTGGTGCTTTAGTGCTGCAGCTGAATCAGAACATGCACTTTTCAAGAAGGTATGATGTCAGTGTGCCAATGTTGGCCAAAATAAATCCCTTATAGACTCATTCAGAAGTTAACATTGTTGTGTTTTTTCCCCAAGCTATAATTCTATCATTGTCTCCATTTAAGATACTAATAAAAGATTTTCACTGTGCATATTTTGAGACTGCCTGCTTTTTAATTTATGTTAAAACAGCAAAGGCGAGGTATTCTCAAAGGCATAAATGGCCCAAGAGGAACATCCCCCAACAGAGCAGTTTGTCTCAGGGCTCTTTGCACTAAGTAAAGCCTTAAAAGTCAATTAGCTGCACAAGGCCCTTGGAAACACAGTATTATTAGAAACAAACAGAGGCTGGCTAAGAAACAACACTCGATAAAAGTACACTTAAAGGTTGTAGTAATTAAGAGAAGCGTCCAGGGAGGATTTGCAGTAACTTAGGATAGTTATTTCAGATATAAACAAACCCCCCACAGGATCATGGCTGTCACATCTAAGGGGACACAGGGTAATGGTGATTATGCCACTACACGACCAAGCTTACATTTAGACCAACAAACACTGCTTGTAAAAGTTCACAACAATGTCTGAGTTTGTCTTTTACCTCATTAAACATGTACTCTATGTTTCAGAGAGCGTACACGTAATTCACTTATCACAAAAGATAGGTATTTAATTAAAATATTAACAGGATGAGCCTAAAATCTTCGTACCCACCGCTTTTTTCTGCAATGGACTGTCATTTGTGAATAATAACCAGCATATTGCCACTTAACCAAACCAAATGACAATTTATATTGTCCCACGTCTTATTTTCTCATTATGCACCGGCAGAGAAAATGAGCGGCCTCGTTAACTCTAATGGAAACCTTTCATTACAATTAGGGAGATCAAGGCAGCTAACATTCCTTTTTACAGAGCGTCTAAATTTCAGATGCAGAGGTTTGAGGTCGTTTCATCCAGCTTGCCAACATTCACATTTAGGCCTGAAAGAAACCTTGACACAGCTCCATCACATCCATTAACACACAGATGCTATATTGTCAGTTCATCTAAATAATGTAGTGGTGTGTGTAATACACAAAATAATCAATATCAAAGTGCAATCTTAGGCTTTCCTTCAAAATGTCCTTGCAGGACTTAAGGTCTTGTCAAAACAGCCTGTTATTCCACACATGTGGTGTTCTAAGGTCTCAGGATATGGGGAGTGTATGAGCTCACCAGTTGTTAAGGTCAAAAAAGTTTAAACATAGATTGTTGACTGTGTTATACCTCATATGTGAACCTGTTTTCTTCAGCAGCCTCTTGCTGCTACAGTATTCCAGGAAAATAGCCTGATAGTAACTGTGAAGCATAGCGCTGGAAGTGTCGTGCTTTGGGGAGACTTTGCAGCAGCGGAACCTGATGTAGGGGCTCAGCCATGCGGGATATATACCAGATACCAAATACCAGACTGTAATCTGAAACCCATGCTCCCACAGCAGGACGTCTCCTGGCTCCTACAAAACCGTCCCCCTGGATCAAATCAAACTCTTTTCCGTGGACCCTTCCAAAGAAGGTGGGCCCCACTGGGGAGCCGAAACTCTTTTTCACCTCGAAGAGACATCAAACATCTTCACACTGGGACCAAAGCTAAGTACAGTCTGTTCTCTGCAAAGTCAGGCATCCAAGCAAGCAATCAGCCTCCACGGAAACCAGTTCTGTGATCTCTCGTTGAGCTTTTTGCAGCCTTCATAGGCCCGATACGAGGGCAGCGTCTAGTGCGGCCGCACCAGAGAGGCCCTGGAGCCGGCACAAAGGAGAGCGAGAGCAGCCGCTTTCTCGCCGCCGGCCCAAACAGCTAGCTGCCCCTGCAACAACTCATTGCTACTGGAGTCACCACTATGGGACACAAAGGATGAGGTGTGGCAGAGGTGAACAGGGGAAGTTAGTTTGGGATTAAACTATTTGGGATCGTTCACTTCTAATGTGTTCTCACTGTGTTTTAAGGTTGAACTTAATAAGGTTTACCTGAAACTAACAGGATAAGCTACATGTTAGCGGTCTTCTGAAACAAAGCTAATCTAATGTGTTTTGGGTTAGTTTTGAGTTTTTTTTATAAAAAAAATAAAAAATTTACATGAGGAATTTTGAACACTGATAGGGCATCAATGATTGTGGTTTTTTTCCTTTCAATTTTAATTGCTAATTATTTAAAATCACGAACACCTCCTGGAAAATCCGCTGCATGTCTTTGTAGATGCATGGATTACTGGGTGGCCTTAATCGACTTTTTTAGCTTGAAGGGCTCAGAGGGTCAGTCCTATTATTTTGGTATGACAAGCTAAAAGACCCATAGCCAAAAATGTATATATATAGTTTACACTTATTTGAACAGTCAATCTCGTGGGTCTATATATCAAAGAGGATCTGTCCTGGACTAATTCCACTGCATCACTGGCAAATAAAATCAAAAAAGTGTCCAAACCCCCATCCTGTGCACCGTCTACTGACCAGCTGCATCACTGTGTGGTGCCGATTCTCCTGTCCTGCTGTAAGAATCTTCATCGCTTAGTAAGAACTGCTGAGAAAATTGGTCATGGTGTTCATCCTTCCTTTCTGACATTTAAAACACCCGCCTGACAGGGAAAGGCCTCAGTACTGCAGGGGAATCCTGCCACCATTCTTCACAGGTTCTTCATATAAAAACAGACCAGGACTAGCAGACCGAGGGTTAGCTTTATCCCCCAGGCTGTCAGAAATGCCCCCTGCACATCCAGATATTTGCCTTCCACCCTTTTGCTCATGTTCCAAGTAACATGGCTACACAGATACATGCACTTACACACAACCTGACCTGAGCGGTACTGTTAGCCACTTTAACATCACTTTAACCTGTCATGGGTCTTAATGTTCTGGTATTTTATACATGTATCTTGGGTTTTATCTTGAATCTTGTTTTATGTGGTTGCACTGTAGGTTCTGTGTTCTTTTTTACTTTTTTGCGTTTGTTGTTTTTACACATATATATGAGAGTGAGACAATGGTAACCTTACAACATACATGTTGCAGCGGTAAATGATTTAACCTGTAATGTTTTTTTATATGGCTCAGATGTTTTTATCTGTATTAAGATTTTCTTTTAGTTATAATTTCTGAAAGAATGTGTGATGACCACAGATTGGGTTTGAGTCTTGGATGCCATTGTTGGGTGAAAACCAAAGACAAATTTCCACATGTATGGACAATAAAGAAATCATATTTGTATTCAGGCATTACATTTGAAAAGGCTGAACTGACAAAACAACAAACCTGGACTTAGACTTGCATTATCATTAGACATATGGAAATAAATGCTGTTCTGGAATAATGCTGTTTGCAGATGTAAAATGAGTTCAGTAAAGAAAACTATAGTAGTATCAAGCAACAAAAGATCAAATAGGCCAAAGACCACGTTAAAAGTCAGGATAGTAGGAAGAAAATGACACCCTTGAGTTGCGCTGAAAGCTGATAACCGAAGCCTATTCACCACTCTTTGATTCACATGAATCACCAACTATAATTTCTACCGGAAATTAAGAGGTGCTCTTCTAAGATTAGCCTTTTATCAGAGAGCAGAAACTGCAGCATGAAACTGAACCCACCTTGTTGCCTCCATCGTGCATGGCCCAGCCCGCGCGCTTCACCCCGAAAGCGACGAGGGCGTCGGAGGCATCCAGGCAGGTTACAGGATGACCATAAACAGAGTGCAGATTCCTTGGCTGCTCCTCCTGAGGGTTCAACAAGTAGACGTCGTCTCCAGCTGCTAAAACCACCAGTGGGGACTGATCTGCCCGGCTGGGTACCAGAGTCAGGCTCTCTACCTGTCACATAACAGATAAGGCTACAATTCACAATACCGATTGGGCATCTGTGGAACCTCATCAAAGGGTTGGGTTAAAATATTTTCATTGACGCACGCTGCTAGTGAGACGACGCGTCCCACTCACTGTTTTGGGCAGCTGCGTCTCGCAGACAGTCCTCCAGTATCCGCGGTGGTTGGCGCAGTCGAGCCGAACGTTTGATCCTGTGGCCGAGACCAGGACGGGACTGTCCGGACTCAGAGCCAAAGCCTGGATCCTCCCGGAAGTCTGGTAATGGTGGATGGGCTCCCCACCTGTTTCTGTACTCCACAGGTCTACACAGCCTGTACCAGAAACACAAGCTCTGACCAAAGGTGCCCTGATGTACATGCGCTGAAGAGCTTTGGTGCTACACGTAATGCTTAACACGATACATCATGGACAAAGGCTTAGATGGCTTTTAAATGAATAGATAATAGTGCCATATTGCCATTCTAGATATAATCACCTATTTTTTCACAAATGTCTTATATATCGCTGTGAGTTATTATTCACAAGACTTTCTTCTGATAAGCCTGTCCCTAGAAGCTAAGACTTTGGATTCAGAGCTTATTCTCAGCGACTCACAATTCAAACAACACTTTCCAATTATCAACAACAACAAAACTAGCAGACAAAGACCATATACCAATTTGTGCTTCTGTGCTTTTTTGTCTCTCTTATGTCTCTGCTCTGTCTTCTCTAACCCCCAGTCAGTCGAGGCAGATGACCGTTCATACTGAGCCCGGTTCTGCTGGAGGTTTTTCCTTCCCATTAATGGGGAGTTTTTCTTTCTGCTGTCGCTTCATGCATGCTCAGTATGAGGGATTGCTGCAAAGCCATGGACAATGCAGACGACTCTCCCTGTGGCTCTACGCTCTTTCAGGAGGAGCGAATGCTGCTTGGAGAGACTTGATGCAACCTGCTGGGTTTGTTTAGAGAGGATTTTTTTTTTTTTTACCAATCTGTATTATCTGAACCAATCTATATGATCTGACAGAATTTTAACTTTGGAAAGTACCTTGAGATGACATGTTTTATGAATTGGTGCTATATAAATAAAATTCAATTGAATATATCATACAGCACCTATTGCATTTATTGGCACCTCTGGACGTGTAAAAAAGCCTTAAAATAAATGAATGTTCCTTCGCAGCAGCAAAATTTCAAAGAACTTGTGAAAAATTCCAAACAGTACTTTGAGACCGTCTATGCAGAGAATGCAAACAAGTTAACATATTCTTTAAATAGATCATCAAAGGTTCAACACATAGTATTTGTCTAATTTTAACCGTGTTTTTGCATTAACTTTGATTTCATGGTAACTAGGACCACAAACAACCAGTGACTAACTCAAGAGAAGACCTTCGTGACAGTGAACCCATTCACCCAAATCTTTCCACATGACGAATTTGACCAGCATGCCCAGAATTTGGATCCCACTGATCTAGAGTGATGGTGCAAAGAGGAATGGTAAAACCTTCACTCTGACAAATATTATTATGTAGGGCTGCACGATAATTCAATAACAATATTATATATATATATATATATATATATATATATATATATATATATATATATATATATATATATATAAAAATAACCATCGATAGACATACAACGATGATAGAAAAAAAAGGTTCAATAAAAAGTTCAATATAATAACAGTTTTCCTTTGTTTTTCATTCTAGCCTATCATGTAGGTTAATATTACAGTCATTACATCCTCCCAACCAATCACAAACGCAGACCCTCTGCTGCCTTTTGGGTGGATGTCTGGAGTCCCTGTGGTGGGCTGACTAGCCTCGGTGCTCTGTGGGGCTGCAGGTTTCTTCAGTTTTCCTATGGTGACTATAAGAGGATTGTGTTCGTTTGTTTTTTAGAGCAGCTGGTTGTCCGGTTCTGTAATTTTTGTGTCTTCTTTATGCTTCTGCCCTCGTTCTCTTACTCTGTCCTTGTTACTCCTCTTCTTCCCCTGTCATGTTAGGCTTCAGTTTATTACCAACACCATAACTGCAATAAAGTAATTCATCAAGGGTCGGGCGTCAAGGGAGGATTTATAGGTGTAATAAAGCCTCCCTTGGTAAAGCAAATAAGTTTGACATAACTACAGCAGCCAGAGCACCGTTCTGCTCGCCATGAAGCTGAACATGGCAAGGGGGAAAAAAACAACAACAAAGAGAACATGAACATTTTGCCCACCTTTAAACAAACACCCACTTACCATCCTCATATGAAGCAGCGGCCACCGTGCTGTTGATCTGGACGTGACTAACGTGTGGTCTGGAGTGCGTGTTCGCAGAGAGACCGTTGGTCTTGAGGTACGAGGCTGTTGAGTCCCAGTGCAACGTATCCCACAGCCTCACATCACCGGACGTGTACCTTAAATGTAACACGGCAGCAGAATTAGCTGATGCAGTTTAAATGCCCTTGTTACGTGGGGGTCTATAGATTTAGAGCATTGTTATACAATAAAAAACATATACTTTTAATAAGGACTTGATAACAGTGTGTGATCCTTTGATGACTTTTTTTTAGGACACGTGAAGCCGCCACCATCTGCACACCTGTCTTTTCTACGAGGGGCGACGTCTACCAAACGGAGCAGAGCAGCCCTCTGTTCTGAACTCCGCACCCTTCCTCTCCCGTCTCTTCGCCCCGGCTGATTAGCTCGCTCTGCGAGAGACGCGCATGCTGCCACCTTCGCAGATACAATAAGGTCTAAGCGCCTCAGAACCGCAATGTGTCGTGCAGTAACAGCCAGTTTGACACGGAGCGTGTATGTGAGCGCGTGTGGGTGGATTTGCAGGGTTTGGCAGCATCAGAAGAGCACACTTTCCCCTTAATTGGTGCATCATCAAAATGCCAGCTATCGGCATGATGAGGAAGCTGGATCTCTCCCAACGAACTTTTATGACGGGAGAAGTTGTTGCTCAGACTTTGTGCGGGCCTCAGCAGATCTGAGTGCTGGGTTAATGGCTGCTGCTTCTCCTGTTGCTTTTTTTTTTTTTTTTTTTAAATGCAAGCTCCCGTTTCCACCCGTTTTCTGTCACCCATCAGATCAATCGCGGCTGCTCTTAGCTGCCGTCGATTCTTTTCTAGGCAAATTCAAATAGTTTCACTTAACTGAATTACTCTTGAAATCCCATTAATGAGGAGTGCAGAGAGGTTATGAATATGCTTACAGCGCACGCATAAAACCGCGTATTTACCAGTGAGTTCATACCATATCAGGCAACTTATTAAAGGGCTTCGGTGTTTAGGTACTGTGTGCCACACATCAGCTCATTTAAAACCATATAAACAAGATGTCTTCTCACGAGGGATCCAAGAGGACTAATGGGAATCTAGTAGCATTTTTCCCAGGAGACACCGCAGATCTCTTTAAGGGCCCCCTATTGAGCCCTTGAGGTCCCTCACAATTTATCACTGTCTCATACCAGCTAGTTCAGGGCAGGTTTAGCTGATTAAGCAGCAATTCATGTCCTCCTTCCTCAATAACTGCAGTTGTTAGTTGTGTTATTTAGAAGGAAATTCTTTAAATAGCAATAATTTGATTATCTGCAGTAGCTGGGCATTAGTTAAAAACTGAAAGCACAACTAATCATTTCTGATCAGAACTTACTCCGTCTGAGTAAACATTTTTTGTTCCTGCTGTCATTTTGTTCACATAAGGCACCAACTGATGACTGATCTCTGGCTCTAAGGTGTGGCTGAAATCTTTAAAACTGCTGTTTGATTCTCAAATCATGTCCTAAGAAAGCTTTTGAAGAGCCTGTGTAACTGCATCAATCAGGCAATATTATCCATGAGAAATAAAAGAAAACACGATTCAACAGACTACGACATATTCTTCCATTGCTCCACGGTCCTGTTGTGATGCTCCTGTGCCCGTTGTTGGTGCTTTCAAGGCTCGGCATGGCCACTCTGACTGCTCTACTGATACGCATAAGCAAAGGAAACTGTGATGCAATGTGTTTTCTGACAGTTTCGCTCAGAACTAGGGCTGTACGATTTTGCCAAAAGTCAAAATTGCAATTCATTTCAATAGAGATGCGCCGATCCGATACCCGGATCAGATATCGGCTCCGATATTGACTAATTAGCTGGATCGGATATCGGATGATTGTTGCCAATCCAGCATTCCGATCCAGTCATTTCTTCTTCTTTTTTTTTTTTTTTACTAATATCATAAACAGCAATACAGTTACGGCAATCTAGTCACTTCTATGTTTGCAACGGAGGTTACGCAGAGCACGCACAGCAGCTAGCGATGAGCAAACACAGAGCAACATGGAGCTTGTGCCGGACCGAGCCACGTCTGCTGTTTGGAAACATTTCAAACTTGATGTGCCAACAAGTCCGACAGCAACAAGTTGCGAGGGGGGTGATAAGGTCGGTAAATTCAACACCACAAACTTAAATAAGCACCTCCAAAAGCACCACGCTAAAGAACATGCAGAACTTTTTTAACAATGTCTATTTCAAGCCTGATAACTTCACTCACATGGCAAGGTACGCGGTTTATTCATTGAACAGTAGTATTGGATCGTATCGGCCGATACGCTTAGCCCAGGTATCGTATCTGATTGGAAAAAACTGGATCGGTGTGTCTCTATATTTCAACCAGAACTGCGATTTAATTTTGACTTTCCTCTGAATTATGAGAGGCCTGTAGATAAATTTCTTGTTTTAAATAGACCTTGTTTATTAACATCTTTAATTGTTTTTATTAATCAGAATATTATTATTCAAGAGAACAGCTTGTTGAGTCGGACATCAATCCTTGTTGAATATAAAGTGCAACCAACAACAGTCTATGTATTAAAGAATTTGACCGGTACTTAATGCTATGGAGAGACTCCTGGAAGTTTCTGGTAAAAAAAAACTGTATGAATATATAAACTCTAAAACAAGTAATAGAATTAGATTATCTCACTGCTGCAACTGTCTTGCCTTCCATGTGGAGGCAAACCCACTTTAAACACATTACCGACACCTACAGGACGCGTCTGATCCAATAATTGTTACATTGCCCAAAATTGCAGACCTCTGCGATTTGGAAATTGCGTTATTTAAAATTGTGATTATATTGCAAATGCGATTAAATGTGCACCTCTACTCAGAACCAGCCTTAACTTCTTCATTAATGTGAGCTGCAGAAGCTTGTCTGTTCAGTCGGACCAGCCTGTCGCTCCCCATGAGCGTCGCTGAGCCTTGAGTGCTCGTGACCCGGCTGTCGGTTCCCCACTGTTCCCCCTTCGTTCCACTTTTGACAGAAACTGACCATTGCAGACTAAGGACAGCCCACACAAGCTGCAGGATTTGAAACTGTTCTGACCCGGTTGCCTGGTCATAACAACTTGTCATACTTGCTCAAATTCTCGCTTTTGTCCATTTTCTCTGCTTATAACACATCAAGACAAAATATTCAGTTGCATCCTAATGTATCCCCTCTGCTAATAGAAAATGTGCTGAAAAGACGATCTGTGTAATTCAGTGGTCATATTGTTTTGCCTGAATGGTGTAACTGTTTCTGTTCGATTTGCTTTCCATGTCGGAACATGGCAGCTTTCTTTATCACCTGGCTAATACTGAAACTTTGACAACAAGGGGTTTCAAAAACATGTGTTTAGGACTATGTGTCTGCCCGGCAGCATCTCCACAACGGTTGCTCTTTATAAGATATTTATTCTTTGTCTGTTGGGGAAGACATTGGCCTAGGGTGCCATGTGAATCAGGAGGAATGGGACTTTGTGTGTGTGTGTGGTTGGGGGGGGGGGGGGGGGGGGGGGGGGGCGGACTCAAAGTGGTAACTTACTCTTTAGCCATTTTTAGCCAACTGGAAATATAGAAATTCTGACCTTTACAAACTGATTGCACCCTTATAGGGGCTACTCCATGTTTTTCACAGGCCATTATGTTGTTATTATGATAATTCAATAACAATATATATCGATTGATAGACGTGTAGTGCGATAGAAAAAAAAAAGGGTGTGTACAGTGAACAGTTTTCCTTCCTTTTGCATTCTAGCCTATCATAATGTGATTGATTCAGACCTGAACCTTCAAGGACACATAAAGACACTCATAAAGTCGGCCTTCTATCACCTGAAGAACATTTCCAGGATTAAAGGACTAATGTCTCAGCAGGATCTGGAAAAACAAATCCATGTGTTTATCTTTAGTAGAATTGATTACTGCAACGGTGTTTTCACAGGTCTGCCTAAAAAGTGGATCAGACAGCTGCAGCTGATCCAGAACACTGCTGCCCGCGTCCTCACTAAGACTAAGAAAATAGAGACCATGGACCCGGTTCTGAAGTCCTTACACTGGCTCCCTGTATCTCAGAGAACTGATTTTAAAATACTTCTGTTACTGATGTACCCATATGTACCCATACTGATGTGTTTTGATGTTTTCTTCAGATAAAGTTTAATGTTTGTTACTGGTCTCACAGCTGGAAACTTGACTTATCGATATGCTTTTTTTCTATATCGTCCAGCCCTACGTATGTAAAAAGAGGCACACACGCTCATCCAGGAGGAGCAAAAGCTGCAAGTTCATGACTCGCAATCTGCTGAGATTCCTTAGATAGAAAACGTCTTTACCAAATTTGAATAATAAACTGAACAAACTGGATTGTTAGAAATCCAGGAATCTGTATAAATGACTTGGAATCAGAATGACTTGATTGAATTGACTGTTTTTTGTGGTTGTTGTTTTTATTTTTTTATAACATTTATTGTGAATTAATGCCTTATATATAAGCTGAATAAAATTAATATGGCCAAAAAAGACTAAATAGTTTTATACTACCATATAGTCTGTAAATTCTTATAAAACACATAAGACACTTCAATAACTTGGCTCACAAGAACCTGAAATCAGCTATAACTACTTTATTTCATCTAAAACGTTGTGTAGCTTTCCGTGTCCTCATCAGCATTGTAGCAGCTTCGTTTTGTTGTTCAGCATGAAACAATGTTTTCAGCAATGAGAAGAAACAGACACTTCATCCCCTGATTTATCAGTTCATCGGTGGAAACGCAACATCTTGGCAGAGGTTTGGGCGGGCACATGTAGCGTCTTTGTTTAATCCCTCTGCTTTAAATCACGCAAAAAAAATCTATGAGCAAGTTTTATTTAGTGCGACAGAGAAATCAATGCAGATGAAATGAGGACAAGTGGAGTCTGGTGAAACAAAAGGGGGCGTCGGACGTGAGCCGCTCGCCCTTGAAACTCACCCAGCCAACACGAAGCCGTCACACGAGCTGACGTCACACAGAATTTTCCCCAACTCGAACTGCAGCTGGCTGACGGATCCCACTCGATTCTGAACAGGTGGAGATGCTGAGTTAAAACCAGAAACTAGAACAATTATAGTGCTATTCACAGTGCTTTGAGAAGGTTTTTGTACTCAGTGTGCTTTTTTTTTTTTTAAACTTTTTCTCACATCGTAAACACCAACTTGAATGAGCTGTATGGAAATGTTATGCAACAGACATACACACAGGTCTATAATTGAGAAGTGGAAGGAACATTTTTTACAAAAAAAAAAAATGTGAAATGCGTGATGGGAATTAGCATTCTGCCACTTAAGGCAATATTGTGCACAGCCACCTTTTGACTGCAATTACTGCCAGTCTTTTGGGGTATGTTTCTACCAGCTTTGCACATCTAGAGACTGACATTTTTGCCCATTCCTCTTTGCAAAATAGCTCAAGTGCGGTTAGATTCGATACCAAGCGTCTATGAACTTCAGTTTCAAAGTCTCGCCACAGATTCTCTATATTGGGTCTAGATCTGGGCGTGCACCATCTTTCCTTTCACTACACGGTTACACATCATTTTGTGTTGCTCCGTCGCATAAAATCCATATAAATCACTGAGGTTTTGCAGTCGCAATGTCACAAAATGTGAAGAAGAAGCAAGAAACTGAACATGGAGAGTTTCTTTTCCTATCAGAAAAAACAAATGAGAACAGTCCCATTTACCTCTAAAAACTATTGTCATCATTAAAGAGATTAAAAAAGAAGAAACACTGCAGAGATCGGGATCTGATGTTAATCACACACCAATGTCATTGTGTTATTTTAATAGGAAGACGTCATGCCATCATCGCCAATCAGGTTTAGTAATTTGATTTAAAAAAAAAAGAAAAGGTTCCTGTCTCAGTGAAGTGGGACAGCTCCAGCCCACCTTCCAGTTGGAGCGGACGGTTCTGGCCGAGCTCCGGCAGTCCCGCAGGGTGCCCTTCCAACAGGGGGAGCTGGACACGCTGGCATCCTGGTGGTAACCCTCCCTCTGGCACAACCTGAACCACAGCACGCCATCCTCCGCGAGGACTCTCCATGCCCTGCTCACCTGGGAGGGGATTGGACAACGCGACGGTGGTTTGAGTCAGCATACATTAGGAGCTTGCATCACTCATTCCTTCTTAACGAGCCCAGCCGCCTGCCAAACGGTCTCGCTGCGCCACAAGTGCTGTGGATCTGCCACTCAAAATGTAATTTACGATCATGCACCGGATAAAGTCGTGAGCCGCCTGCTGCCCGAAGCAATGCAGAATAAATAAGGTAACAGTAATTAAAGCGCCTAAATGCCAAATTAGGCTCGCTGCACAAAGAGACAATAAAGCAAAAGTTATTCTTGGATTTTCATTAACATGCCAAGATTCATGAGTCCCTAAAAGTTACCCTTGATCTTCTGTTTTAATTTAATTAGTAAGAAAATCTGAAGTTCATGAAAGACGGTATGACTAGTCTGAACATATCAGTCTAGAGGAGCAACTTTGGGTCCTGGTTTTTTTCCCCGGCTAGCCGACTTGTAGTGAGCAGCAACAGGTGGGGGCAGCTTGCTGCTCTATGGGCAATAAAGCCAAAAAACAAAGGAAAAAAACAACACCACATGGCCACGTCGCGATCTCATTAAAAGGGCCGCAAGAACTCTATGATGGGACATCGTAATGGTCTTGTAGCAGAAAAAAAATTTAAGTATTGCATAAAAGAAACACATTTTTCAGTTCATTTTCAGACAGTTTGTTCCAAAGCTGCGGAGCATAGAAACCAAATTCTGCCTCTTCATCTTTAGTTCTGGTCCTGGGAGCACTGAGTGAGCAGGTCTCTGAAGATCTGAGGGGTTTAACTTCAACTGTTAAATACTCTAGTGTGCCTTGATACTAGTATTTTATCAGTATTCAGCTGTACTGAACTTTCATGGCTATTCTTTATTTTTAAAACAAGAACCCTAAGCATACCATACCTTGTGCTGTACATAGCTACACACTAAAACACATCTATTACAAAACAAAAATAAACTTTATACATTTTGTATTAAATCATACTGTATATTCTTCAGTGATGGTATCAAGGTGTTTGTTGTTTGTACCTGTAATACTTTATCGGCTGGTTTTGTTGTTCTTTTTATATCTCTCCCTGCAGGTGAAGAAGCAGACTGAAGATGTTGTACTGCTCTCTCCTTTCTTTTTCACCTTTTCTCCCTTTTAGCATTTTGTCTCGTCTATTTCTCTCTTTTTTCTCCTCTTCCCCGTCCTGTTTCAGTGTCCATTTAACATGAAATATTCCCAGCATAAATTCTAATAAAGTTTCTTGCATATATAAATCAAGCGGAGCAATACGGTGAATGCGGTAAGGCTCCACTTGTGAAAGTAAAATCTGTCGGGCTCTTTCTGGCATTAAGACAACAATTCTTGATGCCACATTGCCAGACAAGACACACAAAAAATGACAATGCATAAAAACGCTTAAAAGAAACAATAAAACCAATTTAAAACGAAAACTACGTCTAGCTAGTGGTAAAAGCCAAAGAATAGTAGTAAGTTTAAAGCCGAGTTTTAAAGGCAGTGAAGCAGCCTCTCTTATGTGCAGGTTATTTCATAACTGAGGACCAACAATAGAAAAGGCCCCGCCCCCTCTGAGCTTCTTCTTAGCAGCATAAAATTGTGTAATATCATCAGTTAAAGGAAAGCAACCCTAAGGAATCCAATCATTTTTGAGAGACGGGCCATACCGCCCCAGTTTAGGTTGTTTCATGACAATAGCTGACTATATAAACAACAACTCCTACAGCAGGAGGTAAACCACTTATCTGTATGCATGTTTTTTTTTTTTTTGTTTTTTTTTTAATCAGCAGCTTACCTGGGCACAGCGGCCTAGTTCTGCACAGTTGAGATACTGGAATATCTTCAAGGCTAATTCGTAGGGCAACTCGATGTCAAAGAAGGGAATGTCGTTGACTTCATTCTGCAAAGAAAACCGATTATTGCACAACACACTAGATCAGGGCTGTCAAACTCATTTCCATATTGGGCCACTTTGGCATCATGAAGTCATTAAAAGGGCCGGTTGCACCTACATAGATGACACTTTTGATTTCATAATTTAATTTCAGTGCATATAAAAATATACAAAAAGGCACAGTAACATAAAAGTAGCACCTTAGGCCCAGTTTATCTACAAAAAAAGTTGATATTGAGGGGAGTTACACATTAAACTGAATCACTTTTTCTCTTTTTGAACATTTCTTGGTTGTTTTAATGTATTGTGGGAAAACTGACATCTAGTGGCAGGATGGTGTTACTACACAGTTTAAAAAAAAAATCAACATTTGCTAGAGGAGGCACAGTTTTAGCCACTTTATATTCTTTAAAAGGAATATATTTTATGACATGATATGCCTTTTTTTGGATCTTGAGGGCCGGATAAATTGCCTTGACGGGCCGGAATTGGCCTGCAGGCCTTGAGTTTGACACGTGCACTAGATCCTCTGGCTTCCCTACAGATTCTTATGCTTTTGCTTCCCCCCCATGTGTTTCAGATCATTAAACACACTTTTATATGAAAGACAACCAGAGTAAATACGAAATTAAGCTTACGAATAATTTAT
Organism: Fundulus diaphanus; assembly: GCA_037039145.1. NCBI lineage: Eukaryota > Metazoa > Chordata > Actinopteri > Cyprinodontiformes > Fundulidae > Fundulus > Fundulus diaphanus. The sequence continues at coordinate 10,444,622 of CM073127.1, read as the reverse complement.
TTAGGCAAAAAAAACACAATTCCAAACCAACCTAGCCCAAGGTGAAAGAAAATGTATATAATGCCCGCTTCTTAAATCACAAATTACCTGGTTAACTACTTTTTTGGTGTGTTATTCTTCACTAGCTACACCGAGACCTGGTTACTGTCTGACATGTAGAATCAACAAAGCCAATTAACAGAACCGTGATTAACAACATGAAGTAGGCAACAAGATCCCCCCAAAAAAGCCACACATCATGCACAGCTCCAAGAACAGGTGAGAAACGAAGGACAGGAGGGCCGAAATCTCTCTGACAGAAAACCCTAAAAGGAGAACGTATTGCCATCAGGTCATGACCTGAAGCTCAAGAGCACTTGGGTCACGCAGCAGGACAGTGATCCAAATTACACCAGCAAGTCCTCCTCTAAATGCCTAAGAACGAGGGCTTCAGAGTGGCCTAGTCAAATTCTGGACTGATGGGAATCCGGTGGCAGGACCTTCATGCTTCAAAACTCTTCAATCTGACTGATTTTAGACAATTAAGATGACGAGACACAAGTTCTTTTGTGTTTTTTTTTTTTGTGGAAAACATCTTTGAGTGTCCAAAAAAATAGCGCTATATAAGTTTGATGTATTATTATTAATTATTATTATTATTATTAATTAATTTTTCACGTGAGGCCAGGTATGGTTGGATAGCTTCTTTCTACCTTAATAAATAAAAATCTTAATTTTAAGAGCTACGTTTCGCATGCGCTATTTATTTTTTGATTATCTGAAAACATTACAATCAAAAACAGAAGAACACTGTAAGGGAAACCCCGCTTTTCCCACCACACTGAACTTCTGTTCAAGCAGCACCTCTTCTCATCATACCAGATCCTGAATGAGTTGATCCACAAGCTCCTCTTCTTTCTTCCCCTTCCTCTGAGGCTGCCCAAGCTGCTGCTGCTGCTGCAGGGATGCGCTGCACATGCTGGTCATGTCATGATACTGCCTCTTTCTCCTCGTTCTCTCCTGCCGGATCCTGTCCAGCAGGGGACTGGTCCTGCCGTCCAACAGACTGTGTGCAATGGAGACATACTGAGGCCGGTCTTCTCCCTCTGCCGCAGCGCTTCCACCGCCAAAACCCCCCTCGTCCTCAGTGCAGCTCGGTTCCTCTTGTTTTAAAACGTCAGAAGGTTTGTTTAAGTCTTTCTGTCCCAGCAGATCGCCATCATCCCTGGAGGAAGAGGAGGAAGGAGCGCATACCGGCGGATTCTCGTCTTTTCTGCTGTTTAACTCGTTTTTCCAGCGTTCCCTGAAGGCAACAAGCTCGTTCGCTGTCATGTCATCGTTGGTAAAGCATAAATTTGTATATATATACATATATATATATTTTTTTTTTTGCAGAACAGTATATTCAATTAAACGTAATAGTGCACAGTTTCAGAGCAGCAGATGAAAGCAGTCCTCTAGCACCGACAAAAACAAGCTCGCCCTGCTCTATAAACAGCCCGAAGAGGGACAAAGAAGCTCTACATTGGTTCCGCCAGCTCTTAGGTCGTCGATTTTATTTTTTAAATGCTCGTTTCATTCCTCAGTGAAGAGTTTAAATGTGTTAATAATATTGGCGTAAGCATTTGTTCTGTGTCTCTGAGATGAACTGAAATTGTGTTTTTTTTTTCTACGCTCACATAAAAGAACACAATGTTCGGTCTCCTTAAACAAAAGATGAATCCAAACAGTGTTGAGCAGCACTGCATCTTTCTTTTGGGAGAAGATGATGATGTAAACCCTTAAAACCATGTGACATAATGAATAATACAGCATTGAGAGGTCTGGAGGAGGAGGGGGGGGGGGGGAGCGCAAAGACAGCTAAGGTTCGATGAGGGAGCAAGAGGAGGGTTCGCGTATCCTTCCCAGATTTAAAGAGGCGAGGGGGACGGCGCGGCCGCTCAGTCGGAGAAGATGTGCTGGCTGCCGATAAACCAGCCTCTGCTGCGGCCGGGAGACTCCAGCTGCAGCGCGTCGCGCCGACGCTCCTCGGCTTGCTCCGTGGCCCGGCTGCTCGCGGCGCGGCTGCGGAGGATCGGGGACCAGCTGGAGAAGAGCTGGACCTCCGAGGAGGAGACGGCGGCCGGCCTGAGCAGCGGGGCGGCGGTGGTGGTGTTGACGGCGGCCGGCGGGCGCGGCACCCTCAAAGGCTTTCTGTGCCTCGCGGTGCACGTCACCTTGCTCGTGCTGCTCGGCACGAAGCGACACCTGTAGGGCGCGAGGCGGCGACTTCCGCAACAGGTGAGTCCACGCCAGCGCTAAACAGATTACACGTTTTCAACTTTTAAATTATTTAAAATGTAACCTATTTTTTTAGAGGCTGTCGGCGCTTTAGACGATGACTCGTTTCATTTTTTTAAATTTTATTCAACAATGCAGTGAAAGGAAATGCAAGGAAAAATGTCCCAGATTTTTAATTCATATGCATATTTTCAACAACACAAGCTAATCCGACCTGTAAATCATCAGTTTTGATAGGCACATAGTAGACAGTATTTGATTATATATATATATATATATATATATATATATATATATATATATATATATATATATATATATATATATATATATATAACAGATAATTCGCCGATTGCTTAATTAGTGGCTATACTGACATTTTTTGTCTCTGCAGGGCTCATGTTATTAGAACATTTTTAATGAGTGGATATGTTCCTCTTACTGCAGGTTGGTGCCTTTAAAAAAAAAAAATCACTTGCGGAACAGCAAACGGGCTTACATCATTTTCACTCAAAGCAAGAGATGCAGGAGGATGCTGTTGCTGGAGAACTGATGCGCACAGACTGAAGAAGACAGATCGATGGCCTTAAAGATTTCGTATTCCAGGGTTGAAGGCCGACTGAACTCCCACTGTGGATGGACGCGGAGATAAAAACTGACAGAATCTGCAGTTGTCCTGCCCCCCCATCTCTCTCATTCTGTCATCCCATTTACAAAACAAAACAGTGATGTAATCCTCCCCTGGTACCAGTGAAGGGAAAAGCTTACTAACGGTACGCCTTTGAATGTTTTCTCCTCCGACGATGCCAGTGCATCAGGGAAAGTTGGATAAAACTGATAAGATACGGCGCATATATATCTTCAATTATAAAGGAAACCTTTAAAGATGCACTGAAATACACTTGTTCTAAAGCTCCACAATGCACTGTACTTTTTTAGATAAGCTAAACTCTCTTTGTAAACGTGTAAATTACGGAGGAGGGGGCTTTTATAGGTGTTTTTTTTACAGTGTTTGGATCCTGTTTACACATTTGTGTATGCTTTACTACCTGTTGGGGCTGTCTTATGTAGCGTTTCACCCTAAACAAAGATGCTGGACCTGTGTACAAATGCTTTTATGCCGTTTGTAAATGCCGAGAATAAGCTTTTTCTCATGTAACGTGTTTTGTATAAACTGGGCTCTTTTTATGTCAAATATTTCTTATGAATTTCCAGCAATGACTACAATAAACAATGAAAGATGTCCCTCTCAGGTCGTCTTTAATGGCAGCATGCTTCACAACAACGAACAAAACTATGCTGCTCACAATAAAAACGGACGCAAAATGTAAAGTTCTCATTTAGGCAGATAAAATTGAGTAAAAACGTTGAATAAATTACAGCTTTCAACAACCAAGCATGCAGAGATGTTGAATTTCATGAAAACCTGATTCAGAATGTCAACAGCAGCTTCCAAAAAAATAATATCCCTGGAAGAAGATCACAATTTTAAAGCAGTGTCAATTCTGTACTGTCATTCTCACAATAAATGAATGTTTTATATGATCGGAGAAAGTGTGTTACAAACCTATACAGAGTGGATTATTAGATTTGTGCATGTGTACCCTCATTTAGTTTGTAAAATAGTAAATGCTACTATTTTAGCTCATCTTGAATGACATTTTCACCACGGCACCGTCTTAACTTGCTCCAGAGCACACCCCCATCCCTTTGATTCTGGGCATCCTGTCAGAGCTCAGTATATCTGGAAGTGAGCGGACGTGGTGCCGTCCTTCCAGCACCGCAGGGCCTCGATGACAGTGGAGCGGCACAGCGGGCACGTTCTCTCGCGGTCGAACCACAAACACAGGCACTCCTCACAAAACACATGCTGTGGAGGGGCACAAAGCACAAGCGAGCGTCACTGTAGCTACAAAAAGCAATTCAGCCTCTTAAAATCCACGATCAGCAACTTTTTTTTTTTACCACGTGACATTTCGAGTTACTTTGCACCTTCGAATATTAATCACAGATGATTACTTTGAAGGACTGAAACAAAAGTTGATAAGCCGTTAGGCTTCTAAAAAGCTTTTTACTTAACATGCAACATAAAGCACAAACTAAACCCAAAATGCACCACGCAGGCAAATTCTTGTTTAATATGAGTTAAGTTCACATGATAACATTTTTATAGACTTTTTTTTTGCAGCAGCAGCAGCAACAGGTCTGAGGCCCAAAGCAATCTGGAGCGGGTTTTTGTTGAATAATCCATCTATACCATGCTGCTGTCAATGTGAACAAGCCCCCCGGCTTCCAACGCAGAAAAACATCCCCACATCCACCACAACCCCTCTGCCTCTATCTATAAATTACATGTAACATTGATTTTCACAATTGGTTCATAAAAACCTAAGGCCAACTTGAAAAACAAATGTTTACAGTCAAATTATGATTTGCTCGGTTACTATTCACAAATAATTAGAGTGAGCTGTCGTCAATCATTTTTCAAAGTTCGTCTTTTTTTTTTTTTGTCCTTTTTGGGCAGCTTAGGCAAACAGCACGGTGGGTCTGGTTGCCTTATGGCGTGAAAGGCAGATTTTCTCTGTAACGGCGGGAAATTAGTCATTTCCACAGTTGCCCAGTTGATATCTGGTTCAGGCACCAGACTAGACAAAACCACACAGTTTTAAAGAGACAACAAAGAAAACAACAACAAAGAAGAAAAATACACAACTCATTTAAATAGACACTATTATTAAGAGAAAAAAAACAAAATTACAAGACTATTCAGATCTTAATTGTGCACTTAAAGTCATTCGAGCATTTATATTATAGGGTATTGTTATCGCTGCGACAGACTGGCAACCTGTCCAGGGTTGCCTCTCGCCCATTGACAGCTGGAGATAGGCACCAGCACCCCTCACAACCCCAACAGGGATAAGCGTGTAGGAAAATGGATGGATTGTATTGTTATTGTTGCATGATATATGCTCTCTCTGTGCATATAACTGTGTGATTAGGCCTGCTTCCATGCATATATGTTCCCTGTGTGTGTGTCTTTGTACATAAATGTGCAAAAATATGTAGGGAAAAGTTGTTCCTCTTATGAACTGGTGAGTGGAGTCCCAGAGGGGCTACAGAGCATGGTGACGGCAACGTCATGCTGTGGGCATGTGTTTCTGCATCAGAAACCGGGGGACCTGTCCATATAGACAGCAGCATCTAGATGGATTCTTCAACAAAAACTTGCTCCAGGTGATCAATCGTCCAACATGATGACGACATAAACGGCAGAGCTAGATAAGGGAACGGTTTCAGGAGCAGTCTGTCAATGTCTTGAGTGTCTGGAATTAAACCAAACTGCACATGCCTGGAATGACCAAACGGGGCCGTCTACCAACATTGTCCATCCAACCCGACCGAGCTGGAGAGGATGGGCGGATGAGAACGGTAGAAAAGACCGAAAACAGTTGTCCCAAAGCTGTCGATTCATACCCAAGAAGGCTTAAAGCTATAATCGCTGCCAAAGGGCAAAGTATGAAGCAGCGGCTGAGAATGGTAATAAAATTTTTTTATGTTTTGTCTTTTATTTTTAATTTAATTAATTTTCACCATCGTTAGGGGGTATTTGAGGTAGAATCTGGAGGAAAACGTGAATTAATTCCATTATGGCTGCAGCATAAAATGTGGAAAAAAGTGAAGCGTTGTGGACACTTTTTGGATGTGCTGTAACTTTCAGGTGCAGGAACGGAATCAACAGGGGGCAGTAAACTTCTATGTTATCGCCGATGCTTGTCCCCAAAAGTGTGCATGCATCATTTATAGTTCATTAGAGAATTTAACCTTCGCACCTGACAGATGAGGGCGATGGGATCTTTGAAATCGCCCTGACAGATAGCGCAGACATCACCAGCCTCGCTGCACAGCTGATTGCCGGCCCTGACTCCGTAACTCTGAAAACGGGCAAAAAAAAAAATCAATCCAAAACCATTTTGATAAAAACTCAAGTTTAAATGTACAGAGAAAAAACATTACAATATCATTAATGGACATGTGGAGGACATGTATCTGGGCTGAGGCTGACCTGGGAGCTGCAGAACATTACCAACGCCTTGCGTATTGCAGATACTCGTCCACAGACATCAAAGGACTGCAATCAAAGAGGACAAGGCGCAATCAGTTTTTTTAAACCTCAATGATAATCACGGACGCACACGAGCCGCATGTGAGAATGCTAAGAACCGACACAACCTTTCTCTAAGCAACCTTTTTCCTGGAAAGCTGACCGCCTCTGCCGTTCGTTTCTTCTTTGTTCTGAATTCTGATCTGATAAAAAAGATCCGGGTGTGCTCACAGATGGGCGTCGAGTCCAATTTCAGAAGCCCTTTTGTAACTTTGCGTATGAGAACGCGTACTTTATCGAATCTTTTAAAGCTAAAGTAGTCTGAGAATAAACCTCTGCTTTGCTTTACGGGTGAGTAAAATACAGAGGTAAAAATCAACAGCTATAGATGTAACAATTTGAAATGTGTTGAGATTATTGTGTGCAGCACAATGATTGCTGTTATATTAGATAACTTTGTTAAAATGTGCTCCGTCAGAAGAAGTATTACAAACTGAAGCAGCATTAACAGGCAATGAGTCCAGCATACAGCCTCTAATACATTCAGAGCACAATCTATACCGTTGAAACTGGATATTTGTATACACTGTATAAAGAAAAAAAAATCTTAGAATATTTTTGTTTCTTGTGACGTCGCTTCAGTATTTGCACACAACGTTTTTTACTCATGACGCCATCCATTTTGTGAAGTTTACCAATCAATCCTGCAACAAGACCCCCCGCACAACATGATGCTGCCAACCCATTACTTCACAGCTGGGACGGTGTTCTCAGAGTAACAAGCTTGCCCTTTTTTCCACTAAATTTAACATTGATTTTTATAGCCAAACCCATTCATTTGAGAATTAGACCCCAGGGAATTGCTCTAAAAAGCTGGATTTTTGTCCCTGGGTGGATTTGCACATCTGCCTTTCTCTGTTAAGTAATGGCTTCATGCTCTCTGATCGACCTTTCTTCCCAGGTTCCTGAGTCCCTGGAAGTGACTGGAACACCTGATTGTGATAATGTGGATGGCTGAGCAAATACTTTTGACAATATAGTGTATATGATAAATAAACTGAACTTGTATAGCGCTTTCCCAGTCATACAGACCACTCAAAGCGCTTGTATGTCCACAAGTGTCTCCCTTTACCTCAAATCAGAAGCCTTGACATTATCATCTGGCTTTTCTCAGATGACCTGAAGGTAAATTGTTTTATACTTAGTAAACAGAAATAATTTTGGTAAGTCCTCCTGAAGAGGAAAATGTTAGTCTAATTTGATGCCGGACAGTGAAAGAAACGAAAGGTAGTCGTTTAATGCAGTGAACGTGAACATCCGATTTCAGCCGTCTGCTTAAGGCTCTTGTTGTGAATCTCCTCAGCTAGTTGTGCATCAGTTCATCTCCGCCACTGAAGCTTTAGACAAAACAGTCCCCATCGAACTGCTTCAGGGATTAAGCCTTGTTTTATTATTTTGGCTGCATTGCCAAGTTTGGGTAAACCCTAGGATAAAGCTGATAGTCCAAGAAAAAGGACACGCTGGGGACAACTTGAAGAGACAAACCACAGACTCCTGACATCCAGCTAAAAGTTTAAATACTTTGCAGTAGAAAACGTCTCAAAAACAGCATTATTAGTGAAGTTATACGTAGTCTGCAATTACACCATTTTTAAACTTGGTCTTTGTGGTTGAAATATGTAGCTTTACTTTTACTGCCTTCTGCTTGGATCGGCAGCGACCCGTCTTAGATGTTGCGTATGATAAACATGTTTTTTTAAAGCAGCATTTTCTTGTCTTTTTTTGTGTAGTAACCAATGGTGGCTGTGGATAAAAACTAGAGGTCAGAGATAACAACACAGCAATAAACTCTACTAAAAAGAAAATCGGTCCACAGTAAATTTTATGCTGTTAGATGTTTTAGGCTACGTTCACACTGCAGGCCTTGATGCTCAATTCCGATTTTTTTGTGAAATCGGATTTTTTTGCGTGGTCGTTCACATTTCCAAATATATGCGACTTGTATGTGATCTCCTGTGTGAACTGAATGCGTTCAACCTAAGTGTCCCGCATGCACACTCGAGGACGCGATGACGTCACACGTAGCAAGCGTCCTCAGTGTTTGCGGAAGTAAACATGGATTATAATGCTGGCGCGCATTTTGCGGTCATTAATTTATTTTCTAACCGGAGCTTTCCCTCCACTGACTGCTCTTCTCATTGTAGTCCGCCATGGGTGTCGTCTTTCTTCCTGCTTCTGCATAGCAGGACGCAGAACAGTGACGTTTGTTGAGTATCGGTGACGTACAGGTCGGATAAATGCGACCCGGCCGTACAGACACAGGTCGCATTTGAAAAGATCAGATACGCATCGGATTCAGGACCACATATCCAAGTGGCCTGCGTCGCATTTGAAAAAATCCGATCTGTGTCGTTCAGACTGTCATAAAAAGATCAGATACAGGTCGCATATGGGCAAAAAAAATCAGAATTGGGTCACTTCAGGCTGCAGTGTGAACGTAGCCTTAGTCTAGTCAATCCGGTCGAAATTCCTTTGTCTGCTTATTTTTCTAACTACTAAATAATTATTTTTTTAAAATACGTCACAATGTTCCTTCGCAGCACCATTCTCTCCTGTTGTTGTCTGTTTATATCCATTTGTTTGAGTGACATTCGCACACTGGTTTAGCTGCCAGTGGAGTGACTTTCATCTACAAGCATTATGAATTAATCTGATTGGATGATGAGGGATTAAAAAAAAGATCTGATTGCCTACAGGCACAGAGAGCATTCTTATCTGACTTTTACCTGAACACTGACTTTGTAAAGTGCCTCGAGATGACATGTTTCATGAATTGGCGCTATATAAATAAAATTGAATTGAACATCAGAGCAGCTTCCTGATTTTTAATCCACATTGTTATTAAACAGAATGTATTTTTGGTATCTTACTTGGATTTTAATTTGATCTAAATACCTTAAATATTTTTTTAATTAGTTTTACTTCTATTCCAGAATTCATAATTCAATTTTTTGTTTTTCTTTGTTGTGGTTCTAAATTTTTAGGATTTAGAATTTCTATATTTTCTCATTGTTTATATATACAGGGGTTGGACAATGAAACTGAAAGACCTGGTTTTAGACCACAATAATTTATTAGTATGGTGTAGGGCCTCCTTTTGCGGCCAATACAGTGTCAATTCGCCTTGGGAATGACATACAGGTCCTAACTGGTCAATACATGGTTTGTATTGACCAGTTAATATTTTCCCACACTGACGCCAACAAGCGTCAACCCTGCCTGTTTGAGAATGCTAGTATGTAGTAAAAAAAAAAAAAAATACAGATCACTTCTACACTCAATCTGTAGAATCTCTTAAATCAACAAAGACATGATATTTAAAACACTATTCTACAAATAGAGAACAGATGAAGCTCCTTTTATGCTGAACCACAGGTCTGCAACCTACGGCTCCAGAGCTGCAAGCGGCTCTTTGGATCTTTAACAATATAGCTCGTGTTAACTTTGGCTAAAATTTGTTTTATTTTTTTTAAAACCAACTGTTTTAAAAAAAATAGGAAAGCTGGTTTCAGCATATTTTTCTCATTAGGTTGGAACAGCAAATTAAATCAGAGGCAACCGGACTTTTGTTCAGTTTTTCTGAAAACGCTTCGACACCTATCCAGGAGTCTTTGTCAGTTCTGGTGGCTCACACTGACCAACCTGCAGTTGGAGCACTGCTGTTTTTTAAGGACATGGAGACCGATCCTCCTAGGTGTATTTTTAGTCAAGTACAAATCAATGACCCACCCGTCACTGTCCTGGGTCGTTAGAAGCTATTGCTGGGTGTGAGTGGAGTACTTGGTCACCTGAATGATGAAGAGACTGCTGATGGAATCTCTCTGGAACGTGTTGGAGGATCTGTAAACAGTTGGAAGTAAGAGTTGGAAGCTCACCTCCCCTTCTGTTTAGTGATTTATTTTCTCTTTTGACCAAGATGGCTTCTTTCACCCCTCTTTTAAACCATCTGTTCTCTCTGTCCAAAATCTGGACATCATTGTCGTCAAAAGAGTGCCCTTTGTTTTTGTGGTACCAGTGGACTGCTGAATCTTTCCCCGAGCTGCTGGCCCTCCTGTGCTGCTCCATGCGTTTATGTAGTTGTTGTTTAGTTTCTCCAATGTAGGAGTCTGAGCAGCAGAATTGACAGAACTGACAAAGACTCCTGCAGAGGTGTCGAAAGGTTTTCAGAAAGAACTGAATGAAAGTCCGGATGCCTCCGACTTAAACCTGTTTGCTGTTGCGATGACCCGGATAACTGACAATTTGCACAGGCATTAGCTTGGAAAACTGTCTAATTTTTTTTTTTTTACATTATTTCCCACAATTAACAATATTGTATGAAAGAAAACATATTATTCTTATAAAGTTTAACATTTTTAACTATTTTAATACCTAGAGTAATATAAATCTGTTTTTTTTTTAAATAACAGATTTCCCATAATAAATATTTATCAGACCTGTCCAGGGTGAACCCCGCCTCTCGCCCATTGACAGCTGTAGATAGGTACCAGCACCCCTCGTGTCCCCAATTGGGATAAGCGTGACGGAAAATTGATGGATGGATAGATATTTATCAAAATGTAGAAGTTGTCTTTTTTTCAAAACGTTATGTAACATTTAAAGGAGTTTTATTTAGCAGCACTGGGAGCAGAAATGGTTCTTTGGATTTTAAGGGTTGCCGACCCCTGTGTCGGACCTTCAAAGTAAACCTTCAAAGTAAACCTTCAAAACAAAAATGTTGTATTGCTGTCTCCCTTTTCTCTCTTTCTTTTTCACCTTTTCTCCATTTTAGGCACTTTGTCTCGTCTGTTTCTCTCCTTTTATTTTCCTCTTCTACCTTCCTGTTTCGGTGTCCATTTAACATGAAATAGTCCCAGCATAAATTCTAATAAAGCTTCTTGCACATATAAATCAAGCAGAGCACTGCGGCAAAAGCAGTAGTGAAAGTAAAATCTGTTGGGCTCTTTTTGGCATTAAGACAACAATTCTTAAAGCCACATTGCCAGACAGGACAATAAAAAAAGGCCCAGGAAACAAAGTCATTTAGTGACGTGGAAGAGTCTTTTTCTTTAGCTTCTCTGTTATTCAGAAATAATAATGTAATTAGCAGTGCATTATTCTATGTCTGTGTATAACAATACCAGTAAAGTGTGGTTTTTGGTTGTAACATGACAAAACATTCAAGGAATATGGACAGTTTTGCAAGACACTTTCTCTGCAGCTCTACCAACTCAGAAGCTTTTTAAAAAATGAATACATTTCAGGACGTGCGACTATTTCAGTTTCAGCGCATTTGTTTGGTAATTGCCGGGTCACAACCTTCCGCCTACCCGATTCTACAGCTTCCTGATCAGATGATGGTGTTCATTTAAGCTCGACTGTTGGCCAATCATCCCACTGACACAATGCTGACTAAGAAACAGATGCAGATCAGCGTACTCTAATAACGAAACACTGCCATGGCCTGATGTTGGAAAACACCTCAGCACTCACAGGAAACCGTACAACTGATTCAGCTGAGAACTTTTATCAATAAGAACAACATCTACTGAATCACTGCTGTGTGAAAAAAGTTTGGACTCGACTCCGAGAGCACATATGCGTGACAACACAAACCTCAGCGTCACTTGCACCATCCAGGGATTCATACACTTACGTCCCACGAACTGCAACTCAACGTTGACTCAGCGCTTTAAAAATACTTTTAGGCTTCTTTATTTGAACGGAGCTTGCTGTGACCTCCGGGAAACGTGCCCTCGTGTTCCTCTCCCACCAGTCGCCGAGCGTTTGGCCTTGGCGATCCGTTTCTATTCTGGGACAAAAGACTGCCATTGATTCTTTTGAGATTTGGCTCGGATGAGTTTGCTGGTCAGTCAAGCATGGCGACAACACGGCCTTTAACCTGTTAGTGATGATCCCGGCAACGCTGGAAGGTGTAAAGTCCTGCTGCAAAATGAAATCAACATCTCCATGAAGACTGTCAGCACTGGTTCCACCAACTGTGAAAAACTTCACACTGGACCTTAAGCAACTAGGGTTCTGTTCCCCTCAACTCTTCCTCCAGACTCGGGCACCTTATTTCCCAGATTAAATGCAAAAGCCAGTTTCAGTCGAAAAGAGGAATTTGGAACCAATGAGCAACGGTCCAGTCATTTATCTTTTTAGGCCAGAACCTGATTCAGGACCAGCTTAACACAGCTGGAGCCCACGTCTTGGATAAATCCATGTGTGGTGTGATTGTTGCTTGTGAACCCGTTTCTACCACGCCTTTTCCTTCCACTCAACTTTCCATTAATATGCTTTTAAATAGCCAGCGTGATGAGCAATAACTTGCTGTGGTTAAACCCTACTTGTGACGGGTGCTGGTGACTCTGCTCGATAATCAAGTCAAGAGTTTTTTTACGGGATTTGTAATAATGTTATAGCCATACCTTGGCTATAATGTCAGATTTATCAAATAAAAGTAATGTTTGCTGATGTCACGCACTCGTCTAATCATCTGAGATGATTTTGGGTTACATCGCAAATGTGATTCAATATGCTGCGCGGCTCAAGCTGAGCATGAGTCCAAGTCAGGTCTAAAGACCTCGCTTGCAGCTTAAGTGCAACGCTTGCTTCCAAAGACGTAAAGTACCAGAACAACGTAAAGTACCAAAACAACATCCTCGCTCCCAGCTCTTGACCTACCTTGCAGAGGCTGTAAATGATGATGAGCGCCGCTCCCAGGAAGTAACTGTTTGACGGGTCTTCGCCCATGATGTACTTGTACCACAACTGCACTGGCACGAGGGCCCGAAACAGTTGGCTCAGCTCCTCGATCAGAAGGTAGAACTTCCCCTGGAAGAGCAAACAAACTTAGCAACTAACGGGTTACGTAATGAACCAACAATCAAAAAGTGAACGAGCGAGAGCAAGCTTGTTTGTTCTTAACTTTTTGGAAAATATGAGACCAAATTGATGACAATGGGCTCTCTTTGTTTGGGCTGTCAAGAAACACCCGGAAAGAGCTGCGCAGCTTCGGGGCCTGCTTCTATCTAGTCAAGAGCAGTGTGGTATTAAAAGCTTAAAACAGCACGCCTCCGGCCCAAACATGGCCGCTGTCCAGATCGCAGCAGCTTCACAGCAGTACAGGCAATTTCCCTGCACTGCGAGGGAAACTGGCAGCGCCTCTTTCCACCTGCTACCCGTGTGCCCACTTAAAGCCCAGCCCTATGGGGGGCTCGCTAACTGTCTTTGAAGGGCCTCCCCCCCTAATAATCACAGAAAAGAAACTGTCTTCTGTCCCTACAGCTACAAAGTGCATTAAGTGAGTTGGGGAAATTTAAAAAGGCGGCTAAGCAGGCCACAGAGGTGGCTACAGGAAGGCAAACTTGATTCCCCACTGGCCCCTGTGGCATCCCAGCTCGCATAATGACTTCATGCACGGGAGAAGACAAAGATTGATGACTGTAGGGAAAGAGGCACGGGCCGCCAGGTCGGTAGGGGAGAAAGACCTCTGCTAACTGCTAATTCATCTTCCTTATTGTTTGCCTTTTCCTCACGTCCCACGGTGCCAATCACGCCCACGCGAAAACCGTCAAATTTAAAGTTTGGACACAAGCCAGTCGCTTTGAGTAAGCTGCGCCTCGGGCCCTGTTTGAGTAGTTTCCTGCCTGATTTATTTATGAGTGTAGTGGACATATCTGTGCTTTACTTCTAAAGGCTTCCATTATGAATCAAAAGAACAGAAATGCCCCAGCAATAACATTTATCCCTTTATATGCTCTATATATATATATATATATATATATATATATATATATATATATATATATATATATATAGAGTATATATATATATATATAGAGTATATATATATATATATATATAGAGTATATATATATATATATATATATATATATATATATATATATATATACACTCACCGGCCACTTTATTAGGTACACCTGTCCAACTGCTCGTTAACACTTTATTTCTAAGCAGCCAATCACATGGCGGCAACTGAGTGCATTTAGGCATGTAGACATGGTCAAGAGAATCTCCTGCAGTTCAAACCGAGCATCAGTATGGGAAAGAAAGGTGATTTGAGTGACTTTGAACGTGGCATGATTGTTGGTGCCAGAAGGGCTGGTCTGAGTATTTCAGAAACTGCTAATCTACTGGGATTTTCACGCACAACCATCTCTAGGGTTTACAGAGAATGGTCCGAAAAAGAAAAAACATCCAGTGAGCGGCAGTTCTGTGGGCGGAAATGCCTTGTTGATGCCAGAGGTCAGAGGAGAATGGCCAGACTGGTTCGAGCTGATAGAAGGGCAACAGTGACTCAAATAACCACCCGTTACAACCAAGGTGGGCAGAAGAGCATCTCTGAACACACAGTACGTCGAACTTTGAGACAGATGGGCTACAGCAGCAGAAGACCACATCGGGTGCCACTCCTTTCAGCTAAGAACAGGAAACTGAGGCTACAATTTGCACAAGATCATCGAAATTGGACAATAGAAGATTGGAAAAACGTTGCCTGGTCTGATGAGTCTCGATTTCTGCTGCGACAGTCGGATGGTAGGGTCAGAATTTGGCGTCTACAACATGAAAGCATGGATCCATCCTGCCTTGTATCAACGGTTCAGGCTGGTGGTGGTGGTGTCATGGTGTGGGGAATATTTTCTTGGCACTCTTTGGGCCCCTTGGTACCAATTGAGCATCGTTGCAACGCCACAGCCTACCTGAGTATTGTTGCTGACCATGTCCATCCCTTTATGACCACAATGTACCCAACCCATGATGGCTACTTTCAGCAGGATAATGCGCCATGTCATAAAGCTGGAATCATCTCAGACTGGTTTCTTGAACATGACAATGAGTTCGCTGTACTCAAATGGCCTGCACAGTCACCAGATCTCAATCCAATAGAGCATCTTTGGGATGTGGTGGAACGGGAGATTCGCATCATGGATGTGCAGCCGACAAATCTGCGGCAACTGTGTGATGCCATCATGTCAATATGGACCAAATATGGACCAAACTCCCTGAGGAATGCTTCCAGCACCTTGTTGAATCTATGCCACGAAGAATTGAGGCAGTTCTGAAGGCTACTCTATATATATATATATATATATATATATATAGAGTATATATATATATATATATATATATAGAGTATATATATATATATATATATATATAGAGTATATATATATATATATATATATATATATATATATATATATATATATAGAGTATATATATATATATATATATATATAGAGTATATATATATATATATATATATATATATATATATAGAGTATATATATATATATATATATATATATATATATATAGAGTATATATATATATATATATATATATATATAGAGTATATATATATATATATATATATATATATAGAGTATATATATATATATATATATATATATAGAGTATATATATATATATATATATATAGAGTATATATATATATATATATATATATATATAGAGTATATATATATATATATATATATATATATATATAGAGTATATATATATATATATATATAGAGTATATATATATATATATATATATATATATATATAGAGTATATATATATATATATATATATATATATATATATATATATATATATATATATATATATATATATAGAGTATATATATATATATATATAGAGTATATATATATATATATATATAGAGTATATATATATATATATATATAGAGTATATATATATATATATATATATATATATATATATATATATATATATAGAGTATATATATATATACTCTATATATATATATATATACTCTATATATATATATATACTCTATATATATATATATATATATATATATATATATATAGAGTATATATATATATATATATATATATATATATATATATATATATATATATATATATATATATATATATATATATATAGAGTATATATATATATATATATATATATATATATATATATATAGAGTATATATATATATATATATATATTATATATATATATATATATATATATATATATATATATATATATATATAGAGTATATATATATATATATATATATATATATATAGAGTATATATATATATATATATATATATATATAGAGTATATATATATATATATATATATATATATATATATATATATATATATATATATATATATATATATATATATATATATATATATATATATATATATGTGTGTGTTTGTCAGTTTATTTCTTGTAAATAATTGCATTCGTTTGTGGTTTTAATGACAAACAATATTACAACAGTCCTTCCTGGTGGAATCTTGGGAATGTAATTTTTGTAATAGTACCATCTGTATTTGTACTTTCATTGGAATTCCCAATTTCTATAAGTCTTTTTATCCTTCTAGATCCAAGGTAATCCTCTAATTATAACAAACATAACATTTTATTTGTCATAGTTTCAAAAGGCCTTAGTGGATTTTCTAGATTTACTTCTAAAGACCCAACAAGCAGTGAGAAAAATGGTAGCAACTAGTGTTAAAAGGCAAGATATATTTTAGAACCATAAAATGCTTAAATCTTTATAATAATAAACAATAATCTTTGTCATCACAACTTTGTATATTCCAATTAAACTTGTGCTCTGCATTTAACCGATCCCTCAGGGAGCCATGGGCTGCCATTGTGCGGCACTCAGGGAGCATCCTGCTGGTCTTGCTCATAAACCCAGTGGCAGGCTGTGGGATTCAAACTAGGCGCCCTGCTCTATCTAAACCACTAGCCTACCACTCGCCTGGTTATTATTCATTTCAAAAGCACTTTTCAACAACAGAACAGCCCTTGCAGCAATGCCTCTTATAAAAATAGGAAGTGAATATCCCAGCGGGATGATGATGTGTAATTTGGATCCCCCCGTGGTTGGACTACTGAGGTGCATTAAAAAACTGATTCCTAAAGAAAAACATAAAAGATAGTTTCATTGTGCTTAGTTTGTTTTTGTTCTACATACTCAACAAAAAACTAAACATGGAATATTATAATTAAAGAAACAAAGTAGTGTGCTTTTTCTAGAAAATTGATCGTAAATATAAAAAAGGCTCCCACAATTTCGCCTTATTAAAAGAATGGCATATAATTTATTAAGTTTTTGGGTCAATTGTTATTGGTAAATCTCAGCAAACAGTAAAAGGGTCCCTCTTTCTTCAGAAATGCCTGCTACTTCTTATCAACTGCCTGTGCATGTTGGTTCAAGTTATACCATTCTTGAATTGAAGTCGGGGGCCCCTCAACATCCTTCTCTCACTTTGGGCACCCTGCTCTAAGGGGTGATGCGAAATCATTTGTGCAGGAAAATATTTTGCCTAAAATGCAACACGTAATAAAATTGATTAATTGCGTTGATCTTACAGCAGACACATGACTGCAATCATTGTGTTGAATCTTTAGTGAATCCCTGCAGTAAAGACATATAAACACTGACTGTGTGCTTTTTGTATAGTTTAGTAAAAAAATATATATATATTAAGATACAATAAAATAAATAAATAAACTTGAAACAATTTGGGAGTCCCTAGAACCTAAAATGTTACACTCCTTTGTAAGGTTTTAAACCCTGTATATGAAGTGCGTGCACATGTGTGTGTGTGTGTGTTTGTGTATTAAGAGTGGAGGAAACAGGTAATGGTCCAGCTCCAGGGAGGGATGACCTCACCCCTGTAAACCCCTTGTGGGTAAATGAGCTCAGTTGCTTGCTGAAGTGGTTCCGATATGCCTACAGGTTTGTTTATCAGTGGAAAATGTAATCCTAATACCTTTTATCACCCCTCTCCTCCCTGCCGTCACCTTCTATCGGGCACCCGAACACACATGGACACCAAGAACCGCACATGTGTGTGTGTGTGTGTGTGTGTGTGTGTAGACATATTCTTTTGCCTCAGGCCAAAATAAACTCTCAAGCAGACACCTACATGAAAACAGCACACCTAAGGAGTACCATTTAAAAAGCTTATGAATACAAAACAGTTTCACACTGTGACCCTATGGCGCTTTCTTTACTCAAGGGAGAACCCCCCCCCATCATGAACTCTTCACTGCTTGGAATGCGGGCTTTATGTCTTCATCTTTAAAAATGTGCAGTTATGAGTGAGTCTGGATGTAGCTCCGTGTCGAAAGTTCAAATCCACTCTTAAGCAGTCTGAAAACGGTGTTACACCTTTCACTAGCTACCAAAAAGAAAAATAGTTCCATTAAACTTCATCCAATGAGGTTTCATTTAATATCACACCACTTACACTTTGCATCTTTCTTAAAAGATGTTGAAATCCCTTAATCAGATCAAAGAAAAATGAACTGGAATTAATGTCTCACTAACGAAGCAATTATCTAGACCGCGAGTGTCATGTGAGCTAGCTACAATACACGAGGAGACAAAAGTAAAGACCAGGCAGATAAAGTTTCTAAGAAATAGTAAAGAAGGGGTCAAAAATGTAATAATAATAAGAAGAAGAAGAAAAAGAAAAAAAAAATCGATAATTGAGTAGCATTTACTTTTATTTAGGCAATGGAAAAAAAATTATCATACAGAAAGGATAAAACATGACTAAAGAGATTTTTATCTGACCCTCCTTTGCTAAAATGCCTGAGCCATTTCAAGCCATTAGAAATTATTAGTTCAGACCTTTAATGGGACCAATTTAGAGAGCTGGTCAAGTCTCACCACGACACACCAGCGACATTGTTTTTAAAGTAAGTTAGGTTCAAGACTGATATTATATCATTCTTACCCTTGATTTGAAGGCCATGATGATCTTGGGCAGAAAGAGGACAAAGCACTTCAGGCCGATGGTGACATATTTAAGAACAAAGTCAGTGATTCCAACCATCCAGATCAGGTCAAAGAAGTCAAAGCTGTTGAGGTTGGGCTTTGCAAATATGAGGCTAGAAAAAAAGACGTTGATTTAGACCATTTGTGGACAGAGTATGTGTTTTTTTGTTTACACAGGACGGTGCATATGGAAGAAAAAAAAAAAGGGGAAAATGTGAAGTTTAAGCGCAAAAAAAGAAACACTCTGAAAACAAAAGCCTTAAAAACATAAATTACTCACAGGACATGACCGACAAGAACTGTAACACTCCCTAAAGGAAATGGAAGTGAAAATAAAATACAAAATGATGGATCAGCATCAAAATAAATCAAAAACATGGGATGCTGGGTGAACACACGCACACCTACTACAAAGAGGAACCTCAGCTGCCACTGACCTGTGGTGCAGCTCCTCGTGGCTGAATGTGTAGTAGATATACACGATGTTCCCCCCGAGAAACAAGATGATCCACAGAGCAACAAATATGGATCGCTCCTCCTTAAAACATATGTTGATAAATTAGCACAGTAAGTTTTAGAAATGTACTAAGACATTTGCAGGGGAATCACAATTAAATAGTTTTCAGATTAATTTTTTTATTTCCTGATCAGGTAATGTTTTATACAAGGTGCAAACAGGTTACGCTGACGACAACACTCTTTGGTGTGGATGCCGTTACCAAGGGAAGACGACGCAATGTTTGCAACTTTCAGTATTAAGAAATCTGTTGGAAATCTCAGAGTTAAGTTAATGCTAAGGACGGTTTAAACAGTCAACCGTTTTGTCTTTGTTTTAAATTAGTAAAACTCTGGTTCATGACTTAAAGGGTACATATACATAATCCACTTTCTTAGCTCTTAAATGCTAAATGTTGTGTACTTCTCTAAGAGTGGCGAAAATTTTTATTTAGTCTCCCCAGGCGCTGTGTAGATATCTTTATGTTCTGTTTGGGTGATATTTTTCAAGCCGTTCAGTTTTGTTCTTTTTTCTATACTTTTTAATATTTACGTCGCAGTATTTGCTGCAGAACTGCTAAACAAGGTGAATCTTCCATTTTTATTTCTTTTGCCACAGTTTTGTAGCCCAACCTGAAGGATGCCGAAGCTACAAGTGGATAAGTAAAACTGCTTGGTTGTTGGATGTATCAATTTGCACAAGTTATTACATCAATCCCCTGCATACTACAAAAATGGCCGAATGGGGTGGAGTGGAATGCTCTGTGACCTGGAGATGCGCAATAGGCAACAATAACGAAGGATTCAGACCAAAGCATTGCAGTTCAAAGTTGCACTGAAAAATAAAGATTATCATTATAATTACAAAGATTTGTGTATTTTATGGCTCTGAAATACATTTTCCCTTTAACACTAGTCGTTACCATTTCTAAAATTTTAAATAGATCAACTGAATGATTTAAATGTGAAAATGAAGGCAGTAAAAAGCCTGTGTCCCCTTTAAGGTAAGGATCTACTTTCTCAATCTACTCAATCTACTGTCTGGTGTTTTTGTATCACTAGCTATGCTAACTGTGCTAATCATTATTATAAAATGCTCAAGCCATTTTGAAATATAAACTGGCTGATCAACAGTAAAACTATGTTTAACGGCGACTGCTCTGATACACAGCAATGTCTTATCTGTCAAATCAGATTAAAAAAAAAATCAACACTGGTAACTCAAAGTTTTACATAACTGGATATCAGAAATTAGTCACAAAATCCTGATTAGTGCATCTGTATGTGTTTTTTTTTTTTGTTTTTTTTTTTACTTTATACCTGCAACCAAACATGGTTTGATATAAAAAAAAAGGCGAGTCAAAGGATGTTCGGATGGAAAAATAGAGGTATTTCTACTTACTAATCAATTAGCTGTTGTGGTTTTCATCTGACTCATAACATGAGGTACGTTTACAGATTATTAAATTCACCTAAACTCCACAAATGAGAAACTCATTTAGAGAGAATGTTTTCACCACTATCCTGTAATAACTTAGGCTTATGTGTCATTCACTGTTATAAATTATGGCACAAAGTAATAGATCGACAGATTTTATAGGAATTAGAGCAAAGTTAAAAAAAAAAACTATTGTGTTTATTGGTGTATAAAATGTGCATAAATAAACATCGATCAATAGTCTTATAAAAAAAGGTGATATTGCTTGTTTCAAAAACAAAAATTTAGTAGGGGAGGGGGGCTGTGGAAAACAAACAGATGGACAAGTATTTCTAGAAAGAAATCTGTAACTTAAAGGTTTAACAAGTTATTTATGTCTGTAAGATCCTGTTTATTGAAATCAAACCAGCACCTGCTTTATTCTTCTGTGTCCACACCATGCCTGGAGCTTTAGTAACTAAAAGCATGACTTTAAGTTTTCTTACCCTCAATGAAACTTGATGCTTGAATGTAGAATTTGCATAAGCGAACGTGCTGATCATTCCTACGCACACTGCGATCCCTGCAAGGGAAAAAAAAAAAAAAAAAAAAAAAGGGCAGCGTGGTCAACCAACCGGACCATCGCTTGCTAATGACTGCATTCAAAAGAGTTACCTATGATTTCACCACCGAAATACCTAGTTTATGTTGAAAGCAAACTTTAGCCAGCAGGATGAGGATGAACGGAAAGCCCCTCTGCAGCCACGTGACCGCAGCCTTCAGCTCGGACAGAGCCGGGGCTGGGGTGGACGGGTCATCCGGGGCCTCCTCCCTGGAGCTGTGCCTCTCGGAGCCGGCTGCCGTGGCGGCCTGCTGGAGCAGCGACGGCGTCCTGTGCTGCAGCGGCTGGTGGTGGAAGTGGTGGTGGTGGTGGTGGTGCTGAGGCGGCCGGGAGAGGAACGGCCCGACCTCTGTCCGGTGGCTGCCCGCTTCTTCCCTGGAAGACGCGGTCATCTGGATGAAAACCTCGGGGGGCGAGCCCAGAACCAAACCGGCTGCTTGCAACTGAGCAGATGAGACGGAGCCGGAGGGGACGCCCACCAGGCCTGAGAACATCTGCTGGGGCGAGGCGGACGAGTCGGGCTTCAGGCAGTCAAAAACGCCGCCCTCGTCCAGACTGCTCTCCGACCCTAGCGTTTGGCTTCGGCTTCTAAATCAGAACGGATAGGAATTTTAAAGAAGCACTTCTCCTTTGGTATTCACATTACCCATTCATTTCAAAACACTTCTAACATAGATTATTCTGAGTGTAACTGGGGATTTACAGGAGAATAATGGGTAACCCCGGGCCTGAAGGGATAGGCAGTACATCCCCTTGAAGTTTTCTCCAGTGGAACGCGTCTAGAAAACCACCTAAAGGAGGCTTACATGGGGACACAACCGAACCAACCTCAGCTGACCACTACGGCTGAGCCACGCCACTGTGTGGAGTCAGCTCATTTCAGCCACTTGGATAGGAAACCTTGCCTTTTTATTTTTACCACGCTACATTTGACATATTGATGGCGAGAATAAACACAACCCTCTTTGTTTTCTCTGTAGAACACCAAGCAGTTGTCAGGACAGGGGTTTCACATTCTAAAATATTTGTCATTTTTATTAGGTAGCCCAGGGAGAAGGCCACGAGTCAGGGCAGAGACCAGGCAGCAGCACTGACAGTCAGCCTGCAGACAGTGACAGAGCAGGGGATGGATCTTTGCTTCATTTCTATGTTAGATATTAATTTTCAGATGTTTTTTGACGTCTGCATTATTTGCATTTTTAAAGGAAGCAGGAATGCGTCATGTCGTTTTTCTTGATCTTGATTCATTTTGTTGCATCGCACTACAGTGCGGATTTTAGTATTGTGTCACTTTCAACCTTCATGCCAATAAATGCAATTATGTGGATTATTACCGTTCCCTTGTCACTCCCACTCCTAAGCTTGTGCCATGTTCAACTGCTAATGGAATTTATACCAGTTCCTTACGATTCCTGTAAGCAAAGAATTACAATAATTTGCTCATCTTTATTTATTTAGTTGTTTTTTGGAAAGCGTCTGAGTGTCCAAAAAAAGCACTATATAAGTTTGATGTATTATAATTATTAAGTTTTTTCTTGTTTTTTAACCAAACATCTCATGTCCAGTGTTTTCATTTGGCACCTTATGGTCTGGCTACTTGCCCTGTGGATGTCAGAGGGTCATCGTGTTAACTAAACCAGAGGTTGGCAGCTAAAACTTTTGAATTTGGTAGTTTAAAGCACTAAAGTCGGTCCCCCGGTGTTGCACTGAGGCTGCTGCTGATGATGTGGTTCCTCAGCCACTAAGGAGAGGTGCCATTGAAAGAGAGACAATGATTAAATCACTCAACAGACCTCTGAAAAAACATGCCCCCCCCCCTCACTTCTGAGGTGATGCCTACGCCCTTGTAGGGCACCTGAGTGAAGAACCAGATCAACCATACTGGGTTGTTCTCTCTTCCCATATCAGGAGGAGGGAACAAAATAATGGAACTGCGTGCTTCGCTCCCACCTTTCAGAGGGCATGCCATCCGTGTTGCTGCTGTGTCTCCTCTGCATGGCATCACCACATGGCCCAGCCCTGAGGAGGTAAATAACAAAGCATCACAGGGTCATCGCGGCTCATCCTGCTCGTTTTTTAGGGCTTCGGTTTAGCTTCGTGCATTCCACGTGTGCACGGCTACTTTACCTGCGTTCGCTTCGTAAATTACCCCTCTGTTTTAGCTCCCGACATGGTTAGCATCAAAAAGCTGTGGCTCGGTGGATGATGATGATGACGATGATGATGATGATGATGCTGAGGGTTCGCTGGGAAAGACTTCCGGTGACGTCAGAGATCCGTGTTGGAGATACGTGCGGATGTCATGGACAGTTAGATGTCAGGTTTCGCCGGGAAGCGTTAACCGTCGTCGCTTTGAATGCTGGAAGCTTCCCGGACGTCGCCGTCGGTGGCCGCTAGCCGCCGTTAGCCGTTACTAGCTTGGCCTCACAGTCACCGTCTGCCAAACGCTAATGCTAACGACAGCTAGCTGGTTAGCAGGCTAACAAAGCGAGCTTTTCTGATGAAGCACGGTTAGCTCGCACGTCTAACTTTTCTTTTTTTGTGTCTTGTTTGACCATTGCTTCGTTTTAATTACCAGTTCCTCTGGAAGATATCTGTTTAAATTAACCGATATTATCTTAAAAACGTCAACATGGGTTAGCTGAGATCTACCTGCAGGGCACTGGCTAATCAGTTTGACATTAAGGCAGCTCAGCTTTAGGTGTTTTTTTTTTAGATATATACATATATACGTTTGGCACCTATTTGTCACACGTCGCTTCTGATTTCTTGAAGCCGAAGACGGTCGGGGGATTAATACCCGAGGAGGGTTGATGGTCTGCAGGTAGCCAAGAGAAGCCATGCCATGATGCTGGTTCTACGGAGGCTACTGAGGAAGCGCTGGGTGCTGGGGGTTGTCTTCGGATTGTCCCTCATCTACTTCCTCACCAGCACCCTTAAACAGGTACACAGCCCCACGCCACACCTGAGGAAGTGGGCTCAGGTGGACTGGCAAGGACGGACTATACTGGCCACCCATTGGCACTCTTGGTGAAGATGTACAACAAGCTTTAAAACAGATTCTTTGCAGTTGGATGATCTTATATTTAGAAAAACAAAGCAGAGTATACAGTGTGTTTTTATTTGAGAAAAAAAATCATTTAAAAAGTAGACGTTTTCCACAACGAGTCACTGATGTCCGTTATTAGAACCCTGAAGCCTTTATTTTACATTTATGCTTTACTTTTTTTCCAATTTGATCCGTGTCTCTATCAGAAACTTCAATTAGGAAGCCACAGCCATTTCTTCCCCATGTCCCGTCCAGCTTCAGGCAGAAAGGTTCCCTTGCTGCCGTAGTTATGCCGGATAAATGTGTTTTAAAAGGAAGGCTTTGTACCTATAGATCCTCCCCTTAGGCCCAACCCTTGATTATTATTTTATTGGCTAAGGTAATTAGGCTCCAGCTGATGCCAGACATGACAGGGGGAGAGCACAGAGTGAAGGAAAAGGAGAAAGGACAGAGACACAAAGAAAATATATAGGCAACAATTACAGAACCTGGCCACCATTTGGTACAAACCATCGTTTTAGGCAAGGCAAGTTTATTTCCATTGCATTTCCCAGTGGCAAGACGATTCAGAGCATTGTATGAACAGAAAAACATGACAGACATTGGAAAAGACAAAGGAATAAGCTAAATAAATCTTTCATGCATTGACAAACGTACAGAAACACTTAATTGTTTCTATTAATAATAAGAAATAAGCTAAGTATATTCTTGGGGATTTCTGATCTAATGTCGTTTTGTCCAACCTTTCCAAAGCTACAACTAGAATAACTTATTTTGTTTCAATATTTCATTAGAAGGAGCTTCGCCACTAAAGATTTAAAGCTTAATTGTTTCTATTCATACAGCTAAAGCTTGAGGGTTTCCATGTGGAAACCTCAGCAAAAAAACACCTGCATAGAAAGAAAACTGGGCTGCACTTTGGACACCCCTGGTCTAGATGCCAAATCTGTTCTAATACTAGCTTCTAAAATCAGTTTTTCTAAGTCACTAAATACATTTATTTTTTATTTTATGTTTACTGCCAGGGGATAGCTTGTATAGCATAATTGGATCATAAAACATGGCAAAGATTGGCAAATGATGCACCAAAGGCATATCAGAAATTAGTCAAAAAATATGTAAGAAGTATTTAAAAAAATAATTGGAACCTTTTTTTTATTACTTAGCTTGTCATTTAATGTTTAATTTCACTAAATGAGCTAAAAGCTTTTTTTGTTGTTGACTTTATTAGATGTTTTATTTTTCCTAAATTTTCCTAATACCTTCTATCTTTGCATTTGAATTCTCAGTTGTAGGATGGAATACATTTTTGTGTTTTTAGCAGCAGAGCTAAAACCAACAGTACCAGATTACTTTGCTGGTTCAGCATCCTATTTTAATACGATTTCACAGTTTACTGCTATCAAACTAAAACTGATTTAGTTAGATATTTGAATAGAAGCCCACATCCTTTCCAGAAACGTATTCAGGGCCAGACGTAAGGAAAACAAGGTTAATTAATTAATTTTGATTAATTGGATTTCGCAGGAGGAGAGGACCATGCGGGACCGCACACTCTTACAAGTCAAAGACTCGGACCACCGCATCCCCTGGAAAGTGCGTTTCCACCTCGGCAACAGCAGCCGCCAAATTACCCAGTGCAGAAACTCCATCCAGGGCAAGATATTGCTCACGGACGAACTAGGTAAATAATGGGACCACCGCTAACCGAGACTACGGTGATAACGTTTTACCTACGATCGATGCTTCCTCTCGTCTGTTATTGCTCGATAGGTTACGTCTGTGAGAGAAAGGACCTGCTGGTCAACGGCTGCTGTAACGTCAACGCTCCCAGCACCAGGCAGTACATTTGCAAAAGCTGCCTGGCCAACGGCTGCTGTAGCATCTACGAGTACTGCGTGTCGTGTTGCCTCCAGCCCGATAAGGTAACGTGTCACATCGAATTTGCTGCACAGGAGAAAGGAAGATAAAAAAACAAAACAATCAAAAATCTCCAGAAGATTTTAGAAGCTTCTCCACCGTCTGCATCTTGTTCTCAACATACACTTTAATAGATGTTCACGAAATGTAAGGATTCTGTTTCTAGTTTACTCAAAGTTAGCTTTTTTGTTTTTATAGATGCTGCAATAAACAACAACCCGTCAGCGGTTTGTAATCTGCTCATCTTGTGTTTTGCATTTGATCAATTCCTTATCTGTGTGCTTTTACACAGCAACCTCTTCTCGAGCACTTCCTGAACCGCGCAGCCAAAGGTTTCCAGAATCTTTTCACTGCTGTGGAGGATCATTTTGAGTTGTGCCTGGCCAAGTGTAGGACCTCTTCACAAGTACGTCCTGAGCGAGTTAAAGATCACGCTGAGAAACCGTAATATTTGGTGTTGTAACCACACAGGTTTTTTGGGAGGGGGGAGGGGGTATAAAAAGTCTGTGCACCCTCGTTAAAATGAAAGGGTTTATGCAATGTAGAAAATGGGACCAAGCTAAATCTTTAAAGGCATACTATGCAACATTTTTCAGTTAATTAATGTGTTCCATAATGTTTTGGATGATTAAATGAGTCATTTCAGGTCAAACAAAGGTTTTCTCGGCCGCCCTGGTGGTCTGTGGGGGAAATACCGTACTTGCAATTGCAGGAGCCCTCGGCCCGCGCCCACAGGCTCAGAATCTCGTGCAAGATCGCGAGAGTCGGTCTTGCTTTACGGCGAGAACTGCTACACGCCCCCAGGGAAAGGCATGCTCGTTGCTAGCGCAGTGGCGATATCTGTGCTGTTATCATGGCGGAACCGGCGATAAAACAGCGAAAGCCCATGTCGGAGCAGGCAAGAAAGAGGAAAAGGGCTCTGGAAAGAGAAAGGAGTCGTACACGGGTGAACCTCGGGCAAGCTTTTTCCGAATGGCGAGAGCTAAAAGAAAAAGAAGGCTGCAAGGCTGACGCGGACCTCGCGTTTCTGCTGATGCGATTGTAAGTAACATTGTAGGGTTTCCCTCACGTTACCGCCTCCCAACATTCCAAAAAAAAAAAAAAACTTACTCGATATGCGCGCAAAGCTTGTCCCCCCCCCCCCCGCTCCGCCGGTCGTCCGGTAAGCAAATTCCTAGGGGAAACACTGCATTGGAATGGTTTCTCTCTCTCTCTGTGTGCATGTTCATACTTTCACTGTGTTAGTCATTGTTTGTACTGCCGTTTTTTCGACTTTTGTATTCGTTGCGTTCGCCTGTCTGCTAAGCTCAAAACAATCGCGCCTGGCTTGACGGAGAAACCAGGAGAACAGCTGAGCATATTTACGACAGTGCACTTTTACTTTCGCCCTCTGGGGGGAGCCTCGCTGGAAAATCAACCCCGGTTGCATAGTATACCTTTAAGTAACTTTTCCCCTGTTAATGAGCCCTGAGCTTCTTGGCCCTTTTATCTTCTAGTGAAGGGGTTCCTCCTCTCATTGGATTTATACTTTAAGTTTTAGAGCTGAAAAATTAAATTCCTTCTCACATTTTGAGCTGCTAATAATTCCTTCCATCTTTTTTTTTTGTTTACACTAAGACTCCATCCAGTTGCACCCGTAACACAGACCCCCAAAGCATAATGCTGCCACCGCCATGCTTCACAGTTCGTGTAGTGTCCCTTTGCTGACGGGCAGGGTTGTTTTTGAGCCAAACATGAATTTTGTAGCCAGAAAGGATACGTTATAGGTAAAAAAAAAAAAAAAAAAAGAAAGAAAAGTAGAAATGATTTATCTTGGTCTAATCTTTCACATAATGAGAAAGCAGGTATTTTCACTGTAGTGTGTAGACTTTTTATGTACACTGGAAATTTTTGAAAGTTTTTTTTTTTCCCCCTCAGGTACTTAACCACACGTATCGATTTTAAGTGTCATTTTAGCATCCGTGAAACCCAGACTAAAAACCATGCTCAACTTTTTAATCTTGATTTATCTCAAAAGTTGAATAATAAACGGATCTGTATATTCATTATACTTTGACGTTAGAATTTTCTGAGAATGCTTACAACACCATGTGCCTGTTTTGAGTAAGAATGTTGAGTTTAAGTTAGATTCCCGACTAAAAGGTTTAACTTTATCCACCATTTTCTCTCGTCCTGCACAGAGTGTTCAGCATGAGAACACCTATCGAAACCCCCAAGCAAAATATTGCTACGGTGAGAGTCCTCCAGAGCTTCTGCCTGTCTGAGCTAGACCTACTTAGTTGGCTTAAGAAGAACAAGTGGAACCATGGGTATTAAAAACAAGTTGATTGAAGAAGAGACTCAACAAAATAAAGGCTGTTTTGGACAGTTTTGCATTATCATGGCAGATGAAGACATTCAAAACCTTCAACCTCAGAAAGTAGTACACATGCTGTTTTCAAATTGTATTATTTACACTTCATAAGTGCAAAGAACGCTTCATACATTCATCCGTGATGATCATCAGGTCTCCTGCACAAACAGCTCAGTCATCAGGTTTGGCTTCAAACATGTTCGTATTAGGAAACAGGTTTAATCTCAACACAGCTATTTTTTTTCTGTTTGATTTGTGGAGAAAACTGAAACAGCAAAGAATGTGTTGGTGCTTTTGTGTATCGCATGCATATAAAATTGTTATTTAATAAAAAGTGACAAAACATAAGAAAGAAAACTTGTCGTTTTGGTTTCTTTTGTGAGGATTGCTGACATCAGAGTAGACGGTGTCCTTCAACGTTGATTTGAGGTGTGAAGGTTCCATGGAAAAGAATCATGCAAGTCAAGAAGTCTTGAAATTACAGTTTTATTGTTAGAACAAAAACACGTTTTATGGATATGGAATAACACATTGATAGATAAAATAAATTTGAGCCTGAAGAACTTCAACACATTTTTTTGAACATCAATTTGACAGTCATGCATAACAATAAATAGGGAAAAAAATGAATTCATTACCTAATGTGACCAGGATGAGACTAGCATTAATCATCTTGTTTATTACAGTTTTTTTTTTTTTTATCCAAGCCCAACAGACAACTTTTGTGACATCCATCTGGCTGCTTATGTATCTGCTAGGTCTGTTGATTAAAGTCTAAAGCAACAACTCTCAGAAGGTGATTCTTTCAAATGAACTTTCTCTCTCAGGCGGTGTGGCCTTCTCACAAGGGATGGGTGACCAGAGCAAAACAATTAATCACTGTGAAGGCTAAGAAAACACCCTTCTGTAATTAGGAAATGCATTACAACCCCTTCTCATCTGTTCCCTTGGCAAGTTGATTAATTACAGTCACGCAGGGATGTGTCCATTGCTGGGGGGTTATCAAATGTATTAAAACAAAGCCTTTTCTGATATAGCTTTTCTGTAGCAATGTCTTAATTTTAGTAAACGGGTCCACTTAATGAAACGGTCATCAGCTACAGTAGAAGCCTAAGCTAGCACCTAGTTAGCTTAACAGCAATATTTAAAAATGTGTGAATATTCTTGTTAGCAAGTAGTCCCTCCCTTTTTACTTTGAAGTTTCCCATTTATTTTATTACATTTTGAATTCTAGGTTTGGAAATGTGTGCTTTTCATTTAATATTCTGTAATGCTAGGCTAACTGGAAGCTATTTGTGTGATAAATTAGGCTAACTGCTTCTAAATTCTGCACTAGCGAGACAAATTATATGCAAGTCCTATCGGCCGTTTAATAAAGATGGGTTTTTTTTGTGTAAATCATGCCGTTGAAGAGTTGTCAGTTTACTTTAAAAATAGATTTTTTTTTATATAACCTACTTTACATTATTCTATTACAAAGTAAAAGATAATTGTTACATAAATGAGTCAATGCGGAAAATGTGCCTATGTTAAAGGCACCTTAATTGTAACCAGATCAGTGTTTGAAACCAATCACTTTCAGATGAGATCACAAATGATACATACTTCCCCTTAAGTACTGATGAGGTGCAACGATTTTAAAATATACTTTTTTCTTGTTAACCTCTTTGGTCTTTGAAGCTAGGATTTTGTGCAGCCACATCAGATAATCCTTGGCTGACTTCAACAGAGTGTGGCCCCACAGTTTCTTCCCAAACGTGTACTCAGGCATCTCGGGTACCTCGGGCACCTCTGGGCATTTGACCTTGAAACATTCCGACGCCATAAAGTTAAGGTTCCTGACATGTGTGATTGTTTCATTAAGCTTCGACAACAGTGAAGTTGTGTTGGAGTTCAGCTCCGTCTGAACCTTCATGTTTTCCTTCAGGGCTTCAACCATGAAGGCAAGGCTACACAGAACCTTTGTCTTATTGGGAGTAGAACTATTGGGGATCTGCAGCTCAGGAAACTTTAAGGAATCGTTCATAAAGTCGTGCCCGTTGAATTCATCCTGAAAGAAAGACCCAGAACTGGCATTAATGATGTTTATCACACGCCATACCAAGGCTTAATTATTCACAGTTTATAAGTACTGTCTAGATGTGATGAGGTACTAAATTTACTATTCATCAGTAAGTACTCCTTTACTCAGATCACACTTGTTGTCCACACACACACACACACACACACACACACACACACACACACACATACGCCTCATTAACATAAATGCCAATTAAGGCTTATGTAATTTAATAGTGATGCAGACAGGGAATCCATAGTTGCATATACACACAAAATGCAGCTGACATTGCAAGAAGATTATAATTTTTGTCACATACTGATTGGAGTATTTCCAAAACTAATGTAAAGTATTCAGATATTTTAAATAAAGGTTTTCACACATAAATCATGCATATAGACAGTGATAAATACATAATAATTTTTTTTTATTATTTTCTTTGAAACTGAGAGTGTGTGTATATATGATGTGTGTGTATGTGTGTGCATATACATACGCACACACAGTAATTACTTTGAAAGGAAACTGTTTGAATTATCACTGACGCTAAATAACTGCAATTAATGATATACATTTCAGTAAAATGGTAGCAATGACATACAGCCCAAGAATAGAAAACCATACGGCAGATTCAAGCACCAGCGCATACTTACAAAGAGTTTCAAGCTTTCTTCCATCAGATGTCTTGTGAGGTTTACCAGGCTTATCAGGCTTGTGGTGCTGCATCGTCTTCCAGTCGCATGATTTTTTGGCGCATGTGTCACAGCCAAGCCCTCCACCAGCATTGCCATGCAGGCAAATGCCACCCCAAGCGGACCTGCAAACACAGTTGCACAATTTCACCACTTTGAAACACTTACAATCAGTACACTGCAAGGAAATATAATTTAAAAAAATACTATAACACAGATACAAAACTGACCAGTGGAAACAAAACTGAAAAAAAAATTTAGTTAATGGCATATTGTACCTGATATGTATTTCATTGCTGTTTGGCGCAAAGCTTGATTTGATGAATCAATCAAGGAAATGTCATCTCAGTCAAACAGCATCATATATGCGCTGGTTATAAGAGGCGTGTGTAAGATGTACTCAAGATAAACTCCCTATCTTCAGTCCAATCGTTTTTTTGAAAACATATATAGGTGGGAGGCTAATGAGCACACGGTTTAGTCATCAGGTCAGGACCATACCAAGATTGTTGTCTCTTCTACCGGATGAAATACTGCAAATGTGTGTCATTTGCAGTATTGCACACATGCAAACACAGAAGACTTCACAAAACTCAGGCCAAACAGTGTATTAGCGTTCACAAATAATAGCATTTGTAGTCATTTCCCACTCTAACCCAAGAAATCCCACATTTGCATCAAGTCTGTTCTATGTCAGGCAACTATCAGGTACTTTTACGACGACATATTGCTACGATTGATTTCTTAACTTTCTCGTAGCGCTTCCACTACTTGTGTGCCTTTGCAACAACCTATCAACTTGAAGGGTTCAAGTGAATTTGAGGTTTAAACCTCTGACTCATTTTACTACCTTGCATTAATAATTTGACTCATTTTAAATAACTAGCAAATCAAAAGAAGGCAAAGGCTGGCCAGGACTGTACTTAAGGAAAGCCTTCAGGGCTTTTTATAAAAAAAAAAAAAAAAAGCTAACTGTTGCAGGGTTCAAAAGAACTTTGTGTTCCTCCATCATGCTATGCCTTTACAAAGGCTGAGGCTGGTGCCCAGTGGTAGCTTTTCTTAAACAGAGAACACAAACCTCAAAATTTAAATTGGAAAATACAATTTATAGAAATGCAAAGTATTAACACTACAAGGTTGGGAATTCATAAGTAAAGGCAAAAAAAAGCAGGTAAAGACAAAGAGTAAAAAACAAAAGACTAGCTTCTTCAGAAGTTAGAAGTTGTTTCAGAAGTCTCACCTAACTGGAACATACCACCTGCTCTGGTAAGAGGGTAGTCCAAAACATATAAACATCCCAAGATAATAAAAAAATAATAATAATCACATGTCATTGATACCCACCTTTATGAAAATCCTGCTGAATATACACATCCAAACCTGTGAAAGGTTAATCAGAAGGCTGTTTATTGTTGGAAACTTTAAACATGACCTCCCACATTTTGACAGTATCTGCTTTTTCACTGTAATGGACCCAAATGATGCAAACCTGTTGTCACTCATCCCTGATTGAGCCGATGGTCCACACCAGGAAACATGACCAAGATGAGCAAATGTAGAACTACATGCATTTTAGCAATGTTACCTATTAAGTTAAATCACTATTTCAACATCCACTCAGATACTTGCAATACAAGTGACAGCACACACACACAAAAACACTACATAATGTAAAAAGCAAGGTCCAGTCTTTTCCTCCAGTCCAACTCCACATATATTTGACATTTTTTATTTCATCACAATATACATTCATATTTAGAGCTACATAGGATAAATAATAAACAGCAACATAGCTTTCTTTTTCCCCCCATCCTATCACGAAAGAGTAAATGTCAGATCGGTACTGGATGTTCAGGTTGTCAACACCTGCCTACAAGTCTATGAATCTTTCTGACCGTCTGGTCTCTCTGGTGAACGTTGTTATGTACAGACACTAAGTTCTTTTCAAAATAACAGCAGTGTTATAAAAGTGAGCAAAGCTCCAAGTCCCTACACAACCAGTTAATCCCTTGCATGCAATTGCGTTGGAAACGTTGCACATTGTGTTCCCATTCAAAATATGAAGAATTATTCATAGATTTGGTATGAATTCACAGAAACAAGGGGAAAAAAATGAATTTTAGGCCGTCAATAAAATATCCCGTATGTAAAACCTCTTCCTGAGAATTGTTTCACATCTTTGCTACATGGTGTCAGGCCCTTATGGCACCTGTGAACAGGTATTCCAGTCCAGGACAAATAGACTACCTCCCCCAGTTCCTCTTTGTTTCTTAATATTACCTCAGAAAAAGCATTTTTATGTCACAGAAGTTTTTATTTTTTATTATTTATTTAATAAAAAGTCTAGGAATGGGCAGGCCACTCCATAATGTTAATCCTCTTAGTCTGGAGCAGAGACGTTGTTTGCTAACTGGTGTGTTTGGGTTTTTTGTCTTGTTGACAGACCCAAGTCAAGGCCATTTCCACTATGGCATAAAAGTTTATGCCATATATACTCAAATATTTAAATTTATTCCAAGTAACGCATGATCCCTTGTATGTGCTTAGAAAAATCTAGTGCTATTGAATGAGAAACATCCCCACATCATGATGCCAGAGTCAACAAACTCCACTTTCTTTACCCAGAACCAGAACCAAACATGGAGAAGCAGCATTCAGCTTCTATGCTCCACAAATCGGGAACAAACTTCCAGTAAACTGCAAAACAGCCGAAACACTGAGTTCCTTTAAATCAAGACTGAAGACTCCCTCTTTAGAGGTGTTTTTGACCCATAATAACAGGAACTCTGACCAACATATTTGATGTTTTCACTTTATACAATTTAATGTTTCTTACCGGTCTCACAGACGGTGGACGTTTCCATATGTTTATGATGTTTTTAAGTTATGTTATTTAAAGCACTTTGAACCACATCGCTGCTGAAATATGTTATACAAGTAGACTTAATTTACAGCCTGCTGTGGCCTAAATACTCTGCTCTCTTAATATGGTTTCTTGTCTCTTGATGCGTCACATAGTTGTCCTCTAATTGTTACAGAACTCACCGCTAACGGCAGACCTTTGATCCAATCCAATCCACTTTACTTATATAACACAGTTTCAACAAACACAAGGCTTCCAAAGTGTTGTACAACAAAATAAAACAGGCTAAATAGATGACACAATAAATAAATGAAGTAGACCATAGCTAAAATCAGCAAAATAAAACAAAATAAATAAATAAACAGGCACAGCCCACACACGATGAAAATATGCATGTATACACATAAAAAAATCAACACTCTACATGGTATCAAGAGCCAAGGAGAAGACGTGGGTTTTAAGAAGAGATGTCTAACGTACAGCAGCAATTTGTTCCAAAGTTTTGGAGCTGCGATGGCAAACGATCGGTCCCCTCTGAGCTTAAACCTAGGTTTAGGCTTAAGCACCATCAGGAGCAGCTGGTCAGCTGACCTGAGAGGTCGACCAGGGGTGCAGCAGCTCAGAAAAGTAGGGTGGGGCGAGGCCATTGAAGGCTTTAAAAGCAAATAAAATGATTTTAAAATTAATCCTTAAATTGACGGGCAGCTGTGGGTGAACTAAAATAGGTGAAATATGGTCATACTTCCTCGTCCTGGAGCGGATCAGTGGCTGATTCCATGTCATTTTGGCTGCTTTCCCCCCATGTGAATGGTAGTTGGCGGTTTTCTTCTGCGTCTTTACGGTTTTAGAGCATGAGACCCCTTTTTGCTGACAAGCATTTTGTTAAATTCATCTTCAGTTCTGTAGACTTTTCCTTCTCCAATCAATTTTTAATCCAACAACGCTGTTATTCTTGAAAATCTCTGGGAACAGATCATTTTACCTCAATTTTATGAGAAGAGTGGTATAAACAGCACATGCAACATTGGCTGCATTGGGCCTTAATTTAGGAGAAAACCTTTTTTTTTCCCCAGAGAATAAAATAACCTTAATTATCAAACTCAACACTGCCGCTATTTTCAGGATGCACCTGTAAATTATTCACTCAGTTGGGCTAAATCAGCAGCATACATGCCATAGTTTTCCATCACTCTACTGCAAATATAATCTCAACCAATAACAGTAATAACCCCCGATCAGTGATGGATGGCTATTATTTTGCACCCAGTTGCATGTACTCATAGCATCCTCAGTTCAGCCTACTTTCATTAATAGCTGTTTATATTAGATTTACATTTGCCGTAGTTTTTGGACTATAAGTCACTTTTTTTTCATAGTTTGGCCGATCCTGCGATTTATATTCCGGAGTGATTTATAGTACGAAAAATACGGTACTGTAGTGGGTGGAGCAGCTAATCTCCACCAGGGATCGTCCTTTCATTTTTTATTTTCAAATTCTAACACACTAAAGTTAACAACCCACATATTCTTAACACCACAATTCCAGTTTTTCCATTTGGATACATTTATTACATAAATAGCTTAAATAAAACCATACGCCAAATGACGTGTTTTAAGTTAAATAAATACGTGCTTTACAAATATTTAAATAATTCATTCACTTGTTCTAACAAACATAAAAAAACAGAAAAGAAACTCAAGCTGAAAAAGTTGGAAAACTTAGGTAAGCTCCAAAGCATGACCGTTACTTCCCCCATCAATAGAGGAGCCACCACTGAGCACCTTATGTTCGGTCAGAAACGGCACTTAACATTTTGGTGGTTCACACCTGTCGGAAGACTTGCATAAAAATCTTGGTCATCATTTGACTACATTTGAAAACACTTTTTAAAAACAGTCATTACGTCTTGTTATCAGTGAATTGCACCTTTTCTCCACATTAGCTTCTTAAAGGGCACATATTGCGTTCACACTCCTCCTCTAAAACCCGGTGTACTTCTTGTTCCCAGGCCATCATCTGGACTATGACACCCCATGCATAGACTTTTTTTGGATAGCTATTAACAAAGGACAGGCTCAATGGAGCAGGTGTTGTTGGCAAAGGCATCCATTTGATATCTTGTTTTACTGCGTTTAAAAGAAACGGGAGTCTTCCCTTTAGCCTTTCTAATTTCCCCAAAACAGCTTCTCCTTGGAGATCACGGATGTATTGTTCCGCCTGCCCGAGATGCGACTGAAAAAGCAGACACTTCGTATAGATGTCCTGCTCCTTCTCAGTAAAGTTGCTACCAGTTACGTTGGCGCTAGGAACCTCTTCAAGAACCGGAGGCCTATGGAGCTGGAAGACCTTTTCCTGTAAGGGACCAAAAGAAAATGATGTTGGAGGAATTCATGTGTAAAGGTAGTCGTTTTTGAAATACACGGTCTATATTTAGACAAGAGCATATCTCTAAGCCTTAGATCTAAGTATTTCAAGGAATAACAGGTCAGAAAGAACGAGCCACAGAGAACTGTAAGGTTCTGATGCCATTAACTCTGCGTACTACTCTTTTTTTTCAAAAGTACATTGAGACATTTATTGTGAATCAAAACAAAATACATAAATTGAAGGGAAATTAATTCATTTTAAGATAATGAACTCAACATGCCACTAGACTTTTGGACTCATTTAGCAACAGACTAAAGCATCAGTACAGTAATATATATATATATATATATATATATACTACCGTTCAAAAGTTCGGGGTCACAATGAAATGTCCTTATTTTTGAAGGAAAAGCACTGTACTTTTCAATGAAGATAACTTTAAACTAGTCTTAACTTTAAAGAAATACACTCTACACATTGCTAATGTGGTAAATGACTATTCTAGCTGCAAATGTCAGGTTGTTGGTGCAATATCTACATAGGTGTATAGAGGCCCATTTCCAGCAACTATTACTCCAGTGTTCTAATGGTACAATGTGTTTGCTCATTGGCTCAGAAGGCTAATTGATGATTAGAAAACCCTTGTGCAATCATGTTCACACATCTGAAAACAGTTTAGCTCGTTACAGAAGCTACAAAACTGACCTTCCTTTGAGCAGATTGAGTTTCTGGAGCATCACATTTGTGGAGTCAATTAAACGCTCAAAATGGCCAGAAAAAGAGAACTTTCATCTGAAACTCGACAGTCTATTCTTGTTCTTAGAAATGAAGGCTATTCCATGCGAGAAATTGCTAAGAAATTGAAGATTTCCTACAACGGTGTGTACTACTCCCTTCAGAGGACAGCACAAACAGACTCTAACCAGAGTAGAAAAAGAAGTGGGAGGCCGCGTTGCACAACTGAGCAAGAAGATAAGTACATTAGAGTCTCTAGTTTGAGAAACAGACGCCTCACAGGTCCCCAACTGGCATCTTCATTAAATAGTACCCGCAAAACACCAGTGTCAACATCTACAGTGAAGAGGCGGCTGCGGGATTCTGGGCTTCACGGTTGAGTGGCAAAGAAAAAGCCATATCTGAGACTGGCCAATAAAAGAAAAAGATTAAGATGGGCAAAAGAACACAGACATTGGACAGAGGAAG
The DNA here is from genome assembly GCA_037039145.1 of Fundulus diaphanus. NCBI lineage: Eukaryota > Metazoa > Chordata > Actinopteri > Cyprinodontiformes > Fundulidae > Fundulus > Fundulus diaphanus. Next base: position 10,406,330 of record CM073127.1, on the reverse strand, counting down.
ACTGGAAAAAAGTGTTGTGGACGGATGAATCCAAGTTTGAGGTGTTTGGATCACAAAGAAGAACGCTTGTGAGACGCAGAACAAATGAAAAGATGCTGGAAGAATGCCTGACGCCATCTGTTAAGCATGGTGGAGGTAATGTGATGGTCTGGGGTTGCTTTGGTGCTGGTAAGGTGGGAGATTTGTACAGGGTAAAAGGGATTCTGAATAAGGAAGGCTATCACTCCATTTTGCAACACCATGCCATACCTAGTGGACAGCGCTTGATTGGAGCCAATTTCATCCTACAACAGGACAATGAGCCTAAACACACCTCCAAATTGTGCAAGAACTATTTAGAGCAGAAGCAGGCAGCTGGTATTCTATCGGTAATGGAGTGGCCAGCGCAGTCACCAGATCTGAACCCCATTGAGCTGTTGAGGGAGCAGCTGGACCGTATGGTACGCAAGAAGTGCCCATCCAACCAATCCAACTTGTGGGAGCTGCTTCTGGAAGCGTGGGGTGCAATTTCTCCAGATTACCTCAACAAATTAACAGCTAGAATGCCAAAGGTCTGCAATGCTGTAATTGCTGCAAATGGAGGTTTCTTTGACGAAAGCAAAGTTTGATGTAAAAAAAAATCTTATTTCAAATACAAATCATTATTTCTAACCTTGTCAATGTCTTGACTCTATTTTCTATTCATTTCACAACTTATGGTGGTGAATAAGTGTGACTTTTCATGGAAAACACAAAATTGTTTGGGTGACCCCAAACTTTTGAACGGTAGTGTATATAGTTCTAGGTTAGCTGACCGGTACTTACATAAGCACCCAGTAACTCTTTTGTCTCATGTAACAGTAAGTTCACACCAGGTGTAAAATTGCAGAGAGCACAGCTGGAGGTAGTCGGAGCTGGAAGTACAAGACTCCAGTGAATCCCCAGAAGCATCAAGACGAGCGCTGAAAACAAACAAAAATGAAGATTATGTACATAACATTTATGTTCATTGATTATGATTCGGATGTTGTTGTTTTTATTCTGCAGTTGTGTAAAATAAGGTTAAAGTGTTGCTGGATTATGTTTGTTTTGTATAGAATTACTGACTATACATGTATATTCTCTTTATGTTTAATTGTTCTTAAGCTCTCTATCTTGACCTGTCAAGTGACTGCAGATGTGAATTAGCTAAAAGCTATATAATCTGGTACGGCGACAAGTTGGACATTTTTAAATAAAGTCAAACAAAAAAAAAATATGTACACACAACTTTTTTTTAATTTACTGTCTGACATCACATCAGACTAAATGTCTCCTTTTTGTCATTTAGGATTACTAAAATTATTTGTTAATCAAATTTGTTAAATGCCCAACAGAGGGATATTTTTATTACTCTCGTCAGAGTTGTAATTTTACCTACACTAAGACTACTACGGCTTTAAAACAATGTGGGAAATCCCAGATGGTGTGGCTTTGAAGGCTTCTTATTAATTAACAGCATTTGAATTAAATTGGTGTTATAGAAATAAATTAACTGCAACAGACACACACTTTTGGAACTCACACACACTTTGTAAAGTGCCTTGAGATGACGTGTTGTGAATTGGCACAATATAAATACAACTGAGTTGAATTGCTTTATGGGAGCCAAACAAACTCAGACCTTAGGAGATGACGTGGATCAGCCTAGATAGATCATGCTTTTTTTGTTTTAGGTGACCTGACCTTATGCAGTTCACAAAGGCTCGGAAAGGAAGTCTTAGCAATTATACCGCAGATGGTTAACAATATTCTGAAACTGATACATTTTTTTGGATAATAAGTGACTCACATCCAGCAGATAAATAGAAAAGGTAAGAGCAGATTTGATAAAACAATAATAAAGTTTTGTTGTTGTTGGTAAAAGTATCATAACCACTGAGCATAAGGTCTTGTGAAACAGGGTGTTAAGAGACCATCATAATCCACAGTAAAAAAAAATTCCTATTGGCATCATCTGAAAGGCCACTCAGAGGTGAAGAAGCCATTACTCGAAAAGGAAAGATTAAAAGCCAGATTGCAATTTATTAATCTACTCAGGGGCAAAGACCAGCATTTTTGGCCATAACCATTGTTTCATTAGAAAAAGGGGGAAGCTTGTGAAGCTTAACATGGGAGTGGCAGGTGCACTTCATGCAGGTGCACTTCATAGAATATGGGTTCCAAAGAAGCTTATTTGTCAGATTAAAAATATCTTTTCAAAGTATCAGCCTTTAAGCAAGTATTAAACATACTTTTCATGAAGCCCACGTTTCTGTATTACAAATGTGTTGTTTTCGGTTTGATGTAGTATTCTAATCTTAAATGTCATGTGTTCAGCATTTATATGCAAAAATATCCTCTTTATTCACAGAAATGTGGGCTTTAAAACATCTGTCAATTAGTAATTAATGTGTATAATGGATATTTTTACCTTAGTTAATTGGGTTACTGAAATAAATTGACTTTTTGATCACTGCTAATGTATTGAATATGACGGTAGGTAGCATCATTAGTTAAGAAGATTAAAAGTGAAAATCAAAGCTTAGGTCTTCCAATAAGACAATGACCTTCACAGTGCAGCCAAATTGTATGTTTTGACCTGACGATCACAAATCCCTAATCTCAAGACTGTAAAAAGAAAATGTATGCAGACCTAAAACTGTGTGTCCAGGCAAGGCATCCTGGCCAAGTACCTGACTTGGCACAAAACCATAGAAAAAGCTTAAAAGATAAGCAAAAGAATTCAAATATAAGAAACCATCACAGGTGTCCAAAACTATAACAGAGGACAATTTACAAGACTTACTTTATTACTTTATAATGATTAGTGTATTGCACTAAATCTTACCTATTAAACAATTCATTAAATGGTTTATCATGCACAATACTATTTACTAAAATAACAGTGTCGCAAGATGCACACACACAAAAAAGTTTTTGTCAAAGTTAGTAAACCTCTTTTTGATTAGGTAAAAAGTACTTACCAAAGTGTTTTGGAGATCCATTGACCTTGGAGTCCATAGTGACAATAGCCAGTGACTAAACTCAAGGTGTAACTATTGAATGAAAATGATGTAGGACCATCATATTTATAACGACCTACACCCACCTCTTTTGACACACACCGAAAATTACCCATTCAGTCACAAATTCCGAACAATTTTTTTTAGATGATCATGTAATGTTAGAGGGTGGCTTTTTATAGAATCTCAAATGGATGTTAATTAATTAGCAGGTACTCTTCAATTTCAACTCCAAAGAGATTTTTTCTTTAAGTTTTGCCTTTCACTTAGAAATGCTATTTCTGTGTAAAAATATAACTGTTGTCATTCACGCTTATGAGTACAACCCCAGATAAACGATGACATCTACACCATTGTCATGCACAGTTACAGAGCGCTAACTATTTCCAGTTGCAAACTGACCGGCAGATAATTAATTTTTTTTTGCCTTTATCTAATGAGATACGTCACTTTTTTCCTTACCAGACAGATTTGCTTTCGGAGATTGTAGACCATCTCCATGGTGTTCCGCAAGGATATCTTCTGGTTCCTCTAGTAATGTCCTTTTTCTTTGACATTCAAATATACATGTAAACTTTTTGGTTCAGAATAAGAGAAAACAAAATAAATACCTTACTTTTCATCCAAAACTATCCATCCCCAGAGCCTGTGGTGAAGCCACATGAATGTGTTATGCATCTCAGGTACCTCGTTTTGTTTTTTTTATATTTACAAGAAATTTTGGAATTTCACTGATGTGAGCCTCATGGTGCATCTCAAAATGCAAATAATTGCTGTACCCTTCTCACATTAAGAGGATGTTTATATACCTCATCCAAGCCTTAGAAGTGATGATATTGTTGACACCAACTTCAAAACTTCCTTTTAAAGATGTTCCTTGCAAAGTGCGGTGAGAAACCCATTAATAACGCTTAATCACCATCTTAGTTCTCTTTTATAAAAATACTACATGACTGCATCCATTTGGAATCAGGAATGAGTGTCAGGATTCGGCCCGTCATGAGGTACTCAGTATTTTATCTCAGCTCTTAGTTTACAAAATGTCTGTTTACACTTAGAAACGTTTTTGATAGGTTTTATTGAATGATCGAAGCAGCACAAAAATTACAAATATTTGTAGAATACTTCAGATTGTAAAAAACCACAAAAAAAACAAAAGAAAAACTGACTTAAATTCACTAAATCAAATGTTTATTGTGCAAGTAGCAAAAACTAAGACCTTGACACTGTGGTTAGAAAAAATGCTGACCTCTTTAAAAAAAAAAAGTAAGTTTACACTCCACATTCCGATCAAACATAAAACGAGCGAGCACCTGCGTTAAAAAAGTCTCATATTGACCGCAAATGAAAATGATCTGCAACATTACCGCTCTCGCTGCTTTTAGCCACGGCGTTAAGTAAACTGGTGTTCACATACACGCACTGCTCCGAAGGGGCCTAACCATCAAAACAATGCTTGAATTATTTTAAACGTCTTCAGATTCCACTTGACATTTTTGCTGGGAAGGCTTGAAAAGTTATGACACATCCTCCCACAACCACACGCATGCCCACCTTCAATAGTAATAGTAAGTCTTCAGAAAATGAGTCAACGATTATAGGTTAGCTACAAAGGTTGTTTGTTATAGCTGTTTCAGCTGCAATGGGGGGGGGGGGAGGGGTTGCAACACAAGGAATAAACATCCAATTTAAATTTTTATGCAGAAAACCTATACTTCTGATCCCTGCCATGTTTGCAGTTCCTCCAGAGATCAATCAGTAGAGACTAGATAAGACGAGATCATGTAAACGGAGACGCTTATCCCTTTTATGTTAAGGAAGAAACTAGTTAATATGAAAGTCTTCTAAATTAAAACAAAGCAAATCTGTCTCATTATTTGTGCTGGAAATATAAAAGGAGGACTATGTTGTCAGTTCAGCACTGCTTGCTACATAAGGGAGTCCCGCGGTCAAACTAATTGACTTTACATCATTCATTAGCCACAGAGACTAGGATTTTGTTTAGAAAAGTAAAGGTACATTATAAGTGTTTGTGCCTCAATTCCTGACTGCAGATTTAAGTGCGTTTTTGTCTGCATCTGGGCCGATGAGCATTTGTGCTCCGTCATGTGCATAAGTGTGTAGTTGGGAGGGGGTCTGCGTAGCCTTTATAGCTTAACTAAGACAAGAGGACTCAAGACGAGCCGTGAGTGGACGACACAGAGAAGAAAAAAAAAAAAAAAACGGACTGAATTCACTAAATCAAATGTTTATTGTGCAAGTAGCAAAAACTAAGACATGGTGTTATTGACCTTGACACTGTGGTTAGAAAAAATGCTGACCTTTTTAAAAAAGTACGTTTACACTCCACATTCCTATCAAACAAAAAACGAGCGAGCACCTGCGTTAAAAAAGCTCTCATAGTGACCACAAATGAAAATAATCCGCAGCATTACCGCTCTCGCAGCTTTTAGCCACGGCGTTAAGTAAACTGGTGTTCACATACACGCACTGCTCTGAAGGGGCCTAACCATCAAAACAATGCGTGAATTATTTTAAACGTCTTCAGATTCCACTTGACATTTTTGCTGGGAACGCTTGAAAAGTTATGACACATCCTCCCACAACCACACGCATGCCCACCTTCAATAGTAATGGTAAGTCTTCAGGAAATGAGCAAACGATTATATAAATTAAAACAAAGCAAACCCAGTCTCATTATTTGTGCTGGAAATATAAAAGGAAGACTACGCTGTCAGGTCAGCACTGCTTGCTACATAAGGGAGTCCCGCGCTCAGACTAATTGACTTTACATCATTCATTAGCCACAGAGACTAGGATTTTGTTTAGAAAAGTAAAGGTACATTATAAGTGTTTGTGCCTCAATTCCTGACTGCAGATTTAAGTGCGTTTTTGTCTGCATCTGGGCCGATGAGCATTTGTGCTCCGTCATGTGCATAAGTGTGTAGTTGGGAGGGGGTCTGCGTAGCCTTTATAGCTTAACTAAGACAAGAGGACTCAAGACGAGCCGTGAGTGGACGACACAGAGAAGCGCTTCTGGCTGCCGTGGCGAACTTGTAGTCGTTAATACTGCTAGCAACGCAGCGGTGATCTAGGCACGGTTAGCCGCCTTTCCCGATACTGTTGTCCAAGAGGAGCCGGACACGGTGAGGAGGACACAACGGGTCTGGATCACTGAGCCGACGCAAATACTGCCAAGATCAAGTGGCGGCCGGTTCTTTCCTCTGATGGTGGAGCATGTCCGTCACGCTCACAATGTCTTCCTCGGGGACCTGGAAGACAAAAAGGACTCTTACTTGCTTTGTTCTTAAATCGAAACATTGTTGTGAGAAGAATACAGACACTTAACACAGGCATGAACGTCTTTTAGTGATTTATTTAAAGCTTTTTTTAAGGGTGGGATGAGCATGTAAAAACTTTTTCAGTAGCTTTTTGCAGTCATCAACGACACTCCGCCATAATTCTGTCTGGATATGTGACCTGACCACCACTTCTGACCGAATCTGCAGAGCTAACTTTACCTGGTAGCTGTCCCTCAAACTGCCTTGAAGTCAAAGAAGGGAACTCCAGGGTTGGCTTGCTTGCCATTCCGGATCCGGTCTCGTTTGGGATCACTTTCCAGTTCATACTTCCAGTCATGTCCAAGTTTCAACTCAAAGTGTAACCTTTAGATGAAAATAAGCTTGGTTTATGGGTCCTGTGTGAACACCCTAGGCCGGTGGCTCTCAAATGGTTTCTGTTGCATGGCCCTCTCACGCCTTGAAAAAGGAAACATGTTTATGCGCCCCATCAATTTCTGTGTAAAAATATATGGGTCAAAAATTTAACTTTTATTGGTTTTTTTAATGGTTTAAAGCAGTCGCTATCACACTTTAACTATATAATATAACAATATAAATGGCTATTAGCTAGACTCGTACCTGCGGTCAAAACAAAGGATGAAACCAAAATCTTCACTGCCGACAGAGCAGCACATTCTCTCTCTGGAACGATGGCATGCTACTTTTACCAGCTATGAACCTGATATCAAGCCGTTAATATTAAAGAGAAAACCTCAGTTACATTAAGTTATGTACTTTTTCAGGAGTCTATTAATAGTATTCATCATACTACTGACCACAGGTACAGATCAAACAGTAGGGGGCGCTGTTTTCTCATTTAGAATGATCTAGAAGGCCTTTATTTTCTGGACACAAAACAACAAAACAAAAACAAAATCAAACAAAATGCAAGGCGGTGCTTAGGCACATGCCAAATGCCCACTAGGGATTAGCGCATTGCACAAACTGATTGAGTCAATCTCCAAATCCTTCCACCATTCCATGAAATAAACTACCAATTTTTCCAAGAAATGATTTAAGTATTCACCAGAATTAGGCCAAAGGTTTGTTGGTGGTTACAGAAAAGGGTGTGGTTTAACTTTAACTTGCTAAGTGACATTTAACGCAATATCAATGAGGTTCTATGTACCACAGAGATCAGTGGCGATCCCTAAAAGCATGCACAATGATGAAATAAATGTGAATAATTCACTATATTAAGAGGAAGGTAGTAACTTCCTATGGCTGAATGACGCAGCTTTAGCTGCGGAGGCCAGATTTAGGATGGGCTTTCAGCATTTCTGGCATTGCACCTACTCAGCAGATGGGTTTTCTTTTTAATCTCACTTCCATGTATTTACCATTCTTATGCCTTACAATAACTGTCATGTGTCATTTAGCCAAAAAGCCCTGCAATACTTAACCCTGCTATTTATAGATCAATTAGAAAGATGAGAGAGAAAATGGACAATGGTAACATTAATAAAAGCGAGGCCCTTTGTTGTGAAGTACAATATATTTGATTTTATTTACAGAGTTTATAACTTGCGTCCTTTTAGGGGAAAGTTACCTGTTTCTTCAGAGCTTCTTGCCCCTCCCCCCCCTCCCCCCCCCTCCCCCATGTTTTTAACACATTGGCAACGCAGAGATAATCTTTCCTGATTGTACTCTTCGACAACTTATATTAAAGACTTTCTCAGAAGTGTAAAAGTGGTTGCGGTGTCAAAGCTTTTTTTCCTCTTTCCTTTTACATATCATGTGGCCTGCAGGGTTAAAGAAATTCATGACTGACAAACTGCAATGCAATGCAATGCACTGACAAAGCCGAGGCATGGAAAGGAGTTACAAACCGAAACATTCAGAGGGTGGAACATTAAACCAAGCATTGCGCACACATGAAAACACGCAGATACTCAACATCACCGGGTTTACGTTTGGTCAGCCTTTATCGCTGGAACTGGGTGACAGCACTGATTAAATAGCCCAGGCATTACTGAATGAACTGTGGAAGGATGTTTAACGCAAAAGGCGAATTAATATGCATGAGAGGAACTGTTTCCTCAGAACAGTCCTGAAAGGCAAATGAAGCTAAAGGTTTTACAGACTCGTTTTCGGAGTCTGACCAAATTCTCTTGTTCTCGTAAATTGAGAAGTTATCTGCAAGCAAAAAAAAAAAAAAAAAAAAAAAAAAAAAAAAAAAAAAAGGTTTAAATTTTTGCCCCATATTATCTTCAGGATTTTTTTTTTGGTCTGCCTTTAAAGTCAAGTGGAGAGAAAAAGTGCCACTAGAGTCAAAGGGCTTATTCCACTAGAACAAGGGTGTCCAAAGTGGGGCCCGGGGGCCATTTCCGGCCCCTGGACTGATTTTGTGCGGCCCACAACTGCAGTTCAACAATGAGTTGGCCCACCAGCAGGGGCAGGTAATGCAGATGGATCATTTTTAATTTAAATGAGAGAGAGAGCATCACAGACAAATTGAAATTTTTCTTTTTTTGATCGAGATGGGCATTCAGTTAGCAAAAACAATTTGCAAACTAAATTATCGTCTTTTGATAAAGCATATGTGCAAAACACAACACAAAATACCTACAATGATATATGCATAATTTTCCAAAAGAAGATCTGGCTAATTTGTTTAATTAAAATGATCATATTTTGTGGAGCAGGTAAAAAATATCCCAATACAGTTTTGGGGTAATAATTTAAAAAAAAAATGTTTTTTGACCCATGCATACTTGTGACTTGACAATTTTGACCCAGTTGACAAAACGTTTGGACACCCCTGCCCTAGAACCAATGTCCAATGTTCTTAATCATATATAAATATATAAATATATATATGATGCAATCATATCACGCACGTACATTCATGTGCAATAGACTACAGTGGTAGTCTACAGTGGTGGTAATATCTAGGATATTTTCATGACATATGACAATGGACAACACCATGACTGCCTTTAATAAAATGTTTTAAAAATGCCTTAAAACTGGACTGGCTGCCGATGCATGCATGGCGTAACTTGTCACAATAAATTAGAAAGAGGTTTAAAATCAACGCCATTGAGATATGCATCCTTAAATTATTTATGTATACAGTCATTTCTTTGTTGCATTAGTACTGTATTGACTGTAATACCGACAAGACGTACACACAAGACCGGCAAAACAAAGACTTGCAAAGATCACGTCTCCTAAATGAAGTTGGAAAGACGTTCATAAAGGTGTCAAAACGGTGAATTTTGTTGACCACTTCTTTTGTCTTATCCTGCGGATACTGCTTTAAGCTCTTCAAATTACCCCTGCAACATTTATTTTGGCACATAAAAGCGCCGAGGTTATATATATGAATCAACATTTAAATGCTGTTGACGCCAACAGAATAAAAAAAAAGAGAAAGCATAAAACCTGTTTGATAGATTAATATCTTGTTTGATCTGATACATGCTAAGTCTTTTATCAGTAACGGTTGTGGATTTGTTTCAAACTCATAAATGTGCCCAGTAACACACACACACACACACACACACACACACACACACACACACACACACACAGTCTGATAAGAATCAATGATTACATCAGAAATCCACACACCCTCTTTGGGTTTCTTTTAAAATTCTAAAGAATTAAGGATCAAACCGTCAGAAAGGAAAGCTGATGCTCTGGTGGTCTTATGTTTAAGCCTATGGAAGTTAAAAGTATCGATAAACTGAAAAACAAAACCATTATGTGGAAATACTACGGACGGACCATGATGTTTCCTCTTGCAACCCCAATTGTTGCATATGATGCAAGAATTATAACTTTATTTAAATCACAAGACTGGATTGTTCTTACAAAAAAATAAAAAAATCCCTAGCAACTTTGACTCATTTGTCTTCAGGAAGATTACGAATGCTCCAATCATGAATGTGGTATTCGTCAGTGGGAAATAAATACATTTAGTTTCCTTTGCAGCAGGTGTGGCACGGAACCTTTTTGGGACTCACCAGGGCATGGTCGAAGCTGAAGGTGCTGATGTAATAGGCAGAAATATCACCATCTGCGAGGGGCTGAGATATCTGGGCCACAATGCCGCATTCATCTGAAACACGAGGAGGAAATAGCATTAGCGTTGAGGGAAATGCAAAACAAACATTACATTTTTCCCAGTGGCTTGTCTTTAATGGGCGATATGACTCACCGCCCAGGGCGGCAAAATCTTTGGGGGAGCGTAAAGCTAGGTACATAATTGGTGCATTGAAAGGGCGTGAGGGCGCGTGGCAAAAAGTGACGCTATCACTCCGTCTTCGCCCCCGAGCGTTGGGCCCAACGAGCCGCCGTGGCGCGAGGTCACGCATCTCTGAACTTTTGAAGTTGGTGCGCAAGCCTCATTCAAAGTGGGCCGATTCAAAGGAGCCCTCGCCGAACAAGTTTTCCTGCACTGACATCAGATGGCCCCTAAGTTTAAAGCGGCACAATTTTGTTAAATGCTCTGTTGTTACTGCTTATTCGGTGACTTAAAACAGCGTACGCAAATTACTGGCATACTTTCAGGGGTGAGTTTACTGTTCCAAGTTTATGCGTCCATCTCTTGAAGGGCAGGTCAAGTCTAAAGCAACAGCTCACAGCTTTTAAAACCATCAGCTTTTATTTAGTAAAGCTAAGTGGGTTTTTAAAAACCTTTTATTTAAAAAGATCCCTATGAGCTTTACAGGCTTTATTCCCCATCTTCGAGTCTTCACAGCTTTCGATAAGCAACGGGCGAGCTTACCATCTTCCTCCACGTCTCTACCCCTCTGTTTCTTTCTGTTTAGCTGCCATAAACACGGCAACTATTCTTCATGATTGTTTACAATACCGCGTGCAACCATTTGTTGGAAGCGTGACATCAACCGTTTCGTCCCTTTTTACTGCATTTCCGCCGGTTGTGTTGAGTACTGCCCCCCTGTGTTTTTGGCGAATACTGCAACTACGTTTGTTTTCAGGTATAAATGTCTACAGCGCTTCTGTGAGCTCGCGTCCTGTCCGCACAGACCGACGTGCAACGGCATGACTCAGCCTTAAGCGTGCCAAAAAATGAAGCTGTGAGAGCTCTGTCTCCAACCGGTTTCATATTGCTTATTTAGATGTTCAGAAATTTGGAGCGGGGTTCTTCTGTTTAGCACAGCTTGCAAGCGGATCTCGGTAAATGTGGATATTACTGAAATGTTGAAGCAAAGATCATATGAAGGGTTATTGCAAACAGAGACATTTCTAGTCCTTATTTCTGTCATTTTGGATTAGTTTGGCAAGTAGCTAAAATTTCAAAAATTCAGATTCTCAGAAAACGAGATTACATAAAAAAGGACTATGATGAAGACATTCCACCCTAATAGGTATCTATAGTAAAGAAAAAGCACTCTTTATCAGGTTTTATTTTATTTCATGAATTACTGCACCAATGCAGCGTGGGATGGAAGCGATCAGCCTGCTGAAATGTTCAGCTTTGCTTTAAAAGCAGTCTTCAGCTGGTCTACATTTTTGGGTCTCGTATCCCAATCAAGCACATCATATCAAGGTTATTGAACCAGGTAACGGTACCTTTGCCATTACAGGTCTAGGAAGTGCCTAGACCTGCTGGAAAATAGAATCCGCACCTCATGGTGGACTGGTGCCCAGGCTCTGGACTTGGTGAAACAAAGTGGACCAAATCAGTAGATGATAGCTTTGAATCCCATTCCTCTCCACTCTTTGTTTCAGACTCTGAACTGAAACTGCAAAATATACCTTCATCTGAAAAGAGGGCTGTGGATCACTAAGCAACAGTCCGGTGCTTTTTCTTCTTAGCTCAGGTAAAGTGCGTCTGACGTCATTTCTAGTTAAGAGGAGCCTTAAGAGAAGGAACGTGGCTGTTGGAGTCAGTTTGATGTCGCTCTTAAAACATCAACTCCAGATGCAGTCCACATCTGATGAATCTGCCCCAAACTCTTGAACAGGCTTTGCTTTACAATAATCGTGGCCACAGCTATCTGTGTTGCTTGCACACCATTTCTTGCAACATTTTTTCCTTCCACTAACTTTTTCTATCCTTGAATATTAACGCAGCTGGAAGAACTAGGCTTCCCGTCTGTGTGGAGGGTGTCACTGACTGTAGGGTTGTCAAAAAGATTCATACTTTGAAAAGTATCAATACTCAAATACTGTATGCAGATACAGAATACTAAGTTGGCATGGTATTGATACTAAATGTTTTAGCATATGAGGCAAACGAAGAAGGAAAACCCAAAGATCTTGATAAGCACCTGTTAGCATAATGGGCAAACAAGGATGTCTGCATTTGGTTTGTAGCTTCCTCTTACCAGAAGATTGCTGCTTTTTAAACTCCCCGCCAATGTAGGGCAGAGGAGGTGGACTGGCGGCTGTTTTTAAAAATAGCAATAAATGTAAACCACGGTCTTTATCAGCATTGCCTAGTAGCTTTGAACTGGGTTTAAGATGGGTCGGTCTCACACAGCGCTCTGTGCTGTGGCCCACAGGCTCTCCAGATACAATAAGGACTTCTTGGATGACTTTTCTGACCTGTTGGCCGAAATATGATCAGGTTCTTATTGTGGGGGGTTTCAATATTCATGTGTGTAGTCCTGAGAAGCTGATGGCTCAGGACTTTTTAAATCTCATTGACTCTTTTAATCTAGTACAATCTGTGTCTGCGCCCAGACAGAAATATGGACGCACACGGGATCTTGCTTTATCTTACGGTTTACCCATTTTCAACTCAGAGCTCTGTGACTAGTTTGAACGGATCATAAGCCTGTTTTATTTGAGGTTTCTCTTCCCTATACCAAACCTATCCCTCCTGCTGCTATTCAGCGTTGTTGTGTTTTTAACTCTTCCGCTGCTGGTCAGTTTTCTGATGTTTTTAAATCAGAACTGCAGCCCTCCTGAATTCTCACATGGAAGCTGGAAAGGACTCAGCTGATGGTTTTTCCTCAACCTGCTGAAATGTTTTAGATTCTGTGGCTCACTTTAAGATCGGGCAGGTAAAAGCCAAACATGAGCCCTGGTTAGATAAAACCACGCGTGCTGTCAGAGGAGAGTGTAGGAGAGCTGAGCGTAAGCGGAAGAAGGATAAAATGTAAAATCAAGCTTTTTCTTATCTGAGGCAGCCAGCTAAATTAAAACCATTCATATCAAGGCAGCTTTTTTAAACAGCGACTAACTCACTCCATCTTGGGGTTAGTGAGGCATGCATCATGCGTCTGCAGGTTGTTCAAAATGCAACTTAACTGGAACAAAAAGGTCTGAGCACATAACCCCATTCTGAAGTCTCTTCATTGGTTGACTTTACATTTTAGGATCTGTTCTCTTATTTTCTTTTAAAGCTCTTAATAATTTGCCCTGCCACCTTTCTGAGCTGCTGCACTCCCATACACCTGCCCGCTCCCTTAGGTCTGCAGCCCCTTATTGTTCCTAAATCCAAGCGGAAACTAAGAGGAGATCGTGCTTTCGCTGTACAGTTGTTGAACGATCTACCCTTACAGGTCAGACACGCCTCAGCTCTTCCAGAGTTTAAGGCTATTCTTAAAACACACCTGTTTGCGGAAGCATTTTGCACATCCTGGGAGGTTGACCAATTTGGAATATTTTTAACTATTTTTTATTTTAAATTAATTTTAACAATTTTAACAGTTTTGAACTGTTATCTATTTTAGCTTGTCTGTTTTACTTGTCCATTTTAATTGTGCTCTTATTTTCAGTTGTGTATGCACAGCACTGTGCATATTGACCTTCGTTATTATGAATCGCTTTATAAATAAAGGTGGTATGGTAATCAAGACTAAATCAGAGGGATTCATTTTCAGTTTTTTTATGGAATCTGGATAAAATTTGACAAACTATATTTCAAAATCTAAAATCATAAGATGAGTCATACTTCAACTGCATTCTGTACAGAACAGAGATTCACCAAAACACAGTCTGGGATCTGTGAAATGTTTATCCTATCAGTGAAGAGCATTATCACTTTAGATTCAGATAGTTGTGAAAATTTTCAAAAGTGTGGTTCGTACATTCTCTAAAATATTTATAAAACCTCTCTCTCCATTATATCTCGCCATCTACAAGCTGTTTAAGCAACAGGTGGGGAGGGCCCATGACATCCATCCGTTGATCCATCCCTTAAGCCATTTTCATTTCTTAAAAACATAAGGAAACTCGTGTTCCTATTACTCATTTTTGTATTTCTAAAGCAATTATTTTATATGTACATGAAAAAAAAAAATTTGTAGGAGTTTCCCGTGACGTATTTGGCTTAAAAAAAAGTCTTAGCGCTCTTAATGGGAGATGGAAACTCCTTTAAAAATAAGACATTGACACTTCATTATTCATCACATGAATGACTGCTCGTTTCTTAAGTGGCAAACATGGCTACTACTTGCTATAAAGAAGGAGCCTGAATTTATTCTTTAAATGTCCAAAAATGAAGATGTTTTGTGTGAAGGGATATTTTAGAAGTTGACTTCAAACGTTACACTCTATAAAAGACAAATAAGGATAATAATAAGAACGTTACAGCCATGTTTCAAGGTTAATATTGCTACAATAGAAAAAGAAAACAACTGGACTTACGAAATGAAGTAAATGTACAAAGATTATCAGTCAAAGTCAGTGGGAGATTATTCCGTTTTATTTCCCTTACTGTGTCCTTCAAAGGATTTACTTTCTGTTCTGTAACTACACTGAGACGACCGTCAGACGGTCTTAAATAATCCATCGTATCTGATCGGTTTCCTGCTGGTTTGTAATTGTTAAACTATAAACATTATGATTCTGCTCTGATATTTGAGGCGTTTAAGGTAGGATCTCATTTCTTCCATACACCTACCCATCCATGCATCCATTTAGCACCTAATTTAAAAGGTTGTTTCAAAATATATAGGACAAAGTGCACATTCAGGCTGATGCGTCTTCATACATTGCTAAGTTATTGTTTGTAGGCAGATGTGACTTAAACAGCAGACATAACCATATCTTGTTTATTTCATACCTATTTGGGAAGAATAAAAGTAAATAGCCAAATGCAGTGCGTGCTAATACATTAAATCAGAAATTAGGATGTTCTTTTCACTTTTTGTTCTGGTGATGGTGTTTCATAGAGATATGATGCTACATTTCTTTGTTTTGCTTGATAAGATCTGATAGACTGAGATGTTGAAAGTTATCATAAGTGAAGCCCAACAAAGGCTGTACTTTTATAAAGTGAATATTTTTTATTGCTCTTAACTAAAGGTCACTTTAAACTAGTAATTACAGTCACTATTTTCCTTTTAGTTTATAACATTTATATTTCCAAGTAGGGATCCAAGTTATCGATTAATGATTGATCTAAAATTGATTGATCTTGTCAATTGACTTATGAATAATTGATAAGCGGCAATTTTCTTCAAAACCCTGGTTTTCTCTTGTACCGAGAGGGTGTTTCCATAATATGATGGGCCAATAATTTTTACAATATGCTGAATTTTAAAAGAGGCAACAGTTTATTGTACCACCTGTATTAATTACTGACTGAATAAACAAACATTGTGGTTTTCTCACATATTATTAAACTTGGACATTACTGAACAGAAAATAAATAAGTCGAAGAAAATAAAATTTATGAAAAATAATCCCCACCATAATCATTGACGTCATGTGTTTTTCTATCATGTTATCATTAGGTGAATGTTGTGTAAAGTGCTTTAGGGTCGTCGGAATAGTTAAAAGCGCTATATAAGTACAAGCCATTTACCATTTACTATATTTTGCATAATGCCCTCTGCCTTTCTGTCATCACAGCCTTGCCTTCTGAGGACATCAGCCAGTTTTGGTTGAGGTGCTGACGCTGCTCCGCCATGCAGCCTGGCCGACTGGGAGCTATTTACTGACATCTTGTCAGGGAGCTTGTTGAGCGTTTATATTTAAAAACAGAAATGAATAAAGAGCATTTTGCATCCTCATTAAACAGTGCAAATGTAATCCCACACCGGACCCCATTTAGACCGCTTGATGTTGCGTCAGCCATTACTTTTTTTTCTGTTTATATTGCATGTGACGCCACTTTAGAATGACTGGCACAATATTTAAAAGTTTTGTTTGTAAATATTGACTTTAATAAAAGTCAATATTTTTATTGCTCTAAGCTTATCTAAAGGCTACTTCAAACTAAACAGTCATTATTTTCCTGTTATTTTATAACATTTCTATTTCTAAGTATGCATCTGCATAATCTAAACTCTCTGTAAAGTCTACCCGTCTTCTCCTCTTTTTACAACAGTGAAAACAGCTAAGATACGTAAAACATAGAGGCAGAATTAAGCTTTAGCCTTTGAAGGTGAGGGTTAAGATGAGGGGAAAAGGAGAAAATCCAGTTAATAATTAAAGGGTGGTATCAAACCCATTTTAATAAGCCACATTGGCCTCCATATATGGGCCAAACATGTTTAAAGCTAATCAATGACGACTACCTCAGCACAAAAATCATAGAAAATTATTTAAAAGCAAGTGGCCTCACCAAAACCGAGCGGTTGTCCACCTATCCGAACCATCCTCCAGAGCTCTCCGGAGGAGCTGGTGAACAGAAGATCAGCAGGAAATCTAGAACAAAGTTATATTCCTTTAGTATAAATTAAGTAACAATGTTAAAATGTGCAGAAACAGAAATGAACACTCTGCTGGTAACAGTTCAATGTAGAAACAATATGAAGACTTCACGAAATAAGACCACATGATAATAAACAAATTAATTTCTGATTATTTCCCCAGGGTGCCCTTTATTTGCTTAAAAAGGTTTTACACACGGGGTTCGGTGAGCGAGCCCTTACCGTCTCTGAGCTTCGGTGTCCATCACCAGTGAAACATATCCATCAATGAGGGAGAAGGAGAAGAACTTGATGCAGTCCAAGTCCTGACCCGCAGACGACTCACTGTCTTCTTTAGGGCTAAAGATACGTTCAGCATGACAAAGACAGTTTAGATTTCTATTAGATATACATGTGCATCTCCATAAATAAGAATAACACTGAAAAGTACATTTATGTTAGAGATTAAATGTAAAAAAATAAATAAAGTGATACTCATACTCTACCGTTTTTTTACACCAGAACGATAAAATTCTAGTATTTTTTTTTCAGTTTTGATGATTATGACTCACAGATGATGAAAACTCAACATTACATTTCTAAAAAACAAAAACATTACACAATTTCAAACCAATGAGGTCAGCTTTTAAATTAATTATAACCTGAAATAATTAAAGGGGACTGCAGACACTAATACAGACTTTCTGCTCAAGGATCTAACCCACAGGTGTCAAGCTCCAGTCCTTGAGGGCCGGTGATCTTTATATGTGTCCCTGGTCCAACAGACCTGAATCAAACGGCTAATTTACCTCCTCGGTCTGCAACAAACCTCTCCAGAGCCGTGCTAACGACCTGATTATTTGACTCAGGCCTGATGAAGCAGAGACACATTTAAAAGTTGCAGGACCCCAGACCTCAGGACCTTTTACTTGACCTTTTACTGTCTGAGCTAATAAAGCAATGAGATTCTCTGCTGCCATCTTGTGCTTCAGAGCAATACTGCAGTGGTGTGCAGAAGTTTGATCTCACCTGTTGGAATAAAAGAGGACATCGATGAGCGTGGTGGCGATGGACGGCAGCGTGTCCGGGTCCAGAGACATGACACAGAACTGGTTCTGTGGGATTAGCACCGGGTGAACTGTAGGTTGGATGGCTGGAGAAACGGCAAACACAACAACACCTTAAAATTCGGATTTGCTTGTAGTTGGTCGAGGACAATATTCAAGTCAAAATTTTAAAAAGGCGAATGATCTGTTCATGAACACGTTTACTCAAAGAAAAAGAAAAAATCCCTTTTTTGTAGTTTTGGAAGAATCACTTTAAATGGTAAATGGACTTTAAAGACTGGTGTTTAAAAATAAATAGATACATAATAATAATAATAATAATAATAATAATAAAAACAGTTTCAATTTGACCTTTTAAAGGCGCATAGCCACGTTATTTGACTTATTAAAATATATACGTCAGTAGCTCACTCTGGTTGCATACAAAGTTTTTATGAAAGATTATCACTTCCTACTGGTGTAGCAGTTGTTATTTTGGTGTTTTAACAGAAGTACGTACTACGCATGCACAGCAGGGGTTAAAACAAGGAAACGGCTAACGGCTATCTCCAGGCGAAACAATGAAGAATGGTCCAAGATCCAGTGGAAAAAGAAGAAAAAAAACATATTCTAAGAGGGAAAAGACTGGAATGTTGCTGGGAATACAGTATGACCATTGATGTTCACTGAAGCAGACGCTAAACCTGCCGATGGCTCAGATGTGACGCAGAGTTGACTGACGTGAGTAAATCGTCTGATGTGAGACTCTTAAAGTTACTGTTAGATCGGCTTATTTAATTAATAACGGCTGGTCTTCATTCATGCCGAGCTGCTGCTTTGCTGCGAGGCATTTCAGAGCGTCAGGCTCAGTCCGGCATTATTTAGTTTTGATTTATTAACTAAGCAAACTGACATTATGAAAGCTCTGCGATACTGTTGCTAGATGGTCTTTTTTTAAGGATATAATGTGGCTATATACCTTTTTTTAAAAAAAGTCATCCATTTGTTTGAGATGTATTTTCCCACTCAGAGAAGTCTGTTAAATGGTTGAAAGTTAAGAGAATTCATACTGAAACCTTCTTTGCCGTTCTTTTGGAGGCCGTTGGTAAAGTCCTTACAACCCACAGACATGTACTCTCCTTCAACCTCCTTGAAAATGTTGAACTCCTCCTCCAGAGTGCTGACAACAACTGACAGGTCTTTCTCTCTCACCTGCACAACAAGCATTAGGAACATAAAGAAATATTTAAAAATACACTGCTAGAATAATGATAAAACAGTAGTATTTAAACTGTAGACATCCCTGTTAAAAAGGTGTTTTTGCAACGTAAAAAGGAGACCATAACAATAATATTAAAAAATATTTTCTACATTTAGATATTTATTCTGAAAAAAAAAACTGTTAAGAGGGGAAACTCAAAGTTAAAAGGTGCAATAACCTTTTTGCATAAATGTGCAAATTCTCTAATATTTTAATCAAGTACCTTCTGTTTATTTCCCTTTTGTTCCACACCTTTTATCAAATATACTGAATCTGATTAACCTGACATCAGCTTTTTGCTTGCTTAGCATCCTTTATCTAAGACATTGTTTGCAGAGAGGTTACAAAGGGTCTAAGTTACAAAGACAAGGCAGCAAGGTATTTAGAAAAAGCTAAAATATACAAGATGTCTTTAAGTTAGTTTACAATTTTGTGTTTGAACCATAATTCTATATACTTTTGGGTCATAGTTTTGATGTCTGCAATGTAGAAATGTCATAAAAACAAGATCTCTCTTTTACATACTGCTGCCATTCTTAACTTCTCCAATGTCAAATTCCTTGTTTGTACCCACAAGCTTGGCAAATAAAGTTCATTCTGATGCCACTATCTATGTGGTTCCACAAGTCAAGGGTAAGGAGTAAAGTTGGGCCTTTTCAAACCCTTTCTTCTAAAGAAAGCAGCCAGACCTGACAAAAATCTCAACAACAAAGAACCTTGTGGGAGATTGTGTTATGCTCTGACCATACTTAAACAGTTTGTGGAAAACTTTTCCAAACATACGTTTGTCACAAAAGCGGCAACGAATATCCCTGAATGAACACCGTGCCCACAGAGAAACATTGGGGAGTCAGCATCATGCACTGGGGTTTCTTTTATTCAGATGGAACTTGTTTATTTTACTTTTGGGTGAACACATCAAGTCCAAGTCCAAGCGTAGATCCAAATCATAACACATAGAAATACATGAAGAGGACTTTGCACCATAGAGCGGACAAACACTACCATGGTGTGGAATACTGAAAGACTCCAACCAAAATCCAAAGTCTGAATGATGAAATTAAATTAAATCAAAAGGTGCTTCAACAACGTATTCATTTAAAGGTGTGCACACATATGAAACTATCCGTCCCATTTTTCCATTTTCACAGGTTGAAATAAACAGAATAAATATCACATTTGCAGACAAAGTTTTGAATTTATTGAGCATGCTCTAATTTTTTTTTACGTCACAAAAAAAACTGCCCTTTTAGCAGGGGTGTGCATACTTTTGAGTATCAGTATGTACGTATAAATACATCTGCAAGCTATGTAACAGTTGCATATATGAACTTAGATGTTTTAAAGCACAGAGAAGGCCATCATCAAACTGCTCAGTCAGTAAGTCAACCATTAATATTCTCGCTGACGCAACGCTTTGCCAGGCGGTTAAACATTTTTGCTCATTTACCTTTTGACAGGTAATACATCAACCAATTTTCCGGTGCCGTCAGCTCCGTCAGGGATTACTTTATGAACTCAAAGCACTGGTCAGTGGACAAAATACAAACTTTTTATATTTTTGTCCGGTGTCTTTTGTGTCCAGGTGAGAAGAATTTCAACACATTTCCGGAAATGTTTTAATTTTGACAGGACTTCTGAGAGCTGACACATGTGAAGTGAAGTCAAGCGTCTGAAAAACAAAGAACAAGACAAGGGCACTGACCAGGATGAAGTCAGTCTGATATGTGGAGAGCATGAAGACGGAGACGTGCTGCTGGGCGAGCGGGGCGATGACCGATTTGGCGATCTTGGTCACGCCAACAGCCTGCGAGCTGCTGGAGGCGTTGCCATTGGAGGCAACGTTGAGGGGTCGCCAGATGGAGCCCTCGACCTGGAGGTGCTCAGAGGGCGGCAGCTCTGGAAAGTAGCAAGGGAGGAAAGGTTACTCTAAGCCAAATCACGAACAACATGGCCCTTTGTTTCCACAAGACCAATTTCAAGATGATAAATTAAGAACAGTTTGTTTTTGTTTTTACCATAGCCTATGAGATAGATGGAAGTAGCGTTCCTGTGTTCAGTAATGACAGCATTGCACAAATGCCTTACACCTCCATTCTTTATTATGTCAAGTAGGGGGCAACTCACTGGGTTGCAAAAGAAAAGAAGCCAGCCACTACCACCCACCTTAACTTTTATTTAACAAGGCGTGATTCCCACTTTGTGAAAGACAGCTCAATTTAGATTAAACATATTAGGTTAATTTACTGTACAGGACAGCCAATCAGGCCTACATGTCCTACCATCCAGCCTTTTAGATGATTTAACTTGATAAACTGGTTGATAATTGAAGCGGCTCTACGGAGATCATTAGCGGAACAGGCACTGATCGATACTCCAAGCTGCTCATTAACGTTGTGCCATAGCACTAAATGAGCATTCAGGAAGTAGGAGACAAACGTACAGCTGGGCTGCACTATGTCAAATCTAGGATCCAGACATGGGATCTGACTCGTAGAAAAGACTACAAAAGTCCCAGCATATCCGCGTTTAATTCAGACATTTCTACGGAAAATTCCATTCATACAACTAGGAAGACTGTGCTGTCTTTTTAGTGATAGAAATGTGCTGCACTGAAACTCCTCCTGCAGTCACAACTCCAAGCTTTTGCAAATATTACATTATATTGGTTAGACCGGAAACTGGGCAAAGCCACACAAAACCATCACCATCACTTCTAACATCCCTTGTATCGCTCCATTAATTCCATTTCAGCAGGAAAACAGACAAGCTTCTGAATGAAATGCATAGGACGAAAAGTCACAACAAAAGGAGGACAGTCATCTTAACCTAAGAACTAGTATGGTGGTGCGGTACAATGGGGGTCCCATGTACGAAGGATATTAGCCTTTGATGCAGCCCGTATAGGGTTCGATTCCTGACCTTTCCTCTCCGTCCTTCTGTCTATATCCTCTCTGAATACTATGAGTAAAGGACACCGATATCACAAGACTAAACAAAAAGAACTAGCAAAGGGACCTCCAGTAACCGGGTATACTAGGAATTTGACTAACGACAATTCATGAGAAATTGCCAAAGGATAATAAAGGAACCTAATCTGGATGTTATGCTATCCATTTTCTATCTTCTTGGTACATTACCAGGCAGCTTTCTGTTCCCTGTTTTTACCACTACATCTTCCCCACCTTCCATCTTTCCCTTTAGGGTGGATGGACTAAAAGGAGTCCAGGCCTGAGGGCAGAAGGACCACACTATTTATATCACAAAGGCAGTACAAGGTTGCAAAATGAGACCCAATACCGGTAAGAAGTATTTTTTCTGCTCTGGCACTTTACTAGGTCATAAGAGAAATTTTTTTTGGAGGCAAACCTTAATAATGTAACAGACATGAAAGAAAAGGAAAAGATCAATCGGGCATGGCAGGAAAATAACATCTAATTAAAAGACATTTTTAAATACAGATCTGCATGATAGTAGCATGCTACAAAAGTAAACTATACCTTGTATTACTTGCACAAATAAAAGTCAAATTGACACTTTTTCTATTAAATTGGGCCACAATATTGTTTTAGTGTTTGAACGATTTAGATGCATTAGTAGAGCTTTCCGAGTTATCTAAAATTTTAGCTTCATCTAAACCTTCAACCTGTATGTTAGACTCAATCCCAACCAAGTTATTAAAGTAAGTATTCCCTTTGATTAATGCCTCCATTTTTAGATATGGTTGATGTATCCTTAGTGAATGGATATGTACCACAGGCTTTTAAAGTCGCTCTTATTAAACCTTTACTTAACAAACCATCTCTTAATCAAGATGACTTATAAACTACAGACCTATATCTAATCTTTTTTTCCTATCTAAAATTCTTGAGAAAGTAGTTGCTAATCAAGTATGTGAACATTTACAAAGTAATAACCTACTTGAGGAGTTTCAGTCAGGCTTCAGAGCTCATCAGAGCACTTTCCTTTTTGACAAAGCTTATAGTTAGAGTGGCTCATGTTACCCTGAGCTATCTCTATAGTTGTGCTGTGATAGGCCTAGGCTGCTGGAGGACATCAGGGTCTAATTTTCTCACTCTACTGATTTCTACTGTTCTTCATTCTACGGTTCTCCAGTTTTGCATTGTATTACATTGAAATGACTGTCGTCATTTCAGCTTTTAACTTTTTGCTCTCTCTCTTTTTCTTCATAGTAGGTACACCTGGTCTGGCGTTCTGTTAACTTTGACATCATCCAGAGAAGACGGCTCACCCGTTACTCCCATCTAATGTAGAACAGATTACTAGATCAATGTGTGCTTCTGTGCTTTTTGTCTCTCTTGTTGTGTCTCTGCTCTGTCTTCTGTAACCCCAGTCGGTCGAGGCAGATGACCGTTCATACTGAGCCCGGTTCTGCCGGAGGTTTTTTTTCCCCGTTAATGGGTGGTTTTTCTTCCCACTGTCGCTTCATGCTTGCTCAGTATGAGGGATTGCAGCAAAGCCATGTACAATGCAGACGACTCTCCCTGTGGCTCTACGGTTCCCCAGGAGTGAATGCTGCTTGTCGGGACTTTGATGCAATCAACTGGTTTCCTTATATAGGACATTTTGACCAATCTGTATAATCTGACCCAATCTGTATAATATGATTGAACTTGATTTTGTAAAGTGCCTTGAGATGACATGTTTCATGATTTGGCGCTATATAAATAAAATTGAATTGAATTGAATTGAATTGAAACAGCTCTGGTGAAGGTCACTAATGATATTCTCATGGCCTCAGATAATGGACTTGTGTCTATACTTGTCCTGTTAGATCTCAGTGCTGCATTTGACACAGTTGATCACAATATTCTCCTACAAAGACTTGAGCATACTGTAGGGATTAAGGGGAAAGCATTAGGCTGGTTTAAATCTTATCTGTCGGACAGATTCCAGTTTGTTCATGTTAATAATAAATCTTCTTCAAACTCTAGGGTCACTTGTGGAGTACCACAGGGTTCAGTCCTTGGACCAATTCTCTTTACTATATATATGTTTCCGACTGGCAAAATTATCAGACAGCATGGGATTAATTTCCACTGTTATGCTGCTATAGGCTTAGGCTACTGGAGGACATCAGGGTCTATTTCTCTCACTCTGCTGAGTTCTCCTACTGTTCTCCACTTTGCATTGTTTGTTGTTATTTCAACATAAAATGTTTTGTTCTCTGTCAAAGTCAAATGATTGAATTTGACTTTGTAAAGTGCCTCGAGATGACTTGTGTTGTGAATTGGCGCTACATGAATAAAATTGAATTGAAAAGCAGTGTACAGAATTAAAAACATATTTTAAAAGATTAGAATAACCCAACTGTTTGTTTAACAGTTACTGCTGGTCAACCAGGAAGATTCGGTTTGGCCCAGCCTTACTGAAAAAATTATCCAACAGCATTCTACTGTAAATGCCCCTCTTTCTATCCTCTCCTTCAAAGAGCCTCTGCTCTAGTTGGCATAATGTGTCACAGACAGCGCCTTGTGGCTTCTACGTACACCAACTCTTAGCTCCTAAAATAGGCACTCAGAACAAGAAAACCCTGAAGGCAAACATGCTTTCAACATCTGCATCTGTGTTAAAGGATGGGGCGATAACTAATAGAAAGATACAAGTGTCTAAACAGAACATCTAAATGTCGATTACAGCTGCTGTCCTACACTTTGTGCATTCAAGAGGTAAAATAGTAAAAGATGCTTAAAGCATAAATCAGTAATTTTGAGGGGAAAAAAGTAGATAGCACTGTCTGATGTGATTGATCTCAGTGTCCTTCAGGAAATGTTTTTGAGAAAAGGAGGCAGAAATAAAAACAAGACTTTCCTTCACTTTGCTTCCAATGGTTGTTTTTACTCACGCATAACAAGTTCTTGCAAATGTTTTTCCAAGTAATATCAAGAAAGCTAAAACTCTGGCTTTGTCATTGATTTTCCCATAGAAATACTTAAGGGTCCAGCGAATATGACTCCTGACATCATTTTTGACAGAGATATGCAACTCTAAAATAGGAATCTATTGTACAATTAAATTATCTAATAAAGATGTGTACTACAATGTCTAAGAAAAAAAATAATTCTTACAAAACACAAAAAACTTACTTTCATGTGAAATAAAAAGTAATAACTGCCTAGCTGAAACACTATAAGCTAAAATTATCACAAACATTTTCGTAACTCTTATTTCTACAATGGAATATTTTCATATAATCCAAATAACAGCAAATGTTAAGTTTTATATATAAAATCTATTATTCTAAGTCCAAGACACAAACCAGAGAGAAGAAGGGGACAAATGGCACAAAGATATTACTCTTGCATACAAAAACTCCAACAGTTTGTGATTAATCATTTCATCATTCTTCTTTACTCATCAATGATTTAAGCACAACAAAAGCTGTTGCATTCCTTGTCATTCTCACTCAAATGTGTTTTGAAGGGACAGAAATTGCAATGTGATGAGAACCAGCTCAACACAAAACTTCTGCGTCATCTCTAGTGGCTTTAGAAATTGTTTTCAGAGGCAATATATGACAGAGGAGCATAGCAAAAGTTTAAAGGTTAATTCTTTTTTTTTCTTTCCCATACATGCCCTTACAACTGCCTGATGTGTAAAATGAGTTTTCCTTCCTCTATTTACCGCAGTTGCCTCTATATGCTCCATTAGTCACTACATGACAGAGTGGTTTGGGTTGTGTGCGTAGGGGTGTGATAAAATATACAAATTCTGCCCTAGGTGAAACCTCTGAGGATATTTCTAGAGTTCTGCACTCAAGTTCTTGTGAAATATGAAATGACATTTCTCAGTTTTTGTGTCACTGGCCTAAACATGCTGGTAGAACTAGAGCTGATACTATGATTTTTGGCAGAAGCAGTCATTTGTTACTGTGGTGAATTACAGGCAGGCTGAAGTTACCACGGGTGGCTTTTAAAACCCTCCGTAGGGTGCTAGTTTGTTAAGTTTTCACAATATTCCACATACAGTATATTTTATTGGAATCTTATGTGAAAGACCAACACAAAGTGGTATACAATTGTGAAGTAGAAAGAAAATGATACATGATTAAACATTTTTTTTTTTACAAATAAATAAAACTAAAACAAAGTGTGATGTGCAAATGTATTAGGCCCCTTTTTCTCTATAGACAACAACTCCCCAACTTTTAAATCCTCCACAATGGAGTCGCCGGCATATAAATCCTCGCTTGACTATCTGAAATACAAGCTGGAGATTTTTGCTGTCATTACTTTGGTGTGGCATCGTCACAGTGATAATGTTACAAACAAGAGCGTTTAACATGATCACTCAATAACTTTCAGCTGCCTTGCTTTATTTTACATATTACTCAATTTTAGTTAAAATTAAAATTTATAGAACTATTGTGAGCTACAACC
The DNA here is from genome assembly GCA_037039145.1 of Fundulus diaphanus. Taxonomy (NCBI): domain Eukaryota; kingdom Metazoa; phylum Chordata; class Actinopteri; order Cyprinodontiformes; family Fundulidae; genus Fundulus; species Fundulus diaphanus. Next base: position 10,379,697 of record CM073127.1, on the reverse strand, counting down.
CTGATCAGAATTACAAGGGGAATGTCGTCAAAATGATTATTTAGGCCCTTTAGGGAGCCACATAGATGAAATTCCTCCAGGTAGTCCAGTTTGTTCCCAAAGCCTAAAACTATGCATGTTAGTTAAGTGCCAATTCTAAATGGGCTTTATTTGTACATACATTTAGGGATGGTACTTTTCACATTTGAACCGATACGGTAGAGAAACCCGGAACCTGGAAATCGATACCAGTACTTAACAGTACCTATTTTCAGTACTTTTGTGTGTTTATGAGGTAATAAATGTTAGTTTATTAATAACAACTCTAAATCTTTCAATTTAACATATTTATTTCTCAATATATAAACTTGTTTGGATCCAGAAATGAACCTAATTGATTAATTTATGAATTTTAATACATTGTCTGACTCCACAGCACATAAAACAAATGTTTACCAAAACAACAGTTATCAGAGGCACAGAGTGAACGAGGTGAATAAGGGATTGAAGCTGTTTGTGAATAAAATTCTGGGAATTGTTTTAGTACAACAGTACATTAAAATAATATTTTATCCGGCTTTGTAAAGCGGGGTGGGATACATTTGCAATGAGTGAACAGAGGCTCTCCTCTCTGCTCTGACCGCAGTTACAGGACAAGGCAGCAGCTGTCTGTCTGCCTGTGTGAGACAGCACTAAGTGTGAAGAAGCTCACCGCTGCTGCCTCAAGACAACAACTGCAGAACCATTAATGCTTTCATGGGAAGTCAGCAATAACAGAAGAAAATAGCTGGTTCGCCAGTTGCCTTTTTAAAAAAAGGTTGCTGGATGGGTTTGAAAAGTCGCTAAATATAGTGAGAAATTCACTAAATTGGCAGCTGTGATCAGATGCTTCCTCAGATTAGAAGTATTCCCGCCGCTGGTCTTGCACTTCTCACAAATATTGCAGCGAGCGTAATATGTAGCGCATTTTGGAAAGTAGCTCCACTTTCCAAAAATGCGCTTTCGACTGCTTTTTATCAGCCATGCTTGCTTTCTTTACTGGACCAGCGGCTACTGGCGTCATCACGCTCCTGTGCGTGCTATGCTGTGTTCATGTTCGCCTTGAAAAATCGGCCACTCTTCTACTCCCCCAGTGTTCCAGTGATGCGTTTAGATACCGAAACATGGTACCGTTTGATTTTACGTGAATCGGTACCCGGTAGTACCGACGGGATTCCGTCAATCTCTATAAAAGTACTGAATTTGGTACCCATCCCTACATACATAAGTGTATTTTACCTTTAAATCCTTCTTCATCAAGGACAACTGTGTAGTTTTCAGGTGTTTCTGTCAGGCTAAAAAACTTGCATCTGAAATAGAGAAAGGAAGAAAAAACAAAAACATGAAATGTGGTGTATTTGCAACCAACTAAAGGGGGTTCAGTTTTATATCCAACAGGTCTAACAAATGTATTTTGTTTCAAATCATTTTTTATCAGGCACTTTGACTGTCAACTGCAACAGTGACTCGACAAGATGGATGTCACTGTTGAATTTATTGAATGACCAAATAACAAAATTATCTGCTGGACTGAGAACTATTATTTTAGTCCCAAAACATTTAAAGCAATAGTAACTTTAATCCTGTCAAAGCAGTTTGATTTCTAACCTTGGTAATAATAATAATACACAAACTGGATTGAATTGACTTATTCGTTGTGATTTGGCGCGGTATGAATAAACTATATTCAACAGAATTATAATCACTCCAACAATGTTACAGATGAGAAACTCATAACATTTTGATCTTAAAAGTAAGCAGAATGCAAATAAGGTTGAAAATTCATTTTTCATCAAGTGGCCAGAGCTGATAAGGGCTGCATGTTCAGCAGATCATACAGTAAATAAAATTCCATCCATCCATCCATCCATCCATCAAAAGTAGCAAAAAAAAAAAAACGAAAACTTAAACTTTTCTAAATTTTAATCGGGAGATCAGACCTTAAAGAAAATCGGAAATCAGTCTAGGCTTCTGAAACCTAAACATTGCACCTCAGATAATTTTTCTCCATTCAACTGTATGAAAAAAAAGAAAGCAGTCTGTGTGAAAGGCCAACAATCTGAGAGTCAAGTGTCCTACTAGGCTGATTACAATGCACTATAGCAAAGTTCTACAGACACACTAGATTGTAATTCTGTAAAAAACACACAAAAAATCAAATATGATAATTATTTCATTAAGATCTTGGTATAATACTGTATGTCAAAATTTTAATAGGGAGGTGAAAACTCTTCTTTCAATGGACTCCTAGATTTAATACAAACTACTTAATCCTATAACACCCTTTTATTAGTCTAAGAAACGTATATATTTCATACTCATCTCAAATACACTGATCAGCCAGTAGTATACCCTGTCACCTTGGCAATCCATACATACACATTATAGATGCTGCATGTTGCAGTCGGACGTGTTGGACCTGTCTGACACTTGCTCCATGTTGCTGTGTTTGCTCATCACCAGCTGCTGTGTGTGCTCTGCGCAACCTCAGTTGCAAACATAGAAGTGACTAGATTGCCATAACTGTATTGCTGTTCATGATATTAATAAAAAAAGAAATGACTGGATCAGAATGCTGGATCGGCATCAATCATCCGATATCAGATCCAGCTAATTAATCAATATCGGAGCCGATATCCGATCCGGGTATCAGATCGGTGGATACTTGCCCAGCTTTATTTGTCACAGTTCTAGTTGATTAAAACCTTGTGACTACTGCTTTGATTCTACATAAAGCCAAGTTTAGGCAGGCAGCTGTCTTATTGTAACCTTTTTCATGACTTAAGAAACTATCTCAGTCAATTTGCAAAGTGAGGCACCAAGATAGCAAGGATTTTAATCTGTGAATGAAAAAAAACAAACATTCACATCTTTAGGGCAGAAGTTTCTTCCAGAGGAAGTATCACATTTTTCTGTTTCATGATATCCCTGTGAGGATACACCTTCCTCCTCAGCAAATCAGGCTGCAAAACCTATTAGAGCAGAGGCCTGAGTGCAACTGCAAAAGTCCCTGAGTCAGCAAAGAGCAATCCCTGCCATGGGATTGGACAATGACACCACCGAGACAAAGAGGGAAAGACACAGAGAGAAAACACTGCAACAGTAACTGGCTGTGGTGCGAGCAGGCTCCACCAGCCCATTGTCTTTCAAAGCCCTTCTTGTTTCCTGCTGAATCTTCACCTTCCGCAGCTCGCAGTTTCCTGCAGGTGCAGCGACATTGTATGCGCAAGTGAAGCACAGCAAAGTATTGTCAACGTGTCAACCTTTGGTTGTGCATTTTTGGTTTCCTGTTTGCAAAACACAGATCAGGTAGATAAGAGGGGCATCAGCTGATTTCTGATGACAGAGGGGAACGCAGCGAAACTATATGCCTTGCATCACTTTCGTGGACTGAAATCTTCTAAATTTCTTTAAAGGATCGCATTTACTTACCATCAGTATTAGCTATGCGTAGTAAATAATAAAAATGTATTTATTATTTACTACGCATATAAAAAAAATATTTGATAGTAAATTAAAAAAAAGACAAAATCAATTAAATTTGTCTGATTACAATTGGAATATTATATCTGCTAAGGTTTGGTCATGTGTGAAATGGGACTCATGGGCGGTTGATTTAAACACACAAGGTTACTTTTATGGCTGTAGCTCACGCTGTAAAAAGGATCAACCTAACAATTAATGTGATTATATCTATTCCAAGAAGAAATATATCAATGGCTGTTAAGAAATAACTGTTTTAAACTAAATGTGGTGACACAATAGTTACTGCACATCCCCCTTTTAATAATAGGACTGCACTTCCTCTTTCCCTCTAATATTTCACAGAGAAATGGATCTTTGGTCATTTCTCTCTAGATCACACAGCGTCCTCAGTTCTCTCACTTTCTCAGCTCACCGTTCAGGTTCTCTTTAGGATTTAGGTAAGGAACAGGTTCCATTTATATTTCAAAGACTTTATGTTGCCATTGCACTCCAGAAAGGCTTGCAGGGCTTTGTGGAGGCGTAACAATCCTACATATTCTCCACCACACTTAACGGTCGGCATGATTAGCTTTTCCACACATTCATTCTGTGAATATGTGAACAATGCCATGCCCAAAAACTCAATCTCAATCTCCTTTGTCCAAAGCTTACACCATCTGATTGTTGTTATTAAAGACTTGGAGACCCTCAGACACCACGAAGTTCTCCAAGAGAGCTGTTGAAGATTTCTGGTGTTTTTACTTCCACCTCTGATGCTTCTCACTGTGGATAGTTACCATATAAATGTGGGCCATTTTCCAGTAGCTAAGAGAAAAGTCCCTTTGTGTCAAAAGGTTTTTCTCTCACCAGTATTTTCTCAAGTGTGTTGGGTCTTCTCAAGTTGATTTTTGGTAGATGTTCAATTGGCCTTTGCTTTTCTTTTTGGTCTGCAGTGGTTTTGGCCTCGTCTCTCTCCCATGGATGTAGGTTTTTTTTGCCCGGTCTCTTTCTTAATGTTAAATGATGAACAATGATCTCAACTGAGGCGAGTCTCTAATGTAAAAACAGCACTTGAATGCACAGCCCCAGTGTGATTCGTGTTGGTAATGGGCTGTAAAAGATAAGCTCCTTCCTCTGATTCAGGAAGGAAAATAAATAAAAAAGATTAAAAAACCAGCAGGTAGCGAGAGAGCGGAGATGAAAACCAAAGCACACAAGACTTTGGTTTTGTTTGGTTTGATCCAGCTCCATAACGCAACGGACTGCAGCAGCGGTTATTGGCCGAGGGCTGGTGGTGGTGTGGGGGTTCAACCGAAGCTCCAGCTGAAAAGACAGTAGCCCCATTTACACTACCCTTGTTAAACTAATCCATGCCGAGCTCGGACCGAGCTTGGATCAGTTAACCAAGCCGAGCTTGGTTCTTCCTCGCCTCCTAGTGACGATCTGCGGTACTACTGCTCTCTAGGATTGAAGGAGGGACTGAAGCAAATCAAAATGGCGGCGCCCGTAACATTCAGGAAGTTATGCTTGGTTATAATTGCTTTTTGCGGAGAGTCAGGCGAAGAAGACAACCTTTGGTGCAATTACTTGACGGAGTCGGCTTTTGGGACGTGGATAAGACAAACAAACGTCTAATCAGGGCTTAGAGATGCAGGAAACAACGAAAGATGTTGAGGTTCATCACACTGCTAAGCAGAATCATCACTGGAAACCGCGTGGCACGGTAAGGAAGCTAGTATTTTTATGAATGTCTGAAACCGCAAAACTAGTCAGCTGACTGTAAGGAGATGACGCGGTCTGCTCATGCGCTCTTTGTTATCAGAGAACCGAGCCAAGGAAAAACCGGGCCGAGCCCGTACCTCGAACTGGTCTAGATTTAGCGCGGTCCGGTTGTGTCTGGCACAGTCCAGTTCAGTTTGCGATCCATTTACACTCGAAAGTTATCTCAGTCACCGAGCTCGGACTGGTCTCGGCACGGTTAAAAAAAGGGTCGTGTAAACGGGGTAATAGTAAGAGAGGAGAAAGCCACTGCAAAGTAGAAGTAATAAAACTTGGGCGACCCACTTTCAGATAATGGACATGTTTTCTAATAACTTCTATATCTACTAAGCATGAGATTCTCCCATATATGTTTGGCTGATTTGTTTTAGATTTTTTTTATAAACTCAAAAAACAAAGCAGCTTGTTTGAGGTGTTGTCTTAAAATATAAAAAACTCACAAAGCCCTGACGTCAACTTTTGGGCTTGCGGGGTTCTCACCAGGACATTTTGACGGTAAATAATGGCACCGGGGCGCTGCGTGGCGCAACTCGAAGGGGGAGCTCGGACCGTCAAGCTAATAACAGTTAGCGTTAGCTTATGTTGTCCGGGACGTTTACAACTTCACCGATGCAGATACGGGAGATTTTCTGACCTTTCTATGTCGCTCTCAAACATCTGTGTCGTAAATTTAGCTTAGCGTGTAGCACCGTTCAGCGTTTTCTTGTCTGTCTGCCTGGGAAAGTTCCTCCAAACAACACCTTTGTGTTCATCTTGTCTACAAAGAGGGTTGCATGTTTTCTGGCCATTCTCCATGTGTCAGCAGACTTTAAAACTTCCAGGAGCGGCTCATGTCCGGGGGTTCAGGTGTGCGGCTGCAGGGAGGAGACGGGAGAGTCTGTGCGCTTCTGCCGGAGGAAGTAAGATGTTGTGAAATCAGCCAACAGGAAAATAACGTAAGATCAGACTCTAAGGCTGATCTAAGGCCACAATAAATGTATGGTGCTGTTGGAGTCACCCCTCCCAAGTGACTGTTCTCATAGCGGGGGAGCACTGTATTAAACAAATACCTGGCCATGCTACAATCGCTCCCTTTAGTTCCATAAGGGTTTTATACACCCATGGGATATTAATGTTTGTGCTGTCCGGTCCACTCATTACGACCAAATAGAGCTTAAAGGTCTTTTTAAATTAGCGCCAAATGTCCACTAGCATAGCACTATTAGCCTCCCGGATCACTTACTGCTTAAATATTACTATTGTTTGCTGGTGAAGATTCTCAGTCATTCAGGTCATGGTCATTCCAAAAAAGTTAAAAAACAAATACAGCTTGAAAGAAACGGTGATCTTAGGTTAAGTAGACTTCAGACTTTGAAGAAAGCAAAAGGTTCTCCCTCTCTCTCATTATTTTTATTATACATCTTTTAATCCTAACTGACCTAAAACATCAAATGTTTAATCTGATTTCATGTCAAACCGTATTAAAAACAAAAAAAAATAAACAGTCATGTCTTGTTGTACAGCGTATGCAAGCTTCCAGTTTAGACTATTTGATAATGCTTGCAAGTGTTTGTTGCAAATCATTTCAGATATACATCCTGATATACTTTAACAATTTTGCTTCCAAGAAACACAAGCTTAACGAGTGGAACGGTTTGGGAGCTTTGTTTTAGCCAGTTGATGGGCAGTGTGCAGCAACAGTAGGGAGGGACAGCGCTGAATTACTCTATTATACACAGAGCTGGAGGAAACTCTGTTCACTGACCCTTTCTTTAAGTCATCCTAAATCTCTGCTTTATTTCTTTTTTTTCTTCTCGATCCACTGTATATATGTGGACGCACTGTATATACCTCATGCACCTTTTCCTCCGTTTGGCACCTTCTTTTGATTATTGAGCCGATGTGACACGGGAATTTCTCCACTGTGAGATCAATAAAGTCTATCTTATCTTATCTTCGCTGGCTATTAATAAAACTGCCTTGGAGCTTTAGGAAGAGTATGGCAGAAAACGTTTCTCTTTCGAAAACGCAACTTTTTTTAAACCCCCGCTATACCTTTACACCGCTAACCACCTCCTGCCTAATTGTTACAAGAGAATACATACACATTTTTCATCAAAGTTGGTCAGTGAGCACATGAAGTGGAGCGAGAGCCCAAACTTCAGATGATCACTGAAGCAGAAAAGTTGAAAACTGGGTTTCTGGCTCGGCTGACGCATTGTTCCGAGCCGTGCTCTTGTTATTTAACAGCCAAGAGAAGAAAGGAGAACTGTGGTGCCTGCAGGGCTGCAACCACAAAGCAGACTGACCAACATACTGAGCTCTGATAATAACCCAACTATGAGGACAAAGCAAGAGTACAAGCAAAGCGTTTGAGAATGCGTAATGAATGTTTTGACGGACTTTGAAAAGGATTAGATCCATCCTTCTTCATTTTTTTAAATTTTACTGGCAGAGCAAATACGGTCCACATGCTGGTTTAATCCTCAGTCTGTGCCAAAATTCTACTTGTAATAGATGTTTGAAGGGAAAAAAAACAAAACTATAATGTAATAATATGAAGTTTGCAATGCTGCAAGTGATCCGCTCATTAAAATTCCCCTCAGAACGGCTGTCAAGTCCAGTGTTCAGGCCAGAGAGCTGTTCTTTGATGAATAGAGGAGAGTCTGAAAGGAGGAGGAAGGAGGGGGAGGCACTCAGGCCAAATCATGTTTGTTTTTGTCCAACTTTCTCCAGCACTCCTCCCTTGGAATCACACGTGGTTTCATGGTGAGGAGAAAAAAAAACCCGAGTACAGAATAAGAACAAGAAAAACAAAGTAAAGCACATCTGCCCTGCAAGCATTACGTTGTGACGTCAAAGCAAGAACAACAAGACGGTAGAAGAGAGAGGGAGAAAAATGAGTCATGTGGAGATCCAAGAAAGTGGGCCTGAATGACTTTACTGGTTATTTCTGGGCCCATGCATTTGGTCCGGTTTTATGAAAACTTTTAAGTAAAAAATCCACTGCTTCATCATGTTGTGTTTTTTACATAAACAGAAATGTATAGCAGGATGCCAGTTTTCAGAAACAGGGCTACTCTAATAACAGTAATGCCTTTGTTTCCACGTCTTGAGCCTATTTTTTGCAACCGAAAATAATTCTAAACAGTCAAAGTTGTTGTTCTTAAATACAAGGGAAAAGTGTAAAGCTACTTGTTCTGTGCAACACTTCTTTCCATGTCTGTTCACGCCTCGCTGCCCTTTGACTTACAGTATTGAGTAATAAAGTGAGTTTTGACATGTCTGTAATGACAAAACTAGTCAAAAAAGAGTTCACTATGAACTTCTGTGCAGCACTAACAAGTTAAGCAGCCAAATTAGGCATGGGCTTGTTACCGGAACCAAGGTTTTTAAAAAAGTCTTGGTTTCAGAAGCATTTATATTTTTTTTACCTTTCAATTGAGGTTTGCTGCCTTTTTGATGAGTTTCCAGAGTTACTGGAGTTTTCTCTTACTGTAAGGTGAATAGAGTGATGCAGTCCTGCCTCTCCCCCACCCGTTTCTGCCCCCAAAAAAAGATGGCTCAAAGATGGCAGCTACATTTTTTTGTCAGTTTGGAATTATTTTTGGTGGCAGAAAATATGCACAAGATGTGGAAACATTGTTGCACTGCTTTGAAAACTGCACTGCAAAAAGGGAGCTAAAAGTAAGTAAAATGTTCTTGAAATTAGTGTATTTTTCCTCGATTTGAGCAGGTAAACAAGGCTATTCGCCATTGGAATAAGATATTTGCACTTAGAATAAGAACAATTCATTCCCATCATCTTATTTCAAGTGTAGTATATCTAATTATCTTATTTCAAGTGTAGTGTATCTAATAATCTTATTTGTGGGGTAAAATACTCATTCTATTGGCAAAAAAATTTACCTGCTCAAATCAAGGAAAAATGCACTAATTTCACGAACATTTTACTTACTTTTAGTTCCCTTTTTGCAGAGTGACAGCTTGCTGTACATTTCTGTTTATGGGAATGTAACATGATGAAGCAGTGGATTTTTACTTAGAGTTATCATAGGACCGGGCCAAATGCATAGGCACAGAAACAACCAGTGAAATCATTCAGGCCCTCTTCCTTGGATCTCCACAGGCCTTTGTTTTCGCTCTCTTTTACTAGGGGTGTAAAATCACCAGCTTTGTCACGATATGATGTTATATCAACTTGTTTCGATGACGATACCATGTTTGCCGATATGGCAACGTTTGGTATGATTTCTGATCGATGCGATCGATATGATGCAATATCATCCGCCCATCTAACACAATTATTTACACTGACAACGCAAAAAAAATAAAAAATAATATTATTTGACCTTTTTATTTCTACGCTCCTACAGGTATCGGGGACTAAAATGAAAAACAGCATTCTTTTAATTTTAAAACACCGTATTTTTCGGACTATAAGTCTCGTTTTTTTTTTCCATAGTTTGGCAGATCCTGCGACTTATATTCAGGTGCGACTTATATATCAAATTTAAATTGTAATTCATATTGACCAGCATGAACCAAGGAGCAAACATTACCGTCTATAGCCGATAGAGGGCTCTCTAAGCTTGTGAAAACTATCCTGCTGCTCCTGTACCACTTAAAACTTTATTGAAACATTAACTTATAGACAACAAAGACTAAACACATGTTTGTATGTTGTTTCAGTCTACATTCACGCAAGTGCGTGGTGCAGCTCGAAGGGCCCAGGCTGCGATACAACCTTGTTATTAGGCTGTTTGTGAAGCTAATAACAGCCAGGGCTAGCTTACAGGTCTGTTGTCCGGAAGGCTTACAACTTCGCTGATGCACAGGAGCTTTATGTTGCTCTGAAACATCCGTGTTGTACTGTTAGCTTAGCGCCTAGCACCGTTACGCTCACAGTCTAATTTTTTTTTTTTTTTCACAGTCTAATTTCAGCGTAACTTTGACAATTTTTAGTGTGATGGGCCGTTACGAAGAAATGCGCTAGCAAGAACCTTGCTGGTTGGAGTTACTAACTTTTGGAGTTCCCCATTCATCCTCCCAGGTATTTTCCATGTTACTCAGCCAGTTGTGGATGCAGCTGTGTAATTTAATAAATTGACGTACCATATTAAATGTCAAGTTTTAGTCTTGGATTGTGTGAAATGAATGTCCAAATAAATACGTATAGTCTGGTGCGACTTATATATTGGTTTTATCCTCTTTATGACTCGACTTATATTCCGGAGCGATTTATAGTCCGAAAAATACGGTAATAACAAATCACCTATTCACTCATGCCTAAATTTGATATGTATCGATATTCTCGTTTTGCATCGATGGAACTGGATCATTAAACATTGACTCGGTATATAAATATGGATCAATGCATTGTTACACCACGTGTTGTTGTTCGTACTTTGACATTACGTCATCATGTTGCACAGTGGACGTGTTTTACTTTGTTTTTCCTGTTCTTGTTCTGTTTGTTTTCTCCCCACATTCAAAGGGAGGAGTGCTGGAGAAAGTTGGGCAAAAACAGGCTTGATTTGGCCTAAATGCCTCCCCTCCTACTTTCAGGCCTTTCTGGCCTGAACACTGGACTTGACAGCAGCTCTGAGAGGAATTATAATGAGCGGATCCCTTACAGCATTGCAAATTGCATATTTGTAGTTGTTTTTGTTTTATTTTTTTTCCCCTTCAAACATCTATTACAAGAAGAGTTGTGGCACAAACTGATGATTAAACCAGCACGTGGACCATATTCGCCCTGCCAGTAATATCTAAAAACATACAAAATAATGGATCTAATTCTTTTCAAAGTCGGAGAAAACGTTCATTACGCATTCTCAAACGCTTTGCTTGTACTAACTTATTGCTTTGTCCTCAGACTTAGGGGTTACTACCAGAGCTCAGTATTATGTTGGTCATTCTGCTTCGTGGTTGTAGCCCTGCAGGCACCACAGTTCTCCTTTCTTCTGCTTCCGAACCGGATCGCCAAGACCGATTCACAACCATCTGGCCTGAACGGGGAGCCTACTTACCGCGTCCTGTTGCGGAGAAATATCAGTTTTATTAGCGGGTGAGTGTAATTCACCAGCCCGTTCTTGGATATGCTGGTGACCCGGAGTCTGTGATCCAGGATGTGCAAGTCCATGTTTTGTTTTTTTGTTATTTTCCCCCGCTAACGCTCGTCTGTCGGCGCAGAAAACGGCTTTCTAGCCGAGCGCCGTCATTCGGTTGTTAAATATAGCCCCAAGTGGCGAGCACTAACGACGGCTGTGGACCCCGGCGTCTCGCTGGGCTCGTCTCACAGGATGAGAAAAACATCCGACGACAGCAGCCTCCCAGCACACTGCTGTATATTTAAATTACAAGGGACAGCCCCTTGCAGACACGCCCCCTCCTCTTAAAGCTACAGGTCAGCTGCTGTGAGACGATCGCAGCGTTTGGCGTGACAGCGCTCCCCCTGGTGGCAGGGGGAGGCAGGTGCAATAAAGATCCTTTCAAATGAACTAAAACAATGGCCTGCAACCTTTACAGCCTAAAGACCCATTTTGCCTACAGTCCACTTCAATTAAACTCGTTCAGAGCCGCAAATGTTGCCTGACTTTTCGAAAAAAGACAACTTATAATTTTTGATAAAGATCTACTGTAGCAAATATGTTGTCATCGTTAAAGAAACGCCTTTTTATGTCTATTTTGAGGTTTAAAAAATGATGGATGGACGGGATGTTGATATTTGTGGATAACAATGTAAAAAAAATCATAGTTTCCAACATAATGAAAAAATATTGATTTAAAAGTAAAAATTACTGGCACGTTTAGCATCATTCTGTTGTGAACATGAAAAGCAATTTTCCAAGAAAAAACTGCTATAAGCTGCATTTATTATCATTATTACATTTAAATACCATAATAAAATATAATTTGTGGCCAAAGTTATCAAGAGCCACTGTGGAAGGTCCAAAGAGCCACTTGCGGCTCCAGAGCCACAGGTTGCAGACCCCTGAACTAAAACGTTCAATGTCTATATCCTCACACTACTCCCTTTTTATTTGTAGCTACTAGTTGTAGAATTACTTTCGTAACATATCTTACAGAGTCCCAATATTAAACGCTTATCCATATTTGATAAGGGACTTAGAATGACCCAATTAGCTGATGCCACCACTCTCTTTTTAAGAAACAAATACCAAATTGACCAAGCTACGCACTTAGCTAGCTGACCAATTTTTAGCAGCATCAGATTTAAAACAAAACAAAGTGTGGAATCCTCTGTTCGTATGAAAGTGATGATAAAACCCTGTTTGATATTCCTGCTGACTGAGAATTATTTAGGCATTCACATACGGAAGGAAGCGACAAATTAAGCAAGACCAAACTGCTACTGAACACATGGCTTCAAATGGATAACCCAGTCTTTGGGAGAACTTTATTAACTAAAGCTGAAGGATTGTCAAGGTTTGTCTACCCAGCTCTTTCTATCTACGGTCATTATTTAATTTGCACGAACATTGACATTGTTATCAATTTTGCATGGAGGAATACACACCACCATGTGATCTCTCAAACACATTTATTATTTTTTTTATTTTTTTACTTGTCCTGTCCTCATCTCTAAAACTCAGAAAATGAAAAGTCTACCGAACTGAATGAATATGAAAACTTAATAATTCTGGTCAAAGGATAACATGAAATTAACCAATCGTCTTATAAATGGGACACATCATGCAAAATACACATTTTTAGCACTTAAACGTGTATGTGGAGTCTCTAGGAGTGCAGAAAGTAAAAAAAAAAATAATTCAGTCTGTCCAGGTACATTAAATATCTTCTGTCTAGGCTGTATTTTACGATCCGTTCAGTTTTCTCTGAAATAACGAGGAATTCAGACCAAAGCATTGCAGTTCTACTTTATATAGACCACACCTGAATGATTTCAGTCATTCATTAAAAAAACACGTCCCCTTTAACTAATTTTTTGTTACCATTTTGTATTTAGAATTTGATTATTGAAACATTTTATAATATTGGGCTGGAGATTGTTTGTCCAGCTATCATGGTGAACTCCGCTCACAGAAAAACACACCAAAAAGTTTTTGTAAATCTAAATGTTTTACCCTGTTGGGTGAGTAAAAGTAAAACCTACTGATATTTATTTAGAAAAGTGAAACGCATTATGTAATTGCAGAAGATACTGGAGTTTAATAAATGTAATTTATTAAACCTCATAGTGAGAAAAAAAAATTCTAATGGTTCTATACAGATAAAAAAATGTTTTCACTGAAGTCTAAACAGCCAGTCCAATTAAATTAAATCAATAATAATAATAATAATAATAATAATAATAATAATAACAACAAAAATAATAATAATTTGTTAAAGACAAGTGGAGAATTTGTCAAATTCCCATTCCATGCATTGGTCTCCATGGAAAGTATGTTTTATTGCCATACGTATAAGTATGTATGAACTTGTTCAAAAATGAAGAAAATAAAAGGTAGAGAGATAATCTATTTTCCAAATTAGCCTTTCTCAAAGTTAAACTTCAATAATTTCCAGATTTCAGAAAAGAACAGTGCTAATTTAGTTTTGAAACAATTAAGCTTTACTTATGAATGTGCATTAAGGATTGCTGAATTTATATTTTTTTATTGTCAGTGTATCAGTTTTCACAATGGCACACAAGTCAAGTTTTGTTACACTTGCATCTTTATAATAGGAAGTATTAGGTTTTACATGGCAGGGTTTGCTAAACTGACTGCACATCTCAATCATCCAAACAGTCAAATGTGTTGATAATGAGGAGAAACAGGAAGCTAATATTTGACTTTGGGGAAAAAAACAGAAAAAGAAATGGCACTTCATAGTCTTCTATGTCAAAATCTATTCCCTTTAAACATCAGAGCCCCAGGCGTCTTTTTAAAACACATTTTCCCACAAATGTTTTACTAGTTGGAAGTACAGACATTTTAAAATATCGCTGAAAAATGCACCACTGTATCATTACTGTTTAACAACTGGAGTGCAAAAAGAAAGTAAGACACTGATGTGAGACAGATCCTCCAGCAGATTTCACAAATACGGGCGACTCAGCTCTCAGGGCGGACGAGGATGTTGAGTTTTGGCTGATGAGTTGCTTGTAGGTTTCAGTCAATATGTCACTGTAACGGTGAACTCTCGGTAGGAATCATTAATCTAGATTCCATGCTATTCACCAAAGGCACTGAGGAGAGATAGATACATGTGTTATGACATGAGCCTTTCTAAAATTAATCAAGAAAGTAATCTGTAGAAGCCTTTGAAATGTTTGACACTACTTAAAAGATTTCCAGAATGAAATGATCATGCAGCTTACATCTGCAGTAATGTTTAAACATATGATTCGGGTGCACAAGCTTGAATGTATTGTTGATTTTCAGGCAGTCAACATTATTATCGCGGTTTGTTTTTATTACACGAGTAATTTTAAATGACAAAGCCAACAAAAAAACCTAAGCAGAACTTCAAAACAACATTTTAATTAAAAGCTGGACGATCCTTGTTTCGGCTTCGAGTGCCGGAGGGGATCATCTTATCTACTGGTTGTCCCACATGCCAATCATTCCAACGCGTTCACCTAACGCCAGTGTGTGCGCTCTTCCCTTGTTAGTATTTTCTTGCTGCGAATGCGCCCTCTTCGTGTTTATGTGTCCAGTGAGCTTCGGTTTCAGCCGATCAGTTTGTCTCTGCTGGTCTCACCGTATACTTTGAAACTAATCTTTTGAAAGTTTGATGTTTAAAAATGCGTTAGGTCTTGAGGCGTCAGGCTCGGCTTGGAGTACATTTCTAAGCCATAGTTATCAAAAAAGGAAAGGTATGGATTCCTGAATATGCTCAAAGGTAGTCTAATTCAAAGGCTGAGGGATGCCAGATATGGAACGTGTGTGCCTGTAGAAAAGACGGCGCTTAAAGTTGGAGCTATATGTTGGGGAATACCAGATTAGGTACTCTATATATGCTGTCTGGAAGTCTACTAAGAGGCTCTGTTTAAAGATCAACAGGAATTCTTCTACCATCAGCTTTGATCCCACCATCAGAACAGTGCACAGATCTGTCATTTTTGATATGAGCCTGGAATAAATAAAATCCTCCTGCGTTCAATGATGTCCGTGCGAACGGACATCCGTCTTCTGCCTGAATCATTCCATCATCGGCAATTTGAAGGTGACCAAACCCCAAGACAGATAAACAGCGCTGTTGTTGTTGGAGTGATCTTACCTGTATAATGCACATTTACATCCCAGCCCGCTTTCTGCCAGGCAGAGTTTCTTGTCTCCTGTCGGGACTCAAGGCTTTCATAGGCTATAAAGAAACATTTAAATAATATAATGTGTAAGTGAAGTCTAATAAAAAAAAAAAGTGAAATTATAGTTGATAAAAGCTAATAAATATTTGTGGAACTGAGCACTGAAAAGTAAAAACAACAAAAATAAAATGTGGCTATTATTTACCGTGGTGTACCTTCATCCTTTCTTCCGTTTATTATCATATATTCACAAAAGCATTCAAGCATCTAAGGCGTGTCACAAAACAATTAAAACATTTTATTCTAGTTCATTGTGGTATTTTTCTGCAGCCTAAAAAGTGTTTATATGGAGCTAAAAGATAATAAAGAGTTTAGTCACAATTTAGATTTTCTTATGCGTGAACTTGAAAGAAACGAGAATATCAAAGGCTAATCTCTATCAAAGAGGAACCAAAAACGGTTGGCTTGTCCAAATTCACATCAGAGGTGTAGTTTCTGCTATCATCATGAGGTAGAAACAAGAAATTCTCCTCTTGTTGAGCTTCAGAAAAACATGGGCTCTTAGTTTTTGACTGATGAAACATAATGAAACTATACAGCAAAAGGAATGGGGGTCTTATTCCACATCAACGCTTCGCCTGTTGAAAAGCCAGTTTGCCTTTTTTCATTTTAAAGTCTCAACAAGCATCGTTGTGGTCAAAGCCGCCCTGAGAAAAAAAGCTGTAAAGGTACATTTACATAGGACAAGTTCACAAATGCACCAGTCATGAGTATGTGTGTGTATATATATAATTTTTTTAGGTGAAACTTTTATAATTTGAAAGTTGTATCAATAAAGCCATATTTTTTTTTTTTTTTTTTTTATTATATCTTTATTGGTTCTCGAGAAAGTATCGTTTACATGACAATAGGCATCATCAAACTAACTTCAACATTTGAAATAAGATTAACATATAGACCATTGCCTTATAACAGTCAAATCAAAAATGTAACTACACTTCTCTGAGGGAGATTTTAAAGTGATTATAAAGAAAAGAAATTGTGGAAAAAAAAAAAAAAAAAAAAAAGGGTGGGGGGGAACAGTAACAAAACAATATAATATAAGATAATTATAAAGCATGGCTATTCTAAGAGAGTGGGTTGCTGAGGGAGTTTAACAAGTTTGGTCTTTAAAAATGAAATCAGGTCTTTTAGGTTTTACATAGTCTACCCAAACCTTCCAACACTGATCAAATTGTTCGGTCCTGTGACTGAGAGAGGCTGTTATTTTTTCCATCTCATAGATGTTGAATGTTATGTTAATCCAGTCGTCTAATGTTGGTTTGTCATGTGATAACAATTTTCTTGTAATGTTTTTCTTACTTGCTGTTAATAAAATGGTCATCAGATATTTGTTTCTTTTTGTGGCGTCTTGAGGAATTATACCTAAATACATAAGCTTGAATTCCAAAGGAATGTTTTGCTTAAAAATGTCTTGTAGAGCACTTTTTATCTCTTTCCAGTAATGTTTTATAATTGGGCAGTCCCAGAAGACATGATAATGGTTTGCATTTTGATTTCTACATTTTCTCCAACATGCAGGAGGATTTCCATCATAGTGACATTTCTGAGCAGGTGTAATAAAGAATCTTACCAAATTTTTCCATCCAAATTCCTGCCATTGTAGTGATTTATTATATGTCCATTGATATCTCCACATTATTGTCCATTCCTCCTCCGTTATTGTCAAATTGCCCTCTCTCTCCCATCTTGTTTTGATATGTTGGGTTGAATTGTTCTTTAGGTCCATAAGGTTTTTATAAATAAGCGAGATAATTTTCCCTGTAATTTTTGATTTATAGGCATTAATAAAAATTTCCATTAAGTTCATCTTTTTGTCAGTGATTGGTTTAATTTTTAAGCTAACAAAATTCCTTAGTTGCAAATATCGATAGAAGTCCTGTTTGTCCAAAGAATATTTTCTTCTGAGTGTTTCGAAATCATTTAAGATGTTGTTGTTCATTATTGTGCACAGAGCAGTGATTCCCTTGGATGTCCACTCCTTAAATCTGGCATCCAGTTTGTTTGGTGTGAAGTCTGAATCATATGCGATCCATTTTATGATTGTCAAGTCGTTCTCAAGTGCATTTTCTTTAACAATAGTTTTCCATGCTCTAAGGGTTGTTTTCATCCATTGGTTATCTATATTGTTTATGAAACCCTGTAGGTTTGCATCAGCTAGAATTGCCTGCACAGGAATGGGTGTCACCTTTGTTTCAATAGTTTTCCATTGAGCATTATATGTTGGGTCGCAACAGTGTATCAATGTTCTTGCTTGTGCTGCTAAATAATAATCTCTAAGGGAAGGCAAACCCCAACCTCCCTTCTTCTTTTCCAGTTGCAATACCTTATATCCAATTCTAGGTCTTTTACCTTGCCAAATATATCTTGATAGTAGTTTGTCCCATTCATGAAAAACTTTTGGATTTATTTCAATTGGCAAAGTTTGGAATAAATATAACAATCTGGGCAGTATGTTCATCTTAATCGAGTTAATTCTTGAGCTAAAACTTAGAAAAGGAGTAAGATTCCATCTCGTGATATCTTCTTTAATTCTTTTTTGTATGGGGACGTAATTATATTCAAATAGTTTTCCAAGGTCCTTTGGTATAGTAATGCCTAGATATTTAAAGTGGTCAGTGTGCCAGGTTAAGGGGTACTTGTTTTGGATTTCCTGAGTTGGAGTATAATTATAAGACAGTAACTGAGTTTTGTTAATATTGATTTTGTATCCTGATAGTTGACCAAATTGTTCGAGTAATTGCAGCAAGGCTGGGAGGGAGTAGGTGGGTTGTTCCATATAAATCAATATATCATCTGCATAACAAGCCAATTTATGTTCTCTCCCTTTGATAATTATTCCTTTGATGTCCTTATTTTGTCTTATCGATTGGGCTAGTGGCTCTAAATATAATGCGAAGAGTAATGGTGACCACGCACATCCTTGTCTTGACCCTCTTTCTAAGTTAATTCTGTCTGATAAATATCCATTAATTTTAATCCTCGCTGTGGGATTATTGTATAATGCTTGAATTGTTTTTATTATTGTACTATGTAGTCCAAATCTATGTAAAACCCTGAAGAGGAAATTCCAATCCACTGAATCGAATGCTTTTTCCGCATCTATGCTGATAATAATGGCTTCCAGTTTATTTTTTTGTATGTGATCTATAACATGTAGCGTCCTTCTTATATTGTCCTGTGTTTGACGTTGTCGTATGAAACCAGTTTGATCGTTATGTATTACGGAAGGGAGAAATTCTTCCAATCGTCTGGCCATTATACAAGTAAAAAGTCGGTAATCAGTATTTAAAACAGATATCGGTCGGTATGAGCCACAATCCAGTTTGTCTTTGCCCTCTTTATGTATTACTGAGATAATTGCCTCCTTCCAGCTCGGAGGTGTTTGCGCTTTTTTCAAAATCCAATTTAGTGAAGGGAGGAGGATTGGAATTAACTCTTTCTGAAATTCCTTATAAAATTCTGCCGTGTATCCATCCGACCCAGGTGATTTACATGGTCTTAATCTACTTATTGTGTTTTTCAATTCTTTTTCTGTAATGTCTGATGTCATCATTTCATTCTGTTCCTCGTTCATAACAGGCAGCTCTAGTGAGTTCAAATATTCATCAATTTCTTCTATAGTTCCTCCAGAGATTTTTGAGTATAGGGTCTTGTAAAATATTTCAAATGCTTCCTGAATGTCATTTAATTTGTTCTGTAATAATTTTGATTTGGGGTTTCTGATTCTATGGATTGTATTCTCTGCTGTTTTCTTTTTTAGTTTCCATGCTAGGATCCTCATAGATTTTGATCCGCCTTCATAGTGACTTTGTTTAAGAAACATAAGATTTTTCATAGTTTCCTGTGTTGCCATATCATTTATTTCATTTCTAATTCTCTTTAAGTCTTCCAGTATATCTGGTGTACAATTTTGTTTATGTTTTTGTTCTAGATCTTCCAATCTTTTATGTAATTCCTCTGATCTTTTATTTCTTAGTTTTTTTATGTACGATGACATTGCTATAATTTTTCCCCTCAAAACCTCTTTAAGAGTGTCCCATAATATCGGAGGAGATACTTCTCCATTGTCATGGAGATCTAAGAAAGAACCAATTTCCTTCCGTATTTCCTGTTTGAACCACTGGTTATTAAGCAAACCTGAATTTAATTTCCATAAATTATTTCTTTTTTGTAGGCTTAGGTCCACTGTTAGGTATACAGGTGAGTGGTCACTCATGTCTATTGTTCCAATCTCACATCTGTCTATTTTGTCTCTGTCTTTTGTAAATGTCAGAAAATAATCAATTCTAGTGTATACTGAGTGAGTGGCTGAATAATGTGTATAATCCTTTTTACTGGGGTAAAAGTCTCTCCATATGTCTATCAGGCCGACTTCCTTAAATAGTGTATTTATTTTTTTATATTGCTGTTCTTTCTGGTAGGCTTTCTCCCTGGAAGAATCCAACTTTGGTTGCAAACGAATGTTTAAGTCTCCTCCGCAAATCAGAACACCCTGTGTTTCTTTTACCAATATATTAGTTAATTTCTTGAAAAAATCAATATCGCTCTCTGGAGGAGCATATATATTGAATAATGTAACCAGGTTCCCCCCCAAATTGCCTCTCACAAGCACAAACCTGCCTTCTTTATCTGCCAGTTCATATAACTTTTCAAAATGTATCTTATTTGAGATGAGAGTAGCCACTCCCCTTCTATGTCCGGATCTGTATGAGGAGAAGAACAATTGGTTGAAACCCATTCTTCTTAGTTTTTCATGTTCACTTTTGTTCAGGTGGGTTTCTTGTAAGTACACTATGTGGGCCTGTTCCTTTTTCATTTTTGACAGGATTTTGCTTCTTTTAATTGGATTGAGTAGACCATTAACATTAAAAGTAATTATGTTTATCTTACTGTTAGCCATGTCTGGTTGTCTTGTTGATCATTCTTAGATGTCGGATATCAAAGCTCAACCAATCCACTCTCTGAGCAAATGTAAACAATAACTTAACCGTAAAGAAAAAAAAACAAACTTGAGATTCCAAGGTTGGGGTCCTGAACAAATGACCCTGAACTTGGCTAGGAAAACCATCTAGCCCTGGGGGAAGACCTCCCTTAGAAAAGAGGGGAGGGCCCCCAACTACGCTAAAGCTGTTTCTGTCCATTTTGTGTCCATTCCTCCTCGGTACATTTATTATTTCTCGTCTAGGTTGGGGCTAGGGAATATATACAATATCACAACGAAAATGTCCGTAATACAGAGCAGTCGAACTATCTGAGATACATTGTCCTCACAGTTTATATCTTATTGATTACTTAAGGATTATTTAGCTTACCGCTTATTAATGCATCTCTTCAGAGCTCTTCTTGGAGAGAACTAGTTTCTCTTCTGAACTCACTCAGTCTTTCTCTGATACTCATCTCTCGCTCCTCTCCTGAGGCTTGTCTCGAGCCGATCTTCTTCCAAGCGGTGCGGGATAGCTGCTCAGCCAGGCTCTCCTTTGGCTTGATTAGGGGGACAGGCAAACCGCGCTCCTTCATGTCCTTCGTCGCCTCTGCCGCTGTCTGGTAAAGCCGTGTTTCCCCCTCGTAAAAAACTCGTAGTTTAGCGGGGAAAGGGGATTGGAATCTGATCTTTTTCTGCTTCAAGATCCGTTTGGCCTCCGAGTATTCTTTACGTTTCTGCAGCACTGTGGGAGGATAATCATGATCAAAATATATCGGTTTGCCGTGTAGAAGCACGCCTTTCTTCCCCCACGCTTTCCGTAAAATCTCTTCCTTGGTTCTGCTGCGGAGAAACTTAACAACAATGGATCTTGGCCTGTTGTTTCTGTCCCCGGCGGGTGGCGGAGCCAGCGCTCGGTGGGCTCTCTCTATGTCCAATTCCATAGTTGGTTCAATCTCCAGGGTGTCCTTAATCAATTTATCCACAAAATCTCTTATCGATGATCCTTCTGCTCCCTCTGGCACGTTGTATATCCGTATGTTTTCTCTTCGTGATCTCCCTTCCTGGTCGAGCAGTTTTTCCTGTTGTTGGCTAATCAGTTCGGCCATCTTGCTCAATATCTGCTCCATGTTCTCTGCCCGCTCCTCCACCAAATCAACTCGGTCTTCCGTCTCCTTAATTTTCTGGTGTACGTTGAAAAGTTCTGACTTAATGTCATCAAACTGCCGTTTCATATCTTTTCGAAAATCCCGTAACTCCCCCAGAATTTGCGTTAGTCCTGTCGCATCAGTGGAAAGCGGATTAGCATTAGCTTCGTCAGGGAGCTGATGTATTGATGAGCTACCTGCCGTCTTTCTTTCTTGTGCCAAGTCTTCGTTCGTGGTTTTCCTATTCCCGTCCCTTTTCCCCATTCTAGACCCCCTTACAGACTCCATTTTACTCATTTTTCGTTATATTTGGCAAATAATGGGGGTCAAATTAAGATTTACTGGAGGAGTAGTCCGCTCAAGCCGCCGCCATCTCGGGAAGTCACCGGAAGTCTCCAATAAAGCCATATTTTAATGCTTGTTCAGTCATTTCTACTGCTTACATCTGACCTTGGGTCCCACTTTATACACGGCGTAATTACTAATGAATAAAAGATTAACCATCACCTCTCCTCCCCAGCTGTTCTGAAGTCTGTGATAAGTAAGATAAGCTCAGCTCAGATCTGCAGATATGACCTTCAAGCAACGTCCGGCCCGTTAATTATCCCAGACTGGCCTGTTGTGGTCAGTAGAAAATAAAAAATGTAACATGAGTGTTTATTTTGCAACCCAAATACTCTGCTTTTTTTCCTGCCTTTTGGATTGGAGTCTCACAGCAGTAGATGCTCGTAGCTGACACAGACGGTAGTGTCCGGCATGCTAAAGATTGCAGAAAGTGTTGGACGTAATAACATCACAACTGATGGAGTATTTGTTTGCTAAAGTCAAAGGTAAAGTGGATCTGCTGTGTGGAAAAGACTCTGCCGTTTTTAGAAATTACAGCTAGAATCATCACAATCAGACAAAACGTATAATGATAAACATTTTCAATTTTTGGAACTGTTTTTCTTTTTCCCTGAGAGAATTATTTCCAGTCAGATGATTGAAAGTTAACAACATCTCAGCTGTCAGTGTGGGACGTCCCACATTACTTAGTTTCAAAGACTACTGTTACCAGCCTTTAAAATTCATATGTACAGATTATCATCAACTGTGGATTTTTTTAAATAACTGAGCCAATGATACGGCACTCAATAACATTCAAATATATTAATAGCCTATTTTGGCAGCTTCGTTTTCCATCTCTGCCATAGCTAGACATCGGCCCAAAATATTATTCTGCTTTGGGCCTCATAAACCCCTGGACTGGCCCTGGCTACAGTAACACAGTCAGAGGTATTCAACAGTTATTTTATTTCAGATATAGAAACAAGATCATGAATGCATGTGTATCAAGTATGGCTTAAATTTAGCTTTACGCTTAAAACTGATACAACCAATCAATAATTTAGCTCTATAGAAACAGATGGCTGATGTGCTTTTTTCATAACGTAAGGCTTAATTTCTCTTCCTAAAACTCTGACACATATTCAGATAGACATTACGCATTCACTCACCCCACAAGTGATGAACAACGTACAGGTCACCAATCTGGGAGAAGAACCCGCCCACTGCCTCGTCGTTTTCTTGTCTGTGTTTGATTGCCCTCGCCCTGTAATGGGGGGGGGGAGGTTACCTTCAGGAGGGAAACGCTCGCAGGGACACGTCTCGTGTTTACTCCATCAGAGGTTTAGGGAGCTAATGTCATGTTTCAGGCAAGCCAAACTTGTCTTACCAGCGGTTGCCCCATTCAATCATGGTACCTGGCTGAAAGAGTAGAAGAGACACAGACAGCTTTAAATTAAAACATGCATCCAGTCTGATTCCCTGTATTATCTTGTCGGTTATATTTTATTCATTGCCTCAATTGTTTTTGACTTATCAGGAAAATGTATTTGTATCATGAGCGTACATGCAGGAACAAGCGGAGCACTGGCTGCACTCAGATTGTATCTGCACTATTTCCCATGAATAAAGCAGTGACTCCCTCACTCAGTGAGTCACCTATGAAAATATAGTTATTATACAGCATAGGGAGAGGCTCAGAAAAATTCTGTCATGTTTGAGGTGAAAATACGGTTATTATTCCGGACAACGATCAATATCCTGGCATTTATGTGTCTGATTCCTAACAATCACTGTCGTAAAAGGGATTCTATGACCTCGTGAAGATTCGCTTCAAGATATGAGAATGGTTAGCTTCAACAATTAGCTTTAGAAATTTTACCCCAAAAAGGGTCATGTGTATTCTTATGATTTTAATATGAATAGTATAAATGCAAGTTGCAAACTTTTGATCATATAGACATCATAAAAGGTTTCCATGTGTGTCGATACTATTCAGTGGCTGGTAGAACCGCCTTTAATTCGAAGTAGTAGATTCCTGAAACTCTAACTTTATTTTGGAGGAATTTTGGTGGACTCTTCTTTACTTTTTTGGCTCATTGAAGTTTGCAAACTTTTATTTCTTCACAGCTTTGATATGACTATTGTTGAAGCTACCGCACACTATCGGCGGTTAAACGCCTTGGCGGACCCTGGCTGTTTTCCCCTCCAGCCATGACCAATGTTAATAACACGTCCTGTTAAATAATGACTTCTGAAATAAAGATTATACGTTAACATTTTTAATCGAGCCAAGCCAGAGAAATGGTTCCACAGATATCAGCTGAGGCTCTTAATGAATACTGTCGTGGGAAAAGGGAATGTAGAAGGGTCTTGAACAATGGTTCCAGCAGTTTTTATAAAACACAAGGCACACCCTTGCCCTCATTGTGTACCAGCAACAACTGTCTAAGTGTGCAGCTGCTCCGAGATAACCGACCTTTCCCCTTTATCCCTCCCAGCCTAGGAAGGACATCTTTGTCAGATATAGTTTACAGCTATATCTGACACTGCGCAGCCCTTCTAAAAACGCGCCTGTGCTTTCTCTGTTTATTTAAGTTAAAATGTCTCCTGATAAATGCAGTAAATAAACAAGATGTCCAGGTCCTGTAGCAGCAAAACAAGCTCAAGCTATCACTTATCCTCCACCATGCCTAACACCTTGACATTTGAGATGATTTGTCGTGCTGACTTTTCACCCAAGAGAATTAAGGTTAAACATCTCTACTTCAATCTTTTGTGTCCACAAGACATTTTTCCAGAGGTCTTTTCGCTCCTTCAGATGCAGCTTTGCAAAACTAAGGCATGTTTATTGTAAAGATACCTTTACCTTCCCTTTGGGGTAAGAGTTACTGGTTCTGGCTTTCTCTAACTCCACTTTTATGAGCTTAGTTCATGATGCTTATCGAGGCCTGTTGGGTTTGAGATCCAGCTTCAAAATTTTTGCAGTTCTTCCAGATACTTTCCAGGCTAAATCTGGGTTAAATTCGCTAGAACGCACACCTTAATACATTTACAACCTATTTAAATTTGTTCCACAATTGAAACTTTCGTACTGTTCAGTGAAGGACTTCAAAATGTTTCCCAATCCCAGGTTGATGAGCAGCAATAATTGCTTCTCTAAGGTCGTTGCTGAATATTTCCTCCTCAGCATTGCTCCTGAATGACAAACCCGTTTAAACTCGTCTTTTAAAGAAACGGTCACAACTGCTCACAATGTGTTAATCAAGTCAATTAGCAACATCTGGCTATTACTTTTACTGCAAAAAGGGAACTAAAAGTAAAATTTTCTTGAAATGAGGGTATTTCCTCTTGATTTGATGAGGCAAGTTTAAATGATCTGCCAGTGGAATAAGATTTTAGCACTTAAAATAGAAACGACTCATCTCCATCATCTTATTTCAAGTGCAGTATGTCTAATTATCTTATTTTAGGGGTCAAAATACTAATTCGATTGGCAGATAATCCTATTTACCTGCTCAAATCAAGCACACATACACAAATTTGAAGAAAATCCTGCTTACTTTTAGCTCCTTCTTTGCAGTGTTGGTCCAAAAACGCAATGGAAAATCTACATATTATTTAATTTTTCTAGGTGTTACACAGTTACCTCAAGGGAACAAAAGCAACACATTTTACCTTAAGTTTGTAGGTGCGCAATTCGTAGAAGTTTGGTCCTTTTCTTGGTAAAGGTTCATTCCAAAAGCTAAACTCCAGAAGAAGCTGATTTCGCCTTGAGACCAACATTTTTGCCCTCTCTTTCCGGAACTCCAAGTACTCCTAAAATAGTTTGTCATTCTTGTTAATTGTGGGGGAAGAAAGCATGAGGATACTGTATAAGCACACGAAGCAGTTTGTTTTTCTGTTAGAAAATAAACCGGGTTGTCTCATACCTTGTTGGCTCTTAATTTCTGCAGGCATTCAGTCAGGGCCGGGTAGCCTCCTCTATATCGCCACAGATGCACTGAGCAACAAGAACAGCAGATGTCACTGGAGCACTTCACTAAAGCCCGTTCCACCCACACAGCTGAGGCTTACAGAACCTTAACCACATCCAGCTCTCATTTCCTTCTAAATGCTCTTAATGTACACCATAAGCTGTAAATTATCACATGGAGAAAGGAAGATAATGTGGCGACTCATTAGGGTAGGCATCTGAGCTTCTCTAGGCGTCTGTAACGCTCTGCCAAACAGGTTACGGTCAAACTGAAGCCATTTGAAGTCAACGTTTAAAGCGCAGCGACGCAAGAGTGAAATTCCTCCAGCTGGATCTTTGATCAATCAAACTGATCAGATTTCAAATCAGTTCCCATTTTTAGGTTTTCTCTTCAGCTTACCAGCTTGATCCTGCTCTCCATACCAGGTGTTCCAGCTTCCGACAACTTCACATGGGAAGTCCTGATCCTGATGGAGCCTGTTTTGCACTTCAGCCCTGGCATCGGCGTGGAAAGTAATATAAAAATATATGTAAGAAGAAATTCTGTGATGTTTATTGATTGTTAATAGAATATCCAGTTAGGCAAAGTAACCAACTGGGGAGTACAAAGGAAAATAATAAATGAAAGCAAAAATCCACTTACTCAAATAGGTTATTATTAAATATGCGATCATGAGCTTACTGTCATGAAATACTGCAATTATAAATACATTTTCTCTTCACAAATTGAGAAAAAAAAGTTACTTATTTTATCTGAACACCACTGTTGCAATTCAGGTTAGACAAAAAATGCAGGCTTGCCTAAAAGTAAAATATAAAAAGAATAAAATAATTAGGCAACTTTTTTCCCATTTAGTAAATTTTACAGCTATTAACTTCAACACATTCCATAACAACCACAAAGTAGATGAAAGAGGATACAAGAGTATACTATATAAAAAACATAAAAAGGACACTTTAATCTGATACATGTACAGGAAATCCACTGCAACCAAACTGCTTCAGTAGTTATCTAATTGTGTAATTTAATACCAGTATTAATACAGCTGCTGCAAGGGATGAGGGATTGCTGCAAAGCCATCAACAATGCAGACGACTGACCACTGTGGCTCTACGCTTCTTCAGGAGGAGTGAATGCTGCTTGTCAAGAATTAATGCAATCTGCTGGGTTTCCTTAGATAGGAACGTTTTTGACCAATTTGTATGATTTGATTGAATTTGACTTTGGAAAGTGCCTTGAGATGACATGTATCATGAATTGGCACTATATAAATAAAATTGAATTGAATGGAATTGAATTTAATTGCCCTGTGAATGCACGGGAGGTTTGTCGAAGAACATCAGTGAACAAACAGCCTCACCAATACCAAATAACGCACCACAAAGGTCAGGTATAAAAATGTGAAAACATTTAAAGCAGAGCAAAGTTTTTTTAAAGTTTTGAACATCTCACTGTGCAATGTTCAATCCAACACGTGAACAACTAACAGCGTATGGCCCAACTGCAAAGCCAGAAAGACATGGCTGTCAACCCAGACTGACAAACTGGGCGAGCATTCATCAGGAAAGCTGCCAAGAGGCTGATAGAGGGTGGCACCATCGTGCTGTTGGTATGCTGTTCCTTTAGGGACAAGTAGCATAGGACAAGAAAGCTGTCAGAGGTGATGGAAGGGTGTATGGAGAAGATTCATGTTCCAGCAGGAGAGTGAATGGCAGCCAGAGTTACATTTGTATAGATCAAAGCACGTTCATGGTATCAGAATGGCCCAGTTAAGGTCAGGAAAACTGAAAACTGAAGTTCAAATACAATCTTCATCCTAAATGATTAAGCTTGGACTATTTTACCCAAAACACTTGCATGTTGTGCCATACAGTAAATAGTTTTTCTTCTATTTTACAGCTATACATTATTTTGGGTTGGTCAATCATAAAGCGCCGGTAAAGCGCATTTAAGTTTGTGGCTGTAGCATAACAAACTGTGAAAAAGTTCACCGTGCAACGCACTATGTTTCTCAAACAGGCGAGGCTTTCATTTGCAAACACGGGCTACTTAATTGATGCTGTCGATGGAGAGAATGACCTGATGACCTTTTCATAGATGCATGGATGTCCGACGCATCACCACGTCACGGTCTGGTCATTCTTCCTGCAGGTGATTTGTCTTTCTAACGACTTTTACAAACAGCTCTCCAATAATTTTTTCTAGTATAAACCTTATGCAAAAAACAAAACAAAAAAAAACTTATCTTGCTATCGCCTTACTGTATTCTACTGCGTTGTGGGCATCCATGTTTTTAAACCTTTAAGTGCGAAGCAGCAGTTAAGAAGAGTCCACGGATTTCTCATTGTTGAGGCCAAGATTTGTTGATTCAGGCTATTTATAGAGCTCTAATATTTGCATCATCTGGCCTTTCCTAACAATCAGTATGACCCAAACCCTGCTAGTTTGTGAATAAGTCCCCGAAACCTCAGTAAACATCATCCAGGAAAGCAAATCTGTTGCCATCTTCAATCGTTGCATACCATTCCTTTCTTCTGCATTAAAACTGACAACACAATTTCACTTTAGATATTGAAATAAAAAAGTAACCAAAACAAAATCTTAGGGAAAAAAAACTAAATAGCAAAACAAAACAAAAAATCCCAGAAAATATAAACCAGAAAACACAAGAAGGAAAGTGAAGTTAATGAAAGGAATATTTCAGACCAGGGAACGCACTCACTCCAGGTTGTTGTAGGCGTCCAGGCACTCGGGTTTGACGCTGTGAACTTAACAAAAGAAGAAAACGAGAGGGAAGAGAGAGAGCAATAGTTATCAAAAGCTACTGTTTTCTTTTAAATCAAATTCTCCAACAAAGTAATTTCACACCTCAATTCAGCAACTGCTTTATATACAAAGCTGATTCACTTGCACAAGGTTATAGGCTATGGCTGATGGAATGTTCCAATTGAAATCTCTGCACAGCATGATGTACGCTGCATAAAAGATCAAAGTCTGGGGAAGAAATGGTAATTTCTTTCCAGGAGACAGACAGTTATGATCTGAGACTCCACAGAAAAGACTGTTTTTTTCTGATGTCACAAAAAGGTATACAATTGATACGTCATATTATCAACGTGGCGGGCGCCTGCTTCTTGTGTAATGAAGATTTCAGTTTGCTCTGAGGTTCTTACGGTTCAGCATGGGCTGAATTTAATAATTATAATTTATTTAGCTGTTTATTTGCAAAGATATTAAGCTAAATAGACAGAAAAAAACAGAAATAGTTTATTTTTTGTATCTTTCACATGCCTTTGAATGGCGCTAACCCCACATTTAAAGACAACAACCCTCCCCATGAATGTTAGTAAACTACCGTGTGCCTACACTGGATTTTATACAGGTTGCTGGTCTCTTTCTTTGACAGCAGGTTGGAGTGAGCATCCTTCCTCGCGTCCACCTTGTGCACAAATAAGGAGCGGAACCAGCCTTTGTTGCTGCTTTCTGAAAACCTCCTACACGGCAACGAGATGAAAGAAGCAAACAAAAGCGCAAAGAAAAACCATTAACATGGAGACATTTCCAAACAAAAAAAACAAAACACAAGGATTGTGAAGAATGTGCATGATCTATGGGCTTAAAGACAGTCATGCTGTTATGGACTGATATGAGCAATATGCATGCTGCATTAGTGACTGGGTTGAGTGCAGCATGAAACTTGCCATCTCCCACTGTGAAGTAGATACGTGGGAAATATTCACTTAAACTCTGAGAGGCTCAAGTCAGATTCTCATCATTACTAGCAGTAACTTTGGCATAAAAAACCTTTAGTTATACTTCCAGACAAAACAGATTTAATACCAAATATCTAATATCACCATCACACTGTTGGAAATCTTCCTTGCACTTCTCCATCTGAAATCTACTTGACTGAGTTAAGTTACTCCAAGTTCCCTTACTTGGGAACGATGTCAGCTCACCTTTAGCTTGTTGAAAAGTAACTAGAAATTTTTTCTTTCGTTTTGTTTGAATGCCAGTGTCTAACAGCACAGAAAATAGTTTCTTATCCAGTTCTGGTAGTTGCTTGAAAATTACTCAATTAGCCGATGAGTCCGACTAAACCACGGCACGTCTGATTGGCTTGTTGATTGAATTTTTTAGTCTTGTATTACTAATAATAGTTTGCCTTAACACCGAGCACAGCAATTATTTAACTGAAGACAGAATCAATGCATATTCTGCTCTGCTATGTCCTTTAGAGTAATTTTGATTGACGCACCCACTACTTTTTCTTTACTGTTTTTGACAGTTTTTATTTTATCTTATCTTATTTTATTTTTTGCTTTTAATCATATCATGTGGTTCAACTTGCAGGGGAAATATTGCTTTATGCATTTGATACCATAAATCATTAGGTCAGCAATAAATGTAGCCAACTTCCCACCAGGAGAACCAAACATTCAGCCTAAGACGGTAAAGTATGGAAGATGAAAAAAAAGGATGTGGCATAATAAAAAAAACAACTTTCTGTCTTGACTTAGTGGCAACCTGCACATTTAGCATCCTTTGACATAACATGGGTTGCACAGTGGTACAGTGGGTAACGTGGTTGCCCTGCAGCAAGAAGGTCCTGGGTTCAAGTCTACCCTTGCCCTGGGTCTTTCAGCATGGTGTTTGCATGTGCTCCCAGTGCATGTGTGGGTACTCTGGCTTTCACAGTCCAAAAACGTAACTGTTAGGTTAATTGGCCTCTCTAAATTCTCCTTAGGTGTGAGTGTGTATGTGTCCTGTTTGTCTCTGTGTTGCCCTGTGATAGACTGGTGACCTGTCCAGGGTGAATTTTGCCCATAGAAAGCTGGAGATAGGCACCAGCACCCCTTGTGACCTCATAAGGGATAGACTTGGTAGAAAAATGGATGACATAATATACATTTGCTGCATAAAACACCAAAAGGAATTCTTCAATAATGTGAGGGCTTGAAACATGCTTGTTTTTAATTTGGCAACATCTGTGTTGACTTTGGAAAGTGCCTTGAGATGACATGTATCAGGAATCGGAGCTATATGAATAAAATTGAACTGAATTGAATTGAATCTGTGGTAAGCTAAGAAACAAGAGCTAGCAGCATCTAACAACTTATATGTAACACGGGCAACGGTAGACACCGCAGTCTGAAAGCCACGTTGATATCTTTATATTTAGATAAGCTACATTTAACTTATGGTGTACTTTAAAATACAAAAGCAAAGCATATACAGAATTAAAAGTAGGTTAGACTAAACAACAGAATTGGTATTTCAGTGTCTCTTTGGCAGCATTTAAAAAATAATCACATCCACCGTTAAACAGCCTTGTACCATTCAGCTTAACTTCCAATTCTGTAACTTTTTGTGCTTTTTATAAACTGATAATGTCTAAACCCTTTTAAAGCTGTTTCAATTAACCTCAATTTCTGGCTTTTGCGAGAGATTTGAAATGTCACACAAGCAGAGTGAGTGATATAGCCCCCCCACACATAAGGATTAAGGAGAGTTGCTGCTATTTCGTGCTTTTTGAAAGCCATCTGTTATTTCACAAACACTTTTTAAGGCTTTCTAAAATCCTCCAACTTTCAAGGTCAACGAAACTCCTCATGTAATAACATCACAAGCCGGCAGCTTTAATTAGTAGCTGTGATTAACCGCAAAATTCTCCAGGCAGTACTTCAAAAAAGTAAGTTACGTTTGGATGAGGTTAAAATCAGCAGGAGTGGAAATCAATGTAGAAGGAGGCCCTAAATCCTGTGTGTGTGTGTGTGTGTGTGTGTGTGTGTGTGTGTGTGTGTGTGTGTGTGTGTGTGTGTGTGTGTGTGTGTGTGTGTGTGTGTGTGTGTGTGCCATGTGTTTTTACAGTACAAGGTTCAGAGGTCTAGCAAATGATTAAAGCACGTTTTCAAATGGGTCTTAGATAACATTCTAGCCTTATTTTTGACAGTACACACGCATTTTCCCCCTTAAGACAGATGTTCACAAGTCAAATACTGAGATAAAACCTGTAGATTTACACATTTAACCATGTACTGTTATAAAAAGCAGTGAAAGTTAATGTTCCGGTGTGTATGTCATGATCTTGACCTCAAACAAACCAACAAAAAAAAAGAAAAAGCATCAGATAAAACACGTTTTTGAATGTTGGCAGATGCATCAAGAAACGTAGATTGAGGTGGTTTCTGATTTTCTACAAGTTCAGAGTTTCGTTGGCAAACCTAAAAATCTCCCGGCTGCCTCCGCACGTTGTTTCCCGTCCGCTTTTAAAAGGACAAAAATAAATGAAACTTACCTGCTGGCTTGGTGCAAGTAAGCAGAACACCTGTACAGAACGTGTCCTGTAGTGTGGACAGACCTACAGTTCGTCGCCATGTTCCTCAGTAAAGTGAAACAGTCGTCTGACGCTCAAACATGCCCTGCTGGTTAATGTTTACCTCCTCCTACGTGATGTGAATTGACAGCTAATCAGATGGGCTGAAACATGCTGATACCTTTTAAAAAAAAAAAAAAAAAAAAAAAAAACACACGTGACTCTGTGAAGCAACCATCCAGTGTGCAAACTCAACCAGCTGATTGTGTCTGTGAGAGGTCCAGGTTGAGGCAACGGTAGGCTTACATGTACATCGTTTAAAGCTTGAATATCAGTTCTGTTAGCACTTTTAAAGATTAGCACACGTTCTAGAGGTGTTAGCTCACTTTGTGGAGAAAAACAACGTTTGGGTCCCCATTTTATTGTAGTGGATGTAAAACTGATTTTAACTGGCGTGCCCGGACATTTCGGAGACCGTTCTGTGGAGGTATCTTCTTACGTTTAAGGATGAAATGCATAGATGGAGATCAGCGTTCGCCTAAACTTTATGGGGGTGAAGACCACAGAGCATGCAAGAAACCCTGGTGTTGACATAAATTTCAACAACCCCATAAATTCTGTTTACTGTCATGTTTAAAACATTACCATGATAAAGGATTTCCTTTCCATACTCCAAATTGGTGCATGCTTTTGATTTTCAGCAGGTTGATTGTGGAGCGTATCCGGTTGGTCCCCTGTGTCGATTTAAAGGGAGCTTGAGCTTCAGACAGTGTGCTTGGATGACGCGGGGTCGCTTCTCAACTTCTCTATCAGATTAAGATGAAACATGGAAGCTTGCTGAGATACATTACATGCTTGGCGAGTTTCTTCACATCCAGTTTGAGAGCATCGGGGCTACTGCTTGTGAATGATTCATAATCCACTTATCTTTGTTTAAAGTGCGCCAGTTCACAGCAAATGTCACTTCAAGGTACTTTGGCAGACAAACAGGTCCTGTCATTATAAAATCCAATCTGGATTCAATTCTATTCAGATCAGTCATAATCTTTTATGTTTGCTCTGAGCTAAAGAACAGTTTTGTTATATTTACTTGGTAGAACCTTTTATTTTGTATATGAGGTGGTATATTTTATGCAATTCACAGATGGTAATTAAGTGAACCATAATGGCCCATCTACTTGATTAGCCACTGAAAGGTCTGTAAAAGTGGAAACACTGATTAATTAACTAGTAGGAACCACAGTGATGCTAAACGATTATAGTGATTGGAACCCAACAACCCCTAATTTTACACCATAATCACCTTGTAAACAGGCAAATATCTTCTTATGAGAAAATCTTTATTTTTTTATTTTTTGACATGCAGAAAAATATTGTGTTATGAAACAAAATGGGCTGTCATTTTGTTCCTGATGACTTATGGAAAATATATTTTTTCTCAATATAATGGAGAAAACCACTTAGAGCCCTTTTGGAATAGTAATACTTATCTCTGAGGTCAAAGGTCGTAACCTGATGGAGGAAGCTTGTTGTGGCCACTTGTATCCAGAGTTGTGCTGTTTTGGTCAAGATCTCATGACCAAACGTAAAAGTCAGAACATAGAGGCATTGGTGAAAGAAGAGTTTTACCTCGTTAAAGTAGGTACAGGTCAACTCCCTCCTTCCATCTCCCACCATATTCTACCATCACTCATGAACAAGACACCAG
This sequence comes from Fundulus diaphanus, assembly GCA_037039145.1. Lineage (NCBI taxonomy): Eukaryota > Metazoa > Chordata > Actinopteri > Cyprinodontiformes > Fundulidae > Fundulus > Fundulus diaphanus. The sequence continues at coordinate 10,345,720 of CM073127.1, read as the reverse complement.
GATTCTTGAACTCCTCCACTTCAGACAAAGCATAAGCGAAAGATGATAAATGGCTTCATAAATGCTAGCTTTATTCTTTTATATATATATTTTGCTAGAAAAATGGAAACGCTTCTTTGCATAAATTTCAATCTATCAAATAGTTTAAAATTGCATCATATTTTAGAGCCAGAAATCTAAACTAAAAAACAAAAACAAAGGCCAGTCAGCTTTCCCGTTGTCTTTTAACTATTCATTTTACAAACACACTTTTCTGAAATTGAAAGGCGCCACTGTATATGGATGATGACGTTGCGACTGGAACTGCAGAGGACGACTGCCTATTGTTATAAAGAGAAAACTGGTTATTTTCTTGACAAAAAACCCCAGAAATGAATATGTCAAATGGATTTGTAGGCATTTCTTGAAAACAAAGCAAAGATTGGACCAAGGACTCCTACTTTGTCCACAGAGTCTGTTTCTGGGAAATGTGGGGGGGGGGGGGACCAACAAGGGAAGGACCAACCCAAGGCTGGGGGATGACACAACAACACAGCTAATCACAAATCAAGAATTTTTTTGTCACTGTGCCTTAGCATAATGACATTTTGGTAAGCCTTTGGCTGAAAATGCGTGCAGATTAAACATAACACAACAAGAAATGATGTTTTCAAACTTTGTATTTTCTAAGAAAGGAAGCAGTGACGACAGCTAGCTCTTGTGGGGTCTGCAGCCAGACCAAGGAGGTTCTGTAAGTCTTTCATGTAAGAAAATTTGTTATTTCTCTGTGTTTTTTTAACTTCTATTTGTCCTTTGTCAGTACAAACCATCTGCTGATGTCCAAGAATGGCAGGATGTGGCCCGTGTACTGTCTTCATCCTGCCAATCCTCACATGCTCTGTCTTATTAAGCTTCATGCACCTCTTTTCCGACCACCCCTGCGTGACCCAAGGCCTTTTCTCTGGATTTTGATAGCCTCAGCTACCCTGCCTGTGACCTTCTGCTGCGAGCAGGCAGCCCTCAGTGTCGCCACAGCTTTCCTGCCTGCACCAGGTCCCAGGTTCTTGTGAAAATAAGCCTTTTTCAAAAAGAAAAAAAAGCAACAATGTGTCCAGCTCGAATTTCAGGTTTCCTGATTCTTCACAAACAAGTGCCGTGGTATTTTCTTGTTTAGATCATCTTGTGTTACCTTTTCCCCTCGCTGTGCACAAGACTGGAGATTTATCAGTTATGTCATTTTGATGCCTGCATTAAAAAAAAAAACTAAGAGTACAGCTTTTAGTTGTATTAGTCAGATATTTAAAGTAAAATGTCTGATTTGGAGTTCATTTTTAGGGTGCCTGTGTGTGGGAGAGTTACATGCATCCAAAGTGACATTTTCCTGTATCTACCAGAGTTTGAGCTTGTCCTGCTGCTGCTGTGAGCAGGACCGGTTACCTAACGGCGGACAGCGGTTCTTTCATAGCCGGGTTCTTCTGTTAAACTAGTCACGCAGTACTTAAATCCTTTTTGTGCAACCCACTTTCACTTCTTTTCATACACAATGCAGTGCTCTCTGATCCTCTCTATCATTTCTACCCACCTGTATTATATAACATTAAATCAGATCATTTCTAAAAAGAATCCTACTCAATACCTGCCCAATTTGTCAACAAAACGCTTGATGCACTGAGGAAATGCCACTTTTTTTCCCCGTTCACCTTTATATTAAAGCAATTGGGTATTAATTAAACAAGACTTAATTATTTTAATCATATTTTCTTCTGGGGCATCGTTTGTAAAAGAAATGAATATTGGTGAAATTGCATTTCTTGAAAATTTGATCCTTTTCATCTGTCACATTGAACAAACTTCCTAGGTTTTTGCTGGCAAAGAAGTACACCAATTACAGTAGCAATTTTCGAGATTACGCTTTTCCGAGCGTGCCTAAATGTGCCTCCATGTTTTGCTCTGAGCGCCGGGAAGGATTCTTTCTCTGCTTTGTACAAGTCTTCAAAATCCTGGTTGATTGTGATGTCCTAGAAAGTGACACACGGAGGGATGTAATGACTAATTTGTCTATAGCAAAAAAAGTAAGAAAAAAAAAGAAAAGAAGAAAAAGACGGTGAAATGTGTCACTTAGTGAAAGGACTAATGTCTCAGTGACTGAATATTGGTTTTCTTTAACAGATCCTATAGCACCCCAGGAGGGGGTTTCTACTGATCTGGTCACAAACAAAAGTCTCACAGGTTAGATGGTATACTCTGGGTTTGCATGAACATGTTTTTAATCACCTTCTGTTACTGGCTGAAAGCTGAATGAATCGATGGATGTCAAACATCTGTGCTATATTATTGTAATTGCTTGGGAGAAAAGTTTAACTGGTAAGGAACATTTCCTTTCAGGAGGTTTTCTTGTTTAAGATTTTTTTTGTCTGTTTTTTTTCTTTCTTTTAGCACTGGAAACTTTGTCTAAATGGAAAGGAATTAAATTATTCAGTAGATATTAGAGGGCCATGCATTAGAGCTAAACTTTTGAACCTCCACACCTGTAAAGGTGATTTATTCTTCTGTCTCTGACCCTTATATGTATAAATTATACAAAACATGATATGTGCACCACTTCATGAGGGAAAGCTCTTCAATTGCTTGTTAAGAGAAATAGCCAATTACATGGCAGCAACTCTATCCATTTGGTTTATAGACGTGGTGAAGATGATTCTCCCAGAAGCATGACGTTCAACGTGGTATGGTTGTGGAGTTTTACAGAAACCGTTCATCTGCAGAATGGGCAGACTGGTTGGAGAAGAATGATCAGCTTAATGATGTGCTGGAAATGTCCTTAATTAGTTTCCGTGCTTATGAGGCACCAATTCAGCCTTCCTCTGTATTGTTGCTGAACATGCCCATTTATATCCCCAATATTTCCATCTTCAGATGGTCAATTCCAGTGAGAAAAAGCAGCAATGTCAAAGCTTTAAATAATCGGAAAACGATTTCTTGAACATGGCAATGAGTTGACAGTATTAAAATGGGCCCCACATTCACCAGAACCCAATCCAATGGAGTGACTCTCAGATGTGCTTCGCCGGAACAACTGAGTGATGCTACCGTGTCGATGTCGACCAGAATGTGAGAGGAATATGTCTCACACCCTGCTGAATATGTACAATGCAAGATTAAAAGCAGCTCTGAAAAGATAAAAGCATTATAATAGACTGCATTTAAAGCTATATGCAGACCTCATTTAAAGATGACTCGATAACAATTTTTTTTGCAGCCATCACTTTGGCCTACTATATTTAGCATTTTGTCTAAGTTTTGACAGAGTCTGGTCTAAAAGTGTTGTTAATCAATTAGACTCTGCCGGCCAGATAAAATCAGAAAAACAGTTTCCATAAGTGAAAAAGTCGCATTGCTGTTGTCGTTTCTTGAGAGACACACAACGATGGACTGAGCAACTTTCTTGACTTTCTACAACAGATTAAACCTCTACAACGTACTGTGCTTGCTAACCTAACAAACTACAGCTATTTCTCTAATACTGCCATGAGCTGGGCTTAAATGTCTTCATCCTTTTTCTGTTTTTGGCTTTTAAACTAAGTTACCTCATTTAAAATTGAAGTATAATTTTATTTAAAGCAGCATCGTGTAAGTTCTGACCCAAGTAATAGCTTAATTTGAGATATATTCAACTACAGATATATGAAAATGTTTCAGGTCAAAATACAGCACTTGGTGTGGATAGATGCTGCCCTTCTCAAAGACTCGCCTAAGTAACTTGAGAGAGCTGGATTTGGCTCTGAATGCGTCGTGTGACCTACAGCGCCACTTTACAGCAGCCTGAGCTCCCCTTAAACAAGAGAGCTAACCTTACTGCTTCTACTTTTCTCATCCTCAAGTCAGAGTTCGTTATGGCCATGGCTATTATTACAAAATACAGTAAATATAGTTGGCAAAGCTGCATGTTAGCTTTTCTCCTCTTTTGAGGGCACTAGGTGTAGCTTCGCCCAGTCAGTTCAGAAAGTTATACTGAATGTCCCTCCTTTTCCCGAATGGACTTGAGCAGGCCCAGATTTATAATGTGCATAATGGATGCTACACATTATCAGTCTGGCTGGCCAGGTTAGATTGAGCCTGTTGTCTGCTCCGTCTTCCTGTCCCACAGGTCCTGAAGCTCCCCATCCCTCCATCTCCCCCCTGGCTCTGCCTCGTCCCCTCCCCTCCCTGTTTCATTTGGAGAAGCAGCATTTAGTTCCTATGCTCCACTTATCTGGAAAAAACTTCCAGAAAAGTGTAAAAGTGCTGAAAGCCTGAGTTCTTTTAAATCAACATTAAAAACACATTTGTTTAGGAATGCCTTTGACTGTTCTAGTTAAACTGTTTTAATAAATAAAAGCTTATAGCAACTTTGCAGTCCAACTGTTTTTAATATTTGCTTTTAATTTCTATTTTCCCATGTTTTATTTTGTTTCTACATTTTATTCCAACTTGGTTTTATTCTGTTTTATTTTCCTATGTTTTAATCATGTAAACCACTTTGCATTTGTACTGAAATGTGCTATACAAATAAATTTGCCTTGGAGACTGGCCATATTTGTGCCTTCTCCCTGTTTCAATTGGAGAATATAATCTAGTGGGGCCAATATCCTTGGCTTTAAATTAACTCCATTACTTCTAAATCTGGAGGTCCAAAGTTGTCTGCTATCAGATTCCAAAATACAGAAGTAAACTTTTTAATTTTGCAGCAATGCAGCATTGTCAATGGCCTTCAGTGGGTGTTAAACCTGGAAATTACAGGTCTAGTGCCCCTAGTGGCTAAACGTTATATTTAAATTTATCTAAAACAAGTGTTTAATACATTAGAATGCAGGAAATGATTCTCCACCTAGTCACATAAACATAATCAGTCACACTTGCTCATGTTTTTAACTGACTTCACAGTCTTGACGATGATTCCCCCCTCCAGGGCCACGACACTTCAGGAGTGGTGCTGACATAAACGCAGAGTACAGTGATCCCTTTATTTATCCCATTTTATCCACTGCTGCTCCCCGTTGCTTGTGAAGCCAGAACCAATCTCTTTTCAACAGCTTACATTCAGGAGTTTGATTGCCTTGTTTACTTCGAGGCCCACGGCGAGGTGGATGGCTCCCTCAGGGGGTATTCGGTTGTTACTGTGGCATGACAAAAAATACAGATAACAGAAAAATGGTGTTGGAGTGTGATGGAGGTAATCATAAAGTGGCATCTTTTAAATTATATTATTCAGTCAAGTGGCAGCAATCGCTAGGAATTTGCAAAGAAACCTTGGTTTCATTGAAGAAGCAAAAACAAAACAATAAATTTGTTTTATTAAACTCTAATTTTTTTTATTAAATCTGCAACTTGTCTTGCATAGCAATTTGATTTCACCATCGGCTTTTTTAACCTGTTACTAAATCTGATCGTCTATCCCCAAGAAGTCAAAGTCTCTTTCCCCACATTCAGCTCCTTCGGAAGATTGTTATTTTTAAGAGCCTGCCCTAAAGCAAATGGCTCCTTCTCTGCCAAAGTCATTAAGAGACCAATCTATTCTTCTTAACGTAACGTTTTCCTAAAACACAAACAGAAGAATCCTGTGTTCTTAATGTTAAATTAGCTTAGACAAACATGTCACAAAAACACACATGTTGAGGCTTCAAACTTCAAGAATTTGTTGATCTAGCAAATACTGGAAAGGATTTTCCATTTAGGATTTACATTAAGCTGTTTAGTAAATGATCCAAAGAAATATTTTGGATCATATACCATTTTTGTCTTAAAGTTTAAAAAACCGTGAAGTTTTTGCTAATATGTTTATGCTTCTAATATTTGAAGTAGAAAACAAATGTCGCTGTCCCTGAATGATTTTACAAGCTGTATTTGTACACTTGTCACAATGTGCTGTATACAAATGTAGAGGGATAAACTAAAGAAAGCTCTCAGGAAAGTTTACTGATGAGAATCCACTTGAACATATTGGATCGAGTGATAGGTAGAAAAAAGGAAACTACTTCTGTACCTTCTATCTCAATGAAAACAGGGCTTCATTAAAAAAAGTACAAACCAGCTGGTCAAAACGGAATATATCTTTTTATTCCCGTGCAATCATTGTCTATACCTGCTTTTTGGTGCAGGGTCGATGGTGTCTATCTCCAGTGGTAACTGGGCAAGAGACAAGGGCTGGGTACACCCTGGACAGGTTGCAAATCCATCACAGGCCGACATAGAGACATAGCGGACAAACCACCATGAACACAAACACTGAAGGGCAAATTGTAGAGACCAATTAACCTAACAGTCATGTTTTGAACCCAAGATCTTCTTGCTGCAAGGCAACAGTGCTACTGACTGTGTCAATGTGCATCTCTTTGTATTACCCTTTGCTGTAATTTTAATAAACCCTTTTACTTTTACATTTAAAGACACAGATCATCAACAATTTTGAAAGTATCAAACATAACGAAATTCCAATATGCCTTTCCATCTTCTTTAGGGCCAAAAAGTGATTGTAAAACTCTTGTATCTGAAACAAAACGTCTCGCTATTAAGGTTAGAATTACTTTGTTGTCCCACAATGGGGAAATTCGGGCGTGACAGTGACAAAGACACAGACAGAGTTACACACAGTTTATAGTAACAAGATAATCTAATCTAAAATGTCAGGTTTGTGGCAGGACTGGAATGCAGAAAAGCTTGGAAGGAACATGATGAGTAGTGAAGATGATTTTAATGAGGAAGAAAAGGCTTACAGGAATGACAAGAACCAGGAGCATGGCGAACAAGACCAGAACAGAGTAGATTAACAAATGAAGACAGAGGACCTAACAGTCGGTAATGGCCGGGCTGAAAATACATACATGAGGGGAAACTTGACGAGTTACAGGTGGAATTAATTACACAGGTAAGATGACTAAGATTCAATTAGACAGAGGGAAAAGAGGGCAGTGAGAACTGAATCTACATTATTATCACATTATTTGACTTTTTATTTATAAGTGAGTAGCTCACTCTGGTTGCATACAAAGCTTTTATGAAAGATTTTCACGTCCTGTTGGCGTATTAGTTTTTAATGAGGAAGAAAAGCATTTTACACTTTTTTTTGCTTCCTCTATTTAATTTTTCTAACAGAGGAAGTACAACACTATGCTGGCGCAGCAGGGTCTAAAACAAGAAAGCGGCTAACAGCTTTTAGCATCTAGCACAACCTTGCTAGCGTGGTTCTTAGGCTCCCTGTACAGCTTGAAGGGGTGATTTTCAGATCAGCTTTTCTCCTACAAAAGCTGAGGAAAAGTTACAAACAGTCTGCTTCCCTGGCATTTGGCAGGTGAAATTCAGATGTTGGAGAGGGCAGGGATGCACTTAGCTTCCGACTGGAGTTCTCTGAACTCCAGTCGCCGAACTCCAGTCGGATCCTCCGCGGAGGAAGATGAGAAGTTCCCTTATGCCGCTGAAGGCAGTGGATGAAAAGAGACCGATTGCAGCGTGGCCAGTGGAAGGTGACTGCAATAGTCTCTTACATTTATTGTGGCCTTAGATCAGCCTTTGAGTCTGAGCTTAGATTGTTGTCATGTTAGCTGATTTCACAACACTTCAGAAATAAAGAACAGAAGCTAACTTCAGCAGGAACCAAATCTAACATTCACAAGGATGCACAATTAACATACATACCAATGTACACATAAATGTGTGTGCGTTAGTGATAGCGATTGGGTGAATGTGGCTATAGTGTACAGCGCTTTGGGTGGTCAGCATGACTGGAAAAGCGCTGTATAAGTTCAGTCCATTTACCATTTACCATAAAGAGCAAAACATAAACAGACTGCAGGATCCCCAGGGAGCTACAATAAGTAATCAAACCCCTGGGGATCCTGACATAAAGTTAGTTTTAAAGCAGCAGGGGAAAAACTGTATCAGAGATGCCAAAAACAAAAGTAAAACATAAATGCCAAAGTAAATATTTCACAAATATTGATAATATGGCATACTATAAAAAAGAACACCAGCCTTTTTGCAGAACAATATTACATAATATTAATCATATATATATAAATACATTCTAGAGATCAAAAAACATTCATTTTTGAGTAAAATATTTACCAAGTCTAGACTAGACATCTATGACTCACTTAAACATTGTTTTGGTGTATTTTCAACACAAAGTTTGCTCACTGGGTCGATTTTAAGCGTTTGAGTGGCATGGCAAGCAGTGTCTTCAGAATAATGTTTTGAGAGCCACATTACTGTAGCTATCGATCAGTTAAATCTTGAGACTTGTATAATTACTGCAAGACTCAATAAAATAGATTATTAAAATGATGCAGATGTTTGGAGAAATTATAGTCCTGACTCCCCTTGGCATCAGAATTTCAATGGTGATCACACCTGAATGATTGTAATTTCTAACCAGAATACTAGAATGTGTGTTTTTGGAACACAGTTTTCATCACAAGCAGTCACTGACTACAGTAGTGACAGGCAGACTGGTGCTTCTACATTGCTTTTAGCTCTCTCTGTAGGCTTTGTGAAGTCTCCAAACGGATGCTATCAGACAGCAGTTTCCCAAACTTTCCCATCCCGACTGGAAAATTTGCCATAAAAATCTTCACTTTGTGAAATCAGTTATAACTTTAGTCTTTACTTTCATTGCTTTTATCTTAGTTGGCAATGGTGCCAGTGTTCTGTGATCCGATTGTAACTTCATTAGTCTTCAGACACTCTCACCCCATTTTCTGCTGCCTTGTACCCATACTTTTTCTTTCATTCAAACATTTTGTACATATTTCTTGATTTGTATCAAGAAAACTAAACAACAGCTACATAAACGCATGGCACAGCACAGGAGGGCCAGCAGCTCGCGACGAAATTCAGCAGTCCACTTGCACCTTTAAGAAGAAAGAGCACTCTTTTGATGACAATAATGTCCAGATTTTGGACAGGGAGAACAGATGGTGTGTAAGAGGGGTGAAAGAAGCCATCTTAGTCAAAAGAGCAAAGCCATCACTGAACAGAGGATTGCGCTTCCCACTCCCCAGAGTCTACAGCTCGGTCCTCCAACACATTCCAGAGAGATCAGCAGTCTCGTCATCATTTGAGGAGACCAAGTGCTCCACTCACACCAAGCAATAGCTTCTAACGACCCAGGGCAGTGGATGGTGGGTCACTGATCTGCATCCGACTTAGAATGCGCCTAGGAGGATGGTCCTCCATGACCTTTAAAACAGCAGCGCACCAACTGCAGATTGCTCAGTGTGAGCCTCCAGATCTGACAAAGACTCCTGGATAGGTGTCGAAAGGTTTCCAATTTCCTCCGATTTAAGCCTGGTTTGCTGTAACTCATCTTGACCTGCTGCTACAATTCCACTGCAATGTGCTTTCCTCTGTAATGTTTTCTTTTCTTTGTTCTGTTCATGTACAGTACTTTGAATTGTCTCGTTACTGAAATGTGCTGTACAAATAAACTTACCTTGCCAATTGTAGAACTCTGTCCTGTTAATAATGAGCTTTCAGTAGGAGCCTACTTTCCTCAATAGACAGCTATTGAGGAAAGTCTCTGCCTACTTTAAGGCCATTCTTTAAAACATTTTGTTTGTATAGAAACATGAGATAAAGAAAAGAACACGAGAAACTCCCCTTTGACTTCAGGCATTTTAAAAGTGTGAAAATGAAAAGAATGTGGTAGTATGATGCACTTTTTGAGAACTTCCTTGATTTGGAGCATACACTTTTTTTTTTACAAATGCAGAATGGAAAGAGTTTTAAAATGTGTAATATTTGAAACACAAGTTCTGCACTTTAGATATATACACTTTAGTTGCTGTTCTGATATCTTTATCTAATAGAATGGAGAAGTGCTATCCACTATCTCCAAGGCCATAAGACAGCATCACTGCCCTTCTTCCTCGAATGCAGTTCCAGGCCAGACTCATTGATCTCAGACTGGTGTTGTCTGACAGCGCATTGCCCAGGGTGTTTCTAAAGGACGGGGGGAAATGAATTTTATGAAAACTGTGTAAAATAGAAAAAGAATACATTAGAAATGAGTCCTTCAAATTCTTTGTCTTGTTTATCGGCACTATTGTCTCCTGTTGGATGTTCATATTTGTCAGAGAAAGCAGAGGAGTTTCTGAGAAAAGACGTAGTCAAAAGCAATCATGAGCCAGATACCAACATCGAGGTATACCAAGGTTTTTAAACGATGTAGTGCTATAATTTCCTGTGATACCATTCCCATATTTAAAATCCTATTCCAGAGAAAATTTTGGAGTTTTCTACGAGAGAACGTTACCTACCCATTTACTGTTGTTCAGATAATGCTGCTTTGAAACTAAAGTTAGCAGTTCAACTGACTACAGCTGGCTGCCAGGCGGACATTACCAGCCGGCTTGATTTACTTGTGTTAATCTATAAAGACCAAAACAGCATAAAGGCATCACATTCCAAATTAATCATGTTCATATTATTTGTTATAAAAATCAATATAACTATAAGAATTATCAAATATCAAAACCATTTTTTAGCAGCATTACAACATTTATTCTGTTTCTACCTTAAATAAAAGTAATTAAAGTGTTAAAACTGTCGCATTTTTTTTACCATGCTGGCCCATACCAAGTCAAAACTAATTTCTTCACAATATTAATGCACCTTTTCTTATTCATCTCTTTTTTTTCTTAGAAAGAGGAAAAAAAGACAAAAAGTATTGTCATCATCTCCTCGTCAACAGACGTATTTGAATATGCAAAAATCCTCGAGCTTTCCCATTATATGAATATTTACCAAGCATTAAAACCTTGACAGAAATGTCAGTGTATTCAATCTGTCCTCTTTGTCTCTTTATTGAAGAGACCTCCCCAGACTCTAGAGGATGTCCTTTTGATATTTCAGCAGCAGAAAATGTGGAATAAATGGAGATATATCATAACTGCACAAACAGCAGCGAGACATGGAGGCATCCCCGTTCCCATAGACTCATTTCCAATTACCCGTATAAGACGCTCTGTCTCCTGCTCCGCCATTCTTCCAAAAGCAGCCAATCACAAACTCATCCACACGATAATTGGAAGAGGTTTTAATGAAGGTTTCAATGTTCCCGACCTTTCAATGCCACAGCATGCTGATGTCGATGTGCAGAGATGAAGCTCCACTATTATTGCAAATTTTATGGGGATGGCTTTTTCCTGAAAATCTAATAATGCCAGAGCCCTTCTTTCATTGCGTCATCTCTGCACTTTACCTAGTAATTGTTCAATTCACGGGGCTCGACCGTGTATGCCGTTATTGTTCAATCAGGCTGGATGGAAGTCTGTGGAGAAGTATCTGGAAGTTTTCAACAACCTTCTGAAGACAATGCAAGGTGTAACTTATAAGGCCGTTAACTAATTTTCAAACATAAGAAGTGAACAGATTATCAGTAGCTCTTAGCAAGAAGTTGAATAAAAAATGTAGATTTGATGTTTTCTGAGAAGTTTAATTATGAAAAGTCTGAAGAAATTTGTTTGGTGAAAGCCAAGGAAACACACACCTTTTTTAGCATTAAATCAGTCGATGTGTTTTTTTTTTTTTTATAATGGAATACCCAAATTTTTCACGAAATGGCTACAATACAGTAACAACCCAGAGTTTAGGCTGTTTTAATTAAAGTTGAAGCAAATGAAATGAGACTTAGGCTTTGGGAGCTTAGAGAACAATTAAACTGCAGATTTAGAGCACATAGAATATTAGACATGATCAACAAATCACATCAGTGCAATGACGCAAAGTTAGAAATGTTAAAAGCTACAAAAAATCTGCTTTCCATTATATCTCGGCTGAACTCAGATGGAAAACATGACTAGATTGCAGTAAGACGACAATAAAATAAACAGACTTTTGTTCTGAAATCACAAACGTAAATTTATGGAGACTTTTAAATGGAACTGTGTGCTTTGGTCAGATGAGAGGAATAAATGCTGTCCTTTTGGCAAAACGGGACTGTTGCCAGACAGTTGTGGCATTGATGATTTTTTAAGAAAAAAACAATTAAAATGCAGTGACAGAGAGGTAGGGTTGTGCTGCATTTTACCGCTGGCACCACAATGACCGAAAACCGTCCGAAGCTGTGAAAAGAAAACGGGTTACCTTAAATACCAAAAAGACAAAAACTTAGAGTTTAAATACAATGTCTTTTGAATTTTAATAATGTATTTGAGTGTTGGTCCTATTGTGCAGTTTTGCTTGCTGGGGACCTAAAGGGACCCACTGAGTTGCGGCATTAAGAATTTACAGGAACTTGTGGAGATTGGGTTCGTACTGACGGACCAGCCAGTTGAATTATGTTTGAAAGATCCAGCTGAAACCAGACATTTACATACACTAGAAAAAAAGACACATCAGCTATGTTATTCTGTGTGGAATTTATCAACTTCAGATGTATTTTAAGATCACACCTCAACCACACTGCTTCTTTGTGTGACATCATGCGGAAGTTAAAAGAAGTCAGCAAAAATATCAGGATGTGAATCGTGGACCTTCATAAGTTTGCTTCATCCTTATGTACAATGTCCAGATGACTGAAGGGGCCAATTTTATCTGTTCAAACAATCATATGGTAATATAAACATCATGGGATGTTCGGCCATATCACCGTTTCAGAAGGAGACGGGTTTTGTGTCGCAGAGATGATTGGATTTTGGTTTGTAGTGTGTGTATCAACACCAGGGCAAAAGCAAAAGACCTTGTGAAGTCAGTGAGCATGTCATTATCCACCAGCATGGCCCTGGAACACAACACACAGAGGAAGAAGGAACTGCTCTGATATTGTCATATTAAGCTAGGCTACAGCTTGCAAATGCAGCCCAGGGACAAAGACCTTTATTTTTGGAGAAGGTCTGCGTTTGAAAAAAAAAATACAATTGAAGTATTTAACAAAAAAAATCCTATTTGGAGGAGGAAGAAGAAGCTGCAACCTTGAACATCACGTCATGATTAAAGAACATTGTGTGGAAATATTAAAGCAACATCTCAAGACAGGAAGTTAAAGCTTGTGTGCCAAAGGGTTCTACAAGTGACCAATGTCTCTAACCATTGCACAAAATTATTTAGAAAGTAGCTTAACAATACTGTTACAGCTGAGCACACCCAAACGGTGCTCGTACGTTTTAGCTCCCATCCGGTCCGTTCCTTCCTCTAAGCAGCTCACCAAATTAAAACACCCTCTAAGGGTGATTTCACCCTTAGAGGGTGACTCATTCAGAGTTAGACTTTAAAATTTTAATCTAAATAAGGCAGAGAAAGATGGCAAGATTCAGCGCTGAGGCTTTTACAATGAAACAACGCTGACAACGGCCCGAGGAAGAAGACCCTCGAGTTAAAGTTACATGCCTATTTCTAAACTAGGCACACGCCCAAAGGGGGTAGTGGACCTCTCACGTGCTGCTGAATTTGAATTTGGAAAGTGCCTTGAGGTGACATGTATCACGAATTGCCGCTATATAAATAAAATTGAATTGAATTGAACTGAAGTAGAAGGAATGTGTAGTTATGTTGGTGATCACAGTCTCATCATCATTTATTTTCATTAATTACTTTACAAACCAAAAGGTGACCAAAGCTTCGACACCCGGGCATCAACACCTCCATGTGCAACTGGATTTTGGACTTTCTGACCAACAGACCCCAGAACGTCCGATCAGGCTCCAACTGCTCCACGTCCATCACACTCAACACTGGTGTACCACAGGGCTGTGTGCTAAGCCCGTTTCTCTACTCCCTCTTCACCCACGACTGCAAGCCTGTGTACGCATCCAACTCCATCATCAAGTTTGCGGAGGACACTACGGTGATTGGTCTCATCAGCAACAACGATGAGACTGCCTACAGGGAGGAGATCAAGAACCTGGCCACATGGTGCACTGAAAATAACCAGCTCCTCAACACCACCAAAATGAAGGAGCTCATCGTGGACTTCAGAACAGATTCAAGAGGCACGCACGACACCATCCACATCAATGGAATGGCTGTTGAGTGTGTCTCCAGTTTCAAGTTTCTGGGGACCCACATCTCAGCGGACATGTCCTGGTCAACCAACACCTCCTGCCTGGTCAAGAAGGCTCACCAGCGCCTCTTCTTCCTTAGGACACTGAGGAAAAATCAGCTATCCTCGACTATCCTGGTGAACTTCTACCACTGTGCAATAGAAAGCATCCTGACGAACTGTGCAACAGTGTGGTATGGGAGCTGTACTGTTGCAGAGCGCAAGGCACTGCAGCGGGTGGTGAAAGCCGCCCAATACATTACTAGGACTTCACTACCCACCATTGAGCACATCCAGAAGAAACGCTGCCTACATCGAGCTCGCAGCATCCTTAAGGACTCATCCCACCCAGCCCACAGACTGTTTTCTCTCCTGCCCTCCGGAAGGCGTTCCAGGTGCCTCTGGACCAGAACCAGCAGACTAAAGAACAGCTTTTTCCCCAGAGCTGTCTCTTTATTGAACTCTAATCCTCACTGATAGCCTCTCCTCTCCCTCCTCACATCTACCTCCACTTTGTTATTCTGTTATTTACAAGACTGTAATGTTCACCTGCACTCCTGACTGTTACTATTGTAACAACTGTTTACATGCATCTTGCACTACTCGCCATGACTGAATATTGATTTGCACTGCTGACTGTTTATTCACAGTACCAATTGTCTACATATACATTTGCAACACCGTACTTTAACTGTAATATGCAATTACCTTCCACTGCACTTTAATTTAAATAGCTTCTGTCCAAACTCTATTTATTCATTTTATAGTAATAGCTACCTGTACATATATTCATAGTACATGTAAACTCTGTTATAATAATCATCTGTATATTATACTATTGTACATATCTGTAAAACTCTATTCATAGTAATATCCACCTGTATATTATGTTCGGTACATATCCAGCTGTAAATTTAATTTAGTTCACAATACTAGTTATCTATATATTATACTCATAGGACGAATCGATCAGTAAAACTCTCTATATTTATTCAGTAATAACCCATGTCCTGTACATATTGAACCATTGTTTATCCCGCACTGCTGCTATTGCACTTCTGGTTAGACCTAAACTGCATTTCGTTGCCTTGTACCTGTACCTGTGTAATGACAATAAAGTTGAATCTAATCTAATCTAATCTAAGCGCTGTAGACGGCAATAACAAATGAAATAGAAAAAAACCCCGAAATACTAAAATGCAATATGCAACAAAACACAAGTTTAACAATATAAGCAATAAAATTAGCAATACCATGCATTGAAGAAACAAGGACTGGCCTCACACAAAGTGTGTGGGCAGACGTGAAAAGGTGTGTGGATGGAAACGTGGCAGCCTACAAACCTGGCTCAGTTACAACTGCTCCACCAGGAGGTATAGGCCAAAAATTACAGCAAACTATTGCGGAATGATATTTGATCCAAGTCATGGAGTTTATCATGTATGTAAACTACTGAATTAGACAATTAAATAAAGTTCATTTAAGTAGAGTTCCAACTCTATTTAAAAGCTAACTTGACAGACGCCCAAGCTATCATTTTGCTGATTAATGTAAGGCCAGAAATGTAACATATAGTTTTATACTATGTGAAATTGCATGAATATGACAGACATGATTTAGAGCTACAAAAACATTATTTCTATTGAGATTTGGTGTTTGGGAGTGATTGAGAGGATACCCTAGTGCTGAAATGCCAAACCCAGAGCAATTTTAAGGATCAGTGCTGCTCCATTCTATTAGATAAAGATATCAGAACATCAACTAAAGTGTGGATTTGAATGAGAAAGATGTCAACACTCTGTGTTCCTGACATGACACAAGAACAGGCGTAGGAGAGGAAGTGTAAATTGCAGGAGTGCAGAGATCAAAAGTGGCCCGGCTTTAAGAGGAAGGGCGACAATTGTGGTCTGGTCCACGCCTTTTTCTCCTCCAGGCTGGATTACTGCAATGCACTTCTCATCGGGATCCCTAATAAGAGTCTGCAGAAATTACAATACGTTCAGAACAGTGCTGCAAGGATCCTGATGAGAGTGCGAAAGTACGACCACATCACACCAATTCTCCACTCACTTCACTGGCTTCCCGTTCTGCTCGGATTGAACACAAGGTCGTCATTCTCCCCCACCAATGCATCCATGGAAATGCTCCACCATACCTAAAAGTACTACTCACTCCTCTCACTACAACACGATCTCTCCGCTCAAAAAACTCAAATCTCCTCTCACTCCCCAGAACTAAGCTGAGCACCATGGGTGATCGTGCCTTTTGCTCGGCCGCTCCCCAGACTTGGAATGCCCTCCCTGACCATCTGAGAGAACCACAGACAATTGAGACTTTAAAAAAACAGGATTAAAATCATTGCTTTTTAGCAGAATGTATGTGTTTTAACCTTATACAACAATATTGTTGCCTTATTTATACATATAAATATTTTACATTAATGTTTTTATCTGCCTGACAATTTCACTTGTAGCACTTTGAGGTTTTTTATGTAAAGTGCATTACATATACAATTTATTATTATTATTAATTGTGAAGGTTTGACAAACTCTTTTTAACATTGCCATAATCAAAACAAGAAGAACTAACATTAGGGGAGTTATTTACATCTCACCTTTTGTCTTTTGCAGATGCAACATATACTTTATTGGTGTTAAAGTTCACGTATCTGGAGATACTAATGGAAAAGTTGTGAAAAACAGTATCAGGGTCAAAATCTTTAATGTGAGCTTATAATAAAAATTTGAGTCACGGGTAATGTTTCACTTTTTGAAAGGCTATGACCTGACAGAAAATACAAGACACTCACCATGGAATACTAATTGCCTCACAACCTGCATGCTTTCCCAGAGCGTTGCAGCCTAGGTGGAGGTGCCGCGGCGTGGAGTTGATGATGAGTGCGGAGCCGAGATAGTCAGCGGACTGGTCTGTGAAATGGTTTTCTGACAGATGCAGCCTCAGCAGGGAAGCATTTTTCTGAAGCATTGCAGATATGGCTGAAATGCAAGTTTGAACATTTGCACAAAACACTATTTGAAACAAAAGCTGTGTTAAAAAATTATCCCAGGAAAAGAATTTGAATCTTTAAAAAAAAATGCCTACATTGAGTTTTATTGTATTCCTTCTTACTTTTATCAGAATCCTCACTTTAAGCACCATACATTTTTTTAAACCACTACTAAATGTACCAGGTGTTTTTATATATGTTTTGGCACTAGCAGGCTTTATTTAACAACAGGCTGACAGGAAATGGGGTTGGGAGAGTGGGGGGAGACATGTGGCAAAGGTCCACAGGCCAGACCTTGACCCTGGCACAGCCATATCGAGGACTGAGGCCTCTGAACATTGATCACGTGCTGTACCTCTGCGGCACCACCATGTGTCGAAGCGTCAGTCATTTAAAAAAAAATGCACATCTTGGTGGAGTTAGAGAAACGTTCATTTTAAATCTGACACTCACAGGTAAAGCATTTCACCCACACTGCTGAATCTCACTGCGGAAAATAAAATTAGTGAGTTGATCCAGACAAAAGAGGTTTTAGCCTCTTTCGTGAGACTGTTTTTTTTAACATTTACAACAATAACTTGATTTCCAGAAAATTGATCCAGCTCCATATAGGACTTTAGTTTTGCATTAAACCATTGCTAAAGGTAAGAAGGTCAATATTAATGCTTAACTGATGGAAACTGAAATCCTCTTGCTAGATGATGATTTGAATCTGTAGATCAACGACTGAGTTCTTGTTTCTGTAATTCACAAACATTCCAGCAACATCTAGAGGTATGGCCAAATGATTTGCTGCAGTAACATAAATGCTCTGTTTAGCAACCTTATGCGGTGACTGTGTCTCTTTGTGTTAGCAATTGCTGCTAAGTAATTTTCACTAGAAAGAACAATTTAAGAAATAATCAGGTCCTGCACTCTGTGCTTCAAAGAGTTGTGCTGTCACCTGTGCAGGGCCTGCTTAAAGGTATACTATGCAACCGGGGTTGATTTTCCAGCGAGGCTCCCCCCAGAGGGCGAAAGTAAAAGTGCACTGTCGTAAAAATGCTCAGCTGTTCTCCTGGTTTCTCCGTCAAGCCAGGCGCTGTTGTTTTGAGCTTAAGCCGGGCATACACTGTACGAGTTTTTCAGTCGTGGTACTTATATACATCTCAAACTGTGCGACGGAACCGCAGGGTTTAAAAGTTCACCGCTCACGATCTGTGTTCTCACAATATACGGCGCGACGCTCGGACGCGACCGGAGTGCTCACACTGTACGTCGTGCCCCGGTGGGTGACAGGGACCCAGACCAGGGGGTCGAGCCCGGCTCGGGTGAGGCCCACGGGAGGCACCGGGCGTTGGGGGGAACGGAGGGGAGAGAGGAAAGACGAGACGCCCCGGCAGCCGCGCGGCACGGCAGACCGCCCGCGCCGCGCGGCACGGCAGACCGCCCGCGAGCGGAGGCGTACAGACACAGACCGCCAGCGCGTCGCGCGTACCGGAACGCTCGCCCTCCCCAACCCCACCCGCGAGCCGACGCCGGGCCCCCCCGGGTCCCAGGCCGGGCGGAGGTCGCTTCGGGGACGCCCGCTCCCCTCCCTCCCCTGGCGGGGACGGAGATGAGGGGAGGGCGCCCCCTCGTAGCTCTGCTTGAACAGCAGGATGCGCTCACGAAAACCTCACGACGGCTGACTGAATTTCAAACAGAGTAAGCCCGGCTTACAGCAGACAGGCGAACGCAACGAAAAGTCGAAAAACGGCAGTACAAACAATGACTAACACAGTGAAAGTATGAACATGCACACAGACAGAGAGAAACCATTGGAGAGAAACCAATGTTACTTACAATCGCATCAGCAGAAACTCGAGGTCCGCGTCAGCCTTGCAGCCTTCTTTTTCTTTTAGCTCTCGCCATTCGGAAAAAGCTTGCCCGATGTTCACCGTGTACGACTCCTCTCTCTGTCCAGAGCCCTTTTCCTCTTTCTTGCCTGCTCCGACATGGGCTTTTGCTGTTTTCTCGTTGGTTCCGCCATGATAACTGCACAAATATCGCCACTGCGTTAGCACCGAGCATGCCTTTCCCTGGGGGCGTGTAGCAGTTCTCGCCGTAAAGCAAGACCGACTCTCGCGATGTACGAGACTTCTGAGCCTGTGGGTGCGGGCCGAGGGCTCCTGCAATTGCAAGTGCGGTATTTCCCCTACAGACCACCAGGGCGGCCGAGAAAACCTTTGTTCGACCTGAAATGACTCATTTAATCATCCAAAACGGTATGGAACACATTAATTAACTGAAAAATGTTGCATAGTATGCCTTTAACACTGGCAGCAGACGGGTGTGAGTGGAACTGCATCCGCAGCAACAAAGAGGCTGGAATAGCAGACTTGAGACAAGAAGGGTTGCAAAGAACCCATTTTATATCCAAGAAAATCATCATAAACACTGAGATTCTACAGAAAGTACAAGGAAGGACCTTTGTAAACTGATGCAGATATTTTCAGAATTTTAGTTTTTATGACAAATCTTCTGTTAGGTCATTTGAGACACCTGGAATGAAGAAGGTTGAAAGTCTATGCTTCACTGTGTCCTATATTGATACAATCTGTCTGTGGGATTGCTTCTTATTCAAAAAAGTTGACTTAATCTCTATTTTTCCCAAGAACTCTGCAATGAATAAAGAGTAAGACCAAAACATCTCGATCCTGTAAGGATTTAGTGATGACCTGTGTGTTGTCCAGCATGATAGAGCACCACAAGGCAAAACAGATAAAGTGACTGAAAGATAATATCAAACATCGTAGCTCAGAAGTGGGTCACAATCAATCAGAATTGGATCTAAACGTTTCAACACTTGACACCCTTTGAATCATATGAAAATTGCTCTTAAGTACAAAGATATACATCCACAAACAGGATCCGGGTGTATGTCCTAGTGTGGTCGAGGTGGTGCAGGATAGGGGTGTGCAAAATAATCGTCATGACGATGCATCGCGATTCTTATTTTTGCGATCTACTGCATCGATTCTTGACGCCAAGTATCGATTATTAATAGCGTACCACGAGCTAGCTATTTTTAGAAACGTAACGTCACGATGACGTCACATCACGTGGTACGCAGTAGGGCAAACTTGCATAGTCCGCCGCTGTTTCGCTGTAAAAGAGACGTGCGTTACCCTTGGTTTTACTCGGTAAACGACTGCTTTTTCCAAATCTAAGACCATGGTTTTTAAACATTGTTGCTATGGAACGTGCAACAGCGACTCGAGGTACGCTGATTGGCCGCATATGAAGGATGTTTTCTTCAACACTGCCAAGGAGAAATGTGTGCGCTGGGTACACCGGTGCGGTCGGCCTACACAACAGTTCAACCCGGAAAAAGTTACCAAATTCACCTACATATGTAGCAAGCATTTTGTCGGAGGAAAGGGCCCAACCGAAGAACATCCTGACCCAATTCCAGCGACATCAAGTAGTGAACAGGTAAGAGTATTTTGGTGGCCAACATGTTAATAATGAATGCTACCATGATAGCATATAGGCTATCATGGTAGCAGGCGCTAACATGATACCCTGCTACCAGGATAGCTTACTCAAAAACATTTCAAATAAGACAAACATTTAACATATACCGATTCCTGGACGGTGATTACAAACAAACAAAAAACGGCCGACGACGCCATGAACGCCGCGCAGGAAAAAAAACAACAAAGCTTACCGTTCGATCGACTCGGCCCGTTTTACGGTCTTTTTAAGCCCTCGACACTCAAGCCATCGTTTGAGCAGAAGGTTGGTGTGTTCTTCGACAGTGCGACCAGTAATCCGTGCGCCTCGGACATCGTCTTGGGAAAGTTTAACGGCTATAAAGTCGGTCATATCACTGTTTCTGTTGCGCGTGTAATAGCTGGTTGCTACGGGCGTTCTCTACCTGTATGCCCTACATACATGATGGTGACGTCACGTGCGCGGTACGCTATTTAAAAAAATGAATAAATAAAATTGCATTAGTGGTTGGCGAACCTCAGCCAAAAACAAGTGGAATACAACTTCATTGGTTTAAAGGACCACTGAGGCCACGTAAACGGCACTGATTATCCTTATTTTGTTATTTTAAGTTTTATAAATCCTAAGCACTTTTTGTCAGTGTGTCCACTCCAGTAATAGTAATATTTGTTTTCATGGTAATACCTCCAAAAGTCGTTTCAATAAATACAGCTATGTATAAATTCAGTTTCTTTCAGTTATGTATCAATTGAAGACACTATCCAGATCATACACAGCCAGTCAGCCACTGGTAATGGCTGTATTTTTTTCTAACAGTGTTCAGTGAAAATATCACAATGCATCGCAATACATCGCAATAATTCAAGTATCGTGATGCATCGTGATAGAATCGGATCGTGGCATGTGAATTGTGATTCGAATCGAATCGTGACTTCTTTGGCAATACCCACCCCTAGTGCAGGATGAAGTGTAGTCCCAAGATGACCGGTAACAAAACTGCAGGGGGTCCAGCTTTGGCCCACTGATGTCCTTCAGATGGTTCAAAGCCAGTCGCTCAAAGGTTCTATTAACCAAAGATGTCAGGGTGACACGTCTGAAGTCCTTTAACCCCTTGGTGGTGCGTTTCTTGGGGATGAAGGTGGAGCGTTTAAAGCTGGGGGAACTTCACACAGCTCCAGACATTTGTTGGTCAATGCGGGCTGAAGGGGAAAATCAGGTTCTAGCGCTTTTTGTCTCTGAAATAACCTGTTTACATATTCCTCAGTGATCTTTAGTGCAGGTGATTTAAATCGTTTACATCCCATATGACACACAGATCGTTCACAGTCTTGATTAATAACATATTCCTCCAATACTCGTCTCTCATGTGGGATGCCATGGGATTACTTTCTGAGATCTCTGCTTTTTCCTTCTAGCCACCACTAGGAATGATTATGACATGGTGAAACTTATCTTTCCACTGTTATGCAGATGATGTTCTGATTTACCTGTCTTTAAAACCAGGCAACATTCACATTCTAAACTCATTTTCTGATTGCATTTCTGCAGTAAAACACTGGTCAAACCAACATTTCCTTTAAAGGTGACCCATTATGAAAAAATTCAAAAAATCAGTTTTTCCACATTCTTGTACATCTATTTAGGTCGCTACTGCATGTGGAAACAGTTCAAAACAAAAACCCCAGAAAACATCCAGCTGTCTTTTTTAGCAATAAGTAATTTCTTTGTTGGTGTCTGGAAAATTATCCGTTTCAAAAACCTATCGATTATTTAGTCACAATTGGTGGGCACTGCCGCTCAACTAGCAACCCCAGTTTAGCCCAATCCTTCACCTTGCATCTCAAGCCAAACCAAGCCCACCCCTCCCCCTTATTTATGTATGTAATGTTTTTCTGTTCATGTAGAGCACTTTCAATCATCTTGTTACTGAAAAGTGCTATATAAATAAACTTACCTTACTTAGCAACTCAAGCAAAGTAAAACTGTAACATACAAAAATGTACACATTAATTTTATATCACATCTTACATTGAAGTTATGATTATTATTGGAATAAATTAAAGGGACAGTGTATAATTTGGCTTCAAGTATATCTTTAATAAATATATATTCTGCCAAAGTCTAATAACAATCGCATTGCGATATGTTAGAAACAGGGCTGTGTAGTCCAGCATCTACTCTGTCCTCCCGGCAGAGATTGCTAGTTTGTTCGTCTCCCTCTCCATTCATTAAATGATCTCTGAGTCTGCAGGTTACCAAAAACCATTTTCCCACTATGACTATTAGCAGTGGCTTGATACCAAATATGTGGAGGACAAACTTGTTGACATTGTCACATTTATGACTCTCACTTTATTAATTATTACAGCTGTAGTAGTTATTACCGCAAACAGCTACAGCTTATTTGTATAAAAGTGACAGATCTCTAGAACGGCTCATTCTGAAAGGAGCTCAAAATAGGCAAACTGGGGAGGTGAAATCTCATTAGATGAGAATGATGCAATGAACATGTTTTGTATAGTCCATAGACCTATCCTAAATGTTTAAAAAGGAAGTATAATAGATCACCTTTAAGATCCTTTCATCCTGTGATTTACACATTTTCTTTACGGCTAGTGATCACCTAAGGTCCAGACATGAAACGAGTGACTGAAGTTTACTCACCAATATTACACCATGACCTACCTTGCGAGGAAGTCAAAAAGCTGTAACCACTTATCAAATAAAAGTGGTAGAATAAGTGTGTCATATTAATATGATACAAAGCAAAGAGCACCAAAAAGAGCAGCGAAATGAGTACACGGTTGCTCTTTCGGAATGAAAAAAATCTGTCATTTAGAATAACGTGATGCAGATAACAACACGTTGACTATGGAATGCAACAACTCTGCATGTTGGCATGAAGCACTGAATATACGTGAGCAGGCAGCCAGCTTGAGTTTGCCCAAAAACTCAGCCCACGGGAAAGTCCCCTTCATATCAAACACATATTGCTCTGGTGAAAACTGTGAGCCACGTCCTTTTGGTACATCAAAGTTGTAGGCACATGTGGCAAATCTAATGATTTGAAAGTTAAACAGGCTTTTTGCTTGTGTGTTTATTGCAAAATTATGATCTTAAAAAGAGTTTTTGTGAGTGAAAGGATAAAATTAAGAGGTGGGTGTTGCTACGCTACAACGGTCTCAAAAATTTCCTGCTAAACTTTTTTTAGTACATCTATACAAAACGTTGAAAGATTTATGATCCATACTTTGACACTGAGTAATTTGCTTATGATCAAAATGTACTTTTGTTTCAAAACAAGCTTTAAGAAAGCATTATGTTACCACTCGCTCCACTTTTGCTTGCTGTTCAAGCATCTGTTAGGAACCCTTTTACTGTATGTGTTCATCTGAGGATTAAATGGACCCTTTAGTTCAGAAGTGCTGATGACTTGTAAGCTATCTGTGGTTTGCAAGAATGTAAAATGTAATTTCTTCGGTTCTGGTCATTTGGACTGCTTAACTAGCAACATTTTGTGGCAGTTTATTGCTAATTGAGAGACATTAGCTGAAGACTTAATTATCATTTGCATCAACATCTAAGCACAGCCATTTTGAGTACAGTGGATTGCTGTCACTATAGCCTTGAACTGAATGGCTTTTTTGGGCTTTCATTACACAATACCTTAAACGTTGCCAATCATACATCATATTTCCGAAATAAAACTCAACAAGTTCTTGATACATTTGGATTCACGTTTGTTCACCATCAAATTTGATTAATTCATACTTTTTTTATTGGAACATTTAGTCACACCATTCTACCGTATTGTGTTTCAGCATATGGTTGTTAAGTACCACTTATAGTTAAAGACTTGAACATTACATAAATTTCTGAACTGCCCTTAGAGGATCAATTTTCATAATTCTGTTGCCAAATATGAAACATAGGTTCAGCTGTTATTATGTATGTATGTAGTCAATAAAATGCAAATGTTGGAAGACTAGCAACGACTGCACTGGAAATAAGTGCTTTAACTTAAAAGTCCCAGCGTGGATGAAACAGTGTTTATGCCTGAGTGCCCAGCAGAACCACCTGAAATGTAACAATTTCCGATAAGGTCTTGTCTACACCAGCTCCACCCATTCCTTCCCTCCAATTATCTGGCAGGTACAGGCGCAGTATTGAAGTGTTGGTTTCCAGGGGAACCGCCAGTGCTTTGGTGCCCTGCAAACACACAACCCAACCCCACCGCCACTCTCAAAGTGAAATCTTTTCTGTTTGTTCATGGTAGTATGTTTTCTTATCTGGATTCCAGTTAAAAGAGTAGACGCAGGTGGGCAGGGAGACAGAGAGAGGATTATTATAACCTGTGTGAGATAAATGAAGCAGAAGGGAGCTCTGTGGAGGCGGAGGGTCAGAAATGAAGCTTACAGTAGATGAAAATTAGTATTTCTGGCACGGTTAATGAGAAAGTTGAGCGCATAAGCAATGAATTAACCTGGTCTCAGAAAAAAGAGGGGAGGCTGCTTCGTCAGAATGGTTTTCAAATCTGAAGGAATCAAAAAGTATTTTTAAGATGAAAGCATTCGTAGTTTAACTTTGTTGTGATTGTAGAAAAATATTCAAAAGTAGTTAAATGAGAAATGTGTTTCATGGAATCAAAATCAAGCATTCAGTTTCAACAACACTGATTTCTAATTTTTATTTGTATGTTTTCCACAACTTGGTTCCTGGGTGAAGGAAGAAATGTTGTTTTTGTCAGTAGTATTATCTTTTATACATTTATAATTGGTTTGTAATAAAAATATATGACATGACAAAGAGGGCCGGTTCTTGTTGCCATTTTTAGATATAGCTTTCACTTAAACACTTCCTGTGGGTTTGGCATAAAACAAAGACGAAAAGCACATATTACCTGTTGTTAAGTATGGTTAGAGGATCTATGATGCCGTGAGCCTGTTATCCTCCTAAAAAGACCTGAGGACATTGTAAGGTCTCTTTGTTGACCTTTCAGGGAGATCATGGAAAGGACAATGGTCAAAGAGGTGGCTGTGGCTCACTGGAAAGGTATTCGTTCATCTGGAGCTTCCTCCGCAGCCCCTTTGTGGGAGGGACTTAACCCCAAGTTGCTCAACGATACATGTTTTGGTAAGTGCTGCTGGGTGTGGGTGGTTATAGTGTGTAAATGCTTTGACTGGTCAATATGATTAGAAAAGCATCTTTCCACTTTTAAAGGGTTTCCTTTTTTCACCTCCGGAATATCGCCAAAATTAGAAACATTCTGTCCAGGGGTGATGCTGAAAAACTACTCCATGTATTTGTTACTTCAAGGCTGGACTATTGTAATTCTTTACTATCAGGAAGTCCACAAAATGCAGTTCAAAGCCTTCAGCTGATCCTAAATGCTGCTGCGAGAGTTCTGATGAAAATCAGCAAGAGGGATCATATTTCTCCCCTTTTAGCTTCCCTTCATTGGTTCCATGTTAAATCAAAAATATAATTCAAAATGATCCTTCTCATGTATAAAGCCCTTGATAATCCAGCTCTGTCATACATCAGAGCTCTGATTACCCCGTATGTTCCTAACAGAGCACTTTGCTCTCAGACTGCAGATCTACTGGGGGTTCCTGGTGAGTCTCGATTTCTGCTGCGACAGTCGGATGGTAGGGTCAGAATTTGGCATCAACAACATGAAAGCATGGATCCATCCTGCCTTGTATCAACGGTTCAGGCTGGTGGTGGTGGTGTCATGGCGTGGGGAATATTTTCTTGGCACACTTTGGGCCCCTTAGTACCAACTGAGCATTGTCTCAACGCCACAGCCTACCTGAGTATTTTTGCTGACCATGTCCATCCCTTTATGACCACAGTGTTCCCATCTTCTGATGGCTACTTCCAGCAGGACATCGCGCCATGTCATAAAGAACAAATCATCTCAGACTGGTTTCTTGAACATGACAATGAGTTCACTGTACTCAGATGGCCTCCACAGTCACCAGATCTCAATCCAATAGAGCATCTTTGGGATGTGGTGGAACAGGAGCTTCGCATCATGGTCGTGCAGCCGGCAAATCTGCGTGATGCCATCATGTCAATATGGAGCAAACTCTCTCAGGAATGTTTCCAGTACCTTGTTGAATCTATGCCACAAAGGATTAAGGCAGTTCTGAAGGCAAAAGGGGGTCCAACTCGTTACTAGCAAGGTGTACCTAATAAAGGCAGGTGAGTGTAAATAAAATTTAATTGAATAGTAGCGTACAGAATTAACATTGGAAATAGATCGATTGATCGGTTCCTACCTTGATGCTGTGTCCCTGTTTCCGTTTATGAACGGGAATTTTCTTCTTTATATTCTGAAATTAGGCGGTCTTCAATCAGAGTGAGCTGCTGCTTTTCTTCGAGGCATTTCGGAGGGCACAGGCTCGGTTTGGCATTGTTTAGCACTGATGTATTAGTCCGCATCAAGCTTTCTGATAGTTCTGTGGTACTGCCGGTAGATGGCGCCACATCTGTTTATATCTGCTCATCGCGCCCGATGAAGTGGTTATTTTTACACTATCTGGACGGATGATTGGAGTATTTAGCCTTATTTTATCATAATCAACTGGAATTTGGTCTTTTTGGTATAGTCATATAACGTGGCTATATACCTTTAAGGCTTTATTTTTTTATCTTTTTAACCAAGGGTGCCAATAATTGTGGAGGGCACTGCAGGTTAGGGAAATCTTTGGACACCAACAAATTATAAAAAATTATTTTCTGGGACTTGTTGAGAGGTACTAAGTTTTATAACTTAGTACAACTTTAATATGTAGACCCTTGATTTAGTGGCTTCGTTGTCTAATTAATTATACAGCTAACTCTAAAGCTATTGAATTTATGGATTTGAAAATTATTTTTAACGTAAATTTGTCCATTAGGCTGGTAAAAGGAACAAAACATAAGTGTTGTGGTGGTAGTAGTAGTTGAATTTATAACAGTTGAATAAATTAAATATGTGTTTCTAACTCAGAAAAACACAGCATTTGATGAATTTAAGCTACCAGGACCAAGAAAAAGACAACATTGGTCAATGAACACTAGATCCATGGTAAAGCAACTTCAATCGGAGCGAAGAATACTCCCTGAGGTTGCCATGTTATCAGAAACAGTGTGTCTATAAAGAGAAGATTTGAGAAGAACAAATACAGCATTTATCAAAGCATGCAAATCACAAACAGGATGCCAGGTTAAGTAATTACCTCACATCAGTGACAGGAATCTTTAGATTAGGGAAATTGAGATCAACGTGAAATAAAAGTGATAAGGAGGGAGCTCTATGGAATGGGGAATCACATTTCCCTAAGGCGCTGGTGGTTACTGAAGATGTGAGAGAAGAAAAAGGCAGCTGGATGATTTCTGAAGCACACGTCTGCTCATATTCAGCCAAATTCAGCAAAGCATGTTGGATAGAGTACAAACAGACACAAACCAGAAGAATTCTGGGAGTTTATGGATCTAGAAAGGTTCTCAATATTCAGTAGAAAGTAGTGAAGGATCTCAAGAAAACCCCACTTCTTATTTCTATTTGAAGACAAAATTAACTTGGGAAAGAGACACAACTTAACAGCAGGAGTCCTAAAAGATAATAAGATTAAAAATCTGCAGGGATTCAACACAAGAGGTTTGCCAACTTAACTTATAAAAGAGCTGTAGTTCTAATTTCACATAAAACAAGTAAGAAGCTAATGTAATATTGACCAGTGTGACAGATTTGAAACTGTAGGTTCATTTTGAATTTTAAACTGAACTCTGTCTTTATATGATCGAAGTGAATACTCTTCAAAGCTCGTGTTGTTAATAATACACACTTCCCAGACTTACCTTATGATCAGAGCCGTCACCCTGCAGGAAAATATGCTTATAAATTAATGGCTCTCTCACTAAAGAAAGGTGTGGGCTCATCTGAAACAACGCTGCAGTATAATATTGCTTCAGTTATCGTCTCACACTGACTTAAAGGATTCAACCAAAACGTGTTGATGTATGAAGATACTTTACGAGGTCGACGCAGAAACCGTCTTTTGCTATTGTATTGTGTTCTGCCGTTGTAAGATTATCTTACAATGAGCGTCTGAATTGTCTTCTGTTCAGGCGGTTCCAGCTCATTCAGATGTTATCCACAGCTGACTGACGGCTTGTTGCAGTTGGTGGTGGACAGAGAGTACTACATTATGTTGTAAACCACAAGCTAAATATTTGAACTGTCTCTTGCTGTCGTTTAAAAAAAGGTCTAAACTGTAAAAACAGTACAATGCACACGATTTTAAAACAATGATACTGGAAACAGGCTCAATCGTATTCCCCTCTCTTCTCATTAAGCCACTCTCTTTGAATTAACTGATAATACATGCATTATAAAACGACCATTAAATTATACCTCCTTTTCTCTCATTTTGATCCCAGTACCTGAGGCATCAAAGAGAGCTCACTACTTTGTATGCTTTCCAGGAAATGAGCAACAGACACTTAACATCCTGCAAGCCTCCATGGAGCACGTCCTCCAAGCCCGATCATTTGCCTCCTCCTTACCTGCGACGTAAAAATTGACTTGGGTTTCTGAACTGAAGAGTTCAGGCACTCCGGCGGCAGACCTTTCAATTTTGAGATCAAAAACCCCTATTTGGTTGATTTTTACCCTGTCAGGAGAGCCCATTAATTTCATTCATACCAGACAGTTTTTGCTTGTGGTAAAAAAAAAAAAAAAAAAAAAAAAAAAAAAAAGAGTCTGACACAAAGACTTAGATGAAGTCATTATGCAGAATAGGATTCTGCACGCGTGGGTGGGCACATGGAGGGGTTTCTGTGAGAAAAGATGGAACAGATGGGAAGACAGGAGGGTTTTTCCCTATCAATGCCTGTTATGATCATGATCAAAAACAAGGCACTCTATAAATCGAAATAAAACCTGGGGGAAAGCAGTTGAATTAAACAAACCACAAAAACAAGTGTTGTCTAATAATGAACATCACACCTTTGATTGTGAAATCTAATAAGTGTCCCGCTCCCTTTCGCTCTTATTTTAAGCCAAAATGTAATTATACCACTGAGGTCCAAATCTGTTTCAAAAGTCCTTATCAGATGCCGCAATCTTCTCTCTTGGATGCCCCCCTCCTTTTTCCATCTCGCCACTTTCTTTTTTGCCTCTGTCTCGGCTGCTTTCGTCAGGACTTGAGCGTTGGTCTTTTGGCCCACGCACATCAACCTCTGTCTGGCTCGATATTTGCTGGATGGAAAATGAGAAAGTAACACATCGTGACTCGTTAACCCTTGCTTTGCTGGCAGCCTGCGTGCGGAAATGTGATGGATTTTCAGCCAGCAGAGAATAAACTGCAGTCCTAACGCTGGACAACTGAGTCAGTCGATAAGTAGGCATTATTTTAAAGGACAAATCTCACCACCATGCATCCCTGTACCGTAGACAGAGGATTTAAGTATGACCATAGACTTTGTTTCTGACATATGTTAAACTGGACATTGGTTTTTCTATGAAAAAAAATGACAATAAGATACAACTGAAAAAGTCACAGCTGAACAGGAAATTACGTTTGCATAATGGTTGCACACCCAGAGGCAAAGAAAACTACTAAATGGCTTCCCTCAGTAAAAAGCTCTGGGCCTTTCGCAGCAGTACTCCTGCTGTATATTTCTTCGGTAATATTCTAAATGAAGCTTTATGGTAACGTGTTTGTCTCCCTTTGGAGTTCCAATTGTAATAAATATATGCATATAAGTGTGTTGTCTCTGATAATTGTGTTCTTCCTTTGCTGCCAAATCTCCGAACCAGGTGAGGCGGGCCTTACTAAATGAGACAGGAAGAACTAACAGGCTGCCTCGTCAGCATCCTCACAGCTTCTTTCCTATATTTTCAACAACCTTTGGAACTAGAGTCGTTTCCATTATTGATTTTGAGTTTTACAGCATATTCTTATAGACCCTCGACATTGCAATCAAGTTTGTTTAAAACAAAGACAGTTCAGAATATTGGGAGTAAGATATTAAGGTTTTGTGCAGTCGATAACTTACCTTGAGCCTTCTTGTGGTACACTGTCTTGCAAATTCTTCATGTTTCTCTAACTTATTTCCACAAAAGTTTGTGACAGACCAACACACAGAACACATTTTGAAGTTTTAAAAGTTTTTACAAAGAAAACAAATCTGAGTTATGGCAAGTATTTTTTTTATCATCCCCTTGAGTCAAAACCCTGTAGGACAAAGTCTCCAAATCCAACCCCTGAAAGCAACTGCAGCTTTTAGATGCATCCCTGGTTGAAACACCTCTGAATTGAATGAATGGCTCAGTAGCAGAACTAAATAGAAACTGATGACATGTTGAGGCGGTAAAGTTATTTCACACGTGTGGTGGAGCAGAGATGCATCTAAAATAAAAACTGGAGGTATCTTGTGGATATGTCACATCTGCAGAAAGAAGTTCTTGGCCATTTTTTCTTTTTAATATAACTCAAGCTTGGTCCGAATGGTCAGTGTCTTTGAAGAAAAAATTTTGCAACACAGAGTCCTCGGCTTGTCCGTTCCGCCTCACCACCTCGGTTCGCCCATGGTTAACGTTCCTCCTCACCATCTCCTTTCCAATCTCTGCAAGGGAACAACTGGCAGCGTCTCTATTTCGCCTGATTGATTGATTGATTGATTGATTGATGACTGATTTTGCCACCTTATGTCATTTAACAGTTGAATGTGCCAAGTACCGCCATCATCGGGGACAATCTCATCTTTTCACCCCATTCCAAGCAGCATAGCTCTTCTCTCTTACAGTTCGTCAGACCTTTCACAAGGAATTATCTGATAAGTGGTGGGCACGGCAAAACAAAAAGTTAGCTTCACTGACCTGTGTTCCACTAGCTAAAATATTTGCATAACTAATGATAAACCACTAAACAGGGAAATTGGTGGATGCTAACGCTAACTTCTAACATGACAGTCACTCAAGTTTACTAGAACTGACCGTTTTCAGCCACAATACTACATAAAAGCTCCCTGCATTAATAAAAAGCAGCCCAAATCTCATCCTCTCATGAAAGTTATGTTAAAAGTGTGAATTTACTACACACAAGAACACATTACAGCCAACTCTGTGAAGCGCCTCTGTGTAATCTTTAGTTTGTTTTAATAAAGTACGCAATCAGGCAACCAAATGACCATCACACAAATATCACTTTCCTAATCATGTCGTCAGACCGTGATTTGGAATCAGTCCAGATCAGCCTCCAATTTTTAATCATCTTGCAGGCAGACAAAAACAAAGAATTCCAGCACACGCACAGCTGCGTGCGTGTTGTTCACAAACGGGTCTAAAAACTTTTAGCCCACCAGGCTCTATTTAGCTACTTTTACACTGTAGCTCTTGCTGCTGAATTCCGATGTTTAGCAGAAATCTGATTTGCGTGGTCGTTCATTCTACTAATTAAATGCGACTACCATCAGACTTTTGTCTGAACGGTTCAAGACACCAAAGAGCCCCCCCAAGCGCAGATAACAGACGATGTCACACAGCAGTGCACTTTTTGTGGAAGGAAACGGTGCAAAACAGGCACAGTTCAGCAAAACAGATAATGTATGCATTTCTCTTCTCAGTCACTACAGCTTTGGGGTGTGAATACTTTTTTGATGATGCATCTTTGATAATTTCTGCATGGAAACATGAAAAGATCTCCCCTAATTTTGACAGACATGTTTAAAGATGAGTTATGACCTCTGTTTCCAAAATGTATTATGCAGGTCTGAAACATGCTTTCAATTCTCAAACCCTCTCAGTGGTCTTAAAATAATAATAATTAAAAAAAAATAATAATAATATATATATATATATATATATATATATATATATATATATATATATATATATATATATATATATATATACACACATTTAATTTCTTTAATGAGAGGTTGTGCAGCTTAGCATCCAATGTTGTGGTTTGTGTTATATTTTTGATTCATTGTCTAGTACAGAAGGTCATGCCTTGACCAACATCTTTCCATTAATCATGATTTTAAGACAGTACGCTTGCTATATTCAAACATTCAAAATTATACAGTCTTTATACATAAAAAATACTGAGAAAAATGAAGGTTTTAAGTCACTAATGGTCGATTAGACAGCCTAATTCTTCAGTGTTGGCAAAAAGTACTCCAGGTACCCTTGTTTGGTTACAATGTTGCTATTGTAGTTTTTCTCAGTACTTTGAACACTAGCCCACAGCCATTGCAGCCCCCACTTCTATAAGCTAGAAGGAGAGGTGAATAATAAAATAAGACATTTAAAAACCGCAAAGCAAACCTTTAAACTCAAATGGATTAAGCTTAAACAATTTCATCTGCCTGGATAAACATTCTTACTCTGTCTCATTTAAAAAACCTCCTTTAAGCAAGAAAAACAACCCAAGCAAATGTTGACATGTTCTGTAAATGTTTCTCTTTATTTATGAGTAAATGCAAAGTCCTTGCAGATGATGCAACAAAACGGAACTTCCTCAATCAAGTGCACAAAAAGGTCATTACAGCGTAGGCTGATTGGATCAGAGTTGTTCATAGCAGCAGTGATGCGCAAAATTTACAGAAAAAGAAACCCCTCAAGGATGTTTTCCTTCTAAAATCAACTGTAATGTCTCACTGAATGCTGGTAAATACAGCCGTTTATTAAATACACGCAACAGACAGAAGATCAAAACATGCATTTCTTCCATCAATGCTCCTCCTTTAAGTTCAAACCTAAAGAGCCTTAGAGAAGTGATTTCCTTTTAAACATCTTTTTGTAAATCAAGCAAGTTTTCATTTACATATTCAAAATACATTCTCAAAATATTTTAGTGGTGCTCTTTATTGTCTAGACTTTTTTTATCAGTTTTCTGGTTGCAAGCTTTACATCACAGACTATGTTTGACAACTTTCATTCCAACTAAAGAACATTCAAGCTAATTCTATGTCTGGAGAGAAATGTTCATTCAGACTGTCCAACAATTGGGATGATAGGAAACATCATTTTTTCTTTTTTTTTTCTTTCCCCAAACAAAATATCTGATTCAGCAGACAAATGCAAAAATAACAATCCAGGCAAGTGTAGGAGATATCAGTTTAAATCCTTTAAAAATTGTCTTTATTTTGATAAGATGGAGAAATTAATAATGAAAAATCATGTTAATGTCAGTCCTTCAGGGATGTGTGCAGGCTGTGTACATCTATTTGTGATTGAAGGGCATTACTAGTAGGTGTCTCATCAAAGCTGAAGAGTTTAAGCGTAATCAGGAGGATCTTATAGAGGAGCGGATTCCCTGAGGCAGGTGGCAGACTGTTTAGTTGCACGAGTGGTTATCAGGGCTACAATTTCTTAGTTTCCCTATTCGTCAACGTTCCATGCTTACCTCTTGTTTTTTTCCTATCCAGTTAACCAGTTTCCCAGTTCCCACCCTCCATCCTTGGAACTCCAGCAGTAAGCTGGCTGTCTCACCCATTTCTATTATAATAGGAACAATATTTGACTTCTCACAACTTACTTCTCCTTCTCAGTGCCATCCAGGACCTCTCGAGAACCCGGAGGAACATTTAGTCATTCACTTATAACTGTTCAATCTTCTCTTTAGTGTTTGCATTTGTCGCCCACACAAGGATCTCAAACAAAACCAACATGCCAGAATAATCAGACCACTCAGACTAAGCAGCACAATAACATACCACCCTCTCCAAATAAGGCATTCTTCTCAGCCACCACGACTCCATACTTCAGACCATTGTCTAACAGCACAATTCTGTAGCCCAAGCTTCGGACATCCTCATTTGGCAAATTCAGGAATCGAGCACCAAACTCCAAGATTTTTGTGCCAACCCAAACCCTCTTGCTCTTTCCAGTTTCCTCATGTTCTTTTCCCCATCTGTTCATTCCAGGGTACCGCCTCCCTTACCCTCCCTGTCCTGCTCTTAAAGAAGCCTTCCTAGGCGACAAGCTGCTATGCAGAGATGGACCTCACTATTTAGAAAACTTAATAAATCTTTTCATCCACATTGACAATCATTGAGAACATGTATATAAATAAATTCTCCCAGCCATCTCCTCTTGTCACAGAGGTAGGAACTCTTTCTCCTGAGGTGAGACACCAGAGGAGGGCTGCTGGACACTGCCTATATTGTGGCATTCCTGGCAATTACTTCTCATCTTTTCCCATCTGCCCACAACTCCCAGCCAGTTAATAGATAAGGAATTACTGGCAGGTGGAATCCTACAAAGAAAAAAAAAACTTCAGTTTCAGATTAAGATCCATTTCTATACACCTAGACCAGTTCTGTTCTTGGACCGATTCTGGATCAGAACAGAATCTAAATCAGTCAACTAGCTTAACAATGTAACAACCCAGTTCAGACTCTTCCATCCACCTATTTTTGTCACCACCTTCTTGGACAGCAGCTCGCTCGAACTATGACAAACCAAACCCCTTCAGTTTAATGGTTGTAGTAACTATCATGCTGCCTTAATCCTCCATCCTACCTTTGGATCCATCCTGCCTTTCATGTCATTCAAATCAACCCAGTTATTTCCTGCTCCTTGTGCCTTCTGGTAGTTCCCCAACCACCTGCCGGGGTCGCTGATGGTCATCCAAAGATACGACAGAGAGCATTGCATCATTAATGCCTGGCAACATGGCCACAGTTATCAAGATCTTATGGACTGGAAGATCGTTCTTGGGTTCTCTGTTCCTTCATCTTGGATCCTGACCTCAGATCTGACTTTGAAAGCTCTGCACTTTTACATCTGGTCATCCACCAGGGGTCAGCCATTGAGGTTGGGAACCATCTTATCCACAGAGCCTTGCACAGGGGGGCATCTCTCTTGTGAACCCAGTAGAAGCATTCATTCATTCATCCACTCGTAGCAGACAGCTCAAACTCCTTTGGTGTCCCATAATTGTTGCTTGCAAGAGGTTCTCAAAAACAACCAGCATGACTTAATGCAACGGGAGTTATAAAAGGGTGGGATGGAAATGTAGTCCTTGTGCAATGTTTTTGACTTTTGAATTTCAACCTGGAACAAAGCAGCAAATTAACACAATCGGTTAGGGAAGGTATCTTTTCTTGTACCAGAAACCTTAACCAGAACTTTCAAGCAGTATAATGTCTTTCTGAGACCATCACTTAAACTCCACTTGAGCTGCTTCCTGTTACCAAACAGCTTCTGTGACCTTTGAATTTGCAGGCTTGTGCAACTATCCAATATATTTCTTTTTTCAAACCAAAAGTGGAAGAGACAATAGGAACAATGAACAAACATACCTGAGATCAAGCTTGTTTACATCCACTCAAAGATGTGAAAACTGGAGATGATGTTTAGGGCACAAGTAGGCAGGCAAATACACATGCTGACACAAGCAGACAGGTGTTATTTTTACAGTGAGTGGGGGTTACTTAAATCACAGTAAACATGCAGAAAGCCAAATAAATTAATGTACCAAATGCTAGCAAAGAGGTAAGGCAAGAGGCAGACAAGTAAAAGGTGCTGGAAATGCTTTTTTTCTTCTTTAAAAGCCTCATTGGTGCTGAATGTGCAAGTCGACAGCTGTCAGACATGATCAGGAATGCATCATTTGCTTTCATTAATGTTTTGCTATGAAATAGCCAATTTTTTAAAGAAAATGGCATTGAGGGAAAACACTTTCCAGCTTGCTAGAAATTGAGTAAGTGTGATGCTACACCTGGGATGCAATTAACCAAGAAAAAAAGCCTAAAAAGTTGAATTGGCACTCTTAAAGGATGTTAATTTATCCCAACAGCACATTTAAAGATCTTGTTTTATTTTGCGATTTCTGTTCTACACAAATGCTAAAACGTAAAAATTAAAAGCTGTTTATAAATGAGACGAGTTTGCAGGTTTGGCTAGTTGTAAAGCAATTTTTTTTGGTAATTTCTTGCTGTGGAGGAATGGTTAGTCTATACCAGTCATCCAGTAAAACCATTTTAATTATTTGGCAGCAAGATTCTTTGCACATCTTTTTCAGTCACCTCTGCTAATATAATGTTTTTGCATGTGTTTAGCCACTGAAATTACGGTGCAGTGCAAAAGTGATAATTTCTGCATACATTTTTTTACCTTGTGTATAACGTTGTGTTCAAAGTCCGACCATCAGTTTTTCCTTAACACAGTCTTTTTTTGGTTCCCAAAAGTCACCAGAAAATTATGACAAAGTCTAAACCGTTATTTCTTCATCTATGAAAAATAAAACCTGCAAAATTGTACCAAGCCTGCCAGCAGCAGTCTTTTTATTACAATAAAGTTCTGTAAACCAACCTAAACCCACCCAAAACTGATTTGTTAATTGCATCAGTTATATCAGTTGACTCTTCACACCTCTGCACTTTCTAAAGATCTGCCACAATCATTTCAGTTCACAAGGATTTTAGAACAGGTGACTGAATGTATCCATCTGGATTTCCAACCTATTGCCATGGTGGAAAATATATTTCTAGGATGAATGTACCCTCTGGTACTACCTAAATCATATTTCACTAGTAAAGCTAAAAATAAAAATCCAGCCGTTGTGTGCAGGATACGCCATCTGCCTTTACAGCTATTCGCTTAACCATGCACGTCCAGTTTGAAGGTTTGACCAATGTCACTGCTTAGCCTCACAGCACACCGGATCTATTGGGAATCCATCCAAACAGTCTGTGTTACATGTTCAACAGTTTTAATGAACCAAGGAAATGTAAATAAATGGGAAATTGCCAGAGAACATGTCCACATGTTGTGGACATGTAAGAAATGGATGAAAAGCAAGTGACGATATAAGAAGCTTGGACCGTTTCTCGCTCATCTCCAGCATTAGAGAAAAGGTGACTGCTAAGAGGAAGATGGTTTGTGTTATCAAGCACACCAACAAACTTCTGAAGATCTGGCCAAGTATTGTAGTAGTGGTATGCAGTGTGCAAATTGGTGCTTTGTAAAAAATTAAGTAACTAAGACATCAAATTAGCATACACTTAATCTTGAATGACTTGGATCACTATCAGGGAAAACAAAAACATCTTGATTGTGACATGCGTACCATAAAGCAATTTATTAAAAATGCATTTAATAAATCGCATCAATTTTCAAACCGTAAACCTTTAAGTTTCCATTACTTTATTCATTTCAAATTCCAAAAAAAAAGGACTTCATGAAACAGTTTGCCTTTACCATAATTATTAGTTTGACACATTTTACCCTACTGCACACATTGACATTCAAGTTTTAAGAGCCTTGGACAAATTTAAAGACTTTTTCCCCCTTAGATTTCTGTATGAATTTAGGACAGAAAAAAATCTCAGATTTCATTGTTTGGAGCACACCAGCTGTGACATGGAAACTTATGTTATGACAAGATTAACATTTCACTAAAGAGCACTTGCACTGAAGCTGATTCCCTTTGATGGATTCCCAGTGGCAAATTAGAAGATGTGTTTATTGAGGCTGTGGCCAAATCGCCATTTTCACAATTCACTGACTTGTCAACACACCAAACTCGTTTGCAAATTAAATGTTTTTGTCCCGGTCTGCTTGCCTGTACATCTTTCATTGTCTTAATTGTGTCTGCTAAAGCCTTTATGAATAATAAAACCCCAAAAATATAACAGTTTTACCAGTCCCTACACATTCCCAATGGGTAAAGTTGACAAATTTCATACAGAATTTTAAACCAATGCTGCCCATTTTCTTGCAAATATATAACCTCAATAAAAGCCTTTTAACTGCAACAATAACACAGAGTATATTATATTTCTTGATTATATTAATTTCTTTGTCATGCATTCACAATGAGGCAGTTAATGACACTAAGTGCACACATTATGAATCATTATGATCAATTTTTAAAGTTTTGGAAGTATCATCAACAAGCGAAAACAGAATATCAGAACAGAACATTTCAAACTTGCTACAGACAAAGTTGCAAAGCCCAACAAAACCGTTAAATGGTATAAAAAAGAAACAAAACAAAGACCCCCCCCCTTTTTTTTTTTTACAGTACAAAAATTGGCACAGTATTCTTTAACCAGCGTGGCTGTGTCCTTCGCGTTGCGTTCATCTAGCCCTCCTTTCATCAACCTATGAGCAGAAAACCCTGAGAGGAAAGACAGAAAAGGAGAGAAACGGACAGAGAGAAACGGACATAAAAAACAAAGATGTTACAGTCATTACTCATCCAGTGAGCAGGGGCTTTGATGGACAAATGTGAAATTCAAGTGACAATCCACACAGGAACCATCATCTGTGATGCATTATGTTGGTACTTAATGAGGCATAGTGGCTATGTAGGGCCCTTGTTTAGCTCTCATGGCAAGGGTATATGAAGTGTATAATCTTGAACACGCACAAAAAAAACAGAAATGGAAAAGCGCCATCCGTTTTCACTCTAATCCTGTTTAAAGGCCTCTCGCCACACGTTTCTATGGTTACTCGCTCTGTTTTCATCTGAATGTCGGGGTGACAACGTGCTGCTGCCAAACAACTCCAGAATGCAGATCCGAGTTGACTTGAAATGAGAATAGTGACGATAATCTCATTGTTTGAGATTCATCTCAGCGGATTTACATTCTGAAATCCAGACTAACCTGCTGCTACAGCTGAATGTAACCAACTGTCAACAATGCAATATTGGATAAAAGAAAGAAAAAAACTAAATGATGTGATTTTCGTGTTATACCAGTAACTGGATGAAGCCTAGTACACACATACTGGTATTTTAAGAAGCATCAAATCTGCTAAAATTGTCTCTTTCCTACTGTTTAAAGTCCTTAAATGCCAGAGTGACCTGAGCATCCTCAGAGTAATGCAGCAATGTCCCTCCCCCACGTGTTGCTGCATGCTGCTGGCCAGATGGCTGAAAGGTTTTTACATAAAGAAAGTTGGCTGCTTGGAAATATTCTCCGTTGTGCCCTTAACCCCAAGTTGCCTCCTGACCTGCATATCAGTGTATTAATGTTTTGTGTGCATGTGACTGGCTGAATGTGGCTTTAGTGTGAAGCACTTTGAGTGGTCAGTGTGATTAGAAAAGACCTATATAAATGGAGTCAGTTTACCATCTATGAAAAGCATGTAGTCATTGTGTCAAAACTAATTGAACACCTCCTATTACTCGTTTGAGGTGACACCACTTTAACAGACAAATTTAACAGAAACGCTGCTTATAGCTTGTCAGATACAATTTCAATTATTAATTATTTTTGCTTAAGCCTGTATCAAAATGAATGATAGGTAAACCAACATAATAATCAACATTTGTTCTCACTTTTTAGTAAATATGGTATTTTTACCTAAGGTTATCGTTGCATGTTTATGTAAATGACAACATACTACAAATGTAAGACAAAAACCCATAAAAACAAATAATGGATCAACAGATCAACACATATACACACGCACACACACCTTTAGCTTTAGGAGAAAATTCTAATTCTGGTTTTCTTTTCCAGCAACTCAAATGAATATGCAGAGGGTGATTATTAGAACATCAGATCTTAATGGCAACTGGTAAGTGAGGCATCAAATCTCCAACAAAAAACTTCCTAAAATCTCCAGTTGGTTTACTTGGTAATTTACTTGAATAATCCCATACATCTTTTTACTAGCACACCTATAAAGATCACCTTTCCATCTGAAAATGCCTACAAATTTAACTGCCAAACTACTTACTCATCGGAGTCCTTTTTGTTCTCTTCAATGTAGGCGATGGACTCTGAGCGAAGCCGATTGGTGACCTCATAGGTACGCAGAGTGACACCAAAGATGTCCTCATGGTAGCGGTTCTCATCCTGGCAAACACAAGGTAGCAAAGAAAAATAATGGAAAATGGGATTATATTATATTTTCGTTACTCATTGAGGATTTACTGCTTGAGGATTCCAACAAATGGCCCAGTAGGAACACAAATATCTAAAGGTGTTACGAGCATTGCTTAATGTCGTTTCTTACCCGGAGTTTGCTGATGTAGAAACCAGCATCTTCTGTACTCATTTGACCCTGCTGCTTGAAGATTTGCTGGATGGTCTTGAGAACATCTCCGGCCATCGTCACGTCCCCACACACATAGATGTGCCCACCTTCCTTTCTCAGGCAATGGTACACAGTTTCTGACAAGTGCTCGCGCAGAACATCTTGTACATATTTCTGGAGCAGTTAAGAGACCAAGTTTAAGAAAAAAAAGTGGACCATGTGAAGTAAGGACATTGAACATAGATATATGGTAAAATGTACAAACTACGAGGTGAAATTCTAAACATACAGTTCAGATAATAAATATCAAAACAACATTTTTCTGCTCATTTAATTTGTGTTCAGTGAAGATTTATTAACCAATTAGATGAATTAAAGAAAGACTTTAATGTTTTTTAGGGATAAAGCACCAAAGTTAACATATGCTATTCTCTCAAAGCACTGATTATGGTTTGGTGGTTTACCTTTGGTTTGCCAGGTTCTCTGGAATAAGCTGCGTAGAGCTCTTTGAACACTTCTCTGTTCTTGGCCTGGAGAGTCTCGTCCTTGTAGATGTGGTCCATCTCAGACTGTCGACAACCGAACACCAGGATCATGGGGCATGACTTAATCCCTTGAAAATAACAGCAATTTGGAGTAAACTCGCTGCTAGCAGTGTGATTGTAGACATAATTGATTACAGATCAGTGCATTACAAATGATTTGGTTTGAATAGAATACCGAAAAGTAGTTCTCTGAAAATGATGCCAATGGATATTTTTTTATAATGAGATTCTCCACAACTACCAATAGTATCTCACAGGAATAAGCAAGATGAAAGTGACCAACCATTTTGCTCAAAGTCATACAGTCTTTGCTGCCAGAAGCTTCTGAATGGTGCAATGCCCGTTCCTGGGCCCACAAGGATACAAGGTGCTTGGTTGTCTTTGGGAAGTTGGAATGATGGTGCACTAAAATGACAAATTATTAAAAAAAAAAAAAAATTATCCCATAAATGACAACAAAGTTCGTAACATTTACAGACGCACAAAAGATGAGTTGCAAGATTAAGCCTTTGCTCTTGTATGTAGGGTTGTGCGTTGAGATACGCTTAAGACTGACGTTGACTGTTTTTGACAAATTTCAACTCATGCTTTTTACATATAATCAACTTTAAGTTAGCACAGCTCTCTCTGGTGTTAAATCACGCTTTGTAGGAGTACTCAAAACAGGCTCAATAAGTTTAAAAAGGTTATACATGTTTATTTTATTTCCCTTACATGTCCTTACAATTACCCAACAGGTAAAATGAGTTTTCGTCTATTTACCACAGTTGCGTCTACAGGTTCCATTTGTCAGTTCATGAGAGAGTGGTTCAGACTGAATCCTCTGGGTGTGTGCACTGCACGCTCTCGTTCACCTACCTACTTTGTTGAGCCTCCACTATAATAAATCCATTAGCAAGAGAACACGGGCTAACTTCAATATTTATAACTTTCTTACCTCAGAAGACATTACGTCTCTAAACAAAAGAACTGTGCAGTCGCAGCAGCCTTTTCTCCCATGCAAAGGCACAATGCTTGGGTGTCATTTCAACCTGTCGCCAGAGGGGGCAAACTTCTGCAAAAACTCAAACTTGCACGATGCTCCTTTAAGTTGAGTAATTTTCCCTGTCAGGTACTAAGAGTGTGATGCCAGCTGCATGAGTATGCAGTTATTTGCTCATGTTTACCATGTGGTTCACATTTAGCATGACTATAATGACTCATTTTACCATTTAAACATACAATAAAACTAAAGGCTCATGTCCCACCCAGGAAAACATTATGCTGAGTAAATTCTGCACCCTGGTTCTGATATTTCACAAGAGCCTAATGTGATTTTAGGTGTGGATTTGCAGGTAGAGCAGAGACCAGCAGATGAATAAATCACCAAGTTAAGGCGCTGTTTTACATCTAACGTTTCTCTCCAACCATTATAGAGGCAATTATGAAAAGAAAAACAGCAAAGATGTTGTATATTGTTTATGAGAGCTGATCCTGTCAATTGACACGTGTCAAAGATCAACATACACCTCTTAGTGAATAGAAGGTGGCTCCAGCTAAAAAATAGTGATGTTTTTCTTATTGACATTTAAAGCAGGAAAATGGGAGTAAGAATAGCTGAGAATCCCACCATGTTTAAATACAAGTCAAGTGGAGATATGAGAACTACACAGATATGGCAAAGAGCAGGTTTAAACACTCCAATGACAACTGATATGCTGCCTCAACAGAGCCGAGATCAATTACTTGCTCATGATTGTCCCAGGTAGCCCTGCGATTGGCTAGTTACCCGGGTGAAATGGAAATGAATTTCATTACTTCTGGCTCCTTTCTTCGCCCAGATCATCAAACCTTATGCAGCCTTAACAGTAAATCAAATATGACAAGTTGCAACAATATAGGAAGTCATCAACAGCATTCATTAAGGTAGGTTTATTTTCTTTCATCTGGGAACTTTGTTGATTTAAACACTCTGGAGAAGCAGAAACAGAGATGCCGAAGCAATGTCCTTAAGATGAGACCCATGAAGATACAGCTGTAAATTGAAAGATTTTGCTTTGAAAAGATCCAAAAAATATAAAAATCCCCAACTGTATTAAGCTGTGCTGACCAGTACTAACCAATTTTTTACTTTTTCCTACAGCATTCACTGTGCACCTAAAACAATATTTTAAAAATGTATAAACAATAGCTTTTTTAAACAGCATGAATCTATACCTAATAAGTTGTGTTTCAGTTGCTTTTGAACATTGAAAACTAAGGTGATTTGTAACATCTTTGGCCAAGTTGAATGCTAGGCTGTGTAATACCAGCACAGGCACCTTGTATCAAGCTTATATAACACACTGTAAGGCCTACGTTTGCCTATAAATTCTCAAAATATTGCTAGAGGAAGCATGTCCTGACAAAAATACTATGTAAAAATCCCATGACCGACAATGAACACGATAACATTTAATCTGAATTTGACAAATTCACTGTTACTCAATACGATGAATTCTCTTAAATTCTAATGAAAACAATATTTGTGCATATGTATTTACATTTACTTAAAAGTTATTAAAACACAAAAAGACTGCACAAATACTCTGTACAGAAGCGATAAAGCTACACCAGAAGGGTGATGTGGAGAGGGGGGATGGTCCACCAGAAGTTTTATCTACAGAAGGAAACAGGTGGCAGGTTTTCTAAAACGTTCTTAACAAGAAGGTTATTTATTTTGATCATTACCTTCGGACAAAACACGGTACCATCTCTCCTTTCTCTATCCTGTTGAGCCACGACGAACATACTCCATGATGGATAGGTCCTTGCCCACCTGAAACAGATGATTACCGAGCAATCACTTTAGCTTTTTCTGCCCAGCCTGCCTCCCACTCATTTTAAGTGCACAAAGTAACAGGAGAAGAGTGGCCCTAGCACACCTACAAGGCTAAAGTAATCTCTTATTTTCTCTTACAGGAGGATGGGGGGAAAGAATCACTGTAATAAAACAAGTGGTCATGCAATCAGGGTAATGTTTTAAAATAAGCAAGCAGTGTATGAGGGAAATTACCAGCGAACACGGGTTCATCTGTAGCCATTTCCGACCCTGAGATTATAGATGCTGAACATTAACTTTGGTCCGTAACAGCAATGTGCAAAGCAGGATTATAAAGGGATATAATAAAGGTATAAAGGGATATAATAAAGGGATATAATAAAGGGATATAATGTGACCCCTCCTAAAATTTGGAAAATACTTTGATTTAAAAACCTGGAGACAGAAATACCGCTTCTTGTACTTACATGGTTTCCATGTTCAGAGCTCTTGGGACCAACCTAACTGTTTTTAAAGTAAATAAAATACACTAGGAAAGCCCGTCTTCTACAGCTAAGATTTAAACTGCTTATAAGCATT
Organism: Fundulus diaphanus; assembly: GCA_037039145.1. NCBI lineage: Eukaryota > Metazoa > Chordata > Actinopteri > Cyprinodontiformes > Fundulidae > Fundulus > Fundulus diaphanus. The sequence goes on along the minus strand of CM073127.1, from coordinate 10,301,320 downwards.
TTATGGTACCTCACTTCAAAAGATCCTGAACTATTCTATTATGTTTAGCCTTCCAGAAAATTAGAAAAATCCCCCAAGTTACAGCTTTGAAATAGTAGGAGTTAGCGAAGCTTTTAGGGGAAACAAAGCTTTAAAGTACTGCTAGATTTTTACCTCTGGTGCGATAAGAGACCACGGCCACTGTGAGGTGAATCTCTCCTGGATACAGGTCCGGAGAGGAGCTGATGGAGTAGTAGCGAGGTTGAAGCAGGGGAAGCTGAGTGAGCAGCAGAGTCGAGGGCATCTGGATGGAGGGGAACTCCTCCAGCACCTCCACTAGCGTAGGGTTGTTGTACCACTTCCATTCCTCGTACTCCTGCAGACCCTGGATAGTGAAAGGAGATGGTGTGAGAAAAACAGACTGCGTTGAAAACAGTTTTTCATTCTTACAATTATTTGCTGTTTTAAGCTTGGACTTAACGCATATGCAATGCAACAGACTGAACGGAGGAAATTACGTTTTGTTTTTTTGCATAAAAACAGCTTTTCACCATTCAGAGCCCAATTTTTTTGTCACCTACAATTGGATGTGATTAATTTAGAATATTGTGTCGAAGCACAAAGTTGAAAGTTTGCTTTGTTCTGACATGGTGTCCATTAAGACATTTGTGGTGTTCACCATTCTGGGTCAAAGCACAGTTTGATTTTCCTGTTTTACTTGCTGATTGCAGATTCAACAAGCTATTTTTGTGAAACAAAATGTGTGCGCCTGTGCTTGTTTGTCTCTCTTGTTGTGTCTCTGCTCTGGCTTCTCTAAACCCTAGTCGGTCGAAGCTGATGACCGTTCATACTGAGCCCGGTTCTGGTGGAGGTTTTCCTTCCCGTTAATGGGGAGTTTTTCTTTCCACTGTCGCTTCATGCTTGCCCGGTATGAGGAATTGCTGCAAAGCCATGGACAATGCAGACGACTCTCCCTGTGGCTCTACGCTTCTCCAGGAGTGAATGCTGCTTGTCAAGACTTTGATGCAATCAAGTAGGTTCCCTAATATAGGAATTTTTTTGACCAATCTGTATAATCTGATTGAATTTGACTTTCGAAAGTGCCTTGAAATGACATGTTTCATGAATCGGCGCTATATAAATAAAATTGATTTGAATTGAATATTGTTTTTACTTTAAAAAAAAAGATAGAAAGGTAAGTAACCTTTGGCAAAATGAGACAGTTGTTTGAGACTTAATGAAACTAAAAACAAAACAAACTAAAAAATGGCCGGCTCTGTTGAATGCACTGTACCATTTCATCTTTCCAGATTTAGAAGCCCTCTAAATCTTTTCCTCTCACTTTAGTGACAGCGATTCTACACATGAGTCACTGCTTGGCCTCCTCCAGCCTTTTTCACACGTCAACAAAAATGGAGGGCGATTTGTGGGAGGCACCACAATGGGGGAAGGACTCCTGGGTTGGAGCGATCAGCAGCTCTAATTTGGCTCCAGCTAAGTCCTACTGTGCGTGTTTTCATGGCGCAAGGTGCATCGAATCTGCACTGAAAACCATCTCCCATATTTTAGCAAACATAATGAAGGTGTTCTTCGCTGTTGCAGCTTAGGTACACGGTGAATGTTAGTGCTTTGAATTACATTTAAAATCAAAATGTCAAAGCCAAATGTTTGCATGTGTTTAGGTTGGTAAAAATTAGAAACGCGGTTTTAAAATCCCTGCAAATGCTCAATGCGGTATCAGCCCAATGATTGCCAGTTGTAACAAGAAAGAAATGGATTGCTAAGTAAATTTACCTTACTGAGGATTTCTAGTTTCCTTTTCTGTTTGTCATTGGTTGCCAGAGCAGCAAACTGTTGCAGCAGCACAGGGGTCGGCGGAGTGGTAATGTCCAGAAAGCACTGAAAAGCTTGGTAGATTGTGCAAGGAGGAATACGGGTCTCATTTGTCCAATTACTTATAACACCTGCAGAAAAAAAAACAACCAAACAGAAACAATAAAGTTGGTCAGATCAGATATACGCATGAATCTAAACACCAGCAGCAATTATTCTCCCAAAAGTTATGAAAATGCTGAACCTTTTACTGCTTAGTTTGTTCTCAAGTTACAGTGCGTTGCAGAAGTTTCCGTCCCTCTTTCCCACATTTTGTGACATTATAGCCACAAAAAAAAAAATCATGTCATAAGATGCCTAGGACAGAATTGGAATCTGTGTAATGTAACTGACTTTAAGTCTGTATCTTTGTATCGAATGTATTACAGACATGAATGTTTATAAACTGGACTTTTTTCTTGTAAAGCGCATTGAGCAGACATTTGCTTAGAACTGGCATTATGTGAATTTACTGAAAACTGACACACGTCTCCTGTCTCAGTCATGCAGTAGTTTCAATTCAAAGTTTTAAAAGTGTGCCATACATTTGTAATCAGCACCTCAGACCATATTTTGTTAAATAACCGTCGCTGTATCACTGCTCCATTGGATTGCGACAATGTTTAGGGTATCTAGCGCCAACTTACCCTCGCCTCTGACCAGCTTCTCTGTCCCAGCAGAGGAAACATATTTGGCATCATTTTACCAGAGTAGCCTTAACGTTTGCTTTGTCCCGTGCATGGCTTATGAGAAACTGCAAACATTACTCCCTATGGTTTTCTTTAAATGACTTTCTTCTTCCCGTTCCTCCATAAAGGGTAGATTTGTACAGTGAACAACTAATAGTTACACTGGCAACAGTTTCTCCCACCTGAGCTGCAGATTACTGCACGTCCCACAGAGTTACCGTGGGTCCTCGTCGCTGCTTCTTCCCCGATTAATCCTTCCTTTGGCTGGCATCCAGCCATCCAAACATTCATCGTCTTCTGCTTATCAGACAATGGGTTGTGATAGCATGGGTCCAAGAGGGAAACCTCTACTTAGCAACCAACACAAGCTTGCTTTGAGGGATTCCAAGGCATTCCCAGGCCAAAAGCAGGACATAGTCCCTACAAGGGTTTTGGCTCCATCGTTTGTTCATTGTCCAAAAAGCTTCCATTTTCAGTCTATATTTATATAAACCACAGATGATTAGAAATAAAAATAAAATCATGTTGCTAAACAGTCACAGCAAATCTCTCAGTTGCATCACTCAGTGTCACCACAATTGCCAACATGCAGCCAAGCTGAAAGCTCTCCGGGCATAGAAACCTTAAGGGTGTCTCTCTGTAGTCTGCTGAGGCAAGAGATTTTGTATCTTATTAACATTTCCATTTTGACATTGTTCCCAGATTTTGAACTGCGAGCGTCCTGATTACACGCCCACTGTATTCACACAGCGGCGTGACGTCGCTAATAACATCACCCACCTAGCGCCGTGTTCCTCTCCTCCAGGAACTCCACTTTGACGATTTGATTGACAGGCGGAGCATCCTCCAGTTTATCTATGAGCGCTGTTACCAGGTCCTCGTGGTTGCCAGGGAAGATGCCCAGATGGTCGCCGGGCTTGTAGCACAGCCTGTCGTGGCTGTTGGTGTCGAGCCGGACTAATATGGTGGAGCGACTTAAAAAAAAAAAAAAAAAAAAAAAAAGAAGAGAAGAGAAAAAGATTAGAGGTTTAAAGGAAAGAAGAGGAAAAACATTGCACCCTTTTCCATCTGTTTCATTCACTTCCCACATCATCGTAGAACAGAATGAATGACTTATGCACATCAAGAATCCACTGCATGGATTTCATTTAGTCTAATCTTTACATGTAAAAATATGAGACACTTGGCAAAAACCAAAGCTTACTTGGATTTCGAACTTTGTAGGTTTTGAGCTTCAATCATCTTTGCTCCATACACTTTCTTCTTGTGAACACTGTATAATGCTATAAGGCAGACGGAAATGAGACGTTATTACAGGTATCACCAATAATTCTTGATTTACCGTAAGGTCGATACACTTTCAAGGTAACCTCATCAAACACCCTTGTCAAGTCTAGATGAAAGTTCAGCTTTTCCGTGTTGTCTTAAAGTCTGGAATAATACTGTGAAAAACAGACAACTGGGTAAGGGTTAATTTTTTAGTTTCTAACGATTTTTTTTATCTAAAAGACAAATGGCATAATTTCTATACATTATAGATTAACTATATTTTGCTAACATCCATTATCTTTGTTTCGTTAGTAATTCAAAATGTAAATAGATCAATGACTAAAAGCCTGACTGAGAAATATCTTCAAACAGTAATTTACTTCAGGTATTAAATTGAAAAGTTACATTAAAGAGTCATTACACACATTTCTGAGTGTTTTCAGAAAACATCGTATAAATACCAGGAAAAGTTGTTGTTTTTAACACATTAGCATGTTATGGTGGTAAACAATCGTGGGAAAGACTGATGGCATAAAACTCATTGAGACCCTTCTCAAGAAGCAGGGTGCCGTATTCAAACATATTCATGGGACGTTTGGTGGAGGGATAAATGTGGTAGATGGACAGAAATTATATAGCGCTTTTCTATTCATGCTAACCACTCAAACTGCTTTAAACTTTACCCACATGCATGCCAATCGCACTCAGTAATGCAGGTGCATTCATATACAGATACACAGCCCCAACCCAGGGGGACATTGACATGTGGCAACCTTCCAATTACAAGACAACCACTGAGCCATATTCCTCCAATCTGAAAAAGGTGAACTAGTGACAGGGTTGAAGCACCTAAAGCAATGAAGGAAAGCTCACTGAAAAGTGGCATGGACCGGGACAGGAGTCATTCTTCGTGAGCCAAGCAGGGATGCTCATCTCATGCGGCAGCTATTGTCACCTGTTAAACACCACCAGCAGCAGCATTAATGCACCTGCTTTAATAACCACGTATCAATGCACTTGATTGGGCACCGAACAGGCCTCAATCAAGTTGAATCAAAAGGGCAATTTCACAGCTTTTTCCCACTAGTCCTTAAAGGTTATTTAACTTGGCTTGATATTCTTAAACTGGGTCTAGTTTAGACGAACCATCATTGGCACCATTTCATTTAGGTTTTTCAAAAACAAACAAAAAACGATATTACAGAAAAAGTGTAAACTGTTGAGTGCCTCAGTAGAATTATCCATCATCCTGTCCATATTTTACAAAATATGACGGACTTTGGAAAAACTGAGCCAATCTGAGTTGGCGGAGATACAAAAAGATAAACAGTAGCATTCAGTAAAGAGGGGCAAGGTGGTTTTTGAATATGAAATAGATTTTATCTATTGTATATATTAGTGAACAACATTTAGATAGAGCGGTTTATTGACGGACAATGCAATAGTCCTAATTAGTGTGTGGGTGCATTGCAAACACCATTATACTAATTGTAACCTTTTCAAAGGATAATATTAACAATAACAAGCAGATTAGCCAGTTTTACAATAATTACCATGATTGTATTATTTGCAATTATTTCTCAGAACAGACTCCCATATTTAACGCCTCCTATTTTCTGTGCTAATTGCATGAATTGCTTCTTGGCATTTGTTTTACAACTCACACAAAGCTATGCAAAAAGTAGAATCTAACTCTCAGCAAGAGATTAAACGATCGCAGTATATAAAGAAAGAAATCCTGTCATTTAGTGATAAGAAATCCTTAATTAAACAGCAGTTCTTCGGGCTTTACTCTCACCGGCTTCTGTTGTAATCCGTTCGGTGAGAATTTTAGTGGCTTCAACCTTGTGTTTACACGATTCTCCCAGGTTTTTCATTTCTGCTTCATTTGTCACTAAAAACTGCGGGCAGGCTGATTGTCGCTTCCCCGCCATTAGTCCAACTATAACAGTTGTGTGGGTGGTTACTTGATGGAGAATATGGTTTCATGCTTCAAAATTACACTTGTGCGGTTATTGCTTTTTACAGCTCGGTGACTTAATTCAACCGTGGTAATGTAATGGGATAAATATTTACCTGTAATTGGCTGTAATCACAAGATAGACAGACATGTCATTGTGTACCTATTTTAAGGAAAGTTAAGGGGAAGGAAAAAGCTCAGGATCAAAAAGATGGTTTCAGAACATAGGCTACAACTGTCATGTTCCTTGTGTTAAGTCTGAATTGGGAAGACAATATCTGAAGCATCTTAAAAAAAAAAAAGGAAAACTGCTGTTAAATGATCCAAAGTATTCTTTAAAGATGAAAGCCGAGGTACAGAATTCAGGTTTCATGAAATGCAGTGTGTTGATTGAGGAGCCATGACTTCTAAGCATGTTTTCTGGTGTGTTTCATCTAATCTAAAAATCAACACAGAGGTCTACTAGAAGGTTTTCGAGCATTTTATGCTTCCCTCTGCTGACAAGCTTCATGGATACCCTTTCTAGGTGTTATGCAACGTGACCAATATGACTAACAATATAGTGAGCCTGAGTAATGAATTTGTGTAGTATATCAAATATACTATAAGCTTCTCTCTTTGAATTGAATTACTGAAATAAATGACCTTTTCAATCACATACTAATTGAGATACACCTGGAAATGCCGACAGATTTAGAAATAAAACAAAATGTCAATTTCAACGCTCTTATGGGTTCTCTTGGTATAAAGCCGGTACTGGTTAATGTTTTTCTTCTCGGTTTTTCTGCGCAACTGATGGAAAGCTGATGGAAAACAGTTGTGTGGGTGATAACTTGACAAAATAGTTATACGCTTCTAGATTACAGGTATTCATATAGTTAATGCCTATGCAGCTTGGGGGCTAATTTACAGGTGAGCATTCATTTTGCTAAATAAACTACTATCATGATTCATTAGAAGGCTCTTGTACTTCCATCTTAAGCATATGATTCATATATAATGGTAAACGTTAGATAATTAGAGAAATCTTTTAATTTGGACTCCAGCCTTTAAAAAGGTAAAATAGCTTAAAATTGCATCAAAATTTGTTTCCACAGCCCAGCCTCACAGCTGAGTCACTGATAAATTACAGTTATTTTGTGCAAAGCTACTTATCAGCACTTATTGTCTGCTTAATATCAAGTCACTCTCAGCAGTTCATAACCATGCTCCCACATGATTACTACCTTCTGTGAGCGCAGGGGCCTCGGCGGTGTAGGTTAGGCGGAACTTGCTCTTCTTCCAGCTCCGGTCGTTGCTGATCAAGGAGTCGTTGGCCTTCTCGATGTTCACATCATCACCGACACAGAACACATCGCAGGCAGCCTTTATGCGCAGTGACAAAGCCACAAGAACATCCCCGTCAGAAAAAGTCACTTTTCAAATCTGCTGCATAATAAAAGCATTTAGAAAATGACTAACACTTTAGAATTCAGACAACAAAAAGTTCTTCAAATGTCTCAAGGTTTTTTTTGTTTGTTTTTTTCACGATGCAAAAGTGCGCCCTTATAAACCTTAAGTTGTTTAAAAGAGTTAAAATGGCTTTTTGGTGTGGTTTGTGATGTTTCTATGGGTGCAGGCTTTTACAACTTGCCCTGGTATCTCCCCCAACATTAAAAAAACAACATTGCAATCCCCTTTATGCAACCACAACACAAGCCTTTTAGGTCTTCACCTAAGGAACCAACCTTAAAAACTTTCTTGGCCCATGTTCTGAATGATTCCTCCTGGCCACACAGCTCATCTCCTTCTCCCATGCGTAGGATGCGCTCACCCCCCAGCTCTTCAAACAGCGTGTCCACAGCGTGGGCAAAGGCGCAGAAGTGTGGGTAGGCCCGGGAGCCAAGGCCAAACACCGAGAACCTATACAAAAACAAGTGCATCAAAACCAAAAAAGGAGCTTACTTCAAATAATAATAAAAAAGCACCACACAAACATACTCTACTGCCTACTGTCATTACAGAACCTTTTTTGAGTAAACTTTTTACAAGTTGTTGGTAACCATGTTGATGTGACTTTTTTTTTAGCATCCAAGGCTGGTATGCAACTTTAAAATCTGATTAGCCTACTTAAGTTAAATACTGTATAGCTCTGATATTGGAAAAGCAGTTTGAACACAATCATTCATTTGTTGATGGTAAAAGGCTATAAGAGCCAACTTGAGCCTGTGTGAGAAAGCAATCCTCCTCTAAACTGGCAGTTGTTGCCATGTTAGCTATTAAAGGTGGGCTTCCTGGTGTCTTTCAGATCCTTGTGAGGCTACATAACTCAAGCATGCTTAAAGTTAATGGGGCAACATGAGCACCGGACATTTTTTTTTAGTTGTTTCTGGTAAGGAGAAGAGCTCATGGTTCCATCAGTCATGGCAAGTCATCCATGTTGCTGAAGCAGTAAACCAGGCCCAGACCTTCACATCACCACCACCATGTTTGATTGCCAGGATTATCTTCCTTCTCTGACATTCTGGGTTAGGTTTACGCCAGATGCAACATAGGACATACTACTTCCAAGATACTCCACTTTTGTACCATCGATCCACAAAACATTTTCCAAAAGTTATTTGGAATTGTCAAGACCAGATTGCTTTAGACGTTGTCAGATCTTCTGTGACTTCCTGAATAAGTTATTAATTCACTGATACATGTTGGTAGGCTGACTTCTCTTCATTGTTCCATGTTTTCTCCACTGAAAGCCCCAAAGCCTTAGAAAAAAACAACAGTACAAGCTTTTCCAGATAAATAGTTGTTATTGGAACAATAACTCACTCTTGAATTTCTTTAGATCTCTGCATTTGTTGCTTTTTAATATTATAATTCTGATATGAAATTTGCCTGATGATCTAAAACATTTAAAATCTGACAAAAGAAGAACTCTTTACATTTTTAAAAAGACTATATATACATTTATGATGCAACACTTAGCATAGTAAAACCTTACTATACCCATCTACTAAGAAGCAATTGAGCTTTGTTCTAAGATCAAAAACATTTTTTTCAATATCTGATGACATGAGCTCCAATAGTCTATGCAAAATGGGACAGATTCTGACAAAATAAAAAAAGGACTGCAGACTTTTAGAGTAACACATTCTGGAGGATGTGTCATTTAAGTGATGGTATGAGTTTTGAGGGTTCCCATTAGGTTTTTGCATTAAGAAATTCTGCAGTGACAGGGGGTCACAGGGGGTGTGGGGTGGGAGGGGGGAGTAAAACCCTTTGCTCAGAATGCACAGCCTAGAAGACTATTTAACAATCATTCCCAGTATCTACATTTTGAGAATAAAGAGTCTGCATTAAGTGTCACATCAATAGCCCCTTTTTCTTTAAACAGACCCCAAGAAGCTTCCATGTGGCACACAAGGAAGCATTTCTGGCGCCTAATGCATGCTACAGACTAAAACTCAAAATTTCAGGGTATTCTTTTCAACTTCGATGAGCAGTCTAAAGGATTCAAGCCAGTGCTGGAAGGAGAGGTTGAGGTCAAACAAGAGGTGCAGGAGACTGTCTGGGTTCCAGATGAAAATAAAGGGTGCACAGCTGGCAAACTGACAAACCTGCAGGCAGTCATCAGCGGAGTGGAAAAGTATTAATGAATGAGAGCAGTGACGTGTAAACTCCAAGTAACATCCCATCATATTTCAAATCAACGGCAGACCTGTCATCTCTAAGTTCAGACAACAAAAAACTCAGGAAAAGGATACCAGAAAATAGATTTCTCACCCAGGAATTCTGTTCAGACACATTACACTTAGTTTCAGTACTTTGTGTCCTTTCCCAATAATGCTGTGAATGTAGAAAATTTGTTTCCTGTCATGTTAATTTTAACACTGATATTGAAAATGTAGCACCATGAAGAAGTAATCCAAAGCCCCTTGCAGATTCTTTCAAAATCAGATTTTGTGTCATACTCAAAGCTATAGTTGGTATTCCTGTCCAGAAACACTTTTTGTTATACAGGGTTAAATCGTCCTTCCATCCTGAAGCAGTCAATACATTATGTATTCAGAAAAAGGAGGTTGTTAAAAAAATCTTAGGGTGGAGTAGGCCTGTAAAAACTAACCAATCCTTGCCATTCGGTCCGAAAGGCAGGGATTTGTCAGATTTTTGTTCCTGCTCTCACCCCCTCTGACCTTCAAGTTACAGGGGTATCACCTCATCTATTTGTTGTCCCACAATGCCAGTGTGCGTGCACATTCCTTGTTAGTTGCCACTTGCTGGCTGCGCATGCACACTTCTAGTGTTTATGCATATGGTAAGCTTAGCGATTAGCTTTAGTGTTAGCATTTCAGTAAAACAACATTATACCAAGTCAACAACAGTGATTGTGGTGTGATGGTGGTTTCTACCAGAAGGATCAGTTTTTGGGTTTGGGGGACAAAACATAGGTCCAGGTTGGTTTGCACAGCTATTTCCCTAATAAATGAAATAATTTATTCGCTAGCTTTTTCTGATGCTAAGATTTCTTTGATGATCGGAAACAAGTGTGACTAAAGGTACAGACAAGACCCCCGCATACTGGACACAGACTTTGTAAATTCATGTTGTCAAAAGCATGGCAAATATTGCAAACCCAGATGGAACCATGTTTCTTTTCTCACTTAAATACAAATGCAGACACGTTAAAAATTATGCAATTCCAACTTCAACACACAGGCAGCATTGTATTGGATGTTACATACAGAACTACAAGAATAGCTTATAATCGCAATATTTGAAATTGGTACAGATTGCTCCAAAGGCAGTGGTGCTTTAGTTTCAACAAAGCTGGATTTTCAAGAACATGTTTACATTAAGCCTGTGAGAGTCCCTAGGCAAGGATTTCACCAAGCACGATTTCATTGTTTGACATGCCTGAATCTCTTATTCATCTTGTTGTGATTATGTAGGTTTTGCTGCTTGGATATTTGGATACTTTCTAAATATGGGACAAACTTTTTAGTTTAAACAATAAAATATCACATCTTATTTACCTGACATTAGCAAGAGGTCCTGTGCTCTCAAAGTTGACCTTGACCTCTGGTTCATCACTAGAGGATTTTCGAGTGTCGGAGTAAGAAGATACGCTGTTGAATCGAACCTTGTAGCTCCTGTGGATGGGGGGGGGGGGGGGGGGTTAAATTGAGGTTTTTCCTTTAATAAAAATAGGGGGACAAAGCTTTACTCACTTTCTGTCCTCTGTGTTGGAGGTTGGGTGGCGCATTTCCATTAAGGCAGCTCCGAATTTCTACACCAACAAGTGAAAGATGGTTATTCTGCTATGATCATTCAACAAGACCTTTGATGACTCTGAGTTATACCTCTCCATTTTCAGGTGGATCCCCGTTGCCAAATGTACTGGTTACAGCTAAAACCAGCGTTTCGTGCTCCAAGTCTACCACATCGTACTCATCCATGGAAATAACCTGCAGGCGAAAGATTTCTGTTCAGAAGGACTCCCAGTAAACCAAAATGTTCTAGTTTTCATCTCGCTCCTCTCTGCACACTCCGCCCGACAGATGCCTTGAGCGTGTAAATTAGGGCCGAACACACAGCCGCTGGCAAAGGAGTAGGTTGTAATGACCACTCTGTCTTCGCCTCTAACGAGATGATAATATGCTGCCGCCACACACATTGAGCAGCCATGATGCACACAACTCAGCATGGTGCGTGTCTGCCATGGGCCCCACTTGGCTTTCATATACACACACACACACGCAGAGCTACACAAGCAAAAGGCGTGAAGAGGAAACCGGCTTTTGCCCCACGACAACAAAGGTTTGCCCTCGGCATTCACATCTGCCCTCCATTTGCACACACCCACTCTCGCTGACGCACAATTGCATGCATGAGTGTCTTTTTGTGTAATTGATCACAGTGCGGAGAACAGGAAGGAGAATTAAGATGCACCCTAGAGGGAATCCACCGAGTGCATGATTGAGAGCAGCATCTTTTGCTCTTTAACAGATTTGCACGGCCACAAATGCTTCAGGATGTTGTCTTACACTACTATCTGTGCAACAATTTAGTGGGTAAAAGTATCCCTGGACTTGTGTTAGTTTACTGCAGGAGAAAGGTGACAGAAAAAAACAGTTTCAGTTTCTTTCAGTCTCTCAGTTTGCATTTGCGTGGCTTCATCAGGCAAAGAGAAGATGGGAATAATTTGAATTTGTGCTATTTCAATTAGACGCTGCTGAAATCGATCATCAAATCTTGCTCAACGTCTGAAAACACTGACGCAAGGTAGGCGCAAGAGTACCTTGGCATCAAAGGCGTGCTTGAAGATTTCACAGAGCGTTTTGGCATAGTCTTGCGATTTGCCCGTTTCAGTGGCAAACAGTATGGTGGCTTTAACCCTCTTGGCCATGGCTTGCCCCATTAGCTTTGCCGAAAATTTCACAGCCCTGTGGAGGCAGAAAGAGAGAGACGGAGGTGAGATGCAGAGACAATAAAAGAGCAAACATCTGAACCATCCAAGGTAAACTGATTCGAGGGCACAGTGTGGAGTCGCGTCTCCTGCAATGATCACAAGGCGATTGTTGTTGAGCTACTGTTGCAGGGAGCTACGGATGGGTGGCAATTCTGATTACCTAGCTTGTACTTTCCTTGAGGCAATTATAATAATGGCACATCATACATGCACACAAGCGCATGCTTAGACAAAAAAACTGACAGAACTCTGATTACTCCCAGAGGGGCTGATTGGATGAATTACACTGCTGAGTACATTAGCCTTCCTTTCATGGGTCGTGCTTTTATCAGGAGGGTGATTACTTGTGTAAATTAGCATTGCACACAATCTATTATCTTTGACATTTAAGGGATGCCATATAGATACTTGGCTACGTGATTGAGCCAATAAAGAAAATCACTAATACATTAAAAGCAAGCTTATTTACTTGGCAAGCTTCTTAAATCCGATGGCTCTTTTCTTCGTGGGTGTCCCGTTGACTCCTTTCCACACGTGGGTGTTCCAAGGGTCAGGCTTTTGCACACAGAAAAAGCAATAAAGACGCCGTTTACTGAGGAATACGCCACATATAAAGCAGCCAATTTTGGTTTTGACTGGTTATTTTTAAATCTCGTCCCACTCACCTGGTACTCAAAGGAAGGTGTGAGACGGTAGTTGAGCATTTCCTGGTGAAACACTGGTGTAATGCTTCCTGACATTGGAGGCACAATCCACACCCAGTCTCCAGGGCAGCCTCCTCTCACCCGATACTCGTTCTCCATGTGCTTCATGAAGGACTCCGTGGCCGAATGATGGTCCACTATGGTCACTTTGCAGGTCTTATTTATGCAGCGGAAACAGGGAAGGGAAAGGAAATATTTTGTAAACTACTTAAAATCAGGGAGAAAGTGACTAACCAATAAAATGTAGTCTGTGTGGCTACAGATATTCAGGTATACCAAGAGGGACCCGAACAAAGCTGCATAACGCCTTTTTATAAGCTTTCTGGAGCATAAAATGGAGATCAGCGCCTAGTCCACATGTTGCCATGTGCTGTTAGTCAGCCAGCTGAAAGAAGGCTTTTTTTTCCCCCCATACTTGCATGAAGCTCTAATTCAGGAGTTTTTAAAAATATCAGGTTACAAAAAACACATTTATTACGGTATAATTACCATAGGACCACTTACTGTTCTTTGTCAGATAAAGCTAATTTACTACAGATTGCAAACCAGAAGCAGTTGCTGGCAAAAAGGTATAATATTGTAGCCGTTTACCTAAAAGCCACTACAAAATTTAGGGATTAGCCAATATATTTGCTTAAGTCTATTTATCAAAATCCAATTAACTATTTTTGATAACTTTATGGACCAATGTTATATCACATTTGAGGTATAATTGTATCTGAAATAAAATCATTGTCAAGTCATCACATCATTTTCTAATACTTAAAGTTATACTGTGAGAATTGCATATCAGCCCATGCTTAGAAATAGTACATATTAGCTTTCAAATGCATTAACTTCAAATAAAGAGCGGCTCTGTAGAGTGATTTCAGATTAGCTGGTTTGACAAAACCCAAAGCTCCAAACATGGGTAATGGGCATCTTGAGTCATTAACTTTTATACAGCCCAAAATGCCCCAATCAAGTCCAGTCCAGAGGAAAAAAAAGTCGTAAAAGGTTGTTAAAATGGGAAATTAGGTTAATCCTGAAATGATAAGGAATATTGATTTACAAAAAAATCTAATTGCCATTTTGTCTCCACCCCCCCCCCCCCCAAAAAAAAAATAACAGTTGAAATATCACATTTTGTCACATTACAACCATACAGTTCAATGTTTTTTCCTGGGATTTTATGTGAGGGATCAACACAAAGATGTGCACAGTAATAAAGGATGAAAGAAAATTATACATGATATTCAAATATATAAAAAGAATAAAATCAAAAGGTATGGATTTATATTATTCCCCTGGATTCAATACCATTCCTACTTTTACTGCCATGTAATCTGCAAGTCTTTGGCAATAATGTATCTACCAGCTTTCCACATCTGGATATCAAAATCCTATAAACAAATATCAAACCTTATTGTTGTAATATGGTAACATGATCAATTTTCAAGGCCAACACTGACAATGCATAAGCATCTCTAGAGCTGGTTATATGAGCAGCAGAAGTTAACGTAATGATCCAGACAGAACATTTAATTTTATTTGTGACACTGAAAAGTCAGTCTTCTGGCTAAATACCTCATTGTGATTGCTTTTCACCACAGCTATTTAAATGTCAAAGTTTTATTAAGCCTTGTTTACGATATGTAGGTCTACGCTGAGCAAATAACTCAGAAGGGTGTTGGTGGTGATGAGATCATCTCTGTAAACAAGGAGCTTGTGTGAATCCAATATGACAAAAGGCTCTGTTGTCCCAAGAGGCCAAACACACAAACCTTCAATTCCCTTGAAATCCATTTTTGGTCCAACTTTAAACAAAGGATGCATCACCTGAAAGCTGTAGAGAACAGCAATATTAATCTCAACAAGCGCCTGGTCTTTCCAAAGGGAAGATGTCTTCCTGGTGTCCAAGCCCATCTTGTTGGCAACATCCTGTAAAACAAAAGCAGCATAAATGAGAGTATTAATAGAATTTATCAATTTTCTCATGAGTTATGCAAAAACTACGCTTTGTGTTTTGAACAGACCTTAAGTTTTTTTTCTCTTACATTAAACATAGATTTGCTTTTTATGACTTTGATATGACATTCAAAAGATTTTTTTTTCCAAGAGCTTAGACTTTTTTTTGAAATCTGAAGTTTACAAAAATCTAATCAAAATGTCTGATTATGTCCCTAAAATTAGGTGAATATCACAGAGACTTTGGCAAAGCTTTCATATGTTTAAAAAAAACTGAGAAGTGTAGCAGATGCAGTTTACAAAAAAATGGGAGATAATGACAAACCCATGATTTTACAACCTTTAAACGTAACTTTTTACAGCAGTAATTTCAACAGTCATCAGTATTCTCATATTTTGTCCTACTGTTTTTTTTTTTTAGATTTTGTTTACATCTGCACACATTTCTACATAGTTCAATACAATCCCACCTAAACCATGTTAATGCAAAATATATTAAATATTTGCCATCTTTGTCTGGTTGGGTGAGCCTGTTTTGCCCAAGATTCCCATAATTTTATAGACAGTCCATTGTATAATTCATTGCTTCAAGATGTCCAGACCCTGTAATTGCAAAATGAATCAAACTAATCCCCTTAGTTATCTTAGTCCTGTTTGTGAGAGGTGGTATGAAGTGTTGTTGCCCTCACCGTGTTCTGCTTTTAACCATATTCAACAGTCACATCAAATAACTCACACATCCAGCCAATCGCACACAATGAACTAGAGCATGTGTTTGGGATCATTATCCCGCTGCAGGATATCGTATCAGCCATGTTTCACCCATCCGACAGAAAACCCAACAACTGATTCCAGATGGTAAACAGACGGGTCAACATAGTGACCGCTAAACCAGCCCAGCCGCCCCATGACAATACCTCACATTTGATTTGAGAGTTTGTGCTGATTCAGATGCCAACTACTATCCAAGGCCATGAACCCATACTCTTCAGAGATGAAATGTTTTCTTCTGACAACCATTCCAAATAAACTTTTTTATTGTTCAGCTAATCCTGCTGTTGTGAACGTCAGTACCCACAGGATGTAGAATCTACGAAATCTCTCTCAGATTTGTAGCAATTACCCGGAGAAAGTCTGGCCTCAGTGGGAACTTGGACCGCTAGGGAGGATTGGCAAATGTTTGGAATGGTTTCTAAATGAAAATAACTTTTTCTTCCCCCCACAGTGAAGTGTAGAAATGTCTAGATAACCCTTCATTTTTCTTCTCCACGGTTGCTTATCTTTACACATCTGACTGATTCAGTCCAGCAAAGTGCCAAGAAACCTTTTTCTCTTCAAGTGGTTCACAATTCTACAGGTGTGCTTCGTTTTCACAGAAATCGCTTCAACAAATGTTTTTGTTCAATTCATTAAGATTAAGAGCGATAAGTCATGTTTGAACAATCGGAGACTATGCTAACCTATGGCCAAATAGACGATTTTATGGTGTGCAAGACTGTAAAAATAAATATTCTTTCTGGTTTTTATCTTTGTAAGAAACACGGAGAGGAAAACAAACAACTGATTTCCTATTTAGCAAATAATTTAGCGCGATATGCACAAGCCAACATTGTCAACAATTTAAGCACTTCAGTTACAGCACAAATCCAAAGTTGGCGTCCGTGTGTCTTGGGGTGCTCTTTAATGCTGGACTAATCTCATTTGGGCTAAAATCTTTGGAAGCCGTTATCTTTAACCGAGCATTGCTATGTGATGCAAAGTCTGGTCAGGATGTGAGCTGCACAATGAAGGAGATGAGTGTCTTAGCTCGGCTGGTGAGGACAGCACAGGGAACTGTGGGATCCCTTCTGCAAGAACTGGACTCAGTTTGTGCTGCACGAGTCCAGAGAAAGGCCAGACCCATTGCCACAGATTCTACCCACCCAGGCTGTCCACATTTTGCCCCTCTTCCATCAGGGAAACGTTTCAGGAACACCAAACACAAAACAAACAGACTTAGAAACAGCTTCTTCGCAAAGGCTGTAAGGGCCATCGCCCCGTGCTGAGAAGACTGAGTCTGTACACGTTACAGTATCACAACTGTGAATGCATATTTAAGTAGGACTCACTTTCAGAACTGCGAGTGCGAGTCCTAGCAGACCCTAAAGACTGTTGTGTTTTGCATGTTTCAATGCTTAAAAAAAAGGACCCACTGTCCTAATGTTGCCTGCAAGCTGAATCCTCGCAGTATTTGTGCGTTCACAAGCAGTGCTACACATTATCAATCTGGCCGGCCAGGTTACCACTGCATTTTTGAGACGCGTCTCTGCTCCACCACACTTAAATCAAATGGTTGCTTGACCTCCTCAGCAGCCACCAAGAAATGTTGAGGCCTGTCAATCACCCATTAATTCAGGCCAGGTGTGCGGAGGCAAGGAAACACCTAAAACATGCAGGACAGTGGGTCCTGAGGACCCGGGTTAAAGACCCCTGCCTTATAGGAATCTCAAGAACCTGGGCTGTTTTCATATAGATTTACATCACATCATACAAATATTTAAATTCCTGACAATGTTGTGCAGTTACTAGAAGAATTAAATATTTATTTATTATCATCATTAGTAGCACTGCCTTTGAGAGCTGCTATTCTTTAAATTTCATTGTGCTTTCTTGCACAAAGACAGTAAAAGGACCTCTGATTCTGATTGGCTCGTTGGGCGACAACACATGCTGGTCTTGACACAAGGCTGCAGTCAATCTGTGCCTTCAACTCCCGTCTCTAAAGTCACGTGACGATATTTTCTGGCATGAGGCGTTACCTCCAGAATGTTGTAGCGTGAGCTGTCACAAAAGTCCCTCACGCCAATCTCTGTGCCCATGTACCAGCCACTGAAGGGGCATCCGGTGAACTCAAGACCGCCAATCTCCAGCAGCATGTTCGCAACCGCTGGGAGGCCGTACCACTTCAGCTCCAGGTCCTTGAACCACTCAAACCTGGGCAGAGGACAGAGACGGGAAAAATTGGTCACCAAGTACCATGGTAACGTCGGATAATTCACTCCATTATCCACTGCCAAACTAGCAATATGCTTAATCACTAGAATCCTTGGGAGCCAGCATAATTGCTACTGAGAAATGTAAAAAAAAAAAAGTGTCCAAACCCAACATTTACTGAAAGAAACCCATTGTTAAGGCTTTTTAGCACTGGCCAAACCAAGCGTGGCCTCTTGAACCCTTTAGGGGGGATTGATAACATTGCTTTCAGCCTGTTATTTGCAGCGCTGGGTTTAATCTTGTGTAATGATGAGACACTTTGCGACGCCGAACCTTGTGCCAAGCTGCTGCCAGAGCTGAGGGCGAGTTGATGCATGTGTATGGAGAGAGGAAAGCCAAATCTGCAGGAGTCTGGCAGTGTGATCTGTGTGTCAAGGGATTCTGAAACACTCTGTAGTGTTTAACAATGCTGTTATGGCGTGGAGTGCATCTGTAAGTGAGTTTCGTGTACGATAGTGTGGCAGTAAAACCTGATTTTTATTTTTGAGTAATTACAATGCTACCGTGCAAGTGCAGCCTAATGATCAAGATGAATCTGGGGGTTTTATGCTTTTGTGGTTTGGTTTCAGGTATTCTGTTGCAGGAAAAGTAAACAAATTAATAAGAAATAAAGCTGGAAAACCCACTAACAAGTCCCAGGGATACCACCAAAAAACACAAAAACAAATGAGGGCTAGTGCTTTAGGGGAATAATCCGCACAGTTGGAATATGATGTTAACCAATCAGCTTTCTTGGCATGAAAGGAGCCCATTGTTTGAGAAGTGTGGTTAAAAAGACGTGCTAGTGGGTGGATGTCCCTCTGTGCTGCCTCTTCTGTTCTCGTTTTGTTGCATTGTGTATATTTTACACATGCCAAAGAGAAAAAGCAGAACTCACTTTGGATGTATGATGGGCACCTCCAGAATGAGGTCTTCAGGGATCTCAAACAGTTCAGGGTCATTTCCATTGGCTTGCAGCAGAAGGGGAAGGACGTCAAATCGACCTTTTGGTGCTTTCCATCCAAGCTGCATGCAGATCTAGGGATAAAAATACAAAATTTCAGCCAGAAATGGGCCAAAGAGTTATTCTACAGCTGTATCTCACTGATCAGTACCTCTGTGAATTCAACATTAGCAGGATCTCCCTGAATACTTCCATCAGGCTGTTTATAACCTGCGTAGCGAATCAGCTGACTGTTCCATACTCGAAAATCGTGTTTGCCATCTGTCCTCTGAGGAAATATGGTGATAGCTGACCTGCATAAAAGAAAAAGAATAAACACTATGTTGTAATGCTATTGAAATATTAAGTTTTAATACACTGAAGATTAGACCTTTGGATAAAACTGCTGTCATGTCCATTTGAAACAGTGCTTTAAATAACAAAGATCATGGGCTGCGCATTTGATAAATTTATATTTACAGTTGTAAAAATAAAAATATCCGGGGGGTCACCCTACAACAATCTGTATGCATTTAAAACAGCCCCATCTAACTTTTAGCCACTGGGGGGGGAGGGGTTAGATCAGTAACTTCCAGGTTTAGCCCCCATGAAGAAAGATGGGTCTAGATGCAGCTGCAGCCGCTACGGCTAAATGTGCCTTTCCCTGTCCCCTGACCCTAAAGTCAGTGGGCTTGTATTGGATACACTTGCATGAAGGTCATTTGCAACTCTGCACTGTGGCAAAATTAAACAGTCTCCCTCAGTGTTTTGGAATCTGATAGCAGACCACTATAGACTAGCAGATTGACAAGTCATGGAGTTATGTGTAAAGAGAAGGCCCCATTCACCCAACATTTTAAAATAGTGGGTTGATTTTCAGAGCCTGAGAGACACCACACGCAACAATAAAAATATTGTATATATCACAGGTTTGCTCGTACAGTGTGGGGTGTCAGGTCAGATGTCAAGCACAACACACCACACACAAACAGATTTCACTCAGAATCATTAAGGTGTCAGACAGGAAATCTTGCGAAACCTCTAAAGATCAAATGTGAGTTCAGATTAAACACAAATGGACGATGAAGAATAATGGTAATAGTTTGTGGACGAATTTAACAGAGGAAAGTATAACAAAAAGAAAAGGCGTTGGTTAAAGGACTGGAAAAAACGTGAACGGGGTCTCTGTTCCATTATAAAATGGACTTGACAAGCTTTTTTTTTTTTCTAGGGCTTTCCTCATTTTGCTACATGTCACATTCAACAGACTGCCTGCTTGTTTGTCCTCAGGGAACAACACACACTCTAGGATATCGGGGCAAGATAATTGAACATGTTGAATATCCCTGATTTGAGACGACATTCCACTGAATGGACTAGATCCCTACACATTAAGTTTCACCTTAAGTGTCATGTCCGTTTTGTTATTATGGCAGCCTGAGCTCAGACTGCAGTATCCTAGAATGGGTTATGTGATGTAGAGTGACGATGGATCAGAAGCTCTCCAGTTACCCCCAAAATTCTACATCCTCCGTTCCGTTCACGTACGTGCACGTCCAACTGACGGAGCAACTAAGTTGTTATTTTAATTAACGAAAACAGTTCTACATTCTCCTTGACTACTCCGTACGTCACCGTCAGTGGACCCGCTCTCCGTCGTTCACCACCAAAATATGGAACAACTCCAATTTTCTGCTCCGTTCCGTCTGGCTCTGGCCGGGTCAAGCTCCACAATTGCAATCATAGCAAACAGGAAAAAGACCTCAACAACCTCAGGTCTATCAAATTTAAATGGTGTAATTAAAGATCATTAACCACAAATTAAGTACAATAAAGTTAACAGTTTTATTTTAATATCCAATAGAATCCACTCTTTTTGCATCATATAAGGAAGCTGAGCTGTCTTTGAAACATGGTAGTCCTCTCCAAATAGATTTGCATTCTGCTTGCTTGCATGATTGAACATGCTCTCCCTGGGCTCCAAGAAACTTTGGAGAGTCGCTAAATTGAGTAATCGCGGTTGACGTAAGTTCTGCTTCTCACGGACTCACTGAGGCGGTCTGGAACGGAGCGGACACATACAGGAGTGGAAAATGTGGAATTAGGGGGTTACATAGGTGAGTTTTTGGGAAGGGCAGCCCGCACAGAGCATCAATACACACCAAGTGCTGTATTTTGACCTGATAAATCATTTAATATATCTCAAATTAAGACAATACTTGGGCCATAATTACACAGTGCTGCTTTAAGTATGAACATTTTGGCATTTTTCTTGACCAGGACTGTCGGCAGAAGAAATATTTTACAGCATTTTAATATGACATTTCTTATTAAATCAAGAATAAAAAAAAAAAACACTTTAATAGCTAAACTGTGCTATATTGACATCTGTGTGTGATGCCTGCACACCACTTTTGATGATAAAGGAGAGGTTATCAGGTGATATAAGTCCTACACCAATCAACCAGAGTAAAACATTAACTGATGTATGACCCTGTCAAAGCCTGGCTACATGCCCCTACATACCCTAACCATAACCCTACTGCCCAACCCGGATCCCGCTGGCCTTTTAATGCTCTTTACGGGCTGAGATCGTTAATGCTGGTAAGCTGGTTGTTAGTAACTGAGGAGGGTGTGATGGATTGACTGAGCAGCTGGTCTGAATCTGGGCCAGTTGTACTTTAAGTCTACATCCAGAGAAAAACAAGGTCATGGCAGTAATGGTAAGAATTCATAGGCAAACAGTCGTCTTTGGAGCAACAGATTATGTGATCAGTTACTCATGGTAATGCATCAATCCATCAGCCAGCGATCAGAATCACCAATTCTGCTCTCGTTTGGTCCCGGCAGGGAATTTGTTGGTCAAAGACAAAATCTGATTGAGCCCCCCCCCGATCATAAAATGTATCAACACCAAAACTGCATGTTCTTTGATTCACTCATTATTTACGCAAGTCAGCAAAATAGAAATCAGATAAAGCATCACATTCCTTTAATGTGATGAAAAAATGCTGTTCTACAGCCTCTAATAGATAAGCTGGATGCGCTCCGTGGTAATAGAATATTTGCCTACTTGAAAATGTAATTATAAAACAAAGCTACAGATAATTGGAATCATAATCAAGCTATAAACTACTTCAGTATATAAACGTCATTACACTGGAAAATAACAACCCTGCAAGTAAGAAAGTTCCAAATTATCTTAAAAAAATATAAACACTAAAGACCAAATGGGATTATTTTTTTCTTATTCAGGTATGACAACTTAAAAAAAAAAAAAAAAAAAAGAAGAAAGACATGCAGCTTATGAGGTCCTCGGTTACAATGTAGAACCTTTTTTTCTTGACGCCTCAGAGAAATCTACATTGTAATTCTGGCTGGTCCGCCCTAACAGCGATCAATGGACGATACATAAATTTCAGTCTCATTTGTGCGGCGCCTCTTTTTGACATGTGAATCCGAACCAGCTTTCAGAGGTCCGGGAGACTTGTAGTAATGAGTCTGGATCCATCCATCTGACGAGAAGTAAATGTGA
This sequence comes from Fundulus diaphanus, assembly GCA_037039145.1. Lineage (NCBI taxonomy): Eukaryota > Metazoa > Chordata > Actinopteri > Cyprinodontiformes > Fundulidae > Fundulus > Fundulus diaphanus. The sequence goes on along the minus strand of CM073127.1, from coordinate 10,278,965 downwards.
GATGTCACATGTGATTAGGACTTGGCAGAACGTGTGTGAGGGCGGCACAGGGGTCTGACAAATGACTGCTCGTTAGCTAGGTCTGCCGCCTTACCAGCCGGGCAATGACTGCTGACGGATAAATAGACAGGCAGCAGATAGTGTCAGAGACGACGTTAAGAGACAAGAGCGTACGTTGACAGATGGGAGAGAGGGTCAACGTGGGGTAGTCGGAAACGGAGAAGGGTGATGAGCTACATGGAGTGACAGATGGATTGAATGCATAAAGGGGGGGAGAACGGATAAAGCTGTAACAGTAGAATAGGCAAAAATAAAACTTAATGTATACACTGGGTATGTGGTTTTACCTAAGGTTGCCTTTGTTGGTGGCATACTTGATGTGGTTACAGATGTAGTTGTACATTCCATGGGCTGTTGTGCAGTCTCTGGCATCAAAAACCTGCAAAGAAAACATAAAAAAAAGGAAAATAAAATCACGTTCTTGATACGTTTGGCGAGTAAGATGTATTGCTAGTGGAGTAGACTCTTATCCAATTCCTGCAAACCAACCCAGTCCACTCTATGGCCTGAAAACACCAACAGCACTACATTTACAAAAAGCAAATAAGTCCAGAGGTTTTTCAAAACAGATGCCCTTCCCTCCATGACTATGCCTGGAGATCATGTCCACCTACACCACAAACAAGAGGCGACTCCATCGCACACCTGGAACAAGCTCAAGGTTGTCCCAGGAAAGCAGACGCAGCTCTTGCTTTGGCAACAGCCCGGATTTAAACAGCAGCTCAAGCATCTTGGTTTCTTGTGCACAAGTGAGTGAGATACTTGAATGTGCTCAAGATGGAACAATGTTAAAAACGTGAGGCTGTCCATTTACTAGCCTGCCAGATTCCAACTGCTACTTATGGTCGTGACATGGGCTAGGCTCAACTTGGAGAGGGACTGAAGGGTTCTGTCTTCCATGGAAAGCTCATAGTAGAACTGCTGCTCTCCAAAGGACCAAGTTGAACTTGTTCATTAATCTGATCAGGATGCCTCTGGGATTCCTCTCTTTGGAGTTTTTTGTTTGTTTTTTTAGCACGGTGCACTGTGAGGACTACAGAAAGACTCAGAATTTTCAGCAAGGACTAAATACACATTGGAATTTGCCAGACTGAGTTGAAGTGTTGAGGAGAGGATGTCGGGGCTTCTCTCCTGAACCCATTCTTGGTAAAACTGACACTCATGTACTCAATAGCACTTTCAATTCATCAATGCATTCTCTTTTCTGTGTTCATCCCAGCAATTTACCAATGCGCACAAGGCATCTTTGTACATCCACAAAAAAATTCAACTTATTTTTGAAAACAAAAAACAAGCTAAACATTTTCACTAACAAGATACACAATCCTTGACATATTGGATACAACCTGTAGTTTGGACCACTGAATCCGTCCCACACATCTGGCAGCATTCCTCCAGGCATGTTTGGCACCATAAATCAGCTCCGTGTCTTTTAGTTGATAGGTTCCTGAAGCTTCAATCTCTTTCGTCACCTCCTCCCATCTGTCCACATGAGCCTTGGAGCCATACCTGAGAAGTGGGACATGTCCAGGGACACAGGATAACAACCGACAACACTGAATACTCAATTGTGGAGACGTGTGCGGTTGTCAAACCAGAGTCAAGTGATGAGTTGTTAAAAAGTAGACACGGAATATGCTGACACAATGAGAACATGGGCTCCCTAATGGGGGTTGTGTATAGTTTTACTCAATAAAAAAAAAGAGAGGTAAAGTAACACCAACATGGGGAATGTTTCAGATAAACAGGCATTAGGGTGACAGAGAACCTGAAAGCAGGTTTCTGGTAATTAACACGTTAAAAATACATTTCACGCCTGAAAGTGACTCCATTGAAACACTTAAAAGGGAGTTTCCCCACATGTCTGCATCAATGCTGGCTCATCCATCATCACAGAAAGAATATCACCAAAATACAGGTGCCTCATTTTCAATGCTTCACATGGTCCCATTGCATAAACCTAAATTAAAAAGCATATTTGAATAAATACAATAAACAGTCCAAAAAAATAGAAGAGAGAGCTCTGGGTGTGATGGTCATTCTAATCACATGCTCTTTAGGACATAAAGGCCAAATCCAAGCCTCTTGCAGGGATTTAGCTATAAGACTTTTATAGACAATTTATAAACCTGGTATGTTTCAATTAAAGAAGGGACATTTCTATATTTAATTTCTAAAAGTGAAACTCAGATTCAGTAGATGTTTTTTTGTTTTGTGAATATGCGTGTGGACTATTCCAGTCTCACACTCGTCCGCTTGACAACTGTCTAGTCAGCGGTATTCTCCAGTATTGAACAAGCTTTAATAGTTTTGTATTAACAGCCATGCTTTTATTGGTCGTATGAAATATTCCAACTGTATGAGAAAATGAATGTTTATTTTCATTACCTATAAGCCGTAATTATCAAAATTTACCAAAAATAAATGTTTGACAAATTTTTTAATTAAAATATATAATGTAAGTTCCACTTTTTAATTGAATAACTGAAATAAATCATCTTTTTGATGATGTCCTAACTTATTGTAAGACACCTGGAGAATTTGGGTTAAGCAACAACGAAAAATTGGGCAGTTGATTGAAGAGCTCCTGGTGGTGTGAGGATATGAAGATTAATCCAAAAAGTGAGGTTACACCAAAGTGGAAATTAAGTTTCCACAACCAAAATAAATTATACATATTTATATCTTGACAAAGCACTCAATGTAATGTAACTCAACGTAAAGTTTGCCCATGTTAGACTGCAGCCTTCAGCCAAGATTCTGAATTACAATCAAAAAAGCATATCCTTGATGTTGACATTTCATAAATTAAGTGATATCATAATTTTGTATTCTGTTGAGGGCTAATTTACATCGATTAGCACAACAATTTTTCTGCTGGCTAGTCGCCCAAACTGAATTTGTAAAATCAAATCCTTCCCCTCTGAGTTACATAAACCGATAAACCCGCTGCTGATGAATCTTTTTTCTGTGTTTGGACATTGGAAACCATCAGTATAATTTCAGATTCTATTTACACTGTAGAACAGCTTAAAAGCTGCTTATAGATGCATAATAGTATATATTGTTAAACATGTGTCAGAAGTATTTGCCTCATTGGCTCTTTAACTCAGTTCGAAAACTTAACATTAACTTATCTGAACATTAACCTCCAGCTAAATGTCAAAGAGTGACCCATTTTTCAAATAATTTCAAATGTCAGACATGTTCATTGACATTATTTATACAGGAAGATAACGTTTGTAGTTAAACAATCACCAAAAGCTACTGCACCTTCTCTAATTTACCAAGAAAGCTTTTTTGTTCTCTTTAAAAAGACAAATCCAGCTACTGCCAGTTAAGCACAGGTAATATGATTTAACTTGCTAAAAAAAAATATATATATATTCAATCTCCTACTCGATAAATTGTATGACCTCTTGCATCTTCTTATTGTAGTTTAACCAGAGGTGGGTGGTAACCAATTATACTTAGCTACATTTATTTTTGTAACGTTTTGGAAAAACAAAATTTATTTGTAGGCGTAATTTACTTTATAATTTGTACTTGCATTGTATACACACATTTTGTACTTATTATTCTAAATATTATGTTTCAACTTCTGGCTCCTCTACTAGCCTCCATGAAATGAATAAAAAAGCATGTTTTGTTGTTTTAAATTTTTCCATCTGCTGTCTATCTCGATTGCACCATTTGGAAGTCTAGTGAATATATACTAGTAATCTATACATACTGTCAAAAGAAGCACTTTGAACTGTTCCAACATATATAAATGACCTATTACAAGAACTGGCTTCATGCGGTGGAAACATTATTTGAAAATGTGTTCCTTCTGGCTGAATTTTGAGTCGCTTTTCTGTCAAAAACACTTTACTCATGATCATTTTGTCAAAGTCGTGCTACACTAGAGTACAATTTTTGGCTATTTTACCCACCTCTGAGATTAACTCTACACCTTTTCATTGGTGGATTTTGGGACTGCATGCAAACCTTTGTTCAGGAGGTCATAATATGAGACAGGTTTAGACAATTTCATGTCTCATTGGCCTATCTAGAGAGCTAAAACTCCAAATAGTGAAAAGCAACTTGGCTCTCAATTTCAATTCAATTTTATTTATATAGCGCCAATTCATGAAACATCTCATCTCAAGGCACTTTCCAAAGTCAAATTCAATCAGATTATACAGATTGGGTCAGATTATACAGATTGGTAAAAAAATAAATTCTTAGCATTGATGGGAAAACTATATAAACTACTGTGCACTGCCACGAGTTTTATTGTGTGAATGTGGCTCTAGTATAAAGCGCCTGAGTGGTCAGAATGACAAGAAAAGCACTATATAAATTCAGTCCATTTACCATATCGGTGTTCTTTGCAACAGAAAGCTAAAAAAAAAAAAAAAAAAAAGACATTCCGATAAAACGAGTCAAAAGAAATTGACTGAAAAAAAGTTTCCATCAGTTCTAATACATTTATACTGCTTTGCGTGGTAATTCATCACATTTAAGTGCTAACAGAGTTGTCACTTTATTACACTAAATTAGATGACAAACAATGCAAACACTGTGTGACCATTCAACATCTCCTTTGAACAAGTCTCATTGGTTTAAATTCTTAATTTTTCCAGGTATTAGGAGCTGAACCTACCTTTTGATGGAGGTGTAGTATTGGTCGATAAAGTCTGCGGCCAAGGCAAGAAGCTCCTCTTTGGGACGAACCTCGTCTGGTTTGCGAACGGACTGATTTGGCACCATCACAGAGCCAATGCAGACGTTTTCACTGCAGATTGGCACCTGCAATTAGGTAAGTAACAGTGTTGTACACAAGAGAAGTTATAAAAACCTAAGCAAAAGCTATATAAAAAAAGATGGATTTTCAGTTGCCTTTAAAATAGATAAAAAAAAAAAAAAAAAAAAAAAAAAAACTAAAATTCAACATACAGACCTCAAACTCAACAAGAAAGACAGCCAGAGCCCTGACACCATGCCAGAAAAGGCTTTGCTACGTTTCATTTTCAGCCTGGCACATGGCTGAACCAGCAGGTCCTGCTCACAAGCCCCCAAAGACCTGCTAGCAGCATATGGATTTATAGGAATTGATGAGCACCTACATACTTGTCAGAATTTAAGAACCGAGATGCTGTACTGTGCTCTGAATATGGAGCCAGTCTACCTTCCCAGTTCACCTTAGAGTGAAAATAACGAGTCATGTTTTGGAGGATCTGGTCATAATTGCCAAAATTATTCTATGAACTCCATATCCTATGTTTGCTATATACACATCTACTGTATATGCTTGAGTTTTGACTTGAAACACTTTGTACATATTACGGTTATTTTTAGAGTTTAACACTGAGAAAACAGTTTAAAAACTCTGATGACTGAGGCTATGTAACAGGTGTAAACCTGTATATATGTAACTGGATTTTCAACAAAAACCAGAAAAGTGGATTTTTCATTTTCAAATAAAATGGAAAATAATGTTTTCCTCTTTTTTGGTTGTAGAAACAGACTGGTGGAAATATTTGTTTGATTATTGTTTTATGTTCAAGATTTTAAAAATCCTCAATCACAAGCAAAGACAAACCAAAGTTTATTTTTTGCCTTTTTTAATAGTAGGCAAATAATTCTGCAAACTGCGACTCTAGGAGGCACAGCTTCGTTGGTTTACTTCCAAAGTGTCTCAGGTTCCTATCCATTTTTCTCCTCTATAGATCAAATAAATACAGAAACACACCAACTATATCTATAAACTCATTAGTTTCATGCATGTTATCAGCTACATGTGACCCGACTGTCACTAACCATCATATGTAGGCAGGGACATTATGATGTAATGCACAGGCTTTGTTAGTCCATGTTGAGAAATGGAGGGTGTCAAATGTGAGAAAAAGGGCCAATTTTGTTGTTTCACCAATTAGATATTTTAAATATGAAAAGAAAAAGCAACAAGCATGCATACCAAAGTATGCATGTACCCCCCCCCCCAAAAAAAAAAAACAACAACAAAGAGACATCATAAATCTATGATTTATAAGTGAAAAAAGGGCACATTTTTCCATTTCTCTTAGACAAGTCGGGTTTTAATTTCAGCTAATCTGTTTTTTGGGAAAAAGAGCGTGTGTTTCAAGTTAATACATTGCATTTTAAAATTAAAATAAAAAGAAAAAACATTTTTAAAAAGTCCAATAACTACAACAAACTGAAACAGTTTTGGTGTTAAATCATCCTCCAGTAAGTTTTCCCCTTTTGTAAGATCAATACAATGAATCTGGCATTCAGGTGTGTGAGAACCGTTTATCCTTTCAATACTTTAAATATTTTCAGCAGGGATAATACATCATAGTGTTGCTGCTGAGAATGATCAGTTCAGTTAGAACAATTAAGCTGTTGGGAGGGTGGCTTGTTTTCCTGTAAAAACACTTTATTTGAATAAAGTAACTTAACTCTTGAATACATCAGTGAACGGCGATGTGTGTCAATGAATGACCAAGTCAGTGAGTCATGTTGGTGTCGTTTCGTTAAACTTGAAGAATAGAATGGAGGGGGGGGGGGGCAGATGGCTGCTATGAAAAAAAAAAAAAATGCAACCCTGTGTGCTCAGTTTATTATTATTAAAGCTTTAGCCAGTTGCCTTGAATTTTTGGAGAGAGAACAAAGAGCATAAGTGGAGGGTTTTAGCAGAGAGAAAAATTGACTATGACCCTAGTGTTGCCAAAATTGGCTCATTAAACTGAACCTCCCACTTACACTTTACCAACACTGGAACAATTTCTCCAAAATAGACAAGAAATGCAAGATTTTTTTTTCTTTGAGCACACAGCAGAAAACACAAAAAAAAAACATGGAAGACAAAAAGAAAATACAGAAAGTTCAAGATGAAATAAATATTCGAAAAGAAACAGCAAGCTGGCAAAAAGGTACCCGACAACAAGCAAGAGCGATACAGATGAAACAAAGAAGTGATGGAGTAAAAAAAAAAAAGGGGGAAAATGGATGAGTAGAGAGTTAAAAATAAAACAAAGGAATAACTCATGCTTCAGCACGTCCGCTCGTCACACTGCTCTGGGCATTCATGCCAGCCAGCTGTCCTTTTAGAAAAAGACGGATCATCTGTGATATATAATAAATCTGAAGATGCCATTGCAGCCCATTCATTGGGATGCACACAACAAGCTGATAAGTCACCAAAGGGATTAGGCTGCTTACAAATGGACAGTGCATGCTTAAAAACAGCAATGCTCACCTTTTTACTGCTAGATGGGCTCTTAACTAAAAGAAGAAACATTGACTGCATGGCAGAATATCTTGTCAAAAAAAAAGCAGGTGATAAATGAACAGGAGAGAATAAGGAGAATGCTAAGCACAGGCTTTTGGGAATTTCAGTCTCAAAGTTGTGGGAAACCATCCAACACAGACTTGGTTGCAAATCCAGTTATGGATGTTTACCTTCCAGACTGCAAAATACAGCAGGAAAAAGGATTTTCCACATTTAAAAAATGTAAACAATGTCTCAATTAGCTTGACATTGCTTTGATACTTGACGGACATTGAAAAAAAAATATTCAAAAAAAGTATTTACACAAAATAATTCAGGTAGTTTTGAACCATTTGCTTAAGCAAATGACAGAGCAGACACAAGACAAAAAACAACCCTGCAACTACTTCAGACTCTTTACCATCAATGTGTTTGGTGATAAATTGAGGAAAAAGAAAACGTGTGCCTATTTTAGGATCTCAAACCACAACTACAGATGACCCAGTTCATTAAGCAGGTGAAATACAACGATGACGACTGTTGGGTCAGAGGCCCCTGATCCATCATCAACACCCTCCAACAAGGAAGGCAAGCCACAAGAGGTAATGGCTAAAGAAGGTGATCGTTGAGATTTCTGTATCCAAGCAAATTCATAGAAAGTTTAGTCGAAGGTAAAAGGAAGAAAATGGCATTTTTCTTTAACAGAAATTAAAGCTTAAAAATGCATACACTATATTGCCAAAAGTATTTGCTCACCTGCCTTGACTCATACATGATCTTAAGTGAAATCCCACTCCTAATCCATAGGGGTCAATATGATGTCGGTCCACCCTAGAACACCTTCAACTCTTCTAGAAAGGCTGTCCACAAGGTTTAGGAGTGTGTTTATGTGAATTTTTGACCATTCTTCCAGAAGCGCGATTGGGAGGTCACATACTGATGTTGGACGAGAAGGCCTGGCTCTCTGTCTCCGCTCTAATTCATCCCAAAGCTAGTCTATCGGGTTGAGGTCAGGACTCTGTGCAGGCCAGTCAAGGTCATCCACACCAGACTCAACCATCCATGTCTTTATGGACCTTGCTTTGTGCTCTGGTGCTCAGTCATGTTGGAAGAGGCAGGGGCCAGCTCCAAACTGTTCCCACAAAGTTGGGAGCATGGACTTGTCCAAAATGTCTTGGTCTGCTTAAGAATTCAGAGTTCCTTTCACTGGAACTAAGGGGCCAAACTCAGCTCCTGAAAAACAACCCCACACCATAATCCCCCCTCTACCAAACTTTACACTTGGCACAATGCAGTCAGACAAGCACCGTCCATCAGATTTCCAGATGGAGAAGCGTGATTCGTCGCTCCAGAGAACACGTGGCAGTGTGCTCTCTTCACACTGTTCTTAAGCTGATCTGAGGGCCACATGAAGTTTGGAGGTGTGTAGTTGACAGTTGCCAACCTCTTAGCACTATGCGGTTCAGCATCGGCATCAGCACCAGTTTAGGTGGCCGACCACTTCGTGGCTGAGCTGCTGTCATTCTCTAACACTTCCATTTTCTTATGATATAGCTGACAGTTGACTGTAGAATATTTAGAAACGAGGAAATTTCACGGCTGGATTTATTGCACAGGTGGCATCCTATCACAGTTCCACTCACTGAGCTTCTGAGAGCGACCCATTCTTTCACAAATGTTTGTAAAAAACAATCTGCGTGCCTAGGTGCTTGATTTTATACACATGTGGCCATGAATGTGATTGGAGTACGTGATTCCAACAATTTTGGATGGGTGAGCAAATACTTTTGGCTAGTGATGGGTCGATGAGGCGTCATGAAACGTTTCGACACATTGCCACTCTGTGCCGATACTGTGCCGATACTGTGTCACTGAATACTGACACCTGCTGGACCTTAAAAATCCCTACAGGCAACCTGGTTGACAGAGTTAACTGACACTGATTTGATGACCAAGTATACACAATACAATTTAAATCATTGTATGTTGAATTGTATTATTTTATATTTTCATTTGAATTAAACATATATTTGATTTTTTTTTAGATACAGTCAATAAATAATGTGAAGGAGGATGCTTGTGGACTGGCTTTTTTATTTTTTACAAATGGTTGATCGGGCGCTGTGTTTAGTTACCTGACTCTGATATCATCTTTTCTGAAATCGGACGTGCTGAGAATGACAAAGGGAGGAAGAACTACTCAGAGTAGCAGCTTTCTACTAAGGGTAGATCAGCCGTTTTTTCTGAAACGACGCTCAGAACAAAGACGCACAGCGCAACCCGCCCAACCATAAATGTTCAGCCCATCCATCAGTGGTGCGCTCCGATCAGCACCTTGCGCTCACAGAGCGAGACTGTGGTACACCATCACACCAGAGTTGCAAAATGGTTAAAAATTAACCATTATTAACCGTTATTTTGTTTACAGTTCAGCTTGGATTTTATTTACTGCGCAGCATAGCTTTGCTGTGCGCGCTGCTGTGCGCGAGTGCACACGCGTGCAGCTTGGAGGGAACAGAAACAGTTTGGCGCGTCAGTCAGTTCGAAACAGGTGCTGTATTGGTCACGTGACCGAAACAGGTGCTGTATTGGTCACGTGACCGAAACAGTTGCTGTATCGGTCACGTGACTTTTCCGTAGCAATACACACATCGACACGGGTTTCGCTCTATGAGACCGACACATGCGCTGACGCATCGGTGTTGCCGGACCCATCACTACTTTTGGCAATATAGTGTAACTAATAAATCATGTAAATTTAACTCTTTCACTTAAAAATGTCTTAAGCCAACTTTTCAATGAAATTCAGATTTATCGAGGTAAGTGTATTTTTCTTTACCGTTGGATTGTTAAGACAATTTGATTCAGTATATCTACTGGTCTGTTACGGGTGACTGTGACGGGCTATAGTTCATAACTGGTCCTCAATAACACATCATAATTTGTTAGAAAATTAAGCATAAACCTAAATAATTAAGAGACTGCTGTTTTTACAAAAGTATCTCTATTATTGTCCATATATATTACCAATCTGGCATTTGATTTCAGTTTATGGGGTGCCTCTTATAAAATTAATCTGAATTTCTTGACTGTTCTTTCACTTATTTTCTCTCATTTCCGATAGTATTTTCCTTCACAGCGCCACTTGCTATGCAAAGTATAGATATCTATTCGATAATGGCAGCAAACTGAATTATGAAACGCTGCTTAGGTCCTAAGACATCAATAATACCAAATCTATTGTAGAAATTCTGGGCCATAAATTTCCTTAATCATAATAATCATCAAAAAGGTTAACTTTATCTCTCAAATGAATGGCTTCTAAGAATCAAAAAAGACACACCGGTCTACACCCATTATGTATAAAACTGCCCAAATCGCCCACTGTGCATCATAGAGCGTGCGCATTGTTCAAACTTCAGCACAAGAGGAAAATCTGCATCCATCACATTTGTGAGAAAAATATGGAAAAGTTTTGCACATCACTGAACCAACAATATCAGTCACAAATGCTGCTGCACAACAGTACAGGCATAAAGGGGGTGAACTGACATGGCGTTCTAGCCAGAATAATTTAAGAATGCTGAAGAAATGAAGGATTCCTCAATATCGTTTTTACTTTAAGCATTGTAACATTTTTAACTTTAAGCAACTAATACGTCTTCTGTTGTGGGGAGTTTTTGGCCCAAATGTCTTTAAAATGTAGTTTTAGCCAAAAGAGATTTGCCAGCATTAGTTTATGCACAGGTTTGGCATAACCAGGAAAGGTCAGAGCCCCATTATTTAGGCCATAGCAACAACATGATTGTTTTCTATATCCGACACCCTGTTGAAGAGTCGCTGGGCTGTGGGTATCGTTGTCCCGTTGGGTGACCCAGTTTGGGTCAAGCTTCATCTGTTGAACAGATGGCCTCACATTTGACTCTGGAAGACTTTGATCCACACAGGAATTTGTGGCTCAGTGACTCACTGACTACAACGTGCTCAGGTTCTGCACAATAAGGTCACCATAATATGACAGTGTGAGGTATGCTGAAATATTCTGCATGGTTTTAAGATATTTGTTTTGATGCGGTAATCTCCACCTCTCAGACTTTCAATTACCAACACAAATCAGTTAAGATGCCCAAGTCCTGTGAGGAAATGTGCTTACACACGACAAGCATTGTAGTTAATGTAGCACAGTTCATCTTAACCTCTATGACCCGACCTCTTTGGTCCAAACAGTCTTTTAGACACCTGAAACAATTCGGATCAGTTATAAATCTCATTTACAGATCTCCAGGAGAAAGAAAGATATATAATTGAAGAGAAACTGAGAATTTCTAGCTATTAAAAAGCCTATGTGTAGATTCTCGGGTCTCAAGAGGTTAAAGGAACTTTCAGGAGAGAATTTAAGAGGTTTTGTGGTTTGATTAAAACATAATTTTCCAAACCTTAGCTTTCCCACTATGGTCTTTACATGGGTTATCTTCTTTCTGCTCAGCCTTTCAAACATTCACAAGTAAGTTTATGTCATGTATATCAAAACTATGCAACATAATCGGATTTCTCTACAATATCACTGATTTGGTGTCTTTTTTCAGAGGTTGGGAGACCAAACAGCACCTGGGAGGGGAGCAGGACCTGTTACATCTTTTGACACCCAAGCAGCAGGGGGAACTTTACCAGCTAAAGAATGCAACTTTGTCAGCAATCTCTCCACCAGCCTACATTAATTATAACAGATCCTCCTTGTTGTACACCTAGAATATGCCAGGTTGCTTTGAAGCTTCAGCTGGATTCAGAGACTATAAAGCAGACAACTTCTGGTTGTAAATACTCCTTCCTTCTAGTCAAGGAAGCACTGTACAAAAAAACCTTACAGTACAAAAACAAACTTACCTATATGCACACAGCTATTCGTGCAGCCTATTTTTAACCATGGAAATTATGGCATTTACTAAATATATGAACGTGACCACTGAAATTCAATGTGTAAAGACCTTAATTACATATGTAGAACGTTATCTTTTCTGAACATTGCATGATTCGACTTTGCAGGAACCTCCACTCCATAACAGCTTGGCATTGATCTCTGATGTGTCCACTGTGGGGAAACGTGTAAAAAAGTTCCCAACATGTGTGCACAGGCTCCAAATTGCTACAAAACAGATTTATAAATCTTGATTAATCAACCTATATTTTTTCTTAAAAGCAATGCTAAACAGCTTTTCTTGGGATTAAAATGTTTGCATTGTGTATACTACAAAAACTGCAAACTACTAACTTTCAGAGCTTTTCATAATTTATGTCATTTTGCTTTTGCGATATTCCGCACTTCATTAGACAAACCAAACAATCGAGCGAGAACATGACTATTAACATGGCATATATGTAAAAACGACAAATATCAGCATCAGTAAGGCCAAGTTTTGAGTCGTTGAACACCCAGTTCCAGTACCTTATGTTTATTGCCATTCAATTCATTTTTAGAACATTCATGAAATACAATGTTTTTGCAACATGCAATCATCTACCTAAGCAAACAGACAGTTTAGATACAATAGCATCAGAAAACAGCCAATTAAGATTTGGCAATTTTTGGGTAATTTTCTGTTGTTCAGTTAATGGGGATAATTTGAAAACCAGAGCAAATTTAAAACAAATGGCTGCTGCCTAATTAGCCTCAAACACTGAAATACCCACATCATTCTGGCAGCTGTTGGGAACTTTAATTTAGTGACCAAAGCAATGGCAACCTTTGAATATTGCCCCAGTTTAATACAATTGTTCTGTAGTAAACGCTTCCATTATTCAGCTTGTTTACAGTAACTGAGTGCTGCTCTAAAACAATAGATGCAAAATTTTAAGGGAACAGATGTGTTAGAACCACAAACTTCAAACACTGAAATTCTGAAACAAATCCCATCTACCTTTTCATTGTTTTGTTTTTTTGAAGAATTTAAAAATGCATTTTCAGACAACTCTTGCTGTCTTAAAGAGAGTCAGTCCCACTAAAACAGCAAAGAACTACCCTAAATGGGAGATGACGGAGTCTTTAAGGGAGCAATAAGCAATTTTTCACCACTAGGTGGCACTTGATAACTGTCTGTAGACCAAAACAAGATGTGTATTAAGCCACACCTCTCTCTACCTCGCCCCAGCACTCGGCACCCATTTCCCCTTCTAACCCATCAGCTCATATGAGCCTATTTGCAAAGGATAAAAACACAGCAAAGCAGCGTCACCTTTCAGAGGAACATGTCAAGTAAAGAACTAAGTAACTCATAACTTCATAATGCTGTTAGCAAGAGAACGTTTTGACCCAATGGCCGTGCTCTCCGCCATGTTGTGCCTGGGCAGGGAGGGGGCAGCTGTTCATGTGCACATAAATATGTGCGTGCACGGCAGACCCGCTATGTAAACAAGAGATTGGAGAACAACACACAGTGTGTGACGTTTAACCATAGTCCATCTAAAAAGATAACTTTAGTTCTCCACAAAACCATTTTTAGTTCCATCTAAAATAATAAAATTCCACTTATTGCTCCTTTAACAACACTGCAGGAGGTATAGGTAGGCTCAATGGAAGAAAACTAATGAGGTCAGATTTTTTTTTATCCAGCATTGTGAAACCGTTGTGATTTTGGATTGAGAAGATGGAACAACCAAATGATGAGAGATAAACCACATTTCAGGCCATGGCTCAAACAGCTTGAGCCAGGAGTCAACAACCAGGCCGAAGGGGCAACAAGAAAGTCTGGTTTCTGAGTGTAAAGTTTATAAAAAAGGTAAGATTTGGGTTTTTGGGGCAAATGTTTTCATTTTGCAGGTACAACATTGAAGGAAAACGTTAATCTATAGGATCTGTAGAGATCAAATGCCAGCAATAAATCACCATATATCTTCACTTCATTAACTCAAATTCCAGCTGGATACTTTGCCAACACTACTGCTGTCTTGGGTGGTCACCATTTCTGCCAGTGTTCTAAATGTTTACGTCACTTTCCACCTTCAAGCCTTTCAAACTTCAATTGTGAGACTTAAACTTTAATTGTGAGCAACAAGGTTAAACAAAACTGAAAAAAGGGAAAAAAAAAAAAAAAAGAAGATTTAGGCCATTTCAATAAATGACAAACAACGCTGAAACCGATAACGGTCTGCACTTAAATTTCATCGCTAGTTTTTTTGGTAAGTAAATAAGAAGTTATTGTATGAACACATTTCCATTTCTTGAGTTTGTGATTTCAGTTTTTTTATATACTCATGGAGGTATTTCTATTTTACTACTGCCATTGACTTATTTTCAATTAAGACTATAAAACACATGCCACTCATTCCTGTAACAGCTATACTTGAATCAACTTTTATACTAAGAAGGATATGAATGATAGCGGAAAAATGCCTTGCTTAAGCATTGGTCAGCGGTTTTTACGATGAAAAAAATTACTTCAATAATAACTGATAGATTCTGCCTTACCGAACTGCAGCTGTGGTGGAGGACATCATTGTAGACGGTGCCCGTCTCCCAGTTCTTGATCTTTATGAAGCGAGGGCATTTTGAGGGGCTGCCATTCTGCACTGACTTAATGGGTGAGGTCCTGCCCTGAGCTGTAGACTGCAAAGAAAGAGCACACAGACATTTTTATACACGCATGAGTCACAACTATAACTACGCTAATAGGCTCTGACCCTTGTAACACTTGTGGTGCTGACTGAATGGGTCGTTTCTAACCAGGAGTCATATCGAGAGAAGCTGAAAAGTGACACGGCCCTCCCACGGCTGGGAACCGAATGAGAGTCAAACAAATGGACTTCGACGGAAGAGTTCAGGATGAACTTAAACATTATCCAGAAGCATTTCATCATGCAATTAGCATGGACCCCATCTCTTTCTTGTCAAGGAAAATTGTTGCCGCATTGTGCTCGAGATTCTTTTACAGACACACACCTATAAAAGCGGAGCCCATTACAGAAAGCATTCGCACTCTTCCGGTTCCATTTTATTTTTTACTCCAGGAGAAAAGCAATCAGCACGAAACAGCAAGTCAAGAGTAAGCCAGCGCTTGCCTCGTTCGGGTTTTTCAAGCTACCGACTGATCAATGAAGGCAATTTAACCCCAAAGTCGACTGTAAACGTTCCTGGAGGAAAGCAGCGAGTGATTGCCAAAGATCAGAGTAATCAATGGCACTCTTTGGCAGCTCTGTCATCATCTCACACAGTATTGTTAATTACACAGTTCTGAACAACGGGGACACGATCATTATGCTTGCTGGAGAGAATGCCAACAGTGTTCACTGGCTGAGTCTTTTTGGGTTTTATCAAATTGCAAATAGGAACCTGAAGGTTCGAACAGTAGACGTAAAGACCCTTTTCCATGGTATGTTCAAGGCTCAAAAAGCAGCAAGACTCACTGAGCAGCTAAGCAGTGACACTGTGGAAAAATTCAATGTGCCATAAAAAAAAAAAAAAAAAAAAAAAAACTTTTAGCCAGAATTCCAACAGTTTTTTTTTGTTTTTTAATACATGATTTCTTGACAGCAACAAAAATGTAAGAAGGTTGTTTGACTGAAGGATACCTGTGGCATTTACATTTATGGAAAATGCCACGTAGACAAAGTATATTTTACATCAACAGGTTTGAATGTCAGGTTAGTCTTTGAATTGTACACATCAGTACTAATGCACATTTTAAATGTCAAAATACAGCTAAAAAAAAAAAAATACATCAGGGAAAAGAGAAACCTATCAGATGAGCTAGAGGAGACCGTGGACAGTTGCAACATGTCATTTTGCTCCAATCAGAAATGAGCTAGAGTGATGACACTCATACTGTAAATGCTCAGTTGGATGCACCCCATTGCATAGGGAAAAAAAACCCAACAAAAAACCAAGCAGATTTAAGCGCTCCTCTAAGATTTATTGGGAGAAAACTGTTTTTGGCGTATGAAAGTATTTTTTTGCCATACTGTTGTCACAGTTTTTGATATCTAACTCAAACCTATATTGTTTAAACAAGTGATAAGGTTACTTTTATCTCATATGGTTAGAACGTAACGACAGTACATTGTTCAGCTAGTACATGATGCTTTATCATGCCTTACAGGAAAGGGGACGGTTGCAACAGCTGTTGCAACCGTCCAGTTTCTTATAAAACAAACCACATAATGGCATTTTTAATATCTTTTCATTAGTGTTCTTAAATATAAAACAAGTTCATCAGGTTAGAGCAGGGACAGAAGGTTTACAGTATGTGCGTGTGTGTCTCTATGCCTTTTTACCACCATGTGTTTTTGTACTGAGGAGGACGCAGATAATGGTTTAACCATATATAAAAAAAAAAAAAAATACAATAATGAATTGTGAATCAATAATAATGAATCAATTGTCACTGACATCAGTATGTAAGTCTCTTTCTCTCGTATGTAAGGCTTTGTCATCTAGGAAAATATACGTCATCTGATCAAAGCAGATAACACTGCGATATTGTTATAAATCTTTCTTAATGAGGATAATGTATTTTATTTATTATTAATATATTAACAGTGCAATATATTGTATTTGTAATATGTTGCAACCATCCCCAAGAAATGTCACAACTGTACCCAGGCCCAGGGTCGGTTGCAACATCTGACTGTGCATTCGGATGCAAATTATGAAAAATTTACTTCCGTACATAAGTTTTAAATGGTTTTGACTATTAGACAGTTGTAAGTTTATTGTATAAAAATGTGGTTTGTATTATCCAAACTATCTCTGAGTAACAGAGTCAAATGCAAAAAAAAAGTATTGCAAATGTCCCCAGTCTCCCCTGATTTTAAGGTTTAAATTGATAATCCAGTTGACATTGAGGGCATCTGAAGTAGAACAGCTTGAAGCTATGAAATATTTTCTCCTTGTTTTGTATGGAATTTGCTTTGTAGAGACTGTTTTTTTTTTCTTTTGTTTATGCTGGATTGAACTCAAGAAGGAATTGTCTGAATTTTCAGGAAAAATCTGGGAAAAAGAAGCATTTGTTTCTCTTGGCATTTCAGTTTCATCTTTGAGCACATTTGCCAAGTCCTCCACAACTGGAAAGATAACCAGCTGTATGACGGGCTTTAAATTGTTTGGGAGGGGAGAGGAGGTGTGAGAAGACCTTTGCCACTTCTGAAGTAGCGGGAGCAACCGGACAATAATCAATTCCAATCATACTACTGACCTTCATGGAAACATTTTCCCCATCACCAATACATTGTGTAACGTTCAGCATTGCTTAAGAGACTAGTGTGAAAACATGGTTAGGGTTCGAACTAGTAAACGCATAGTCAGCCACTGCTTAGAAGGAACTTTCTCTACAGCAAACTGAACAGCTTACCGGGTCACCAGAGCATCACATCCTGCAATAATGATCAAGAGGGGGAAAAAAACAAGGTAGAATAGATCTGAACAACACCTCCTCCCCATGTCAATTTAGCAAAAGAAAAATGTAAACATTGATTATTAATTTAAAATACAGAGCAAGACGTTTAAAGTTAGAATCTAGCCAACCAAGTGATGACACATCCGTCTTCTACAAAATGCAAGAATTGTGTGACAAGTCATTTCCTTTCAGGTAAAACAGCCCAAAGTCTAAAGTCACGATCCATCCATTATAAATGAGTCTGTATGTCAACACCTTTGTGGAGCTGCAAGCCAAATGAATAAGTAAGGAGTTTGAACGTCAACTGTGGTTGAGAAGAAAAAAAAAAAAAAAACTTAGTTTTTTTTTTTTTTTTTCTCTCCTTTCTCTTCTTTAAGCCTCAACTCAAAACAGCTCAATTTAACAGGTCTGAAGACCGAAGTATAGCTCCTCTGTTTAAATGATCCGGTCCTCCCTCATGCCACCCATCAGATTTAAATCAAAAGACATCAATGTCAAGAATGAGGGATGGGTGGAAAGGGAGGATCTGCTGCATGAGAAATGACAACAGCAGCTAATCTGATGAAGTAAATTGCAAAGTGGGGCATAATTGCCAAAGTCTTTGTAACAAACGTATTTATACAATAAAAGTTGATCATCCACCCATCAATTAAAACTTCTTGAGGGAAATTGAGACAATGTGTGGGGAGGTGGGGGGGAGGAGGGTAGATTAGAAAATTTTATAGGAGGTGAAAACACACAGCTTGAGAAAAGAAATAGTCATTGTGAAATATTTACATGGTTTTGAGGATTTAAAATAAGACCAAGAGGCACGTTTCCATGCTTCTGCAGCTTCTTCAAAGAAAGGGACACCAGAAATCAGGTGAAATTCTACTGAACAATTAGCTGTCATAGTTTTGCAAAGTAATTAAAATATCATAATGGAGGAGTAACTTGAGCTGGGGAAGGATTAATCTTTTTTTAGAGGAAAATGAATTGCAGGTCAGCCTGTCATCTTAAATGATGACATACAATCCCTTAAAAATAAAATGTGTTTAATAAATATCTCCAGAGTAACATTTCCTATTTATGATCTTGAAGCTCACTAGTCTAACTACAGTCAGCCATGAGTCATTCAAATCTCCCCTTCTATCAAGAAAAACTCCTACTTATACTCCCAAAGAATATGCAGCATTCTGTTGTTTGCAGGTCTGAGAGGCTGGATTAAGCAAAGAAAGGGTTTCATTTGACTGGAAGGAACAGTTCTGCAGCTGCATGTATTCATTAGGTCCACTGGAAATATTCCACCCCATCCGCTTCCATTGACGAAGGCTCGAGCAGCATCAGAAATGTGCAGATAATGCAGGCTGTGTGCAAATTCTGACTACCCTACATCGCTCAGACCCATGAAGAGATGTTTCTGTGTAGAGGTCAGATTTAATGCTGCAACATTTAACCAGGAATGCAATGCCGAGGTGGTTCGATTTGCAAATAAATAGTTTACCACTTTGTGAGTATATATCGCAGCTTTGCACAAACCTCAGTGAATTTTATCAGGATTTTCTTTATACCAGCTTCACACCTCATTGGGATTCATTTTCCCCCACTCCCTTGCAAAAGAGCTTGAGTTCAGTTTGAAATGTTGGTGACTTTTAAGGTTGATTTTCCAATTTTGCTGGATATTTTAAATTGTTTAATTCCTGGACCATTCTAACTAATGAATATCCAGCCCATTTTATCTCTGGCTGTGTGTTTTGTGTAGTCTTGCTGGAAAATGACTTTTCACCCTAGTCTCAAGCCTTTCACACAACATTTATCTTGCAACCGTTCCCAGGGCTTCCTCTAGGATTTTTTTAAACCATGGTGATATTTCTTTCCCCCCCCCATCTCTTTTTTTTTTGGGGGGGGGGGGGGGGGGTGACAACATCATCGTCTAATTTGCATATATCTTCATAAAGGCAATTCCTACATTTATGACCCTGGGTCACAAATCTAGGACTTACCTAGACAAAAAAAGTTATTAAAGTAGTGATTAAGTGTGTTTGGAACTAAAATTACCTTTACAAAATGATTTATGAATTTTAACATTGCCTGAATCCAGGCTAAATAAAACAACCTGTTTTATGTAGTTTGACAGAGCCACACAAAGTGAATAAGTGATTGAGGCCATGTGTGAATCAGTCAGTGATTTATTTTAGTGCCACAGTTTTATAGACAAAAAAAAAAAAAAAAAAAAGACTTCAAAAACTACATTTATGTGACGAAGCAGCAGCAGCTGTGGTGTGCCTGTGAGACATGCTGAGGGAAGTAGGAACTTCCGTGGAAGCTCTCGCTGCTGCCTCAATACAATGACTCCAGAACGACTGGTGCTGTTGGTACAGTTGCCATTAAAACAAGAAAAGTCGCTTGTTTCTAGTCGCATATCAAGCAGTTTGCTCACTCGCCATGATTCAATATGGCAAATCAAGCAGAGTTATACTGGTAGTTACGCCACCGTTCTTTCTTTTGAGGTGGAGGATTCCATTCCACCACCCACTAATAAGATAAAAAGTTGGTAGATTTGTTTCTAGTCGCTTTTTTGAAGAAAAAAAAAAAGTCACTGGAGGGTTTGAAAAGTGCATCAGTGGTCGCTATGGAGACACAAGATGGAGGAAGCTGTGTTTGGTTTTTTTAAGACGGAGCTGCTTTTATACCACAAAGCGGCAGAGCTACCAACGTCACTATATCAGAATCGGATCATATCAACCGTCAGCAATGTCAATTTGAAATTCAATGCAAGACCACCGTTTAACCCTAGGAGGACACGACATTGAAGATTTCAGACAAAAGCAGGATTTCAACAAAAATGCACAAATTTTTCAAAACAATGACCAGGATATGTAGACAATACTATAAGACAACCAAGTTAACAGTTTATTGGCAAACAATGTTGATTTGGGGATGGGTTACCCTTTAAGTGGACAACAATATGTTGAGAGATTTGCAGTTCCACGACTCATTTTTGGCTGATTGATTGAACAGTAATCCAAGCTTAAAATGTAACTCATCGCCATGTAAAAGCATAACCCCACCCTTGTAAACATTTTGAAAAAGTGGGGAGTGATCAATGCTCACGATTCCAACTCCTAAGTCTGACATGCCATGTGGGCATTAACTGAGATGCTTTTATTCCTGAACGCAGGGCTATGACTACAAAAGCAAGTACCATTTGAACCAATACAAAAATTCAACTGCAATAGCCACTGTTAAGCCCTTAGAGGACAGCACTAAGACTGTTTCAAGACAAATATTCCAGAACTAAACAAGTTTACATGAAAATTTCAAAGCTATTGCTCAATAACATTAAAAAAATAGCACCCATAGGCCCAAGTTCATTGACAAAGAAAGTTGATTTTGGGGTGAGTTGCACTTCAATAACCTAAGTCCGTTTTATACTCCTCAACTGTTTTAACCTGGACACTTTCTCCCACCTATATTCTCTCATAAACCTGAGCCCTTACCGCTTGACTTACAGCTTTACAGCTGGACTTGTACTGATAAAAGTACACGCATCTACACAACATTTATTCCTTAGTGCAGCCAACTTCATTCAAACTTTACCTGTGTTTTATTTAGGGACATCAGAGCTAAGGGACAGGAATCCAAATGCATGCCACACTTTAGATTTTTATTTGTAAAATTTAAAAACCATGTTCCCTTTTCCTAATACTTCAAACGTACAATTTTGTGTTAAGTTGCATGAAATCACAATAATAGGCATTGCCGTTTGCAGTTACGTGACAAAATGTAAATTGAAGGGTAACAAACACTTTTGTAAGACACTAAGCAATAGCTTGGTAAAATTCAACCTTTAATAGAGACCAATGTAAATGGACAGAAAAAGTTACTGGAATTTATTGATCAATTCAAGCTAATTGGGACCAACAATTTTTTTTTTAACGGGACTTTTCATTTAAACTTAGAAGGGTGGCAATTATTTTCGTTTACCTTGTCAATATCAGCATTGTGGTCTGCCATGGCCATGTTTTCCAACATTCGGTCCTTAGCAGAGCGCAGCTGGGTGGATGACTCGTTTCCCACACTGAGGTCCCTGGAAGAGAGACAATTTTCTGTCAGATGTGTGCACTCTGATCTTGTGCAAACTCATCTCATTTTAATTTAAAATCCCACAAAAAAAAGCAAACCCAGGCAATTAAAAGCACACACAGACTGTAAACAATAATCAGTTTTGGTTTGGTGGACAGGAGCGTGCTCTCACTAATATGCTATAAAAAGAAATAAAAACTCACACCCTTCACAACGTGCAAAAAGTACAGGTGCATAGATCTATTAACGCTGCAATTAGATCTAGTTGTATCAAATTATTTTAGAAACTATGTGGCAAAACTATCTTCAAGCTGGAGCAAATAAAATGCAAACTTAAATACAGACAATTCTAAATTTATTTAGAGACACTGAGCCAACTGAGATGTATAAAAATAATAAATTAAGGCAGTCATTACTCAGACTAATTGTACACAATGAGACGTGAGCATTTGATTCATGGTTAAGTAACGGGGGGGGGGGGGTGAGCTGATAACACTGAAGAACACAGGACTTGAACAAAAACATTTTTAAAATAAATAATCTCCCTGTTTGAGTTTAGTTCCCTCCAATCGAAAACACCCACTCACATTTCGCCTCCTCCAATCTTTCACACTATCCCCCCCTCCCCCCCCCCCAATCTCCCCTTGCCATCGCCATGAGCACGTGTCCATGCCAATTGCAAATCCTCATAAGCATCCTTTTCCTCTTTCACACATCCTGTCACTTTCCATCTCGCTATTGCCACAATTTGGGAAAGCATATTCTTTGCAACGCCGGAGTTGGAGTTCAAACGGGCTGAAACAATGGGAGAAGTCGCATGTGTCATTTGCGATTAGCGCTGAGTGACGCAGAGCATCATCTGCCTGACGTCGTGCTGTGAAAATATACCTCCTCTACTGAAAACAAGCAACGTTCATTGTTTCGGGCTGTTCTCTCCCTGACAATAGGTCTTTAAATATTGATTTAAGAGATGCAGCTGTGGAAAAATTAGCCAGAAAAACATTAACATTTCTAGTAAAAATGAACCAGAATTATTTCCCCCCCCCCCCCCCACTGTTCAGCTAAAGTTTGGAGATTTTCCTCAGACCTAAACCTCCTTAAGGTGACAACTTCAAAATATCCACTTTGGTGCTTTTTATTTGGTTGTGCTTAAAATGCTCACTTTAGCAAACCTTGTTCCACTTTTAGCACACCGTGTGTGAAAGAGGACATTTGACTTGAATGCAAGATTATTATTTTTTTTGCTGTGCATATAAACAGGCTGATTTCTTTCTTTTACAGTATTTGTAATCACTAGGAAAAAAAAAAAAAAAAAAAAAAAAAAGTACCAAACAAGCATAAAAGGAATACTTTTAAATCTTTGTGCAAGTCTGTTTATCCAGGGTTTGGAACAGCAGAAATTGGGGATTGACTATAACCAGTTTAAAGTACGTGTCAACTTTTTGCTAATTGAGACCCGATGGAAGTTGCTAATGTTTGAAACGTACCCTTCTCAAAGTTTTCCAGAGCTGGTAAATTCAGCAACATTAACCCAGTTGTATTTGAATATGTGCATCATACATATTCAAAAAGGGAACTGGGTCACAGACGTCTAACAATGCATTCAACTCATGACAAAGGGGATGGATATTTGCGTCACACAAATGAGACCACCTAAGGTTTTAACAATAGTTTTGGGGGAAAAAAAGAACCTATATTTGTGTCCAACAAAACAGCAAAGTTTTCTTTAATTAAAAACTGTACTTTTGGTGATCTGCAACCAGCACATCTGAAGCAGTGTTTGACAAGTAAAATTTGTGATTGTGTGTATCTGAAAAGAAATCAAGATTCCTTTCAAATAAACATTTGTTTAGCAACAACGGTAAATGGCCTATTTGATTTCACCTTTGGCAGTTTGAGCAACTGCAAGTTGGATCTTCTCTATCACCCAGTTTTCTTTTGCTGCTAAAGTGCTGCCAGACAAAAAGGTAAAAGTGGTGAAGGTTTCTTTGTTGTTTATTTAACTGGATGTCAACCAGTCCAATGAAACAGTGTGTGCAGTTCATTTAGTCCCTTAGCTATTTTGTACTTTTGCAGTTTTAGTCAACGGTGACAAAGAATTTATGATCTCCCCAATGTTTACGATTAGAAAATTCAGCTTTGAGACCCCACAAAAGCATACACCATAGCAGCAGGTCAGAGCTTGATCAGGAATCAGGGACAATTTATCCTAATTCATAGGGGTCAACAGAAGGTCAGCTAGCCAAAATGGGCAACAGAAACAATTCAAGATAAAGTCTAAGGGAAAAATAAATGAAGATTTGTAAATATCAGATGTGGTATAAAAACATTGTGCAGAATGTTGGACTTTCACCCTGTTGGTTTGGAAGTCTATGGAGTCAGAACTTTAACAATCTGTTTATGACCCAAATGGGAGTCATACGTTTACAGTTTATGTAATGGTAACGGACATTGCAGAAGACTCAACTCAAATGCCATCCAATACTGAACCAAGATAATCATTTAATTGCGTTAATTTACAAATGTTTAGGCTTTAATTTGAACGTTTCATAGTTTTTACTCTTGATATTGCACATTCCACCTCAAATTGATGTTTTTTTTTCCCCTTTAAATGTTTAAGTGGCAGAAAAATGCTATAGTTTCGGCTTCATGCCTCAAACCTTCTGGAGTCACTCTAACCCAACTCCCTTTATTGCATCAATTTGATCTAAATAAAATTAAAACCACTAAATATTTTTTAACTGTTTTGGTGTCGTCCTGGAGATTACTTCTTAGCTTTAGAATCACAAATGAAGACCTCCTTTAACCACATCCTCTCACACCTAAACTTGTGGTGTGGTTTTTAGTAGGCCAGGTTTTAGTTTCAGTGGCATTTAAATAAAATTCCTGAGAACTCATCGGAAAGTATTTGAACATAGCTCCCGTGTTTGTATGCTCCTGTACATCTGTCCATAGAAAAATCAATGAATCACTCAAATTATATTTATGATGGCCAAAAGGGTTTGCATTGGTTGCCTAAGAATGAGATATTGATCCAAAACAGTCTTCATTCTCAATCCGATTTCAAACGGTCGTGGGAGCAGATAACCGAGATACCAATACCAGAACACTGTGCAGACCATTTAGGCAAAGTCAAAAATTGATTCTTTTTTTTTTTTCTTCCATGAAGGGCGTGGTGAAATGGGTACTTAAACATACAGTACTTCAAGTATGCTACAGTTAAGTGCAACATTTATGACGCTTTGGAAAAAACATTCCTGACTTAACTTTTCATCACAAGACAATTCAACTCCTCAGCTGTGAACTTTAAATCTGTAACAAGCTGATAAAAAAACCCAAATACGTTTACTAATGCAGAATACTAACACATCATGCAAAAAAAAAAAAAAAAAAAAATTGGCAAAACTGCCATTCTGGCACACATTTCAAATTTGTCTGACTTTGCCACGAGCTCAATGGCGGTCAGCAGTATTGCAGATAAGGGGAAGCTGCAAAACTGATGTAAGACATTTAACTGTTCAGCTTAGTGAATTAGGAAATGCAGCTGACAAATATATTGCAAATACTGTCACTTTAAGTGAGGTTTACTGGAGGCCAGCATGCAGACATGAATTATGTACACCACTGTACTCTGAGTCATAGTACTGACAGCCTGGATGTAACGGCTAATGCAACACAGATGTGCCAGGCTGTTCAGAGACTGCATGGTGACAGAGTGAACAGGAATTCTTTCAGTAACCAGACCAGGTGCAAGCTCTTGTATAAGCCAATAACATTTCCCCTCAAGGGTCTCAATTCTAATTCTATCTGGGCTCCAACTACAGCCATCAGCTTGGAGGGGAATACAGGGAGCAAGACAGTTAAACTAAGCGATCAATAAGGTTTCATCACGTTAGGAATTACCATGCCACTTGAATCTCTGCATCTCTTCTCGCGGCATTCCGCTGGCCTTCTCCGTTAATCTCCTTTTTGCTGTTTTTGATTAGGTGCAACACCGGTTCAATCTCCTTAAGCAGGTCGTTGTTCTCTTCCAGCCCATTGCAGAGGAGAGCTCCGCGGCCCCCATCCTGGCCCTGCACGCCTCCCCTCTGCAAGAGAGTCTGGGTGATGGAAGGGGAGGACAGGTTCTCAATGGCCCTTAGCTGGGGATCCTTGTTGAGCTGCTGCCCGGGGCTGTATGCACTCAGAGGGGACCACTGATCGAAGGACTTTGAGGGTGGGAAGGCAGGTCGAGTGACCCTCACCGTGCGCTGGCGGCCATCTCTGGTCAGGGTGGTCTCCAGGTGGGTTGTGAAGCCCTCTGGCCCACGGAGGATGAGCACTGCATGGCTCTCGGGTGACACATTTTTCAAAGTCTCCAACGCTCGCTCATAAGAAAGGTCCACCAGGGGCTTGTTGTTGACTGCCAGCACAATGTCGCCCACCTGCACCAGGCCACACTCTTCTGCCGCGCCACCGCGAATCAAGTCTGACACAATGACAGGCGGCTTGGACACCCTCTGCTTCACCAGGAAGCCCAAACCACCAACCTTCCTCTTGAAGAGGCGCACTGAGATGATGTTGGGCTGCAGCTGGCAGACGGTGGGCTCCGACTCCTGCATTGTGCTCGTCTGTGACATGTGCTCACTTGTGCGTTTGTCCCCAGGAATATTTCTAAAAAGAGGAAACATTCTTTTAGTTAAACTGATAACTCAAATGGGTTAAAAGGCATTTAAAGCAACCAGCAAGACCTTTCTGTAAAATAACACTTTAGACAGTTTCTAGCAACAGAATAGAAAACAACTCATGATCAGCTTTTTTTTTTTTTTTTGCTCAACTAATTTGCCGTTGCTCTTTACCCTGACACAATCCTCCCAAACACTAAAAATCTACATCCACGTAGGATGTAGATTTTTAGTAGTAGGAACTGCAACAGATGCATGAATCAAACCATTTGAAAAGCAAATGTTTCGAACATCTTACTGTGAAAATATTGCTGGGGATTTGCATTTAAAGATCTCCATTATATTCAATTCCTTGCGGCAATTATACTAGGGAGCATTTGTAATTGGGGTACAAACATGACCTTTTCATCGGGGTTGAAGAGTCTTCACGGAATATGGAAATCACTTAAGGAGATGAGCAATAAAGATGTGGGATTGCTACATTTTTACAGAATTGCTGTTGTATTGCAATGGTTGTCTCCATATTTAAAAGGAGAAATAAAATTGACATAGCAAACATAACGATCCTTTTTATCATTTTTGCCAACAACATTTCTGGTCAGTTAAGATAAACAGCAGATATTTACTTCAAGTTACCTTGTATGAGGGCTGCTATAAAAAGTAAAACTTGGGAAATCTTTCAAATTCTTAAATAGGTCCAAGTTGTCTGACCTTCCCATCCACTCACCTTCCCATAGCTCTCCAGTCTACCAGCAAGTTTCTCTAGTATGTTCCAAACTAAAATCTCAAGGGTGATTGATTGAACCCTTTCAAAACTGTGGTAAAGCCTGCATCTGCTGTGCAAGTATCCAAATTACTCTTAGAGCTTACTGTCAATGTGTAAGACATTTTTTTCCTTTGAAGCGAGGACAATATGAAACCCCCACAGAAACTTTTTTTTTTCCTTTAGTCGGTTAAATTTTCAATACATCATCTAATACCAGTATTAATAATCTAAAATCTATATAAAAAAGGTTTTACAAGAGAGATTTACTGGGACATAGATGTGTCTACGGCACGTGCCCCAGAAAACCTTCCTGATTATGTTTTAGCAAAATATTACAACTATTAAAACAACATGCCCAATGATCTGCTTAAAAAGATTACACGTTTGCCAATTAACTGGACAAGATCATAGGATAAAGAAAAGACTATCTAAGCACACTGTTTGTGCTGATGAGACTGAGCTGTGAATACAGCTATAGAGAACTTTTAAGTCACACATTCAAAAGTCACTTCTAAATCGGAATATGTTTTTTTATAAAAAAAAAAACAGTTGTACTGAAAATACTTTGAAACAGGGATTTGAACACAATGGGAAAGCAGCTACCCTATTCAATGTTGAGCATTTCAATCCACAGACATTGCACGACAAAGACATACTAGGGTACAAGAGTTGAAACAAATATTTAGATACTTGTGGCTTCCCAGTTGAAATGTACTTGTAATTTTTCTTTGGAACATTTGTTCTGAATTTCTACAGTTGACTTCAATGTTAAATAATAATTCTCATCTTTGTTTATCCTAGTACATTTTCCATCCAATGAGTGGACTTTTATATTTACACCAAATCTTTGGGAACTTTGTTGTCTTAAGAAGTTTTCTTGAAATCAGATCAGATATTGTATTAGATGACAGAAGATGCATCCAGAAGACCACTAGTGACTCCAAGACTAACTTTTATTTGCAATCAAGTCTTTTTCATACATTTGGGTCACATTAAAATCAAGAGCAAAACAATAAACGTTTCCATTAAAACAACAAGTTTTAAAATTTATATATGCAAAAGTCAATATGGCCCCAGTGTGACTGTCTACCAACGACCCTGACTCAAGTAAAGCGTGGCTGCATTTAGTACAAGGGATTTATCTTTCTGTAACAACTTTAACTAGATTAAAAGACCGTACCTGTTTGGAATCAACTGCCTAGTCTGCTCTGCCCACTAACGAAAAGGCACTTCGAAGGAGTTGCAGCTTTTTCCCTTAGAAGAAAATAAATACATAACATAGAACTCTCTGCATCTAGTCGCGTGGGTGGCGTCGCAAGAAATGTGTGCCGCGTGTTGGTGAAACAGTAGAGCCGCGGCTCTGCGCGCGCAGTCGGTACATGGAGGGCAGGCAGTGTGCGCGCAGCGGGAATAATTCAGCACCAAGGTCAGCGCTCAGCATTCCCAGCAGTTTGTGCGCTTCTTCTCAACCTGCAGTTTAGTTGTTAAATCACGCACACTCAAAACTGGGTTCTGACGTCTTTCCCTACAAGTTTGTCATACTAAGCAAACTTCTGTAGACACCAGTACATTCATGGAACCAAGTCGAACTTTTAATTCTCCACAGATCAGAGAGTGGTGGCCTCAGTCCATGAATTCAGGTGGGGGGGGAGATAGTGCCGCTGGTTTATGATGCATACTGTGAACGGCAGGAATAACTTAATCTGGTGGTCCTTTAATTTACCGTATTTGCAGTTGCACCCCACTGAGATCAGACATAACCAGAGACGGAAGAGGTAATGGAAGGGGAATGTGCTCTGAATATTGGGATTAGGGTCTATTCTGGGAATGCTGCGGTGTCTGGTATGACTATACACCAAGGGATAAAAAAATAAATAAAAAAAATGAATAAAAATATTACCAAAAGCATACAAATATTAATGACCACATACCTGCTGGGAACTGACATGGATGACTCGAGGGAAAAATACAAATATGGACTCACAAATTAGATAGTTGCTACACTAATATGAGTACAGACCAGAAGCAAGAGTGGTTTATGTTCATTCTTGATTCGTTTCATAGCAACTGGAAATTATTTCATTTCTTTCCAAACCCAGGGAACTGCGTTCATAGATTAAGAATACACGGAGCATATAACAGCTTTGTTTGCCAATATAAAAAAACACACACACACACACACACACACACACACACACACACACACACACACACACACACACACACACACACACACACACACACACACACACACACGACACCGGGCAACTTCTTTGTTGCCTTCTGGAGTTAAAAGGTCGACTTCTCCACTTTTCCCCCTGGACTGAATTTTATCCTTATGTAAATGCGCTTTCAGCATTTTAATGTTATGGTTGCATGTTGTACAGTATGTGAACAAAAAGGGATTTAGCTCCAGAACTTAATAAAAAATAAATACAATTCATGGGAAAACAAAGGCCGTGCTGCATAATTTCTGGCATATGTCTTAGTTAACCAGGGCGGAGGAATTATGTGGGGTTCAGGTTCTTGTCACAACAAACAATACAAAGTTTCAACTGAGTATTTTCGGCTACAGAAATGGACGAATCAAACGTCTCACTTGTAAAAACAGCCTGAAATATTTGCAAGTCAAAGGGAGAAAAAAAAATAAAAAAATAAAAAAAAATAATCAAAACATGTTACTAAGAGCAACAATAACGCGTCGGCATAAAACATTACCATATATTACATTTATACAATTCTTGGTCTTTTCCCCCTCAATTTAGGGCTAAATCTTAAATTTAAAATACATTCCGTTTGATTTTTACTGTCGTCTTGTCTTGCGTAAGTGCACAGGAGGAGAAACCAGCAGGATTTTCCCACCAACCACAAATCTAGTGTCATTTTCACCAGCAACAAGTTATGGTGACACTTTTGCAGAATTTCAAACGCATATACACAAATCAGGCCAGACTATAAACTTGGATTCTCTAGATTACTTTAAATCATTCCTCGTAATAAACATCGCCATATGACAGTGGAATGCGCAGCTCAGATTAACGCAGACACTTGAGAAAGAAGAAAAAAAAAAAAGTAAAGCGCACTGAGATATGCCAGCAGCAGGAACTTACCACCCGAGAACAAGGTCGCTGTGTCTCAACGACCTGCTGCAGTCAAGTTGGTATAAAACTCCTGCGCTCTGCTTCAGTGGCGGCTGCACAGTTCTCGCTCTCTGAACCAAAGCGTCTCCAAGTCACTGCGACGAGCTCTGCCTCTCTAGAGACGAGGCATGCTTGTGGCTCTCTGCTCGCAGGGGCGCGTTTTAAATACCAAGCGACGGGAGCCTCCGTGACGAGGCAGGGAGAGAGCGGTGCGCGCGCATTGAAATCTACTGCAGGTGGGTTTAGGTAGCTGTCGTCATCACTCAGCATGCAACAGTCGTCTCGACTCACATTCCACCCCTTATTGGTTTCAGTGGCCCTCCACAGACAGCAGAAAAAGAAAAAAACATGGTGGCTCCTTGGTTAAACATGTGATAAAAAGTTATAAATACCCACGTTGCATGACAAACGGGTGGCATACGGACTAGTACATACAATTTCATTTAAAACAATTGTAATTGTATCCAAACAAATGGGGATTCAACTAAAGTGACAGTATGTTATTGATACCTGAATGTGGCACTTATGTCCAGGTTGCCCAGCCAGTGCTACTGACTGATTCAACAATGAAAGGCAGTGTGGACCCTGAGATAAATCTCAGTGAGAAGCCACATCAAATGCAGTATTTATATCAAACATGCTACACGCCTCAGCTAAAAACAGCAAACTTCAGAATCCCAAATAAACTCAGATGAATTATACCATCAGAGTCAGGTCTCCGACATAAGGAGCTGTTGCTATACATTGTGGTTGCTTTAAAATAGGGAGATAGCCCTAAAAGACAAAACAATTAAAAAGTAGTTAATCCGTTCTTACAAGAGACATTCCCAACTCTTCTAGGTTACAGACCGTGCTAGGCTGGGCAGGGCAGACCAACAAAACAGGTATTCACTCCAACTCAGAGAGGACAGCAGGATACGGTCAGTCTGAAACTGTTGTCACGACCACCTACAGCTGCACAAAATGCAAGCACCTTCTTAAAAGCTTGTGAGACCACACATGCACCCCAACAGAGGCACAATCACCAGAGAACAAACATGTCTGATCATGCCACATCCATTTCCTTTATTTCCCTTTCAGTTAGAGGGGTTGTGCACCAATTACACATTCTTCCTTTTAAAACTCAGTTCACAATAATTAAGCAATTTACAGGACTGTCTCAGAAAATTAGAATATCGTGAAAAAGTATACTAGTACGCTATTCAACTAATCACTTGAATCGTCTAATTAACTCGAAACACCTGCAAGGGTTTCCTGAGCCTTGAAAAACACTCAGCTTGGTTCAGTAAACTAAATCACAAGTATGGGGAAGATTGCTGATCTGACTGCTGTCCAGAAGACCATCATTGACACCCTCCATCAGGAGGGTAAGACACAAAAAGAAATTTCTCAAAGAGCAGGCTGTTCACAGAGTGCAGTTTCAAAGCACATTCACAAAAAGTGTGTTGGAAGGGGGAAATGTGGCAGGAAACGCTGCACAACCAAGATCTGGGACCTGCCCACAGTGCCAAAACCACCAGTAACTGGTGTACTGACCATGGCATTACTGTCCTTGATTGGCCTGCCAATTCCCCTGACCTGAACCCCATTGAGAATTTGTGGGGTATTGTGAAGAAGAAGCTGAAAGACACCAGACCCAACAATGCAAATGAGCTAAAGGCCGCTATTGAAGCATCCTGGGCATCCATAACACCTCAGCAATGCCACAGGCTGATTGCCTCCATGCCACGCCGCATTGATGCAGTAATCTGTCCAAAAGGATTCCCAACCAAGTACTGAGTGCATTAATGGACATTGTTTTGCTCTTATAAAATTTTTTTTTTTACTTGGTCTGAGAAAATCTAATATTTTGAGATAGGATTTGAGTTTTCTTCAGCTGTACGCCATAATCAGCGATATTAAAATAAAAGGCTTGCGATATTTCAGTTGATTTGTAATGAATCCAGAATGTATGACATTTCATGTTTTTTTAATTGCATTACAGAAAAGAACTTTATCACAATATTCTAATTTTCTGAGACAGTCCTGTATATATAAAAAAAACAAAACGTTATTTTAGTTACTTTGTGTCCAGCTTTTTCTTGCAAAGGTCCTTATTTCCCATGGTATTTTGCCCTGTTAGGACAACAAGCATCAGTGTCAAATCAATTCTATTGGGGAACCAGAATGCTCTTATTTCTGCATTCAAAAGACGACAACTCGCATCAACGGCTTCTTTAGAGGTCAGATCTTTGCAATGAACCAATAAACAGCTGGTGGTGGAAATTCTTTGCCCAAAGAGATGTAACTAATTACATTGTGGGGTCATTTTACATGCAATGCAAAAAAAAAATATATATATATATATATATATATATATATATATATATATATATATATATATATATATATATATATATATATATATATATATATATAGTGTCATGTTTGCCTTAATATGTCGGGCCCACATGCAGAACACTCAGTGACAACAGGTAACGTTTAAAGGGTTTTATTTGACTCAGGAATCCACGAGGCAGCAGAGCTAATCTGCGAGGGCAGGAGACGGCTCGAACGGGAGCCCGGGACCAGGGAACCGGATCAATCTGGAGGTAAAGGGAAAGATTAGTTCACGGAAGGGAATCTAAGTAAAGTAACTAAGGGGCGTAAGCTTACCACGAGGCGTAGGTAACCCGACCGGGGAGGAAGGCGGTGGGGACTCAGCTTGGATGTTGGCAGCAGGTGTCCAGGCAGCTGGAGAGCGGAGCGAGGGGGTCCGAGCAGCACCGGGGAAATCCAGGGATCCGAACAGCGGGAGGAACCAGGAGAGTACGGGGAGACCAGGTAGAATCCGGGGAGGGGAACCTCGTGGCCGACTTGGTACCACCAAGGGAGTTTGAGGGGGAGATCGCCAGAGCAGAGTCTGAGCGGGAGAGGATTCGGGAGCCTGGTCTTTAAGGCGCAGAGTCACACGAGAGAGGTTCCACAAAACACGAGGGAACTAGAGAAAAACCATGAGAAGAAATGTTAGATCCAAACGGGGATTGAAAAACTCACGGACGTGAAGCT
This sequence comes from Fundulus diaphanus, assembly GCA_037039145.1. Lineage (NCBI taxonomy): Eukaryota > Metazoa > Chordata > Actinopteri > Cyprinodontiformes > Fundulidae > Fundulus > Fundulus diaphanus. The sequence continues at coordinate 10,245,579 of CM073127.1, read as the reverse complement.
CTGGAGACGGATCGGTGGCCTTAGGCATACCACGACTAGGTTAACACTCTGGCATCCTCCCGCTGTTCGAGCGCAGTTCTTATAGTGCAGCTCCGGTGCTGCTGAACGAGCTGCAGGTGCGCCTACTCCGCCCACCAGCCAACCGTGAACACCTGTGGAGAAAGCAGAGACGGCAGCAGGCTGCATGGCCCTGCCGGCTGAGTCCTGACATGAGGTGACAGAAAATAAAGAGATTTTCACATGAACAGGGAAGCTTAGTTTAATATGATCAAGTTTAGTACAGCAAGGAGTCCCATAGAGGTACAGTGATTATAGTGACTCCACAGCAGAAGCTTTTGTCAAGTAACATTTAATAAAAATTTAAAGCAAAGAATTTTCTGAACATCTGAAACAATATAAAGAATCTTTTGGTCTTCAAGTAGTACTGATTTCCTATAAAAAAAAAATGATGTGGAAATGATTGCATGAAGTTATGGATGATAGATTATATCCATCCATCCATTTTCTGACCCGCTTAATCCCTCATATATATATATATATATATATATATATATATATATATATATATATATATATATATATATATATATATATATATATATATATAAACACATACACACACACACACACACAAACACACACTTTCTGAAATACTCTTAAAAGGTAGGCATTTCAGAGATTGACCTTTGGGATAATGGTTAAAAAAAAAAAGAGCTAGCGTCAGTAATGATAAAGCACCAGATTTCTGAAACATTTCTAGTCATGCCACACCCAGTTATTTTATTTCTCTTTCAATCAGAGGGGTGGAGCATCAACAGGTGCCACTGGTTACACAATGAGTTTTCCATTTAAAAAAAAAACAATTTCATTACTGTGTGTTCAGCTAATACAGTTGCTTATAAAAGTCCTCCTGTCCCCATGGAACTTTGTCACGTGGATTACAAACCTCAGTGTATTGTACAGGGATTTTATAGGGTACAAAAATTGAGATACAATAATGGATAAGGAAATGCATGTTTTTTCCCCCAAAATTAGAAATCTAAAGAGTGGTGTGCTTAAGCATTCAGTCCGACGTATTCTAAAACAACCAAATAAAATTCACTGCAACCAATTTCCTTTAAAACTAATCTAATTAGTAAATGTCAATCTTGTTGTAGTTTAATCTAAAGGCAGCTGTTTCTGTTAAGGCATCAGCAGTTTGTTAAAGAACATCAGCATCATGAGGAAAAAAAATGTATGACAACTGTACTTGTCCTGTTAGATCTCAGTGCTGCATTTGACACAGTTGATCACACTATTCTCCTACAAATATCTTGGTGTTGTTTTTGACCAAGACATGTCATTTAAATCCCATATTAAACAGGTTTCCAGAGTTTCCTTTTTTTACACTGAGGGATATCACCAAAATTCGAAATATTCTGTCCAGGGGTGATGCTGAAAAACTAGTCCATGCATTTGTTACTTCAAGGCTGGACTATTGTAATTCTTTACTATCAGGAAGTTCACAAAATGCAGTTCAAAGCCTTCAGCTGATCCAAAATGCTGCAGCAAGAGTTCTGATGAAAATCAACAAGAGGGATCATATTTCTCCAATTTTAGCTTCCCTTCATTGGCTTCCTGTTAAATCAAGAATAGAATTTAAAATTCTTCTTCTAACGTATAAAGCCCTTAATAATCAAGCTCCATCATATATCAGAGCTCTGATTACCCCGTATGTTCCTAACAGAGCACTTCGCTCTCAGACTGCAGGTCTGCTGGTGGTTCCTAGAGTCTCTAAAAGTAGAATGGGAGGCAGATCCTTTAGCTATCAGGCTCCTCTCCTGTGGAACCAACTCCCAGTTTTGGTCCGTGAGGTAGACACCCTGTCTACTTTTAAGATTAATCTTAAAACTTTCCTTTTGATAAAGCTTATAACTAGAGTGGCTCATGTTACCCTGAGCTACCTCTATAGTTATGCTGCTATAGGCTTAGGCTACTGGAGGACATCAGGGTCTATTTTTCTCACTCTACTGATTTTTACTGTTCTCCAGTCTACTGTTCTCTAGTTTTGCATTGCATTGCATTGAAATGACTGTTGTCATTTCAGCTTTTAACTTTTTGCTCTCTCTCTTTTTTCTTCATAGTAGGTACACCTGGTCTGGCGGTCTGTTAACTGTGACATCATCCAGGGAAGACAGATCACCCACTATTACCATCTAATGTAGAACAGATTACTGGATCAATGTGTGCTTCTGTGCTTTTTTGTCTGTCTTGTTGTGTCTCTGCTCTGTCAGTTAGGTTCAAACAGGTTCAGTTAGGTTTCAGGAATTATGTCAATTTATGAGAGCCAAGGCAAGAAAATAGATTTAAAGTTACAAATACTAAGTGATGAAATAATATGCCAACCGGTGAACAACATCCATATAATTCAATTTTAATTGTATACCATCAACTGACAACATGAAATCTCCAGGCATTTCACAAAGTCAAATTGAATTGAATCATCCAGACAAATTGGTCAAAAGGTTTCTTATCTACGGAAAACAGGCAGATTGTATCAAGTCTCGACAAGCAGCATTCACTCCTGAAACAACGTAGAGCCACAGTGGACAGTCATCTGCATCTGGTGGCTTTGCAGCAATCCCTCATACTGAGCATGCATGAAGCGACAGTGGAGAGGAAAACTCCCCTTTAGCAAGACGAAACCTCCAGCAGACGCAGGTTGAGTCTGCTGGAGGCATAAAGTAACATAAAGTAAAAAAATAACTTAAAAAGCATGAGTGAGGCCTAGCTCATGTTGGGCCTGTGAGCGTAGTTCGGAAATTAAGGCTGTGAACTATAAAGATGAATTGATTCATTTTATGCTGGATAAAATGAAATAAGTAGTCCTTGATGAGCACGGAACAAGATGCAATAGGTTCGATTTCAGGGATTTATTGATGCTACTGGTCTCACAGTAATTTGATGTCGGTGTGGCTTGTAAACCTTAACAAAACAAAGGGAAGCAGGAACTTTTTCATATAGGGCTATGTTATGCATATAACTGGAGTGAGAGAAAAAATTCAAAGTGTATGATTGAATCGCAAGAGATTAACAGGCTTTTGCTTTGCATTAATGAACAGATTCAGCAAGATGCAGGCCAGAGACACCTTCTAAATTGGGATGGGAGAAATGCATTTGAATACAAGGGTTTATCTTTAGAAACAGTCAAACAGACGTTCATTCAGTGCACACATACACCCACTTTCCATGCTCGGCCATGTCATTATGTCAATCACTTCCTGCCTGAGTGGGACCATCTGCCCTCTTGTAAAGCCACATACCACGTGGATCACTGTGTAAACCCCCCTGCTTAACTGTAACATTTCCAAGAGTTAAGACTCTGGGAAAAAATGGGATTTGTTTCTTCCCAAGACCCATCAGCCGTATTTAAATTCACATTAAGGGAAATAAAAGTCATAGGCGTAGCTATACAGCAATTCATTCAATTTTTAAGCATCTGCATAGAATTGCACAGCAAGAGCCTTTACACAGGTTCATTCAGACCATTTTTAAAACAAAAAAAATGGCAGTGCTTGAAGGAAGTCAAACAGTACAGTGGTTCATTTAGGTTAGGACCTGATTGCATTTCTCCTCTAAGAGCAGCAGTCCATGCACTGTAAACATAATACAAGAACATAGTGACGTGCAGTCAGGGGAGGCAAGTGAGGCCAGGCCTCTGCACTCTGGGCAGGGGGCGCTCAAGGGGCACCGCTCGTGATCCCAAAACTGTAGCGTGACAGCAAGTTATGGACGTATTATTAGCGAGTTATGCTAAACAAGTAAAGCATTAAAAAGACTAAACATACAGCCGGAACAGGACTGGTCAAGGAAGGCTTTCCTCCCTGGCAGTGATCTCCATTGAGACTGAGAGAATTTTAAAATTGAAGAAAGATAAAGAGAACTTTTACCGGAAAGTGACCGACATTTTTGTGCAGAAAGAGCGCCACATGGACTTCATTTATAAGTAGAGGTAAGACAGCGATAATTATTCATGTTTTGTTTTTGTAATGAAATGTGCGTAATGTGTGTTATAGTTTTAGAATGTGTTACAAATGCAGAATTCCATCATAAGTTACTGCAATCTTTCTGAGCTGTGTGAAAGCGAAATTTCGTTCTGTATCCACTCTGTGTATACATACATCAACAAATGCATTGAGGACGTCAGCACCACCAAGACCATCATCACCCGAGCCAACCAACGACCCTGGATTACTGCGGAGGTCCGTCAAGCGCTAAAAGCACGGAACTCAGCCTTCAAGTCTGGTGACAAGGAGGCACTGAGGACAGCGAGAGCCAACTTGAACCGTGCCATCAGGCTAGCAAAGCGGAACCACAGTCAGAAAATCCAGGAGCTTTTCCATGATGCCAGCAACACCAGGAGCATGTGGAAAGGCATCCGGGCGATCACTGAATACAACACCCCCTCCCCCCCGGTGGGTGAAGTTGATGCTGACTTCCTCAATGGACTAAATAACTTCTTTGGGAGGTTTGAGGCACTAAACAGCACTCCAGCAGTGAAAGCTGTTCCCCATCAGGAAGAGGAGGTCCTCTGCCTTGACACCGCCGACGTGTGGAAGACTCTGAGGAGAGTCAACCCGCGGAAGGCCCCAGGCCCCGACAACATACCTGGGCAGGTGCTCAAGGAGTGTGCAGGTCAGCTGGCTGGTGTCCTCACAGACATTTTTAACACCTCGCTGGACCAAGCCATAGTGCCAGCATGCTTCAAGTCTGCCTCCATCATTCCGGTGCCAAAGAAACCTCAAGTCACCTGCTTCAACGACTACCGGCCTGTTGCACTGACTCCCATCATGATGAAGTGCTTTGAAAGGCTGGTAAAGGAACACATCGTCTCCAGTCTCCCCCCAACACTCGACCCGTTCCAGTTTGCCTACCGACGGAACCGCTCCACTGAGGACGCCATCTCCTCTTCTCTTCACCTGAGCCTGGCACACCTGGAGGAGAAGAACACGCACGTGCGGATGCTGTTCCTGGACTTCAGTTCAGCGTTCAACACCATCATCCCACAACATCTGGTGGCAAAACTGGAGCATCTGGGCTTCAACACACCCCTACGAAACTGGCTGCTAGACTTCCTCACCAACAGACCTCAGTCAGTCCGGGTCGGACAGAACACCTCTGATGTCATCACCCTCAGCACGGGCTCCCCTCAGGGCTGCGCCCTGAGCCCCCTGCTGTTCACCCTGATGACACACGACTGCGTCCCCAGGTTCACCACCAATCACATCGTGAAGTTTGCAGACGACACAACGGTGGTGGGCCTGATCAGAGACGACAACGACCAGGACTACAGAGAGGAGGTGGAGCAGCTGGTGGGCTGGTGCAGAGACAACAGCCTGATCCTGAACGTGGAGAAGACGAAGGAGATCATCGTCGACTTCAGGAAAAACCGGCCTCACCATGCTCCACTGCTCATCAACAACTCAGCGGTGGAGGTGGTCAGCAGCACCAAGTTCCTGGGGGTGCACATCACGGACAACCTCACCTGGACTGTGAACACCGCGTCGCTGGTGAAGAGGGCACAGAAACGACTGTACTTTCTGCGGAGGATGAGGAGAGCCCGCCTGTCCCCGCCCATCCTCACGACCTTCTATAGAAGCACCATAGAGAGTATTCTGACCAGCTGTCTCTCTGTGTGGTGTGGAGGCTGCAGTGCCTCCGACTGGAAGAACGTGAGGAGAGTGGTGAGGACAGCAGAAGGGATCATCGGGGCTCCTCTTCCCTCCATAAAAGACATTTCATCGCAGCGCTGTGTGTCTCGAGCCCGTAACATCATCAGGGACCCCTCACACCCCCACCACAGACTATTCTCCCTGCTGCCCTCTGGAAAGAGGTTTCGCAGCATCCGCTGCAGGTCCACTAGGTTCTGCAAAAGCTTTTTCCCTGCTGCCATCAGACTGTTGAACTGCTGAACTGCTAAAGTATAAAAACGGACTGTGTACCACATTCGATTCGCTGATTTGCACATCTGCACATTTGCACATTGTATCGTATCCTGCAAAATTGCTGCTGCACCTTACCGGGAAACGTACTGCAAAACTGTGTACAATGCAACTGTCTACTTTTAAATCATTGCTGCACCTTACTGCGTATTTGTTTACATTTGTTTTACACTGTTTACATTTCAACTGCCTACTGCTCACTGCTGCACTTTATCCGGAAGTCAATTGAAACTTATCCTGTAAGTGACTGCGATTTATCACTGCACTTTATCCTGTACTGTAATTCACCGCAAGGTATCCTGTAGAGTTACTGCAATCTTTCTGAGCTGTGTGAAAGCGAAATTTCGTTCTGTATCCACTCTGTGTATACAAAATGACAATAAAGAAAGTCTAAGTCTAAGTCTAAGTCTAAGTCTAACTCATAAACTGTTACCAATCAAATGACAAATAATTTAGTATTTTTTTTTTCATCAAAGAATCAATATTTTTTCCATGTCTCTTGGTGATTTGATTTGGCTCAATCAGTCTCCTTCAGCACTTTGCAATGAGTCTACTCTGTAGAGCAGGGGTGTCAAACTCATTTTGGTTTAGGGGCCGCATAAAGCTTAATCTAATCTCAAGAGGGCCACACGAGTAAACTCATTGCAAGATTAAATAGAACTAATAAAAGTGGACTTGTTGTTTATTTTTATATTAATGAATTTCACTTTTACACATTATGAATAACCTCAGCGTTTTTAAAAAAAGTATGTGCAATTTCAACAATACCTTTACTCAGTTCAACATTTACTTAAGTACATTATGCATAAGAACTGATCACAGTGATTGTACAAAGTTGAAAAACATTTATTCACATTTTTTGGAACTTAAACACACTGTCCTGCATGACAAAATACATCAAACAGATAAAAAGTAAGAAATGATTTAAAATCAATTTTCAACATCTGAAGCTCAGTGCTACCATCTGCTGATTAAAACACAGCGCCCCTCGTGGACAATATAGGAACTGCAGATTTTCAATTAAACGAAGTACATGTTTTTTTCAATAATTGTTTTATCATTCTCTTCCTTTTATCTCCTCTTTCTTTCACCTTTTCTTTTTTTCTTCTTGTTCTTCCTTTCCTCTCCTACTTTCCCATTGTAGTGTCCATATCATTTGAGATATTCCCCGCATGAATCATAATAAAACTATTCACATTCATAAATCAAGCGGAGCACTATGGCAAAAGCAGTACTGCTTCACTTGTGAAAGTCACATCTGATGAGCTCTTTTTGGCATTAAGACAACAATTCTTATTGCCACATTGCCAGACAGGACACTGGGGAAAAAATGAATAAATAAAAAAATAATCATTGTTGAATAATGATAATGCATTTAGCCACCGGGCCGGACTAAATTGTTCGGGGGGCCGGAACCGGCCCGCGGGCCGCATGTTTCACACCCCTGCTGTAGAGTGTATACATATATTTGTAAATCTGACTCTGATGACGTCAGTGCCTCACCAGCTATGAACCGTACCGCACGTCACTGCAAGAACATAGGGCTGGATAATAATTCAACAACAATATGTATCAATTGATAGACTTATATCGATGATAGGAAAAAAAGGGTCAGTAAAAAGTTCAATAGAATAACACTTTTCCTTCTACATGGCTAGCTGTTTGCATTCTAGCCATGTAGGTTAATATTACAGTCATTAATCCTTCCAACCAATCACAAACGCAGACCCAGGAACCCTCCATCACCGACCTCCGCCCCCTTCAAAGAGTTCAGAGAGAGAACGTGTTACTTTTTCTTTTCTTTTTTTTTCTTTTTTAACTTGCAGTTTTGGTAAAAAGGTGGTTGAATAAAAGGATTAAGTTTGAATTCAATGTTTGTTTGTTCTGCATCTAAATATAGGTCACTAAGCAACATAAATTGGCCAGGGCTGCACTTAATATGTTTTGAATTTGTTGAAAACTATCAATATCAATGGGATTTCTATTTTACTGATATGCTTTTTTTCTGCATCGTCCAGCCCTACAAGAACAATTACTCAATATGCACCAAGCCTATGTATTTATCCTGCTGTAGAAAAAAAATAAAAAGAATCTGCCACAGCCATAAAAACAACCAGTCAATGCTTTATTCAGAAAAGCATCTTGTTTTAAGATGAACAGACCTGGATTGTACAGTTTCAGGAAGATATTAATTAACAAGTGCTCATAATGAAAAACAAGACAATATACTCACAGAACATACTGTAGCTTGGTAGGCTTCAGTGAGTTCCTAATCAGTGTGTAGAAACTAGCTTAAACCGTGCCAGGTTAGGAGTAATCTATCAACACAGAACAGTAGCCGCCATGAATGAATATCTGCAGCCATACTTTGGAGCTGCTGTAATTGCATGCACAGCCCAGGTGTGCTAAATTGATCGATGAGTCCTGCTTGCCAGCCAAATGGTGAGGTTGGACTACCTCCAAGACAGCAGGGGGAGGGGCATCACAGCTGATACACATTTTAAACAAAAACATGAAAAAAGAATAAAAAACAGAGACACAACTCTAAGGCTATGGGGACATTTTATTTTAAAGTTTTCTGTTATACGTGACTTAGATATTGCGCAAATAGTTATAAGAAAAATGTATTTTGCTTTTTTCTCCTATTTACTAATTACATTATTTATTGTAAGCAATATCCAGGGTGTTCAAGAAGGTGAAATTAATAGGGTGACGAGGTATTTTAAAATTCTGGCATAACCTACTTAAGAGATTTAATACTTCTTTTGTTGGGAGGTTGTAATTACTTTGTTCTTGGGTATTTTACTAGTGCAAATATTACCTTTCTTTGTTCATTCTATGTATTTTTGTAACATTTCACTTAAAATTCCTGTATAGAGATATATTGCAAGTATGAGTTCTAAGCTATGTTCATAAACCTGCTTAAAGACTTTAGTTTATTGAATAGGAATGTAGTAGATCTTTATTCAAATTATAAATTGCCTTATTTCAAAAGGTCATGTAATATTTGCAGCTCTAAACATTTCAATAAGCTGGACTGAGGGCAAAAATGTCTCTTTGGATTGCAGAGGTTGCACAACCCTGTTGTTGATGGTTATGCAGACATCTAGATTTTCCCCTTGATGTTTTTAAAAGCTATGGTCTCTGTCACGAAGGGCTGTTCAGCTACTGCCTGCACGGGACTTCCTCTGTTAAAGTAAGTGTAAGCTATTATTAAGAGTCCTGGATATGATGCTTGACATCTTGTATCTTTGTTTGAAACTCTTATTTGGATGTAAGGATAGAAGCAGTTCTTGAATTACCCTTTTGGGTAAACAGAACCTGCTGGCTGATGGTACTCACTAGCAAAAGCATGGAAGAAGTGTCTGCATTGATGTGGCTGCAGTGTGGGTACTCAGTAGAAAAAAAGAAAAATAGAAAATTCTAATGATTTTCCAGCACTTTGGGAGTACAACAGGTTATTCATTCATCAATAGTGATGCAAAAGCCTACATCTAATTCATAGCTTTATGTCTGGATGGAATGTATCTAGTTCAGAATCTAAAATACTGACTGATTACCCCTGAAATGGAAAGTTTTACGCTGAACAGAAATTCTTTAAACAATTTAATTTGGTTCATTCATAAATCTCCTTCACAACAAAAATAGGTTAAATTCCCATAATCAGATCTATTGCATAAAATCTAGACACGTAAATGTCAGGGTTCTGCATTTTCCGTGCTCTACTAATTCTGCTCAACAGGTGGCTGCAGTTGACGGTTGGGCGTGGCCCGCACCTGCGGCTCATTTGGACTGCTTTTCTCTGGCTTAAAAGGAGTGCTCAGACAGCTGGAAGACGCCAGAGTGTTACCCTGTTGTGGTATGCCTACGCCATAGACCTGTCACCTGAGCTTCGTACCTGAGTTTTTGAAATTCCTGTTTTGGATCTAACTTTGTCTCCTGTCTTCTCCAGTTCGTCGTGTTTTTGGATTTACTCACCTGTGTTGGTTCCGTGCGTTGAAGACCAGGTTCCCGAACCCCTGCCTGCTCAGATTTTGCTCTGGTGTTTCCCCTCAAACTCCCTTGGTATTACCAAGCCGGGCAAGAGACCCCCCTTCCTGGATTCACCCTGGTTCTTCTGGACTCACCCAGGTTCTTTCAGCTGCTCCTCCTGCCTGCCGCCGCAGTGGTGCTGCTCGGGCTCCCCGCCTGTGTAACATCTGCCAGCCCTCCCCTCACTCAGCCATCTCCTTCCATCAGAGAGTTTACGATCACAGAACTCCTTTTCCACTCATCCTCCCCGGATAGGTCCTCCCAACCAAGCGGTAAGCACCTGGAGAATTTCCCCTGGTTCGACTAGAGTTAATCTTATCCTCTTTCTTCCTGCAGTACCTCCGTTCTGACGTTCCGACCTCGCCTGTTGCTCACATTGTGTGCAAATCTTCGTTGAGCCTTTAATAAACATCTTTAAACTGTTTCTGTAGTCCGACTGTGTCTGCATGTGGGCCAAACACCTCAAAACCATGACAGTAAATAAACTCAAGTACATGCTTTCTGGTTTGGTCAAAGTCATATTATAGCAAAATCAAATGTGGTTTAAAAGTGTAGGCCAGCTGGTAATTCTGTCTCCTTAGCAAGCATGTGGCAATGGTGTCAAGAGAGTGACTCCCTTTAATAGGAAAAAAGAAGCTCTTGAAAACCAATTAGGTGTGTAGAGGACAGACCTGATACAGAGAAAACAAAGAATCACCGGTCCAAGAGTCTTTTCTGTTCAAAAGAATTACAGCGAGTTAAAGCCAGAAGTAGGTCTGCTAGTTGCTTTTTAGAGGAGAAAAATACAGAAAAAGGCTTAAACCGGTGATAATTTCTAAAAAAGATTAAAAACAGAGGATTTTCTGATCAGATTATTTAGTCAAATGCACTATTCAGATAAAAATAGTGCATTTTTATTTGAATATGCGGTGTTATCAAAAATTGTGCAACAGTTTTTTTTTTTAGTCTTTGCCTTGCTGGTAAGTATAACTGCGTTATTGCAACTCTCACACCCAAATGTACCCATTGTGGGAATATAAAGGTATTTCTTATCTTATCATTAATACGATTGATACACAGAGGAATAGATTATTTTTTATGTGTGTGTTGATGAGGAGGTGCAGCAGGAGAGTGAAGGAGCAGACAGCCGGCCAGAATCATAACAGGGGTCGCCTGATGAATTGAAGGAACTGATGAATCTGCGTACAACAAATGCTTGCAACAAATGTTTTTCCAACTGAAATTATTGTCTATGTGAATACCTAAATATGTGTGCGAATTAAACTGTTTAATGTTTATACCCTGTAGACCACAGGGGTCCGGTCACCAACTCACCTGCGGCAATTATCTTCTCCTCTGTCTTATTTGTGGTCATTTTTGGTGGATGAGCATCACACCAGACTACAAATATGAAAGCAAAATTTAAAATGTATGAAAAATGTATTATAAAAAATCCCTAAAATAAGCATTTTCACAATTTATAGACTGGGCAGACCTGGATTGGCATAATTTCTATTGACTACAGATTCTTTCAAACTGAATATAACATACAGCCGTGTCACTTATTGAAGTTACCCCCCTAAATACTGCCAGCTCCAAGACCCATAAAATAATGCTTGTGATAAAGTTATAAAAATAGAATTCCTGTTCTTGCAAACATATTTTAAACTTGCAGCATATAGGATGAATTGTTGCAAAGTGGCCAAAGATTGGTCAGGATTAAAAACTGTCAGCCAAGGGGTGCAGTTAGAGGGGCTGCTGATTTCCTTAGTTTTAATGTGGACCCCTTAGGCCCCTTGACGTGACCTACATATCAATGTTTGGTAAATGGCCAAACGTTAGTAAATGGCTTAGACTGAGCAAGCATGTGGTGACAGTAGAAATGAACAACTCCCTTTTAACAGGAGAAATTTTCCAGGGTGTGAGAAGACAGAGCACACTGGTCTAGGAGTACTGTCTATGTAATAATTGCAAATGAATACAGTAGAAAATATGTTTAGACTTCATGCATTTTTTTTTTATCTGATGCATTCTGAACAGCGATCTGTTTTTATCTCCAAATTACTCAATTAAAGGAATGCATCATTCTACTGTCTTCTATAATATGCGGTTTAACTTCCTGATTTAGGAAAACCATTCTTCCATTCAGATTTTCTTAATGTCATATGGAATACCTTGTCAGATTATGACAATGAGATCGCTGTTAATTAGATTATCATGCTCTTGTTTTACATCACTTGTCCATATCAAATGTGTTCGTGGCTGAAGAGAGTACAACTGCAACCTGACATAAAATCAGGTGCAAATTGTTTCCATCTATCAGATCGTATGGGTATGTTTGCATATGCATATATTTGGTGCCCTATGCTTTGTTAATCCAGGGAGAAATTTAAGCAAACCGTAGGATTAAAATAGTTGGAATATGTAAATGAGTGTAAAATCTGCCCTCAGTGTAGTGGGAGCCATGTGTTTAGGTTTTAATGTGTTTGGATGAGCAAATGTGTTGTGTACTCATTTAAAAACATTGCTAAATTGCCAAAAGATTAACATGTTCTGTACATCTGTCTCCAGTATTTTAATGATCCTCTAAATTTCAAATGGAACTTTTAGTTTTAATTCCTGTCTTCTGAAAGCAATCCCCCTTTTTCCCCGTTCCCACTGCTACACAGATTTAAGGACTTATGAACTGTTTGTGCACCCTCTGGCTCTTCTCGGCCATTTTCTGCAGTATGTTTTCAGGAAAGCAGCTTGAAGCTAAATCGTCCGATTAGTTCAAAAGCAGATATACATTAAAGAGGCCATCTGTCCTTGAATTAGATTCCGTTTGTAATGTAATTGTAACAGTGACAGGCACAAAGAAGGAAAGCATTGAGAGCAAAAGGTCTTTTTTGCCTCAAGAAAAAAATAAAGGCAATCGGAACAACAAATGAATAACCTCATAACTTTTCATGAGCCGGGAGCAGTCATATTTCAAAATGGCAGATGGGTAATGTTGAAAGATATCCACCTATCTAATCAGATATCTTGTGTCATTTCTGTGTAACTAGGTTTTGGGCTCAACAGCTTCAGCAGAGGTCTCCAGACTATTATCTCCTTATATTATCCAACCGATCTGGATGGACTCAGCTTTCCTACACCAGTTGTAACATATAATCTCTGTAGTGAGTCCTAGACTTGGCTTAAGTCGCTCCCTAAGGGGGAAACCTCCCCAGCAAGGTGAAGACACCCTGACCGGATTACCAAGTCACCTGAAATGTCAACAAGTCTACTCTGAAACTATTTTTGAATAACCCGATCCGGCCCGCGAATTAATTATCTATGGCCCCCTGGATGATATTTAATTACTATTAGAACCGGCCCACAGGCCACAGCCACCCGCTGGCGTTTTGCCAACACCAACACTACATTCCCCACAATGCAATGGTAGCCCGCAAAGTCAACGCAGCGCGCACAAGCGGCTTCATTGTTCATCAGCAATCAGAGCAGAGATCAACTTTCAGGTACCCCCCTCTCCGAAAATGGCTAAACGTAAGGTGGACGCTGAGAACAGGGGGTTTCAAGCCAGGTGGGAGGCAGAGTACATGTTCACGGAGGTAAAAGGAAAACCTGTGTGGCTTCTGTGTAATTGAAGCAAAGCAAATTCAGTCATATCACTCAGCACAGGCAGCTGACTTAATTGCATCAATAAGGGCTTGTGAACTGACAAAAGGATGTGATGTAACAATTTCCACTGATAGTATGCATTTATTACTATTTCTTTCTTTGCAAAATATTGCTTTATTCATTTAATTATTAAATAATATACACTGTGTTAGGTCTTGGTTGAATAGGCTATGTTCAATCTTTTCAATATGTTTTAATAAACATTGAACCAGTCCGGTCCTCGGCTTGTAGCAAATTTGTTTTTTTGGCCCTTGGTGTATTTGCCTTTGACATCCCTGTTGTAGATGCATTCTTGATGTACAACATCTCCGTCTCACAAGTGTTGACGGTTTATACTTTGTTCCTGTGTTGCAGAAAATGGCACAGCTCAACAATCCGGGGTGACAGCGGCGCAGGAGCTAGGGAGATCGTCCTGTAACCGGCAGGTTACCCCATGCTCCGACTGTCTCAGCCATTGTGTCACTGGGCAAGACACTTCACCCGCTCTGCCTGCTGACAGTGGTCAGAGGGCCTGATGGCACCAGAGCATGGCAGCCTCACTTCTGTCAGTCTGCCTCGGGGCGGCCGTGGCTACAAATGTAGCTCGTCAGCGTGTGAATTGGTGAATGACTGAATGTTGTGCGAAGCGCTTTGAGGTCCTCTGAACTTGACAAAGCGCTATAGAAGTGTGAAGGATTGCTTCAACATTGATGACTCCATCTAATTAACGACACACTGTTGCCAAATCTCTGCTCAAGAAGAAGGGTTGTTATAAAATTATATTTAGACTTAGAGACTTAGACAAACTTTATTGTAATTTTGTATGCACAGAGAAAACAAAATTTCGTTGCATACAGCTTACGACAACGTAATGAGATTGCAATTGAAAGAAAATAACATGACAATATAGAGTGCAGCAGTGATAAGAATGTACAGTGCAGGAGAAAGGTAGTTTTTAACAAAAAGTGTGCAGAAGAATGTTCAACCACGTTTGTAGTGCAAAGATAATGGTGCAAAAAAGGCATTAATTTGAAAAGTTTAATGTTAGCAGTGCAAAATAATAATGGTGCAAAATGCAGCAAACGTCCAGTTGTGTACTTTTAAATTTAAATGGATTATAACAGTTCATCAACGTTGGCAGTGCAAAATAATGATGCCAAATGGCCATCAAGTTCAGCACTTGATGAAATCGCATCGGTTTCCTATGATGAAAAAAAACAGTTGGCATCATTAGCTGAACTTCTCTGCAGTTTGTTGTAAATAGGTTCAAACTGAAATGTGTGTAATTGAATTTGAATCTTTCTATACGATTGACTTGATTTGATGGTTGATTTTTGTTTTTTATATAAAGGTTTGATTTATTTGTCTTGTAGAGTTAATTGAGATAACATTTGCTGCGAATTGGCACGATGTAAATAACTGAACTGAGGGTGACTGTGGCTCAGTGGCTCTGGTCGTTGTCTTGTAATCGGACGGTTGTGGGTTTGATTTCAGCTTCCTCCTGTCACATGTCCAAGAGCATCTGGGCAAGGCACTTAACAGCAAGTTGCCTGTTGATCTGTGTATCGATGAATGAATGTGTGCACATTAGTGAGTGCAATTGGTTGAATTTGGCTATAGTGTAAAGCGTTTTGAATGGTCAGTATGACTATTCGATTCAATTCAGTTGTATTTATATAGCGCCAATTTATGATACATGTCATCTCAATGCTCTTTACAAAGACTAAAAAAGTGTTAAATAAATTCAGTCCATTTAATCAAAAAGAAAGACTTATTTTCTTATAATTTTACTTAATAAATGCAAAAAATGTCTCTAATTTCCTTATTGCAGGAAAGGTTGAATTCTATCTTTATTGAAATTCTGACCTGGTATTTGTAAAGCCAGCAGCTGAGCAAGTTAATTATCTTATTCCAAACTTGGAACCAGCCTTCAGCAGACATATTTTTTGGTTGTTTTCTTTCTCTATTATTAATGACTATAAACTGCTGGGGAGGTCAAGATTAAGTGGACAGGACGCTTAAAAGGTCTAAAGATATGCAAGATGGTGTGACTACTTTCCCACCAATCATGTTGTAAGGAGCAATTCCATTTTTTATCTGGTCCAAAACATAAAATTAGTGCTGATTTTTAAAATCTCTTAAGACCCGTGGGCCACAGGAGGGCAGATACTCCCCAGGGTTATTTCATGCAGAATCTATCACTTGAAAAGAAAACACCCACACTTTGTTGGGATTGAGATCATCTTGTAACCAGCAAACTGAGCAACTAAAAGGGTCAACGGTCCAGAACGAAAGACCAAGGATTACAAAGAGCCACGGGCAACACTCAGCATAGAAATGAGCTGTTTTTGAGGTCATCTGGCAAAACCATTATCTATACAGAAAAGCTCTGCATTTTTGTTGCATTTCCCATTACTAACAAACTGTTGAGGGTGATAACAGTAGCCAAAGGTGTCAGCACTGAAATGCTTGTGGGTGGTGTGCAAAAGCTTGCATTTAGTGTTTGGGATGTGGGAAGTCTTTCACCCAACTCCTGTTGACATTTCCAAATATTCTTCTACACATAAGTATAGGATGATTCCTTGTTTGTTGTGCAATTTCCAATAAAGCTTTTTTCCCCTCATTTTGTAGCCATTTTACAGAAATTAATGTCTTTGGATAACTTTGTTCAGAGCTCATATCTAATAAATGTACTTTTTTTGCGATGTATTTTCAGTTCAATTTATTTTTATTTGTAGAGCAGAGCACCGATTCACAACCCACGTCGTCTCAAAGCACTTTACAAAGTCAATTCCATCAAATCACACAGACAGATAAAGTCTGGAGGTGTATTATTCACAGATAAAATCAAGAGTTTTCCATGGAAACAGACGTTTTCATCGATTCATTGACTTGCATCATTCACACCTCCCAAGAGAGCATGTAGAGGCAGTCGGCAGTTGCTTGTATTGTGTGGTTGACTTTGCAGCAATCCCTCATACCGAGCATGTATGTAGTGACAGTGAAAAGAAAAACTCATTTTATTTATAGGTGAGGTGCATTAGCTGGCCTACAAACTGACATCTGTTTATCAGAGGAATTCAGCACGACTGGAGGGTGCCTTTCCTTGCTGTCTCCATTTTATGACGCCGCTGCTGAACTGTCTGCAAAGGAAAAGGTGTCTGCCTCCAAAGTGATTCCTCTCATGAAAATGTTGGAGCAAAGCCTTCAGGAGGTGATGATAAAGTCGGCACCAGCAGCTGCATTAGAAGTTGGAGACCACCTCATCAGGCAACTACAGGAAAGCTTCAGATTTTGCTGTGCATGAGCTTCTTATCTCTTGCAGCCCTCCTGGACTCTAGATTCAAAGTTATAGGTTTTGGTTGACTGCCTGTTTTATTATATTTTGAGTTTTTCTAAAAAGTTTTGGATTGTCTTATTTTGTTCACTGTATGTAGTTGTACATTTTTAATTGAATTTTCTTAATAAAAAAAAAGCTAAAAAAGAAAAAAAGTTGTGTTTTTTTAAAAAAAAATCTATTAAAACCAAAAACTGTTGAAAAACTCTTATTTCTGAATAAAATCCCCCATTTTGCAGATGATTGTCCAAGTTGCACAAGTATCCAGTGCCTTCTTCCAAGTTCACCAAGCACTTAAACTGTTTAAGCTATGCCATTCTATTAAAATGAAAAAGAAAAAACATACAGAGCCCGCCATATAATACACACAGAACATGTTAAAAACATTTTAATATACACATGTGATAATTATAAGGTACATTAATGGGTATTACTTGATTCCCAAGGGCCCTAAAGGATAAAAATAGAAGCAAGCTTCATTATTTTGCTGACTGTGATTATGCACTTGGCCAGTAGGTGGTTTCATGTGCAAATGAAGCATCAAGAAATTAACCCATTCCTGAAGCAATGGCTCAAGTGGATCAATGCTTCATGAGGCCTCATCTCACCACTGTGACGGTGTGAATCTGGATCTAATTAAGTTATTCATAGATGGCACAATGGCTTTCAAAATCTCGCAAGACGTCTGAGGCTGGAAGGAGCTTAATTGGCACATGAAATAGTTGAGTAGCATGAGCATGATTGACAGGCCAGGTGAGCTGAATAAGTTTGATTGTCAGTGAGTGTGAATAGTCACGGAAATGGGGAAGAAGACATAAAGGAACATTACTCTTTCAAGTATTTTCTGAAATAAAAACCTTGTATAATGTTTCTTGACTTTCACAAACCTTAGCTACTTTACACACACACAGGACTTATTTACTGAGTTTATTGAGGAGCTGACGGACCGGAAAGAGTTCGAGGGCTGGAGCACAGAGGAGACAGGAACCCAGCAGCTAACAGAGGCCTCACTTGAAGCTCTGAGGAGGCAGGATAATCCAGCAGTCAACAGAGGCCTACTTAAGGCACAGAGGAGGCAGGATAGTCCAGCAGCAGACAGAGGCCTCACTAAAAGCAGAGAGGCGGCAGGTAAATCCAGCAGCTGAAGCACAGATGAGGCAGGTAAATCCAACAGCAGGCAGAGGTAGCGACACAGAGGTGGCAGAGTTCCAGCAGCAAGCAGTCTGATGACGAACTGGCAGGGAAGAGAAGACTGAGGGAGGCTTATGTAGGGAGGCTGGCAGGTGAAGTGAGTTCTGACTAATTAATGTCCAACAGGTGTGACTGATAGCAGAGGGAGTGGAGGGTAAGCTGAGTGAGAGGAGGAGGAGGAACTGAAAACTAACAGGAAAAAAGCTAGATCAAAACTAAACCATGACATGGGGTTGTAGCGGGACAAAATCTGGAAACATTCAAGAGGCATAGATACTTTTGCAAGATGCAGATAAACCAAGTATTGAAACCGGTAAACATAACAGCTGACTATTGAAAGATAACATGGAGCACACCTGGACCTTGTAAGCAAAGATAGACTGATGGCAAGAGCTCCATAAACAAACTGTTTAAACCATGTATTTCTAAACCAAGGGATCTTCTAATATCTTCCAAAGACATCAATCTCAGTAATACAAATATTTATATTTCTGTTTCTCTTTTGTCCTCTGTTACTCATAGTCTTGCAACAAACTGTCCCTCAAATGGACATTGTGAATATGGACAGTAAAGTCCATCTAAGTACTATTTATTTATTTATTTATGTTCTTTCACTTTCTTTTTTCAAATATCACATTACACATGTCAGCTTACATAATAATATATATGATTTAGCAATGGCATCTAGGTGTTATTCGAGTGTATCTGTTGCTTTATGTCTGTTGGTTGTGCGGTTCTTTTTGTGTCTCTTTCCAGGTGATGGAGCAGACAAAGAAGGTTTTATCACTCTCTCCCTTTTATCTCCTCTTTCTTTCACCTCTACTCTTTTTTTTCTTTTCTTTCACTTCCTTTACTCTCCCATTGTCATGTCCATATAATTTGAAATTCTCCTTGCAGGAATCATAATAAAGCTATTTACAAGCATAAATCAAGTGGAGCACTATGGCGAAAGCTGTTTGCTCCACTTGTAAAAGCAAAATCTGTCGAGCTCTATCTGGCATTGAGACATCAATTCCTATTGCCACATTGCTAGACAGGACACTGGGAGCGGAAAAAAAAAAAAAAAAGAAAAGAAACCGGTAAACATAACAGCTGACTATTAAAAGATAACATGGAGCACACCTGGACCTTGTAAGCAAAGATAGACTGATGGCAAGAGCTCCATAAACAAACTGTTTAAACCATGTATTTCTAAACCAAGGGATCTTCTAATATCTTCCAAAGACATCAATCTCAGTAATACAAATATTTATATTTCTGTTTCTCTTTTGTCCTCTGTTACTCATAGTCTTGCAACAAACTGTCCCTCAAATGGACATTGTGAATATGGACAGTAAAGTCCATCTAAGTACTGTTTCATTACCTCGATTGAGCCTACATTTGTTTCCTCTACATATCTGAAAAAAAATCATCTGAGCAGAAAGACATGTTATTGTTCATCATTGTAAGGAAAAACCTTTCCATGTGTATTTATGTTTTTCGATGATTGGTAAGATCACGTAGCTTGCCTGGCTTTAAACTTTTGCTTAGATCATCCTCTTGGGTCTGCTACAGCAAACAGGATATGGATGGAAACATTATAGTCCACATGAGGCTGCTTTGACCAATTAGTTTTAGCAGATAACGGCAGTTGATGTTGAAACGACTTCAGTAAAGCACAATAATAGGCTCCATGTGAGATTCAGACTATTTCAAATTCATAATCTATAGAGAGAAGATGAGCCCACTGGAGCTATTGATCTCAGCAACTTTAAATTAGTTTTGTATAAACTTTTCCAAATGAGCACAAATTCGGCTTTGTGTTGCAGAGGTCCCAAAGGATTTATTCAGAAATGGCATATGCCCATAATGGCTGTCAAAAAACTTTAATGAATATTATTTAGTTGAGAAGCAGCACTACTATTATCAAACAAATGTAATCTAAACATCATCATGCTTTGAGTCCTATATTTTTATTGATGTTGCAACACAGCTTCTTTTTTCACACTTGCGACACACCTGCGCTAAGGCTCACTGCAGCAGCCACCTGGTTATATCTTGATGTAAAACATATTTATATTTAACATATTAAAGCCCGTAGTTTTTGGGGTTGTCATTTGATTATCACTTCCCAGTATGAACAAATTTAAACTCTATAGATAAGAGACACATCATGGAAAATGTATCATGCAAGTCTCCTTTCTGAATGAATAGATTAGAAAACTCAACCTAATTAAACCAGTTAATTGGAGAGTTAATTGCATTCTTTAAGAGTAAGCTGTCAATAATTATGTTCTTCAAGCTGGTACATTTGACAGCAACTCCACCAATTTCAATGTTAATGTCAAACTCATTTCAGTCATATAATACCCATATGGCCTCTTTTGTGAATGTGACTTTCCTGCCTATCATAAAAAGTGGGGAGGTGCAATTTCGGAGCAGTACAGTGTCCTTGGGAGCGGAAGTGGGTACAGGCTGGTCTTATCTTTGCCTGTTTATTTGAGCATGTTATAACTTACACAGTGCCTTAGGACTGGTTCATTGGCGCTGTTAAGCCTTGCCTTCGCCACTTTGATGTTTTCTTTAATTCTGTACTCCACATCAGAATGAAGAGTATCATTGTATTGCATGATATTTTGAGTCAGAATGCTTCATCTGCTTGTTGATCTCATTGAAACGCATTCTTTCAAAAAATAGAACGACAAATGGTGCAAGGGTGATCTTTCATAACTAATTTTAATTCTCCAATTACAGAAAAAAACTTTATACATAAAGAAAAAAAAAGAAAGCCATGACAGTGAGTGAAACAGAAGTTTCCAGACCACCCAGCGGTCTGGATTTTTCTACATACATGGCAAAAAGAAAAGCTCTTTACATGCAATAACGCTCCAAATTATCATTAACTTGTGCAAAATAGCATAATTAGCTTCATACTCGCAGAGACTTTTGATAAGATGGAGTCTGATTATATTCTTATGCTACTGGTATTTGATTGTCAATTTAGAGTCCAGTTGCCCTTAACCCTGTCCCTTGGAGCTCACCAATCTCCCTGTTTTAAAATTTGTCCTGCTTCAACACACCTGATTAAAAGGAATGGTTCCTCAACAGGTTGCTGCAGAACATGCTTTTGCTCTGAGAAGAAAAATCAGTCATTCAAATCAGGTTTGTTGCAGGCAGATATAATCTAAAACATGCTGGACAGTGAGCTATAATGATCAAGGTTGCAGACCACTTCCTATTACCAACACAAGGGGCACCCCACTGTTGACTGGATATTAAAAACAAAAATTAAACAAAAATTAAAAAAACAAATAAGCAAATAAGCAAGAGAACCCTTGCTTATAAGAGAAACCTTATTCAGGATCCATCCCCTGGTGTAGCTCCATGTGACCTGCCACCAAAACTACCAAGCTCATTGGCTGTCCACAAACCAATTTAGAGCAACAATAAAAATGTGTTATCTTTATCAAAGGCTACTGGTTTGCCTGTTGATCCTATTATTGCTAAAATTGTTTGATCGGTTTTAACTCATTTTTTCAGTTTGTCACTGTTGTGTTTAAATTATATAATAATTATTGAGTCCATATGAAAATAATTCACATTTCTTACACATGTTTTTTGTGGTCATCTTTAAGGAAATGTCTTAAGTATTGGGTATTGTTGTTTTCAACTTTGATCTTATGATTTTGGGATCTTGCTTGTTTTCTCTGAGGCCATCTCTTCAACGGACTGATGAACACAAGGTGATTGCAAGGGGAGCCCAAATATCTCTAATTAACTGTAATTTACTGTAATTAAGTGTGTGGTAGGGTAGAAAACCAGCATTAATCAGTGACAGTGTTAGGAGCGGCTGGGTTCCACTCCCAGTTTGGCGGCAACAACTCAGCTAATTTCAAAACAAGCCATTATTATTATTACTAAGTTACAAAGTTTTCCATCAACATTCATTGTGCTTGATAAGAGTCCAGTATTAAAAAAACTGTTTTAAAATGCATTTTGTTTTATTGTTGATCCATTTAAAAGAGAAATAGGAGGAGAATCTAATCATTGCCATTGTTGGTCTGTCTCTCTCCGAAGTCGGTCGTGTCTTTTCTCTCCTCTGCAGCTTTTCACCCCCCCCCCCCCCCCCTCTCCTGCTTTGCTATGTCTTGTCTTCTGAGCACTTTCTTCATATCAACCGAACTCTGAAAAACATGGATCTGGTAAGCTGGTCTCTCAATACTATTGATACATTTTTTCGACGGGTTGGCAACGAAAGGGGGACCCGTCCGGTCCTGATTTGACTCATTTTGTGAGATACACCCTATATTCCTGGATGGAAAACGGTGTGTCTTTCGACTTTGTCATTCCTGGACGTTTGAAACTTTTACATTTGGATTAAGGATACTTGGATCTCTACTTATTGGTTTTTGTGGATTTTTGAAGTATCAGCAAATACAGCGGATGTCGGAGCCATTTGGCCTTGATCAGGCTGCCGGCTGCAAACAACGCGCTTACTATGGCTGTGAACGGACAAACCTGGAAGGTAAAAGAGCTGAGCCGAGGGCTGACTGTGCTGGTACGCAGTCTGGCTTTGGTGGTTGAACTCAAGGGTGTGATGGGATTAAATCTGGAAGTGTAGCGCGGAAAAGCCCAAAAATTCGGAATATTGGATTCATCATTTGAGCCAGCAAAAGACTAAAAGCTGACAGTAAAGGAAGTGCAGCTTGCTCACATAACAAATAACATATTTGGATTTCGCCCTCCCTATCTCTACTCCTGGATTGTTATGGCGGAGATTGCTCAGAAAAGCCCCCGGCTTCCCCCCTCCCCCGCAGCACCTGTGGACGCTTTCTGAACTGTGGGCCGG
Organism: Fundulus diaphanus; assembly: GCA_037039145.1. Classification (NCBI taxonomy): domain Eukaryota; kingdom Metazoa; phylum Chordata; class Actinopteri; order Cyprinodontiformes; family Fundulidae; genus Fundulus; species Fundulus diaphanus. Next base: position 10,222,589 of record CM073127.1, on the reverse strand, counting down.
CTGATAACATCAAGGACAATGGCCTCTGGAGAGTGTTCACGGAAATATAAATACTCTCATCCAAACACACTCACATTACTGATACTCATAAAACTGATGAACTTACGTACACGCGATGGGCCTCAGATGTTTACCTTTCTGCATATTTGTGGTTTGTGCTTTTTGTGCTATGAGGGTTTTTTTTGTCGGTTGTTTGACACTTTATTTGTGAGAGCGTAAATTGTCTAGCATCTGTCTTTTTTTTCTCCCTCCCTTTCCTTTCCTCGATGTTGTTGCTATCTTCCGTCCTTCAGTTTCCTGATGGCGCCGCGAACGGCTGCCACGGTGTGTTGGTGCGCTGTCTGCACCATCATCACCAAGTCAAATTCCTTGTATGTGCAAACCTACTTGGTGATTAAACTTGATTCTGATTCTGATTCTGTATTCAACTCAATTAATTCCAGTACAATCAAACTCAATCCACAACAGAAATGTATAGTACAAACATTTGCATGTACCTCACTTATTCCACGAACGTTGTGTTTATTTTTGGCTAAATGGTAAACAATGCAGGATTTTTCAAAATTTTGATAAAGATAAGAATAACCTTTGATGAGATAATTTGCTGGGCAGGAGAAGATGCATTGCAGACTGTTGAGGAGACAGGCACAATGCTGTGTGCTTTTTAGGAGCAGAGCTGTTAGCCCAACATGGCTTAGAAAAAAACAGCTACCAAACAACTTTTTCCTGCGAATGTTCACCGGTTCCTTTGGATAAAAAGATGTACAGCTAAAAGTACACTCAGCATGATAGGGTAGGGTTAGGGTTAAAGGCTAAAACACACCAAACCATCTGATCCCTCCGACCTGACGTCCAGATCCGTACAGATATTTTTTCCTCACCTCCTGGCTGCGTAGAGGTTCCCTCTAAGGACTTGCAAGATCGAGTATTCAAGTGAGAGCATGTACCAGAAATTCCGGAAGATCCGGCAGCATAAACAGAAATGTTTATGTCCTCCAGAAATGCACCCAGCTTGGCGAGTACCACCACCTGTATCTGCCTCTGGATGATGGTCCCTTCCAGCGGTACTCCCGTCTTTCCAGGACCCATTATGAGGAGCTGCTGGCCCGCGCCAGGGGATGGATCACCCTCCACGACATAAACTACAGTCTTCAGTCAATAAATCCATCATTGCTCAAAATAAATATGGCCTAATTGTACTGTCTAAATATGTGGCACAAAAAAACATTTTCACCCATAACGCTCTAGTGGGTAATCCTGTTCAGAAACACTTGTTATAATGGGTCGAATGGTCCTTCCATCCTGACAGTAGTCAATAAATTATGAATTCAGAAAAAGGCATGTATGAAATAGGAAAAACTTGTTTTTACACAGTAATGATGAAACAGATTTGTATTCAAGCTTTTCAATTCAAAAATACCTGTTCAGTATTTATCTTAATAGTGTATTCTGGTATCTGGTAGATTCAGTTCCTGTTTTAGTCAGCTTCTGTTCTCTATTGTTTCAGCAGTTCTGTTTTCTTTATTTCCTGCTTGCTCTTCCTTAGTTTAGTTAGGGTTTCTCCTCATGTCTGGTCATTCTCATGTTTCCCTCTTAGATTCAGTTCTTTCTCTGCCTTGCCAGCTCACAGCTCACCGCTTAATTGCCCTTCAATGATCTCACCTGTGTAATTTGCTTCACCTGCCGCTCCTCCCGTCTCCCTTCTATATATATTGTCAGCTCAGCCATTTCTGGTCGTTAGGTCCTCCGCCATACTTCTCTGACCTCTGCTGTGCTGTGTTCGCGGCTCCTGTTTCCCTGTCCGCCTTGTTTGTTCATTTAATACATTTTGGCACCTATCATGCGACTCCTGACTGCTCTTCGGTCCGGTTTCAGCGAAAATACAAACATGGCACACATTGTGTTCCAGACCGTGTAAAAGTTGAAGTTTAAACGTCATTTATCCCAAACTAAAGCAGATATCCTCTCAAAGATGCAGCACTGTGCACGTTCTTCATGTGCTGTGTGTCTGTGTGCAGCATCTTTTGTCTGAAGAGGTGGGACACAGACTGGGCCAATCGTTAGCTTCCTCAAATTTCCTTACTTATCTTCAGTTTAACAGTTGCAACGCTAATATTTTTGTTTGTGAAGCTAACTTTTTGTTTAGCTGTGCCCAACAGTGGTTGTAATGTCCACTGTCGTTGATATGTAGTTCTAAGATAAGCAGTTTGGTGTTCTAATGCCAAACCAACATCTAAACACATTTGGATTTAATAAAGCATTCTAACATTAAACTAAAGGCACAAAAAACAGTTCTGTGTTTCCAGTGAAGTAATTCATAAAAACGTTGAAGATTTTAAGAAAGACAATAAAGAAAAGAAACAACAAATGTTTCTGTGTGTTGGACCGGATGTGGTTGTAGGGTCAGACTGTAAATGGCTATAGCTACCTTAAAAATCAAGACCTATAGAACAAAGTATCAGAGCGATTTGTTAGCTTTAGCAAATAATAATGCTGGGCAAATTATTTTTAACAAATCCAGACACAGATTCAAAAGCCACTTCCTTCACGCAGACGGACCTTTTACTCAAAAATAAAAAAAACTCTGACAGTGGGCATGCTCAAATATGTGACATTCCAGCACATCACTCATAGAGATGACATTTAAATCTAATGTTACACATTACAAACTCTACAAGTATTATTAACTGACCAGAGGATTTAATTGTGACTTGTGCAGAACAGAAAAAGGTGTTGCATTAACAACAATACACATTGCTCTTACTGCTGCAATTAAAAAAGACACCCTGGATCATGCTTAATTTATTGTCATGCCGTGGAGGTGGCTGGTAAAAGTGGACCCATTATCAGTCCGTCTGCATGGTAATCATTCTTGACATTTGTGGCAAATGCTCGGCCTGTTTTGCATATCAAAACTTTGAAAGCTGGTCTGTTCCACTCACCCCAAGGCTTCTTGACGATCCACTTCCATGCTCTGTTGTTGGCAAATTGTGGGGACACCTAGTGGGATTCATCTGTACAGAATACAAGCCATTCTAATGCACTACCTGCCCATAAAATGCCACCATCAGTACGGTTTAGTGTAGGAGCAAAATGGTGGCGAGCACGTCTGGTGGAGCAAAGCATTCTGTTGCCAACAGTCGTGAGTTACTTACTTCTGCACATGACATGTTCCTCCAAAATATGATGCTGTCTTGCTGTGTATTTATCCTTTGCAAATACGTGCATACGAGGCGACGGGTGAGAAGGAGAGGGGAAAGGGGGGCCGGGTTGCAGCTGGAGTAAAGATAGAGTCGTGGCTTGTCACACATCTTGTTTTTCTCTACAGTGTTCAATGGTCCATCTAGTGTTAAAATTTCACTTATTGCTCCTTTGAAAACTGGGTCAGTTTGAACACGACAACCAATCTGATTAAGCTCTACTGTATTGGAAAAATAAACATTTAGCCACTTAACTTCATATAAGTGTGGGTCTGATCTACAAAAGGATGATGCTGATCATTTCACAATTTATCTGCTTCATATAAAGCATCAGACATTCTTTTTTTGTTGTTTATGTTTTTTACCTATCGGTACTTACTAAGCAGTGATTACAGTCCTCTACTCGAGCCTTCTGTTAATTCTGTTTATTCAAAGTAAAAATAGTCTAATTGCAACAGGTGCCTTCTGCACCTGTTGCAACACAGAAAAAGAACTAAATTGTTATTTGGTGGCAATCCAAGAGCAAATGGATGTTTACCCATGGTAATTTTAAACTGAGTCCACAAACTCACAGGGGAACCTATTTTTTTATGTTTGCTGATTTGAATTCCCCTTCTGAAGTCTGAAATGAAAGATTATTTCTTACCTTTAACTGGAAGAGGTCAAAGAGACGTTTTATCTCATTCCCACAAGTTTGTTAGCCGCTACTACGTACCTTTTTTTTTATTATTTTGGTTTCTATGGTTAAATGTTGCACACGTGTAACAATTGTGATTCTACTCAAACTTGCAAGAGCTCTAAAGATTATTTAGTCAAGAGATTTAAACACTAAAGGGACTGATAAAATAATTTATTGAGGAGGGTGGGATGGCTAATGATGTTAAAAACCACACTTAGGTTAAGGAGGATGAGGATAGTGAGTAGACCAGAATCAGCTGATCTTTACGAGGGCAGTTTCTGTGCTGTTGAGTGGACGGAAACCAGACTGGAACCGTTCATACAGATTATTGAGTGATAAGTGGGAGAGAAGTTGAGAAGCAACTATTTTCTCAAGGGTTTTGGAAATGAAGGGAAGATTAGAAATGGGGTGGAAGTTGTTGAAGTTGGTGGGATCAGCAGCAGGTTTTTTCTAGATTGGGGTTATTGCAGCGGTGTTGAATGAAGTAGGAACAGTACCCGTGGTGAGAGAGGAGTGGATAATGGCACAAATGAGTGGGGCCAGAGAGGGGAGGCAGGATTTAACCAGAACTGTTCGGAGGGGGTCCAGCTGACATATGGTGGGCTTGGACTTGTGGATGAAGTCAGAAATCTCTGAGATGGTGGGGAGCTCGAAGGAGGAAAATGGATGAGTGAAGGTCAGAGGTGACACTGGAGGAGTTTGAACCAAGATCCTGATAGATTGTCTGGATTTTGTTGTTGATGAAAGACATAAGAAAATCACAGAAGGCAGTTGAACATAAATGGGGTGGTGTAGAAACTGGGGATCGAGTGATATTGTTGAACAGTGAAAACAATGACTTGGTGTTGCCCATATTAGAACAGATTATGCTGGAGTAAAAGTTTGATTTGGATTTAGCAATACAGTCCTGGTAATGCAGAAAACTGTCTCTGTACATCTCTTTGTGGATAGTGAGTCCAGTTTTACGGTAAAGCTGTTCAAACTGCTGGCCTTCGGGCCTGAACCAAGGAGCAGAGGGGGAGAAAGAGACAGCTCTGGTTTTAATGGAGGATATCATGAAGTCTTGTGTTATAGTGTGATACCAGCTCATCAGGGGTGGATAAGTCTTCAATGTCCATGAGGTAATCAACACTGGAGGAGAGGGAATCCATGCTTATGTTCTTAATATTGCGAAATGAGATAAGACAGGGGGACTTAGTGATGGAGAGAGTGAGATTGACGTTGAATGAAAGGAGAAAATGGTCCGGGATGTGGAGATCAGCTGCTGCACAGTCAATGGGGGGTGACACCAGAACAGCATATTAAGTCCAAAATGTCTCCTTTGGAATGTGTGGGGATGTGGGTGTGCTGCTTAAATCCAGAGCTCCCAAGGCAAGATGTAAAGTCTCAGGTAAGGGGGTGGTTTATATTATCCCTGTGTATGTTAAAATCCCCCAGCAATATTGTGTTTGGTGAGAGAATGGATAGGTGTGTGGGAAAAGCAGCAAAGTATTTCAAAAGGTCGCTATTTGGTTTCGGGGGCGGCAAGAGAACCCAGGCAAACAGGGACCAGATGTATGTCCTGTTGGACCACATGGTTGGCATCCACTCGGGCACCTCCAGATGAGGCTAGGTAGCAGGGGCAGGACAGGCGAGCCAGAGTTGGTCAAACAAAGCCATGTAGGAATGACAGTCGAGTCGTCGATCTGTCACAAATAACTAGTGAAGAAGGTTTTCCCCGAGTGAGAACAAATGCACTGGCAAGTGTGGGTCAAGAGACAGTAAAAAAACATAAGTCTAGAAGTGCTGGTGAGCAGCGGCAGCCAGTCGCGCCAGCGTTAACTCAACTTCAGCCATCTTTCATGTCATCAGTTTTGACAAATTGTGACTTGCATAAATTAAACACATCTGTGCCGTTGTTGGACTTTGCGTACTTGCTCAATGGCTGAAAACAACAACAATTTACAGTGATGGAATGTTGTTAATGTGCTGGTTCACTCCTTTTTTTGCTGCAGGATCTGCAAACCCACAGCAGGTCTCACTCACAGTTTAATGGTTAGGACATGAGCTTTCACTGTTGCTCAGATTAAAGTGAGTAGAGTGGCCTTCTAAACACACATATGGATTTTGTCACCAGGTTTTCAGTTCTGAAGGGACTCTTTTCTGCATAAAAAAAGCTAATGACTGTCAGAAATGTTTCTCAGTTTGTAGCTTTTATTCACCCCTGAATTGAATGTAATTTAATGAAAGAGCTGCTCACCATAGGTTTTCCATTTATGTACAAAATAATTCGGAGCAGCAATGTCTTTTATTTAGCAGAGTGGTGCCACAGGTGTTGGGACTGTTGCCAAGCAGCAAGAAGGACTTGGGTTTGAATCCCAGCTAGGACCCCTTTGCATGGAGTTTGCATGTTTTCCCTGTTTTCTTCGGGTTTTCTATTTTTCTCTCGCGGTGCACAAATGTATATGTTAGGTTGTTTTGGTCACCCTAATTGCCTTTAGATTTGTTTTTTATGTGTGTGCACGGTTGTCACGTGTGTCTCTGTGTTGTCCCTGATACACCCAGCTTATCGCCCGTGAACTGCTGGAGTTAGGTACCAACAACCTCTGAATCTCTAAAGTCCACCCTGGAAGGTTATGACTGAGGTTATCTGCCAATGGAACAAGATTTTTGCACTTAAGGTAGGAACAATTAATTTTCATCATCTTAAGTGCAGTATAATCTAATTATACTGCAGCATGGTGCCACAGTGGGTAACACTCTTGCCTCACAGTAAGAAGGTCCCGGGTTTGAGTCTTGGACTTGGCAGGGGCTTTTCTGTGTGGAGGTTGCATGTTCTCCCTGTGTCTGTTTGTTGTATGTATAATGACAAATAAAGCCTCTTATGTTATTTTGGGGGTCACAATACTCATTCTATTGGGAAATAATCTTATTTACCTGCTCAAATAAGGGACAAATACACTAATTTCAAGAACATTTTACTTACTTTAAGTTCCCTTTGTTCAGTGTGGCCTAGTTCGTAACAACTTTGAGGTAAAGGAATGATTAAGATCTGGTGGTGCAGGGGCACAAAAAATGCAAACCACATGTGTAGTTTTCAGTCCTCTATGCAGTTGTCAGGGGTTCAAGTCCTGACCCAGAGTCTTTTGCCACATGTCATTCCACTTCTCTCTTCACCCATTTCCTATCTGGCAACTGTCAAAAAAGGCCACTAGAGCCTTTTTTGGCTTTTATTTCAATTTCAACTTTGTAAAGGTCCTTGAGATGAAATGTGTTGTGAATTGGCACAATATAGATAAAATTGAATTGAATTAAAAGTGCTTAGCCTTCTTGGTAGAGTCAAGCCCAAAGTTTATATCCCCGAGAGTCTTTTTTTGAGGTTTTTCAATTTATATTTGTGCACTTACCTTCCTCAAGTTCACTTGTATCCTTTGTGCCTCCCATGTTGAACCTCTCCTGCTGGCTTCTACACTAAGCCCAAACCACTTCCACAAGCCTCTCCATGACAGATCTCTTTGGAAACCTTCCACGGTTGTCAGCCTGCCTGATATCCGACCAGTTTGCACCCACACTGTTTGATCCTCAACATTCCCCCAGTTCTCCTCAGACTGGAGCCCACCCTGGTTTTGTTGACCCAAATGCAGAGATGAGGACAGCAGGAGCATGGTGAATGAAATATTTTAGTACCAGAAGTCAAGAGACGGGAACAGTGGATTGGGGATAAATGAGGGTCTGAACCAAGAAGTACTTATACTGAGGAATTCTACTTCTGAATGCTACACAGGTATGTAAATGCCTGGCACTGGGGGAATGTACTGACCAGGGAACACAGAAAAGGAAATATACTAGGAAACAGTAATTAAAATGCAGGAAAATCTTTGAAAACAAACCTCAAATAGAACAAAATCAGAAAATGTATTAATGTGGTTGTTGCAGCTTCTATTGACAAAATTGTAAGCAAACAAAATGTTTTTTCAACATTTCTCAGTTTGAAAAAAATGCCATCAAAAGTGATTGTATTTTCAGTATGTTTAGACTTCTTTCACAGAGCTGCCAATATTTGGTTCCTGTAATTTAAACAAAGGTTCATGTTTCCATATCAAAGCTTTACTTCCAGCCAGCCAAATATATCGGAAATTTGTTGTTGTAGTTTTCAGTTTAAATCACAAAAATACTTATAAGTCACTTTACAATGTACACTCGTTCAAAAAGGCTTAAGAAAAATAGTAAATCAATCACCCTCACATGTTAGAAACTCAATGCATTTAGGCTACGTTGACACTGCAGGGAAATGCGACCCAAATCCAATCTTATTGCCTATATGTGACCCATATCCGTCTATTTCACGGCAGTGTGAAAGGCCCAATTCCGATATTTACACCCACAAAAAATCTGATTTGGGCAACTTCCATATGTGGTACTAATTCAGATACGTATCAGATTTTTTTTTCAAAGCGCCCCTAGTCTGAACGGTGATGTCGCATTTTATCCATCTTTCACGTCACTCTCCTGTTTCTTGCTACACATCGACACACAGTAGAAGCAGCTAGCGCTCCATAGACCGTTGATAATAGCTGTGCTGTTTTCTTCTTACCTTATTTAGTCTCGCTATGACATGGTCTTTATATTGTCGGCTCCTATTGCTGAGCAGCTTTCTAATAATAAAAAAGCTTTTGTTTAACAAAACTTTGTTGAAGAGTTCTAGAAACAATTACATTGACCATTACTTCTGTAAACATTGCACTGTTGTGTGACTTCTTCTGTTATATGCGCATCGGGGTCGCTTTGCGGTCTGGCACCGTTTAGACAGAAATCTGATGGTGGTCGCATTTCATAGTAGTATGAACGGCCACCTCTGGAAAAAAAGTCTGATTTCAGCAGCAACAAAAAATATCGGAATTGAGCATCAAGACCTGCAGTGTGAACATTTAGATCGGTTGAAGTCAACTTACAGCTGTTGAAACTGACCACCAAAGGACAGGAATGGAGATTTAAGTGACTTTTAATGTGTTTGTGCCAGACAAGCTGGTCTGACTGTTTCAAAAACTCTTGATCTACTGAGAATTATTCTTCCGGGTTTTACAGAAAATTGTCTGAAAAAGAGAAACTATCCAGAGAATGGCAGTTGTGGGAAAAGAAAAGTCTCTCTGCTGTCTTAGGAAACTGGGCATACTGACAGAAAGGCAACCGTTTTAGTTGTCCAAACAGGTGAGAAGAAGGTTGACCAATGAAAGGCAGAGTTCAGGTGGTCAATCGATGGAGCACAGAACTCAGTTGGTTGACCCAACGTATGACCAGACTGTACACATGGCGCAGGATGTCAGTCCGAAGGCCACAGGAACCCACATCCGAGTTTGAGAGACTGGCGCGGAGCACACAATTTTGACCTTAGAACACATTAGCTAGTGATGAAAACCACACTGGGTGCCACTTTGTCAGTTCACAAAGGCTTCCAAAAGTTGGAAAATAATCATAAAAGCGTCGCCTGTTCTGAAAAGTCTTGCTTTCAGGTGAAGTATTCGGATAGTAGGATCAGAATTTGAAGTAAATATGCAGAAATGCTTCCACCCTGACTCGTGTCAGCAGTTCAAGCTTGTAGTGGTGATATTATAAGGGACATTTTCTTGTCAGACTTTGGGCCTCCAAATACCAGTTGAGCACACTTTAAACACCACAGCCTACCTGACTATTGTTGCTGACCATGTCCATACCTTAGTGGTCACCAACCTCGGATGGCTACTTCCAGCAGCATAATGCACCATACAACAAAGCTCAAATCATCTCTAATTCTAATGTAAGTGCCAATTAGGTCAAACTCACAGATGTCCATAGTCTGGGTTTAAAGCTGAAATCTATAACTATAAGAAACTATAAGAAATAGCATTAAAGGACCACAGTCGTCTCACCTTGGTCAATATCAAAAGAATGATTTAACTTTCTAAATTTAATGTCAAAGCAGCAAAAGCTGCATTAATAGCAACGTTAATGATGTCTCAGGGCACAACGTGAGTCATGCTGTTTGCTTTTTTTAATCAACAATTCTGTCTCAGGGGACAGATGCTCAGATAAAACATTATTAACCATAATAGGTTGACGTTTGTCGTATGAAATGAAGCTGTTGCATTGTTGCTGTGGTACCGTAATGTTCCTAGAAAGCAACGTGTTCTGATTCAGTGCAGGCATTTAACAAAATAATAAATAAATAAATACTTCACACAGATCACAAATATGACTTCTTTTTTTTAATGCTCTTATTTTCTCTCTTCTGGACAGAAGAACAATTTTAAATGTTGCACAAAAAACACAAATTTTATAACAAGGCCTGCAGATTTGAATTCAGTGACATTCAGTTCAACAGCAGAAACGAAATCATTTCTTGAAGGGTAAAAAACTTTTATAAACCTTTCTGTACAAATTATACAAATGGTGACTCATTAGGAGTTCCAGTGATAGATGTGCTCCTTTCAGTGTAGACAGCATTGTTTGTCATAAGAATGATGATCCCGGTGATCATGATGAACATGAGACTGATGTTGAGCATGAGGTTGCGGAGATGATTTGTCTTAAGTCAGGAAAAGAAGCCGGATGCATCAGACAATGACTGTTTTGCAGCAGAGCATTTTAAAGACATGGAGGTGGTAAATAAATGGCCCGGATTACTGTACAAAGGGGTGAGACCTGGACAAAAAATATATATATTTTTCACAGCAAGCAGTTTCCATACATAGGATAAAAGCAGATTTAGAGCACATTAGAATGAGCATTTGTAGCTGTCGCCATCAGAAAAACGGTTACTCTGAATATTCAGGTCGTTCTGTTGACGGTGGATCAACTTTCCCCTCCTGGAAAAGCTGTCTGTAATTGACATCATCCTGTACGTTCTCAAGTTTGACTTTTATTCAGCAACATAACACTTTTTTATGTGGAAAATTCCCTAACTAAACCTACCGAGAACAAAACAACAGGATTAAAGTGCTTCGCAAAAGTATTCATGCCCCTTTAAGGTTTCCCCATGTTTTGTCTTCTCACAAACTTCAGTGTATTTTATTGGAATATTTTGATAGAGCAACACTAAGTAGTGCACAATTGCGAAGAGGAAGGAAAATGTTTTCACCTTTTTCTAAAAAAGAAAAGAAAAGAATGTGAATAGTCTGTTGTGCATTTGGATTTAGCCCTTTTGCTCCGATACCCCAAAACAAAATGCAATAAAAGACAGTTGCCATCAGAAGTCACTGAATTAGTGAAGAATTCATCTTTCTGTAATTTAATCTCTGTAGATTAATCCCGTCATCCTGTGAAGGGATTTAATTTTTGTTGAGAAACGTTAGTGAACAAACAGCATCATGGAGAACAAGGAACACGCCAGGTCAGGGATAAAGTTTTAAGATGTCTGAAGCTGGGTTAGCCTATAAAACAACAACCCATGAATTAAACCCATTTTTGAATCTATCACCTGAAAAACTGACAAGACATGGCTCTAAACCTAAAGCAACGGTGGAGGAGAGCGTGGATCAGTGGATCAGCCCAGAGTAAAAGCTCAGGTGGAAGAAATCTGTTGACAGGACAACTTTTAGTCATGCAATCAACAAGTCTGGCCTTTAGGTAAGAGTGATGAAAAAAAGCCATTGATGAAAGAGAGACTGGGTAAAATTTGCTATTTGCCCCAAGTCATGTGGGGAATAGAGTGAAACAATATCAAAAACTTATGAAGGATGCCTCTCCGGCCAGAAGAGACATTAATTAAACTTTCTGGGCCTACATGAAAAAAAAAAGAATGCTGTGTGTGGATTTGTTTTGTTCAAAACATATTCATGTGTTAGAATGGCCCACAAAGGTTCAGACCAAAGTCTAATTGGGAATATTGACTTAAAAAGGATCTGAAAATTGTTGTTCAGAGATACTCTCAATTCAATCTGTGTCATTGTGGAAGTAGTGGTTGGAAGTCAGCCAGACGACTTCAACTCCACTATTAAAGGGTTTTCAATAAAACCCGTTAACTGATTATTGCCTCCGTGATTGTGCTCATTCAGAGTCATCCTTTGCTAAACATGACAATCTGACTGAATAAAAGCTATTTTATAGAGAAGAATGGACAAAAATCTCAGTCTTTGTTTGTGCCAAACTAGTACAGACGTACCCCAAAAGACTTGCAGCTATAACTGCAGTAAAATATTCTGCAAAAATATTCGCTCAGGAAGGTTTAACGCCACATATCTGAGATCTTTTATTGGTAAGAAAATGTTTTAAATGTTCAAGAATCCCTTTTCTCCTACTTCACAATAATGCACGACTTTGTTTTGGTCAAACCCAAAAAAAAACAACAGAATACACATCTGTGGTTGTAAAGAGACATGTGAGCAGGTTCAAATGGTATGAATAATCCTGGTAAACTCTGTAAACGAAGGCCTTCCAGTGCACTTCCTTCTACAACATAATAGCCACTTTGAAATGATTTTAGGTATGTAGCTCCACATTGTTTCCATCCCTTCTCTTTAAAGTGAAATGCAAAAAAGCTCACACGTTTCTGTTCTCTGAGCCTGTGCTACCATTGTTGCTATCAACAATAAGCTGTGAGCAATTCTGAGTAGAAAAACATATCCTCACATCTCAAAAATTCATCTGAGCTTCGTGTGTCATCAATAAGTATTTTGTTTTGATATAGAGAATTAGGCAAGCAGGACACTTGACAATGCCTCATTTTGCAGTCGGATGCGGCCTTTCTTCGTCTATAAATTTGTTTTTTTACCCCCATTTTTCTTTGCTTCTTTTTAATCTTTTGTATTTGTGTTTGAACCCCACATGGTTCCATTAGCCAAGTTTATGTAGGAAGGTTAAGAGGAGTTGGCGAAAAGAAGGTCTAATGCTGTTTGCTGCCTGCCCACACTGGGCATACTCACACACAATGCATTGCTTTTAAAATGTAAAACCGCTCTCAAGGATTTCAACTATTATGTTTCATTTCATAAATAGTTAAGTTAAGCATTTAGTTAGGACGGAAATAAGCAGAAAATGCGGAGCCTGCACACAATGCAAATGGCAGACATGTTGTTATTTTGGTTTTTGATGTGCTCGTTATGTTCTTCAGAGTATAGTCTAACAATTCTCAAAAATTAAATAAAAATGAACAAAAAAAGTGAAATTTGTGCCATCAGTTGGAAAATACTGCCCTTATTTCAAGGCTTTCCCAGGCTCTTGCTTTAATCACATAATATATTATACAACGTACTACACAGTCCTTTGCAAAAGTATTCATGGCCTTTAAAGTTTTTCCTCCACTTTGTCTCATCACAACCACAACCTTTTATTTGATGAGGAGTTAGACCAACACAAGGTACCCCAACACTGTGAAGAGGAAGGAAGAAAATATATGGCATTCATTTGTAACGAATAAAAATGGAAATTGGGCTATTTAATCTTATTACTTTGCTCTAACACCTAGAAATAAAACCCAGAGCAACCAGTTGCCTTCAAAGGTCACCTAATGCAGTCCACCTTTGTACTATTCAGTTTATGAAAGAATGACAAAAAATATTATTGCAGAACGAAAGTCAAAACAAGTCCCTCTGTTGCTCTTTTCACATGAAACCAAAGCTTAACATTTTAACTTAACTAAAGTAGAGCGTGTCAGGAAATATCCCCTTCACATCATCCTTAACACAATCGCTACATTGGAACACGGTGTTGGCAGCATCATACTGAGGGTAAAACATTTTTCAGCAGGGACAGGGAAGCTGGTCATAGTTGATGAGGCTAAAGAATGGTTTGCTACTGTAAAAGACTTAACTGAGGTGGAGGTTCATCTAGAAGCAGGACAATAACCGTAAAAATACTGTCAGCATGAAAGGAATTCAGATCATGTCATGTTAGTGGTGTGTTGAGGACTCAAATGGCAAAAACATCAGCAAATGATTTAACAATGGGAAAGCCTACAACACACATGAAGAACACAGGAACCACGGTAACAGCAACAGTGGGATCCAGCAGCGAGAGAAAGAGGCCAAGGAGCTTAAATACTGGAGAGATGAGATTCTGTTACGGAAACCAGGTGAGTGTAATTAACAGAACAATTGGCAGTGGAGAGCGAGGTTAAGGGACTAAAAGGATTAGACTGATGACAACACAGAAACATGGAATAATTAGAACAATGATTCCAAAGTAAACAGACCTTACTATAGAAAATACAGAAATACCTTTAAAAAGATACCAAATACAGAACTCAGATAAATGCAAATCACAAAATTCATGGGCTCTTAGCAACCGTTGCCTGTGTGAACTGACAAGTACTGAATTTAGATTCTGTGGTTTTATTTTATTTATTTTGTTAAGATAACGGGAAAAAATATATTGATGCACAAAGCTGATAGAAGTGTATCCCAGAACACCTGTCAGTGCAGCGAAATGTATTCCACTCTTATCAGACTTTTTATTTTTTTGTGTATGTGTGAAAGAAATTAGAAAACCGTGTATCATTTTCCTCACCTTCATTATTGTGCACTACCTTGTATTGGTCTACTTTATACAATTACATTAGAATACACTGAAGCTGTAGCATTTAAAACATGACAGGGTTGCGACAATGAATTGTGAAAATGTTTAAGAAAAGAACAAAAAACCTCTTGAAGGCCAAAGTTGGAGATGCATTTCAAGTGCTCTCACGGAACAGTGAACAAGGAGGCCACGGAAAACTCCATCTTTATTGACAAGTCACACTCATTAAAAGAAATTTGCTGAAACTTCAATATGATAGATGCACATGTTTTTTAAAAACAAAACAGAGCCCGGTCATCTAAGAAAATAATACCATTAAATGAGCACTTTAGTAAAATACTAAACTGTATGTTCTCTTTGTTGTGTATTGCATAGCCTTGAGGGTATATCACACCTACGTGTGTGTGTGTGTGGGGGGGAAGGTTTGAATATTCAGTTCGCTCACTGTTTTCCACAAACATAGATACACATATATTCTGTCTAGTTATATATCTGTGATTGTGCCTGTGCAAACATGATGCACGTTTATCAGAAGAAAAAATAAGTAAATCCCCCATCCCTTGGTGAGTAAGTGTTTTTAGAAGCAAATTCTTCACAGAAAGGACAACACATTCATTCCACAGAATGCGGATATCAATAGAGGTATTTAACATTCCTGTGGTTGGTATCGAACTTTTGGAATTCATTCCCTTCTTTCTCAGTCACTTGGAAGAGATTAATTTGCCTCTTCAGACAAACGCGTGTGTCGATTTCTAAGTTAGCAGACCATGTAATAGAATCAGTTAAACTCTGATATTGTCATTGGAAAGTATAAATATCCTCCTTTGGCTCTCGCTACCTTTCTATAATTTTCAAGAGCAATGACTCTCTCGAGCTTGACTTGCAACAAAAGTTAGGTTTCAAACAGATAGATTTTTCTTTCACTTTACAATTATTATTTTTTTTTTTACAAGATTCAAGAATACATGACTGCCAAAGGCTCTGGCAACACTAAAACCTATGTGAATTGTTGGCTTTTTGAATCATTGTGCAGCTAATAACATTCTTATGTGCATGCTTCTAGCGATAACCTGTGAAAATATTGGTGTCAGGGTGTAAAAATTAATATTTTGTTTTACAGCCTTTGTCACTAAAATGGCCCTAAACAAGGCACTTAACTTCCAACAGCGCAAATGCAGCTGTTCAGTGGCCACTCGCACAGAATGAATGTCTTTGCAGTAGTCAAGTTGCAAATTATAGCATTTTTCTTTTGTGTTGACGTTGCTTGACTTGTATGTAGTGCTTGTTTGCTTTTACAGATACAACATAAAATACAACACATTTTCTTGCATTTTATTCTAATTTTGCCTTCTTGTGTTATTGTGTGCTGCACAGGATAAGTAAAGTTTATCACAGCTGGCAGAATGATGCATTGCATTTTCTTAGAAACTAATGCTGTTTTGAAAAACAGTTTTGAAACCCCGTTTCTTTGTAAAAAACCACAATCTTTTCCTGACGCGAGGATTGGAGCCTTAAGGTAACCAATGTAGTTGCAGTTAAAACTTCAGTTAAAACACAAAGGGAGTGTCGTATCTGAGGTGATCAAGCCGTATTTACAACAGTCAACTAACTAAGTATATATATTTTTTTTATAAAGTGTCAAATGAAAAAAACTATGGTTTCACATGAGCAAAGTTAGCTAAATTGAGTTCCTCAAGTGCCTCCCTCAGAGAATGCTTCCATTCAGAAATGAATGCAGATCAAGTATAACAAGCACACTGACAAAAACAGTTCGGCACTAAGTTAATATCTCCAAGCTATTTTTTGTTTTCACCAAAAAAATTTAATTGGACAGGAACAAATCAAATAAACAAGTTAAGAATCTGCAGCCAATGGTTTGTTGCAATATTAAAGAATAATGTGAATAAACATGATCAGTATCTGTCACGTCTTCTGATGCCAAGGTAGTACCCCTCCACTTCCTACATCGAGTCTGGGTTTAAGGAAGCGTCACAAATCCTTGTAAAGCAGAAAAACATGTTACTTCTCCTCTAACCGACGTAAATCATCCATCGTGTTATCTTCGAAAGGAACATTGGGCATGAAGGGACAAAGGGGCGAATGACAAGGAGCTGTTTTTGCCCTCCCCTCCAAAAAAAAGCAATGCTTTGTTCTAAACTGCCTGTTTGATGGCTATTTTATTATCTTGCTTTTAATCGCTTCATTCAGTCCCATCACAAGAAACGAGGAGGAACAATTATTGGTCTCAGCCCATTCCGGTTAAATTTGTAGTGAAAACATACAGTCTAGCTATGAAGGTGAACGATTTTAACTTTGTAATTTCGCTGGGGTGCCTACAAAAGGTGTCAGAAGTGGACAGAAGTGGATCAAATATTACAGGCAGTTCCCAGAGCATCCAACAGTCACTCCAAACTGTGTTTGAAGGTCAGAAGATACAGCTTTATTCAGCATTACCAGCACTTGAAATATGATAGCGGTTGTGTTGTGGTATTCTCATGCTACTGAGAGTTTTTACTGTGCAATTGACTGGTACATGATCCCCACTCCTCACAACACAGTGCACCATGGCACCACATGCGTAGACACCCTCACACATCCCTCCTTTCATTCCAACAAAGGGCCACCATGATACCTGTGCTCCATAGCGGCCACCCAAACTCATTTTTTGGCAGACTTTCAGAGACTCTAGCAACTGCCTGCAACACTGTCTCTTCCGTTTTGATTCCGTAATTTATGGAAGTGGCTAAAGCGTTCTAGAGTTGGCTACTACCTACAAAACAAGTTGTTTTTATGTTTCAACCAAGTAAATTTCCTGTAGGACCATTTGTTCTGGACACCTATTGACTTTTGACCCACCTATTTTTGACTATTATTTTCTTAATGAAAACTGACAAGGAATAAAAACAGATTAAGCTCTTTTATTTTTTACTAATCTATCAGTGCATTTTCCAGTTAAAATGTTTTTTTTTTTCTGGTGTGTGTCCACATCATACCAAAGATAAGCAATAATTTGATATTTCTTCTGACTGTACTGACCAACAATTAGTGTGAAGTGAACAAACCGATTTTAGTTTCTTATTTCTAACACCAAATTCCAAAGTACTATGGAAAAGCCTAAATCCTCACCTTGATATTTATTTATATTTTGCCAGAATCAGTAAAAAAATCTTGACGGTGGCTCTGGGCAATGTTCAAGTTTTTCTTATAGTCTTAAAGTGCCAGTAAATGTATTGTCCCCCTTGTAGATATCTTCTGTTTTTGCTTTTTTTTAATCACAGTTGAATGTTTCAGATCTTCAACAAAACTTACTTTCAAGGAAAAAGATAACCTCAGGGTGTGAATGCATGCATGAATGGGTGAATGAGTGAATGTAGTGTAAAGCGGTTTGGGGGTCATCAGACTTGATAAAGTACTATACAAGTACAGCTAAGTACTTATTGGTAGAGTCTTGTTGGTAGAGTTAAGCTCTCTGTGTTCTCCTTGTTCCAACTCTTGGAGTTTCCCTGTCACTTTCTGAGAAAAGTACTTTGGTTATTGCTTACCTCTGCCCTGCTACCCCGTGCTCTCTGTTTGTTAAGGTTGTAGTCCCTGCTGGGTCCCACGCCAACTCAGGATCCTTCCTTTAAACCTCTCCATGACAGATCTTCATCAGAACCTCATCCTCAATGTACTATCCTTGCCACAATCGTCCACTGTAGCTCAGTTGTCTCCAGCCCGCTCTTCATCGCTATGTTCACCAAGTTTGGATTTCAAACCTAAGCAGCTCCACTCTTTATGGAAACCCTCCCAGAACCAGAACTCTCATTGTGATGTCTTCCTTTATAACACACCACAGGGATCACATTCCTCCCTCTATTCCTTTCTTCTTGCCCAAAACAGTAACCTCAACTTCCTTCGGCACATATCCATTCCCATTATTATTCCTCACTCCAATCTCATTGCGCCTCTCCTTTTCCAGACGGCCTAGAACCCCAGACTCCAACACTCTTGATTAAGCATATTATTATTTGAGATCATTGTAAAGAAATCCCTTTGTCTTTACATTTAGCATCGTGTGTATGATTCTGCATTTGGGTCAGGAAAATACCTGGAAACATGACCCTTTTTTATGCAGCAGGATAATGATTCATAGCACACAAACATGTCCACCTCTGAATGGCAAACAAATAAATCAAAATTATGTAGGCCTTTACGTAGGGTGCACTTGAGGCATCCAGGGGAGCCAATTAAAGCTACGTTCACACTGTTTACAGAATAAATGGTGAATGTAATTGTTTCTAGAAGTCTTCAATAAAGTTTTGCTTAAAAAAAATGTAGAAAAAATACTAGATTCCCGGCTGGCATCTCTCCTTGTTATTGTTTGAAAGCTGTTGAGCAATGGCGGCTGACAATATTATGACCACCTCATAGCGAGATGAAAAAAGGTAAGAAGAAAGCAGCACAGCTATTAACAACAAGTCTTCTATGGAGCGCTAACTGCTACTATTGTGTGTGGGTGATGAGAACCAGGACAGTGACGGCAAAGACAGATAAAATGTGACATGACAGTTTAGACTGTGGAGGCTTTGAAAAATCTCTTATATCCAAATTAGTACCACATATGGAAGTGGCATGAATCTGTTTTTTTTTTTTTTGGTGAAAAGATTGGAATTGGGCCATTCACACTGCTGTTAAAAAGACGGATGTGCATATGTGCTGCATATGGGCAAAAGGTTCGGATTAAGCTTACATTTCCCTGCAGTGTGAACGTAGCCTAAGTCGGCCTCACCCCTGGTACCTACCCCTGCCTTCAAATGTTAAACTGCATATAGACATTGAGGGTTCTGGGAGGGATGTGTGGGAGGGCGCGCTGGCTGCTTTCCGGAGTGGGTGTAGGCTGTGTCGGGCATCTCCTGCTCCAGCCCTCCCAGTTTTAAATGCAATTGAAAGCAACTTGGGGCAGTGGATGGTTGTCTCAGTGCGGCCTTCATGTCAGGGGTGTACCATGTGGGGGAAGGAGGTTGTGGGAGGTGGGGGCATGTCTGGGCACTTCTGGGTTCACAGGGTTCTGGGGTCATCAGGGCTGGGGTCAGCAGTAATGGCAGTAAAGCACTAATGCTCCACTTGTGAAAGTAAATCTGTCAGGCTATATTTGGCACTAAGAAAGCCATTCTGAGTGCTACACAGCCAGACAGGACACGTATTAAAAAAAGAGGGGAGGGAAATCAAAATTAAGGTTTTTAATTGTTTTAGTCTAAGTCTGATCTTAAATTCGATTGATATGCTGTGGTATGACTGTAAACTGTTTATACTCAGTATTGAGTATTGGTTGAATCAAAATAATTCTGCATAAAAGAGTAGGATAGGATTTATCAACAGCGACATAACAGACACGTTGACAGTACCATATTTTTTGGGCTATTAGTCGCAGTTTTATTTTTCATAGTTTGAACTTATAGTCAGGTGTGACATATTTATCAAATACAACGTGTTGTTAAATGTTAATTCATACTGACCAACATGAACCGAGGAGTAAACATTAGCGTCTATAGCCTTAGCAGGGTGCACTTGTGAAAACTATTTGCTGTTCCTGTAAAACTTAAAAATAACATGAAACATTAATTTATAGACAACAAAGACTGAACACAATGTTGTTTCGCTGTTTCGTTGCGTGGCACAGTTTGAAGGGGGAGCCCAGACCGCAAACAGAAGCCTGTCATTGGGCAGTCCGTAAGGGTAATAACAGCTACCATTACCTTATTTGTTCCGGGCAGTTAAAACTTTGCCGATGCACATTCAAGAGTTTTACTGAACTTTCTATGTTGTGCTCCAACAACCGTGCCTTACTTTTAGCTTAGCACATAACACCGTTATGCTCACGGTCTAATTACAGCATCATTTTGACAACTCCAGTGCCGATGCACTGTGAAGAACCTCGCCGGTAACTTGCTAGTTGGAGTTGCTGGTATGTTCCATGTTATTTAGCCTGCTGTGGATGCAATTGTGTCATCATATGAGTTGCCATACCAGATTCAATTTCACTTTTTAGTCTTAGGTTTTGTTAAATAAGTTTCTAAATAAATGCTACTTATAGTCTGGTGCAACTTTTATATGTTTTTTTTTTCCTGTTTATGACGCATTTGGAGCGACTTATAGTCCGAAAAATGTGGTAGTCACAAATACTTCATTGCAGTTGCTGTTGTCAATGATGGTGCAAGGCGTAATTGTATGTGTGTGTGTGTGTGGGGGGGGGGGATATGTGGGATATGTTGGTTTAGATAACTTTTTCTCTCTAAAATAAAATAAAATCCTAATTTGAACGTTGTTTTTGTAGTAACCTAGGTCCTTTGTCTGACGTATTTAATATGAAAATTTGATTCATCACATTCAAGAAAAAACAGAAGAAATCTGTCGGGGGAAATACTTTTCCACCTTATTTATTTATATATTTCTTTGTGTTGCTGTTTTACCCACTTTTATTTTCAGTAAAATACTTTAGATGCATCTATGAAAACTATTACAGGCCCCGAAACAAACACAATGTGCCGGTCCCCAACTTTGACCCATCTAGCGAAATGCTTGAAACAGTTTTGAAACGTGGATTTTAAAACATCTGTGGCATGTTAGAATCTGTAGCTTTTTTCATACCATCCCTGAAATATCGTGAACAATTTTTTGGAGTTTTCACATTTGTTGCTTCAGATTTTGCTCTCATTTGTGTTTGCGCATATGGAAACAGTAGATTTATTTTTTATCAACCATTGCATCATTTTCCCTACTTTGTGACTAGTCCTCAAAATTCACAAATGTTTTGCCATCACAAATGAAATGGAAGCGTTCTTTGAATACTAATGTGTTTTTCTGAGTTTGTTTCTGGGTTTTAAGGAAAAAAAATATTCCAAAATTTGCTGTTTATGCCAAATGTTCAAGGCTCAGCCACAAAATGATTCATTTGACAAAAAAATTTGATGTATAGTTGAGTTTTGAAATGTACAAATTTGCATATTATCATTTAGTTGGTCTGTGGTGATTAGAGTTAGCTATTACTATTATACTAAGAAAAAGATTGTGGTTTTGGTCCAGTTTTAGTACTTTTTAGAAACCTTTCAGTTTTTTTAAATCTGTTACCAAATTACAAACTAACCAAAGATAATTTTGACATTAATTAGTTTAATTATTTCTTAAACTGTATTAGGTTTAATTTATTTTGTTATATTTGCAATTTGATGCATTGTTGCAGATTCAAAATCTGTTTTTTAAACACTGCTAGGATTGTATTTGTATGGTTCTGTGAGACATGTTTTTTTGTTCGTTTTTTTTTTTTTTTTTTTTTGAAAAATAAAAAACGTAAAGGTTTGAAAAGGGTGTTTTGGAGGAGTATTTATAGGCTGCTTGAAGGTGAAATGATAAAAATACTAAATTGTAGCCATGTATTGTTGTCCAATGCATACCATGGATTTCTAAATGTATTATTTCATAGGTACCAAAAACATGGAAAGGTTCTTTCAGAGCTGAAAAAGACTAATAAAACCCTTTCTGAAATCTATGTGTATCATATTCTCATTACTGTAGAATGTATCAATGATAGTAAAGCATGGGGGATATTACCATAAATGTTGTGATAATGGTATATTTTCAAACAACAGAAAATAAGATAGTAATTTACTTGCTAAATTAGATGATATAAATAACAGTTGAGCGGGTGAGCTGCTGAGAATGTGTCTCTTGGGATCTAAGCTTCACAATCATCACAATCATCTTCAGGCATAGAGTGGAGAAAGGCCTCTCTGTTTGAAAGTCTGCGGTTTTGTCACATGACCCACCCCATCTAAGTGGGCCAATACTGACCGCTAAAGGGTCCATTCAGGCATGATGGCACATGTACAGTTGTATGCAAGTGTCTGGGCTGTGGCAGGAAGAAGAGGCAGGAATAGATGGGGTTGAGGAAGCAAGGTGGAGCAAAGAGAGTACAGGTGGCAGGGCAGGCAGGTGGACGGTGAAACAGATGTGAGCAGAGCAGAAGACGAACTTCACGCAAAGACATAGTCCCTTCGATGTCTCCGTTACAGCCTAGAGCAGGAAGGGGAAGGGAAGGAAACAGAAAGAACATTTAATTGGAAGGTGTTTTGACACACAACCTTGCAGGACTCCACACTGTTTGCAGTTTATGTTCAGACAGACAAGTAATGATGGCATGCACACAAATCTGTAGCGCATTCCTATAGTCTTTTTAATGGCAAAACCAACAACAGAAAAATCCCCGTGATTAGATAACGCATGGTGCTTTACACTTTTTTCAATTAGGTTGACTTATTGTACAGTACTACAAGTTGACAGCCCATGAAACATTTATAAGTCCTCACAAAAACCTTTGTATGGTTGTGTGATTTTTATTTAACAATATTCTCAAGAATGTAGCTATTATAAATTTTTATGAAAGAGAAACCAATTGTATTTGAGGATAGCATTTAGTACCTTATAGACAGCTAACTAACCATATTAAAACTCTGAAATATGTTGAAATTTAAAAACAGACAGACATATTATTATTATTATTATTATGTTTATTAATTCTTAATGCCCCCAAATACAATTTAGGTATTTGCAATACATTGATCCTTGTTAAGGAAACAGATCAGGTATTTATTTCAAAACAGTAAAAAATTTTACTTAACGTTGAGTGAGGCCTTTTTTGTCTATTAAAAACTGTGAATTCCCTAATCGCTGAAAAAAACAGTATTAGAAACATTTAAACATGAAGAACTTACTATTGTCCCATTTTTAGGTTGCCAGTTTTTTCAAAGGTATAGAGAAGATTGTAGCAACACACTTTATTAACTACCTTGTAAAAAAATAACTCCTCCTTCAAGAACAATTTGGTTTTGTAACCAAGTACAGAGCTGAAATAAAAAAAATCACTCCATAAACCACATTATGCAATATTTGGATAGAGGTTATATTTTGGGTGCAATGTTTCTTGACTTGGCAAAAAGCATTTGCCATTGCCAACGATAGCATTCGACTATCAACGCTGTCTATCTTCAATTCATCAAAACAGGCAGTTGATTGGTTTGAGTCATAATAGGGAACAGTGTGTTAAAGTCAATGAAGAAAAGTAATACTTTTAGAAAAACAAAATGAAAAAGCTCCAAGGCTGAAGCCTTGTTCCACTTTTGTTTGGTCTTTTCATAAAAGCATTGCTTTAAAGTTGCCATAAAGTAGCCAACTTTATCCAGTGGGTGTGATTATACATGCATCTACCAAGTAAACTAGCAAGGCTGCCGAGGTCCTAACCAAATATTTGGATGATACAATCAGTGGTTGAAAAAAAAAAACATTTTGTACTCAGTTTAAAAAAACCTCTTTGAATGTGCTTGGATAATTATAAAATAAAATTACAAAACCCAAAAAATTGCTTAATTTAAGTTTATTGGGATCGTTTTGGACCCACTAGTCAGGTTTGATGAACATATAAAGACAATGTCAAGTGCTGTAAAAACTAATCTCAATTGTTTTAAATTGGTAATAGTTTACAAACCTATTTAGTGTTATGATTCTGGCCCGGCTGTCTGCACACTCCCTCACTCTCCACCAGCGCCATAGCAATCAAGATCCTCTCATGCGCCTGTGGGCCTCTGGCCGCAGCAGCACAACAAGCCAATCCTCTTCGCCTGTTTCCCTGCCTTCATATACTGAGGGTCCACAGACAGTTGGGGCCAGATTATTAAAAGCTTTCGGTCAGTAAATGTTCAATGGTCTTCCTTGCCAAGTTTTCCACCAAGTTCTGAATTTCCTGGATTTCCCCGTCTCGCCTTGCCCTTGTCGCACACCTCATCAACTTCTGTTTTACACTGCCAGAAAAACGACCACGACCACAAACCTTGCCAAGGCCCATCTGATCTTTTTGCCATTTTGTGTATGACCCAAGCCAGCCTCACGTACCAAATTTCTACCTTAACTTTTCTGCCTGTCATCCCCTGCAGTGAGCAGCCAGTCAATATTTCCAGACACCTGCTCACTTCTGCTGAGATAATGCCACTATAAGCCTTATTATTTTAAATATACCTTTTAAAGCATAACACCGTGCCTGGCTCGAACATCTGTTTTTCTGCTAGTCTGGGCATAACAATTTAGGCTGCTAAGATTTTTATGCATGGTATTATTTTCTCACACATTTCCAGCTGTATAACTGCTTGAGCTCAAACATCATAATCTAAATTTAAATGTATCTTTCTGTATAATCAAGGTATGAAAGCGATGGATAAAAAGCCTTTTCATTGGCATCATTTCTGATTTTAAGAAGATATAGTTTGCTTAGCTTTGAGAATTTCATTCATCTTTCCTTTCTCAAATTGATTTTTACATGTTTACATATTAATACATAATAATAAGAATAATAATAAGAAGAAGAATAGCATAGCTACATGGGGGATGGTAACAGTAAAACACTATATTGAAGCATTGTATTTGGGTAGTCAGCTTTTTTAAAGAGGGCCGTAGACTTTAGAAGGCAATACTAACTGAACAAAAACTGATTTATGAAATAAAACTGTTCACAAAAAAAGGTTAAATTCTGGCTGAAAGAAAAACAAAGCAGCTTTCATTATTTTATTGCGACCCTATGCAAGTCACATTTGTGAAAGGAGTTTGTTTCTGGGGGTGGGCTTTTTTTTCTTACTGTGCCTCTGTGAATATGTGTTTAAGGTTATTGTTTTGTTTTTTATATGTCTTAAACCAAATATTTATGTCTTCTATTATAAAATATATTGTGGTTTTAGCAACATTACTAGTTGTTTTGATTATGTAACAGTGCAACTAGGGACAAGGGTTGAAAATAAGCACTAGTTTTATTTCAGACAATTGAAAACTTTGTGAATATTGTCATTTGAACTCTACTGCTTGTTCAGCCGCATGTCAGAAAGAATATATTTAACCTAGTCTAATTTTTTTAATATCATAATCATTATTTCTAATGCTAAACTTCAAACTGGCAGTAGTTTTGCTGTTTATTTAGGGGATTTTTCAAACTCACTAAAATTACATACATTTACACATAGACAATCAAATCTCAAAAACACTTTAATGTGTTTGCGAGGACACAGAGAGGAGATAATCCTGTATCACAGTTAATCACCAAATATTAGGAAAAGTTGCACTCTAGGTTAGCATAAAATATTAACTATTTTTTATCTGTCCCTGCTGTTCAGAACCTGAATCCAAATTTTCCATTAATGAAAATCACTATGAATCTTGGTCAGTCCAAGTGGCGCTGTTATTGTGCATTGTCTGACAGATGGGCAAGCACAGGGCTTGCTGGAGGGAAAGACTGGGTCACATCCTCCATCCTCTTACATTATGTAAGATTTATTTTGGGATGTACAGATCAAACCAGTGTTGTTTGCCAAGTAGTTGTCAGATCACGCTCAGTCTCTTGATCATGTGAAATCACCACAAGTTTGACCGCCAAAACATTCTCCCCCAAACCTGTTAGGCATGCTGCCTCTGGTTATATTCAGACAGTTATACATTTTCCATTTGATTTGACATGGCAAATATTTATGGCATTGGCAATAAAATTATTCCCCCACCAAATGAGGCAACAGCTGCGTGGGACTTATTGTGACAAACATGCAGGTGCTGTCTGTGTTTTCCTAGCTCTGGGGCTTAACAAGCATCTCCTAACTGGCAAGACCTTGGACTCAGTAAAGCTGAACCTTTCCTAATTTCCTTTTAGGGCTCACTTTGTACTGCTTCTGCTCCCTCTTTCTGTCTCTTTGCTTGCCAAACTCCTGGTCAAATGTACCAACATATTTAACCCACATGATTGTCTTTAAATATATTAAGAGAACGTCAAATTCCTCAGATGCTGTGAAGTCAGCGCTAATCTGTTTCTCTAAATTTGCTGATTTGAAATAGGCATGCTGGGTTTCATTGAGTAATTTATTTGTATGTCTCAGTCATGTTCATGAAGGTAGACAAAGAGCTGTAAAAATTAGCGTCTTTAGTTTAAGGAAAAGTCAACAAGTTAAAAGCAAAGGTTGGATGTATTCTTTTTTTTCCTTCTGAAGTAAAAATAGGATGAAGGTGTAGAAGTTAATGAACTTCGCAAACTTATGTCAATTTAAAGAAACAGTCAATATCATAATCAATCTTATAATCAATTAAAACTCTGACGGCTGACAGACTTTTTATCCCTAGTGAATTATGCCCATCACTGATTGCTACAGACTGTTTATTTCTCAGAAAAAGATTTATTTATCATCAATCAAAATCATTGCACATATTCAATCATTTTTATTACTAATCACATCAAGGTCTATTTTCAAATGATTTTAAATAAGTCTTAAATTACACAACAGACAACCGAACTGAAAAACAAATTTGATATCACCAATCGTGAGATCTGCTACGAAGAGAGGGAATTGTAGAAATAAGAGGAGAAACATTCTCAGTGTTAGCTAACATGTTTAAGATTCAGCCTTTAAGTATAAAAAAGGGGATGATATTAAGTGGGTGGGGATATTGAAGAAAAACAACAAAAACAGGAATTCAAACTGGCCAAACCACATGAACATATCAGGAGACTTAACGTTCAGGTCCAGAATCAGGTTGATGGCTGTTTGAAGAACCGCCTGGTCTACAGTTCCTATTGACTTCTTGCTGGTTATGGTTCTCTGTTTCTCTCCTTGTAAGGCTATGTTCACACAGCAGGCAAATGCAACCCACATATATTTCTTGGCAGTGTGAATGGCCCAATTTCAATCTTTTCACCCAAACCAAATTTGATTTGTGCCAGTTTCATATGTGGCACAAAATCTGATATGTATCCAGTTGTTTTTAAAGTGTCTTCTGTCTGAAATATCATGACACGTTTCATCCTACTTTACGTCACTGTCCTGGCTCCCACTAGAAATCCATACAGACTTCTCTACAGCAGTTGCAGACAACTCCACAAAAGTCCATTGTTAATAACTGTGCTTTTTTAACTTTTTTTCATCTTCTTATGAATGTAGTCAGCTCCCATTGCTCAACAACTTCATAACACAGAGATGCCTGTATCCACTACTAAGTTTTTTTTCTAAACACTTCTAATAACAGTTACATCCATTATTACTTCCGTAAACGGTGCACTGTTTTGTGACATTTACTTTCTCCTTCTGTTCATACAAGTCTACAAGAAGTCTGATGGACTTCACATTTAATTAGTAGTCTGATCGACCACGCAAAACAGAATCGGATTTTAACAAAAAATTGGAATTGGGCATTAAGACCTACAGTGGGAATGTAGCCTTAGTCTTAGAACACAGCTGCCTCAGGAGACTGCAGATTTTGGATGAAAGTGTCTTTCTCAATTCTGGTGGCTCGCACTTAAGCAACCTGCAGTTGCTTAAGTGCGAGCCAGAGTTTATGACCCATTGTTATTGGTGCTGGTTCCAAACCTGAAGCTCATGTGGCCTAGGTGGCTTTGTTGTTGTTTGGCCAGCTAACCACTCTCTGCCTTTGGCCGAACTGTGGTAGCTAAGCTAGTAAGTAGCTTAGCCTGCTAGCTGCCACTCAGCTCAGACACCCAGATGCCCAAATGCACAATTATGTGCCACTGTTGTTCTGATGTTTCTCATTTTGTCTCATATTATCATCCAATCCTGACGGTGTGATTGTTCCCTAATCATCCTGTTTATTAATTGCTCATCAATGGTTTATCTCCCAGATCACTGTGAGTTCATTATCTGTGTCAATTGCCCATAATTGTTTAGTTTCATAATTTATCTGTCTGCTCATCAGTTATCAATTCATGAACTTTGCATTTTAGTCTGTAATAATTTTATTCTTCAATAGTTTAGTTAATAGCGTGTATGTGGATTTTTTATTGGCTCATTCATCTTGACTGTAAAGTTGAACTATTTAGTTAATAAATCCACAAGGAGCAATAAGAGACATTTCATTATTTTAAACGTAGGGAACAAAAAAATTGTTCTGTGAAAAACTAAAGGTATGTTTTTAGATGGAACATGGTATGACGTCACACACGATCTCTCTTTGTTTTTCTCCTGTTTCTTGTTTTCAAAGCTGGGCCGGCCCTCCCGATAAAATGCCACTGCCTTGAAGATGATCGGGATCCATTATTAACTCAAAAAACAACAGTCTTTGGCAAAGAAGTTGTCAGATAAGGAAAGAGACAAAAAGAGGATTAACATTGGCCTTCCTTGCGTTTCCAAGGTGGACAGCGTTTTGAGAGAAAAAGCAGCTCCAGTTTTACTCAGAATCTTAATTTTACATTTAAATCATATTTCTCCAGGAAAACGGGAAGTCACAGATTACTGAATAAATGTTCCTACAAACTCTGCTCAACATAAAGAAGAAATAAAAAATGGTTAAATTTCTATAGTAATATTTGGGGGTGAAATAACTGCAGTATCAGTGATTTTGGTAGAAGCTAATACTTTTAAAGGTGTGATTTTTTTTCCCACAGAAGTTGTTGAATGTCAGGTTTTTATTTTTCCATGCTGTTCATTGTGGAATAATACCAGTGCACATGAAATTTATATATTTTTTTTTACTTCTTTACCATGGGTACCTACAATTCAGAAGGGTACTGTAGATGTGAGTGTTCTTATTGTCTTATTTGATAAAAACTTTTTTGTTTTTTTAGGTTCGTCCCACGATCTGTGACCCTCTCTGGAGAGGTAGGCTACTTCTTGACATGTAAATATAACTTAGAATTATTACCCAAATGCTGCAGTACAGCCTGAACTATGACATAAGACATAAGCACAATGTTAAATACTATATTCAAATTTAAGTCCCATGGTAAGTACAATTGTCAGTAGTGCTTTACAAACACTTGCACAGTTCCTATTGGAGTACAGCTACATCTCAAAAATTTTATTTTAAATAAATTTAATATACTGAAAAAGTTATTTAGTTTATTTTTTATCACTCATTTCAGAAAGTGAAACTATTTCTTGCAGTTTTGGAGATTGTGGGTTACAGAAAATAAATCCCCCAAATTTAGTGTCCAATATTGTAAATATTGTAAATATTTGAAAATTATGGTGTCACACCCTAATTAGTTAATTAAATCAAAACACCTGTAAAGATTTCCATCCATCCATTATTCATCTGCTTATCCGTTCAAGGTCGTGGGGGTGGGAGGGCGGGTGCCTATCTCCAGCGGTCATTGGGCGAGAGGTGGGTTACACCCTGGACAGGTCGCCAGTCCATCACAGGGATGCAAAGGTTCCTGGAACCTCTCAGTCTGGGTCAGTAGGCTTCACGAGACAGATGTCCAGGGGGAAGTTATTGACATTTTCCACAAGGAGGGTAAGCCAAAAAAGTTCATTGCAAAATAAGTTGGTTGTTTATAGACTGCTATATCCAAGCATATTCATAGAAACATTGAGTGGAAGGAGGAAATGTGGTGGATCCACCAGAAACAGGGACACCCTTAGCCTTGAGAGATTGTCAAGTAAAACGCTTTCAAGAATTTGGGGGAGCGTCACAAGGAGTGGACTGATGATGGAGTCAGTGTTTCAAGAGCCGCTATACCCCACACATGGGCTATAAATGTTGCATTCCTTTTTTTAAGCCACTTTTGAACCAGAGACAACATCAGAAACGTCTTACCTGGGCCAAAGAGAAAAAAAAGTTAGCGCTTGTTTCCCAGTGGTTAGAAGTCTTCCTTTTAGATCAAAGCAAATTTTGCATCTCATTTTTAAATCAAGTTTCCTGAGACTTCAGGAAGAGTGGAGGGGCACTGAATCCATGCTGCTTCGGGTCGAGTGTGAAGCTTCTATGATTTGGGATGCCATGTCTTCTGCTGGTATTGGTCCACAGGGTCTTCTAAAGTCCACAGTCAATGTAACAATCTAGCAGGAAAGTTTAGAGCATTTCCTGCTTCATTCCTCAGAAAAGCTTTATGGATATGATGATTTATTTCCTGATGGACATGTCGCCTGCCCACACTGCCAAGGGTACTAAAAGCTGGTTCTGTGACCATTGTGTTGCTGCGCTTGATTGAACAGCAAACTCACCTCACCTGAACCCAGTAGAGAATCTTTGGGTTACTGTCATGAGGAAGATGACAAACACCAGATGCAGCAATGCTAATTACCTGCAGGAAGCCATCAAAGTAACCTGGGCCTCCATTACACAACAGCAGAACCACAGGCTGGTCGCCTCCATGCCACGCTGTACTGATCCAGTCATTCATAGAAAAGGAGGACCAAACATAAAAAAAACATACTTCTCAGAAGCCTGACATGTCAGTTTAATATACTCTTTTTTTATTGATCTTGTGAAATATTCAAATTTTCTGACGCTGAATTTTCATTATTTGTAAGTCATGATAATCACATTTACAAGGAATAAAGGCCTGAAATATTTCACTGTATGTGTAATGAAGCAATATAATTAATTACACTTTCTGAAATGAGTGAAGAAAGTTAACATTTTCATGATAATCAAAATTTTGAGAAATGTACCTGCACATAAACACCCTAGAGATGTCAGCAGTGAAAGGAAATGAAAGAATCAGAGCTGTGGTCTCTGTTCAATGTAAGGGTGCCATTTCTGTTCTTTTTACTTTTTTTGTAAAAGAAAATGTCAAAGTGGATACACTTCTCTCTTGTTGTAGAGGTTTACAAAGCTTTTTGAAGAACTGGAATTCAGTCTCAATGCCCCGGTTAAATCAACAACGTGTATTTAATCAGTCCATGCAGACTTGAGTCAATTTCCTGGGAAATTGATACAAATACCTACATACAACCATCTTATACGCACCAAAGGTTTTCCTGGTTTACTTTGTAACCACCGGTAACCTACTTTTGCAATTGGTTTTGTTGATAGGGCACTCTTAGAAAGTATGAGAAAAATCTTTCATTTTTTCCACTTGTACATAAAACTTGCAATGTCCTTTTTCCAGCTTGTCAACTATTTTCTCACGTTCTCAGAAAAACTCTTTGGTCATAAAATATTTGTACAAACCTTTTGTGAAGGTCAGACTAATGACAGGCTTTTAGCTGTCCCTTTCAATCTGTTGGAGGTTACAGCAAACTGGGGCATCTCAGAGGTTTAGATTTTAGCGATTTTAGGCAATATTTTCCTCAATAATAACTTCAAACTAACGGGTACATGACAAAGTGTTCTTTGTTTGATTAGATTTTTAACTATCATCATCTGTGTAATATTCTATAGAGACTAAACCTGGTATTTATCCAGATCTGTACAGTTTTTAAGGCTTTATAATCATCAAGAAGTACATGAAAACATGTTATGCAAAACATTTTTCAGGACTTGAAGAAACCAAACGGCAAACTGCTTCTTTCTTGCTGCCGATATTATTAACGTTTTGTTTTTGTGGCAAAGATTTTTAATTTAGGGTTATTAAGTGTCGTCTTGGCTATATTCAGCAGTAACGTGAATACATAAAACAACTTTTATTTTATACTTTATTGTCAGCAGCTTGTCGTTCCATAAGAATACTACCAATGTGATCAAAATATGACAAGATGTATTTTTTTGTATCAAAGAGTATATTTGACTATGAGGTCGATAAATGTATTTTCTTTCTCTGTTTGTTAATGAAATCATCATTTTCACTTTGTATGAAAATGAGACAATGACAATTAGAAGATAATTAAACAAAGGATTTAAACAACAGAGATATCGGCTTAGTGGACGGTACATCCATGTACTTTGGAGTATATGGATACAATACTTGGTGGGGGCTCCTATGCTCCTATCCTACTATGAATTACTACATCACTGCAGTAAATCATAGTAATTTGTGCTGTAGTTTTGTTTTGTTTTTTGCAAGATTACATTTTTTTGAGAAACTAAATTTTCTGTTCTCAAGTTGATGATGTTGATCATCTAAATAACTGTAATTAACCAAGGAAATTTACCATCCTCTGTGTGTTCAATCTATATAATACATGAATGTAATTGTTATTTTCAGTGGAATTAATGAAATTAATTTACTTTCCGATGAGATTCTAATTGATTTAGATGCACCTGTGCAACAAATATATTATAATTGTTCTTTGACTGAAAGACGAAATTGTTCATATTATTATTATTATTTTTTATTTCTTTGTTACTTATGATGGAAAGGCACTGAGCAATGTTGGGTTCTAACACTTTTAAAAATAACCTAATAACATAACATAACATAAACCCAACATTCATGCTCTGCTGGGCCCCAGCCTGACTAAGATTGGGTTATGTGGATTCTTTACACTTCAGTGGCTGAGGCTTAACTTCAGAGCTGAAAGTAGAGCAGAAGACGAAGGAGGAGTAGAGAGGACTGCCTGGTGCAGCCGGCTGGAGCTCTATCTGTATATCTATCATTCCATTTTCCTACGGCTTGCCCTGGCCGACTTACTGTGTCTTCAAGGAGAGTTTAAAAGGTTTGACGACGGATAAAGTGCACACATCGAATCAAACAGACACACAGAAGCCTGTGCACTCTTTCATCAGAGTCAGCTTGTTCACGGATAAGTTGAATAAAATGAGAGACCAGGATCTCAGGATCAGTACTGGTGGAACTGCTTCACTGTTGAAGATTCCAGTTTTGCATTTGAAGTTTAAATACATGCAATTCTCAGATATGAACCGTTATAGGAATTATGCTTCTGCAATAAGAGGAATTTATCATTCATCTTTTTATACATATTTCCCTGAGGTGCCAGAGCTCTAAGCACTTGAAGGAAAATTAGGAGTGTCCTGTGACACGGGCCACATTTGCATTTGGTAAAACATGATATGTATTCAGCAGATAACTGTATCTGAAGTATGAGCAAATCCAAACGGTAAAACATGACTACACAAGGGAACTAGATTACTAGGGCCTTGGACACACTTATCAGGGTATTTCAAATATTAATATCTCCCCAACATCATTTTTAAAACTATTACCGTATACACAGGAACATTTTAGCACGGTTTACATACACACAAACCCGTGTAAATTCAGGGGATTTTTAAACATGCTAATCGCATAGAGTAGCCGCGTACCGCAAAGCTAAAACCTACGTCAGTCAGTCAGAGTCCTTCAAAATAAAAGGTGTCTTTACAGAGATCATTTTTTCAATTAAGAACTAAAAACAACAATGTACCTAAAAGTTGGAGGAGTTGATATGGGTGGGACTGAAGACTAATAGCCTCTACCCTGTGCTTTTTCTGTGTAAGAATGACGTCATAATCCGTTTTTTCTGCATACTTAATGAAAAATAATGTTTGCTTGGGCCTGAGGCAACGTATAGAGGCTTATACAGAAACATATTTAGTAAGAATTTAAGGATAGTGTAGTTTGAAATTATGCAAAACGTACTCAGTTTATTTTGCATTCCAAATCTTTTTATGCATTTTATGAGGATCTCGTGTGATAGACCAAAACAAAGGGGGGCATAATTGTTCGCAGATCCTTCCTCCCAGCAGATGTTAGACTTTACATCCATCATGCTTCCCACAAGCTAAGTTGTTTACATCCCTGCTGCTACTTGCATTGTTCTTTAATTCTTTTGCAGATAGTCTGCCGTCTTTTAAATGCACAGCTATACATGCACATTTTGCACCCTTTCAGTTCACCCTACACAGTTGCACATTTCTTTTAATCTTAGTATGCCATTTTTTATTAACTGTACAGTATTATTTCTTCTGATATGGATTTTTTCCCTTATTTGGTGCTAATACAGCTGAATTTCCACACCGTGGGACAATAAAGGTTTATTCTATGCTAACAAATACCTGAGGCCTTCACAGAGCATTTGGGTATTGTACAGAGATTATTTACTCATGTATACCATTTAAACTTGTTTGTATTGGATTTTATGTATTGTTATTAGAGTAAAGGGACTGAATACATGTAGATGTCATTCAAAGAAATATATTAAAGTTTGTGGTTCAAACACCTTTTATACTTTCACAAAGCAATTTATATGTGCAGTTAAATTATCATCTTTAATGTTATCTTTAATATCATTAATAATATCACTGGAAAAAATTAACCTCTAATGATGATTGACAATTCCTTGCTCATTTTACCACACAGTAATTTAACTTGGTCTTTTTCATTTCTTTAATCCAACTTGTTTAAATGTATGGAAATGTTAGATATAAATTTGACTTTTAATGTCATTTTGCCTGCAACATTTTATATTTAATCAGCCTCTCAGCCAGACAGGACAGTTTTAACAGTTTGGGAAAGGAGGAAATGACAAAGTTTCACGTCTCAGGCGTAATAATTGCTTTATGACGATACTTGAATTAAGGACATTATTTCATTTATTGATGTTCTCTTGACTATGTAAGAGGCTAAGACTGTAAATGACTAGAAAGGTCAATAAAGTTAATTTGATTTTTCTTTTTGTCAAACTTCAAGTAAAATAAACGTGCTTACTTTCATTTTAGCTGTGTCACACACTGCTGTCTCACCGCAGTCTCACCAAAAAACGCACAGCTATCTTCATAATGATGCCGTCTCACTGTTGAGGGTTGGAATTTATGAGATTGCAGACTGTTTTGGATGAGGTGGTGTGCATTTAGCAACCTATATGCAGTGAAAAAGTGTAAGGCTGGATAATGTGCATTTTGTCTGAACCAAACATAGCCTTTTTAACATCTAATAACTGTTTATTGATTTATAAACCATTCAAAAAAAATTCACCTCCGTTTCATTATTCACTGCTGAATTCAAATAAGAATATAATAATGGAATTCTAAAGAAGGAAGGAAGGATGGATGGAAAGACAAGGAAGAAAATTAAAATTAAAAGGTCACAAGAAAAGGGCAAAAAGAAGACAGGACAGAAGGATGAATGTATACAGGCCTGAAGCAGGATGGAAGGAAGGACTCAAGGAAGAAAGGTCACTCTGAAGGACACAAGAAGGTAGGACACAAATGAGGGAAAAAGGAAGGACACAAGGAAGCAAGACAATATTAAGAAATTGGGACATAGAGTAGGAAATCTTCTGTCTTTTTCTGTACTTATTCTGATTTTGGGAAATACAGAAATGATATCCCAGACGTTTCCAGACTGCGTAGGAGGACTGCAATCCCAAGATCAGGCTTAAATTGTCTCTAAGTTAAACAAATGCACAGTTTATTTGGTAATTAAATAAAAAATAGACCTGGAAGCAAACGTTAGACTGAAAAGTTACTCAGAAATGTAGTATATCAATTTAAAAACATAACATTTCTGTAAAATCTTTGTTTAGCTTCCTACCTTTTATTTGTTTGGCTACGAAACAGGGCCAGTACCACAAACCAGGTTCCATGAGAATGTTTTTTGCTTCATGATTAGGGTGCATAAGTCGATCTTTGGTGTTC
Organism: Fundulus diaphanus; assembly: GCA_037039145.1. Lineage (NCBI taxonomy): Eukaryota > Metazoa > Chordata > Actinopteri > Cyprinodontiformes > Fundulidae > Fundulus > Fundulus diaphanus. Next base: position 10,186,937 of record CM073127.1, on the reverse strand, counting down.
ATAGTACCCCAAAGCTGATTTACCTCTTCCATTTAGACAACTCGCATCAAATATAGTGTTCAGGAAAAATGAAGTAGTTCAGCTGCCTCCTATTCTTTATGATGGTCTCTCTCTTTTAAGACTCCAACTATAATAATAATGAGCCTTAAATTCCACATTTGGCTTTCCATCTGTTGTGGGACAGATATTTATATGTCCTATGAGTCTGACCTCATTTTGCTGCAGCAAACAAAATCATTGCCTGGTACCTTCTCAACGTGATCTGTTTGTGTGTCTGTGTGTCTGTTTTTCTTTCAACATCAAAAATGCAAAGCGTCTATTGTTAAAGTCCTGCATGTTTTTTTAAACTGCATGATGTGTCCCAGGTTAAAGAATGATTCATCTCATCCTGAACCATATGCAACAAGAAGAACTCACCTTGGTAAGTGAATGAAAAATGTGACATTTTTACTCTGGTAAAAATGTGAAAAAAATAAACCCTTAAAATAAAATCCATCTTTTATTACAGTAGTGCATTTTCACAATTAAAACTTTAGAAAAATAATCAATTCTTTATTTTTACTACATTTATTGGGGAATATATTTTTTTCATGTTAAATTTTATTGCAGAAACAATGGTCATATTATTCTTTAAGATGAATGTAGCTATAAAAATATTCTGATTGATTTATTTGTTTGTAGGAACTCATAAATATCCACAATTTCCTGTTTCCTTGGGTATACATGTGGTGTTACACATGCTCCCATTTCTGGCCTTTTTTTCTTTTTATTTATTTATTTTTATTAAGGTATATATTTGTAGCTATTTATCATTAACTTAATTTACTAAAAGTTAACATAATGTTAACTTTTAGTAAAATATTACATTTTCTAATTATATTCCTTCATTAATACTTTATATTGTCATAAGAGGGTCAATCACAACTATTTCGGCAGAAAGTGCTGATGAAACACTAACTTTGGTCAGTGAAGATGCATTAAAAAAAAAATCTTCATCAAAGTAAAACATGGATAAAAGTTGAATTGAATAAAACGTTGCATAAAATAAATAGAAAACATCCAAAATGAAAACAGTTTTTTTTATTCTCATACACTTTTAAAAGATGAGTGCAAATAAAAGAGCTCATGACCAAAATCTACTCATCACTAAGCCATGGACCATCAGGTATCAGTAAATACAAGCTTTTTGGTAGCTATAATCTACAACACAAGGACAGAATCAAGGAAAAGAAACAACACAGAATCTATGCAATCAGAAATAAAATGGATGAAAGTAAATTCATATGAACAAAAACAAAAAGGATCAAAAGAAGAACACAACACAATTTTTACATTCAAAAGAAAAAAAAAACTAAAAAATTCCACAATAAATATAAATATTACGGCAAGTGATGATAAAACATATTCTACAATCTGTTATGTACACTTGGCACAAATGTTATATTTCAGATGTCCTGTTACTTTTTCATCTTTAGAGGTTAAAACTCTCTTGATTCTTCAATCCATCTAATGTAGAACAGATTACTAGATCAATGTGTGCTTCTGTGCTTTTTTGTCTCTCTTGTTGTGTCTCTGCTCTGTCTTCTGTAACCCCAGTCGGTCGAGGCAGATGACCGTTCATACTGAGCCCGGTTCTGCCGGAGGTTTTTTTTTTCCCGTTAATGGGTGGTTTTTCTTCCCACTGTCGCTTCATGCTTGCTCAGTATGAGGGATTGCAGCAAAGCCATGTACAATGCAGACGACTCTCCCTGTGGCTCTACGGTCCCCCAGGAGTGAATGCTGCTTGTCGGGACTTTGATGCAATCAACTGGTTTCCTTATATAGGACATTTTGACCAATCTGTATAATCTGACCCAATCTGTATAATATGATTGAACTTGATTTTGTAAAGTGCCTTGAGATGACATGTTTCATGATTTGGCGCTATATAAATAAAATTGAATTGAATTGAATTGATTCAAACTGCTAGCCTGACCTTCTAGTTCACTTTTAAATATACCAAAGCAATCATTCTCTCAAAGCAAGCTGTTGAAAGGTTTAGCAAAGCCTGATGTAAAATTAGAGATGAAACTGCTTAATGAACAAACAGCATCAGAAAACTGCTAATTTATGTATATATTTATATATAATAGTGAAAGATTATTTATTTAAATTTTCTTTAGAATCAATCTCTAATAGTCCTTCTCATGCAATTGAAAGTTGTAAACAGTACAAATGTAAATGATTCACTAATATTTGAAGAGACAAACAGACTTCCAAAAAAAAAGAAAAGAAAAAAAGCAGCAGATTGTTTATATGCAACACTGGCAGATGTGTATATAATGAGGTGGAAAATGACTATTTTACATGATTACATTGTCTCTGCCTATCTGACGTGGCTGGAGAGAATAAAAGCAGTTTACAGCTCATGTAATGCACTGTCCTGTCATATTTTGGGATGAAATGACTCAGGTTTGCTCTTTCTCACACCTTTAAAATGTACTTTAAGATACAGCATGAAGTAGAAAAATGGCCTGGTTTGGGGTTGTATGAGTCTTGATATGTCTCTTCTGATATGTTAAAGGGAAATTTCTGCCAGATTTGAGTAACTTATAGTTTTACAATCTAACAAGGACACCTCGGTAAATGAAACATTTCTATAAAATATTCGTGCAGTTAGTGCAACGTTGCACATTTGGGATTGCTTTGTGCTCCACAGTAACCTCAGCAGTGTTGTAGTCAAAAATAACTCATTAGATGAGGACTTAAAAAAAAACTTCATGCACAGAAAAATAAATAAGATTATCTTCACAATATTCGATCAATTGGCTTTAGTAAATTATTTTTGTTAAGAGGACTCATGTGGGAAAAAAATAGAATAAAGATTCTCTTAGAAAACAAATCAGCTGATTAGGTAATCATGGTTTCAAAACTGGCCTTGTCCATTAAACTGTAGATATTGGTAATAAAACTGATGTTTACTGTAGTTTTTCTGTGATTCTTTGAAGTAGATACAGGTTAGTCCGATACTGGCTTTTTCTGTCTTGCGTAGCTTTTAAAAGGTGTTTTTTGTACCTGAATGATAAAGCTAAAGAAAGTTAATCCTAATAAGATCAATTTGTCAAAAATCTTATAATTTTATAAAGTTCAGTATTTTATACAAATAAAAATAGCTTTTGAAAATATACAACTTTTTAAAAATATTTCTCTGTTAAACTGTCCTTTTGGCCTAGCTGTCAAACCTGTCAAAAATATACAGTGGTGGTAAAAAAGAAAGTACAACCTCTTTTTTTCAGATCTAGAGTTTTGCATGTCAGGACATGAAAAATGGTCTGGTTGTCACCAGGTTCTGAACATATTTCATACCAAACTCACATTTACCACTGATTAAAGTAACAGTGTGGCCAGTGATTAAGTCAAAATAGAAAAGCTTATTCAATAGAGGCAGAATCAGCAGAAATATTTTTTAGTATATGACCTAATAAGAGACTTGTACACCAGATTAGTCTTGGGAACTTGGGTTTAATGGGGCAGGGACTAACACGTAAATCTTACGCCTTTATTTGATTTGATTTGTTTTCAAATTTCACAACAGCGGCATTTTGGGGGGCTGTATAACCCACAACGAGCACTGATAATGGACAAAGAACGCAAGAAGAGGAACTGGCTTCAGCGATACCAATTTTATGCAGAATTGTTTTTTTGTTTGTTTTTTTAGTTTGATGTTCTAGCCTAACTGTTTTTTCACAAGAAGCTGTAGTAGGAGAGGCAGTGAGCTATTCAACATGTTGATCTGTACATGAGACAAATGCAACAGGCACACTTCCTTGCTTTGGTTCACTGGCTTAGACCATTTACTGATGTATGCTAATCACATTAGGGTCTCTCTTGCAAGCGAAACGAGACTAACATTTTTAGGCAGTTCAGAGTATTCTTGTTTAGCCTGCACCAGAGTTTGGATGAGATTTCAGACCTGCCTGAACAAAGCCACATACAGTATGTAAGGAACCGAATCAGCCCGGGTGTGAGAGCCTCCTTCAGGTCCAGCCAGAGCATTCCGATCAGATTTGAGGTCTGGTCAGTAGCTATGTTTACATGGACAAAAGTAATTGCAATAATGGGGCGATCGGAATAAAAAAACCTTCATGTAAACAGGCCAATCGGAAAATTTTGATCGGATTAAGCTCAATCGGAATGAAATTGCAATCCAAATGAGAGGGATGGTTCATACCAATTCATAATCTGATCAATGTGCATATAAACGCTTGTCAGGCTCAAGTTAACCGAATGTGGCAAACTGACGTGAGTTTCTATTTGAAACATTAAAAGAGCTCAGAATTGTTATTTATTCCATAATGTTTCAACCACAGTTAGAACCTGGTGCAAATTCAGCCTGACCCCCCGAAGACAAACAAACTGGTACAATACTGCTTTGCTTACTGTTTTTTGTTCTTTAACGAAGACGGAAGTTCTTCTGTTTTTTTATTTTATTTTGTTTTTGTAGGGGAATTTGATAAGTGTGCATGTCAGAGTGGTTCTTTTCTGAATAAAGCCAAGGGCATATACACGCACATGCTCAGATTAAGTAATTGTGTGCACATATAAGCAGCGCAATCCAATTGTTTTTCATCTGAATACATTTTAATCTGATCGCAAAATTTTGTGCATGTAAACATAGCTTTTTATTTAGCCAGTGGAAACTGTTATTTGTTTCCCAGACATTCCTTTGTACATTTATTGTTGTGGTTGGGGTCATTGTCTTGATGCATAGTCCAATTGCAGCTAAGACCTCACATTTGACTCTAAAAAATTTTACTGTACAGAGCATACCATGCATGGCTTGATGATTGAAAAATAAAGCAACTTATGGCCGCCTTCTCTACTTTTGTCACATCTCTGCAGACAACATTGCTCCATATGTCTTACAGTTTTATTTTGATGCAAACTAAAGTCCTGCTGCCATATAGGGTCTCTCCGTTACTGTTTTCAGTCTTTTGCCAGCTGCACTGTCTATAACTGTCACAGAGATGACCTTACAACCCAACTCGGATTGATGCCAACTATTGTTTGCTTCTGAAAGATCAGTGTTGATATCTTGACTTTATGTTACCATACAGCTGAATGCTTCAGACGAGCAAACTTCCCAAACTCCTGCTTCATAGGGGTAGTCACACCTGCTGATGATCAGTTGATCAAATGTTTTACTTAGCAGCACCCAGCTGCTACTCTCTCTCCTGAAACTCAATGACGCAAAAGTATGCTTAAATTTTTGTGTTTGACTTTACTTTTGATTTACAAATAATGGAATGGTAAAATTTGTTGTATTTTTCTTTAAGATAATATTTAGATTTGTTTTTTTAATCTCATATAGTCTAGCATCTAGATCCTTTATGGTATGCCCTGACATGCTAAGCCCGAAAACTGAAACAGGTATTTTCTTTTGCCAATGATTGTACTCTATCTCAAAATTTTTAAACCTTAAAGCATCGCCGTGTAACCTTTTACCCACTAGGGGTGCTAGACCTGTAATTTCCAGGTTTAGATGCATCAAAGACCACTGGCAAAAAATTAAACAGTCTCCCTCTGTTTTGGAATCTGATAGCAGACCACTTTGGACCAGCAGATTGATAAATTATCGAGTTACTTGTAAAGGCAGAACCAAAAATATATCTGATCAGTTTCATATCTGTTTTGTTTTGTTTGTAACCTAGAATGGGTCATATAATACAGCACTTGGCCAAGTGTTGTATATTGACCTGAAAAATCCTGATAATATATCTCAAATTAAGCGTATACTTGGGTCAAAACTTACACGGTGGCGCTTTAAACCTTTCAATTTAAAAATTTAAACATTCAGTTTCATCTCCTGTCCTTTACAGGATCAAATTAAACATGTCAAAACAGAGAAAGAGGATATGTACATCTTTTATTTTAATATTATTGAACATGAAGTACTGTACAATGAAATTAAAGGTTTTCTTTTTGAATGACTACAACACTGCATACACTGACTTGATTTTGACAAGCTAAAAATTAACTCTTGGAATTTGACCCATAACACTCATTATTTTGCAGTTTTGAAATTCCTGCTTAACGCATTCACATCCTTTATGAAATTGGAACCCCTTAAGGTTCACATCCTGTTTACTAATCCTCTAATTTTATAAACATTTGTTTACAGAGTTCAGAAGGTTGACACTTTAAGGGGAAATATTTCTGAACTGACTACATAGTAGCAAGCATTAGATTTTTATCTTTGTTTAAAATAATATGCCACTATATGTACCTACTTTATTTCAAGTGGGGAAAAGGGCTCAGTGACAGCATATTTGATATTTAGTTTTAGTGACAGTTTGGATACATTTCAAGTCTCAGAAATTTCACAGAAAAGCATCAAATGAGGGAATCCTGGTCTGACTGCTCAAAGGCTGCAACTGTTCAAGCATCCCCTCAGTGTTCACAGATAATATTCAAAAGCTCAGGCTAATCAGAGAACAGTTTCTCATCAAAGAACTGGCCCGACACATTCCCTAACAAACAGGGACGCTGCCTTCTCCACATTCAAATGTGACGGTGGAAATAAAAAAAGAACATTTAAGTTCAACAAACACATGAAAAAGACATTCATACATGGCAAATCATTAAAAATCTACAGAAATTATTGACATAAGGAATGAAAGAACAATGTCATGGATATGTACAGTATGTGATGTAAAACGGCTATATTGATTTCAAACAAAAAAGCAAGACAAGGAAATAATATATACATTTGTTCTCAAAACATGTCTTTTAAGATGATGGAAGTTACAAGCAAGATACATCCAAGAAACAAATTAAATATAATGACGCAAACGAGTCACTCATAAAAGACTAAAAATTAAAGGAGAGATATACAGTGTGTTTAACATCAAATTAAAGAAAATATGAGTCCCGACTGCATTGAGGAAGTGGACAGTCAACTCATCTGTACACACAAATGCCAACATTCCATAGAAATACACACAGCATGGGCAGTTTTCATCACTGGGCTGGATTTAAGATTCAGTGCATTCTTTAAAGAGGTGATTTATATGTGGAATTATGGTGGCTGTTTATTTTTTATTTTATTTTATTTTTTTTTTTAAGTATTGGACTGTTGTTTTATGGCCTTAACTCATTTGACATACTCAGCTGACTTCCAGAAGTGCCCTGGATGGGAAAGGCGGCGGTTCCTTTTTGGCAACTTTTCCAGTAAATCTACCAGCTTTGAGAAGCTGGGCCTCTCTTCCGGCTTGCACGCCCAGCACATTAGCAAAATGTCCTGGAAAACACAAAAAATCAAACAAATTGTAAACCATTTTATGTCATGCTTGCTCACTGGACAAAGACACAATGCAATGCATTAGTATTTTTCCTCGTTTAACCTTTAATATGTGGCATAATGTTCCAGGCGAAGCCCAGATCAATATTTAATAGAAAATTTGTGGCAAGACTTTGAGATTGCCGTTCACAAATTCTCACAACCAAATTTATTATCTTCTCCAGATGTGCAAAACTGGTAGAAACATACCCAGAAAGAAATGCAACTATGATTAAAGGTAGTTCAATAAACTAATGACTAAGTCCAAATCCAAAACCAAATTATTGATCAAGCACATTTACAAAATTGCCAGTTTTCCCAAAGTGCTGTATGGAAATAAACTCTAGACATGAAACAGATTTTAAAACAATCATAAAATACAACTAACACTAACTAGAGCATGTCAATTCACACTAAGCCAATCCACCAAGGTCCAGTCAGTCAGGCTCAATTCAACTGCATCATCTTTATCAGATATATAATAAAAATATAACATGTATATAGTAATATAATCTAGAAAATATATAATTGTACTTATATTTTGTTTTGAGTTGTTAAAAAAAATACCAATGGAAAACATTAAAGTTTGCAGTTATAATGAGAAAGAAAATGCAAAAAACGCTCAAGAAGTTAACCGGACACAAGATGAGCAAAAAGGAGGCAAAGATGTTACAATAGCAAGAAAACTCAGTGACGACACGAGGTCAATTAGTTAACCTAGTGTAAAATTACAGGCTTTATTGATCTGAATTCAACTCCTGAACAACACAATTTTCACTTGAATCAGGGATAAAACAAATACTAGCTTACATGGGCAAGGTATCTGAGGAGCCAAAGCAAACGTTTCCTTTATTCTAGAAAACTAACCAAAATCGTTCAAACGTGTGCTTTTCTTGACTTTGACAGCTTGTGTGTTAGACTTGTTAGAAAATTACATAGTGGCCTCCACAATTATTGCCACCTCTGGTAAAGTTGTGTACAAAGGCCTTAAAATAAATGCATCGAAAGAAAGAAATCTTTATTTGTCATTGTAATTGTACATTCCAACGAAATTTGCCTTCTGCATTTAACCCATCCAACAATGGCAGTCTGCGGGGATCGAACCGGGTACTTGCAACCTTCTCAGAGCACAAGCGCACTGCTCTAACTACTAGGCCACAACTTCCTACGATTCCCCTACAACCTTAAAGCTTGGCTCCGCAATTTTTCCGGAAGTTTCCCCAAGTCCCTTTTTGAATAACTGCGCATGCGTAAGATCGGCTTACCTCGCTCTTAAGGGAGGTCGCGTCTAAAAAATCTCCTAAATCCACTCTGGTCTTATTACTTTCTACTGAGGCCTTCCTCTGCTTCTCATAAACATGAACACGGTTCGCTTCTTGCGACTCTCAGCCATGTTCAAAGTCTACAGTGAGAGCAGTGGAGCTACAATGAACAGCTCACTGCTAACCTAGCCGCTAACCTAACCAGATACATAAACACTAGAAGTTCGCATGCGCAGCCAGCAAGTGGAAACTCAGAAGGAACGAGCACAAACACTGGCGTTACGTGGGCGTGTCAGAATGACTGGCATGTGGGACAACCAATACATAAGGTGATTCCCCCGAAACTTAAGGGACAGAAGAGAGCACAACCAGTGCTCTGTCAAATCCAGGGGAATGCGTTGGTTAGAGTTTTTACAGGCCTGCAACTCCCACAGAAAAAATATGTTTTTAACCTCCTTTTTGTGAATGCATAATGTATTTACTACTTTCAGGATGGAAGGACCATTTTACCCAGTATTACAAAAAGTGTTTCTAAACAGGACTAGCAACTATAGCTTTAAGGATATGCAGTTACTAAAGGATGCCACTCTTTGCCGCAGTCTTCTAGCTTTGCAGATATTTTTTAAGTCCCTCTCCATCTTCTTCGTTGTTGTGTTGTGGCAAGATAAACTTAAGTCCTTTCCCAAACCTATTTGTCACTGATTCAATTGTTTTACATTTATATTATTACTCTGACTGTAGTAATGGACAAGTGTAGGCCAGTAGTTATTTAATGTCCTAATTGAATGTAACATTATTTTCTGTTCTGAAGAGTGGGGAACAGAAATAAGCCTTTAAGCACATTTATACCTCAGTGAAAGAGGAAGTAGTTGATCATCTTTTAAAAGTTCCTAGACACTAATCAATGTAAAAAAAAAAAAGCATAAATTACAAAAATGCTTTACAATTGCATAGTGAAAAACAACAGGAGCATCAACTGTGGCAGTAAAAAAATAATTTCTTAATATTGGGTTTTCTACTTTTTCAGTGCGAGAATATGGTGCTGCAACGAAAGCTGAATTGATTTTCAAGTTTTGTGCACAACTTTGCAAGAGGTGCTAATAAATGTGTAGGGGGCTGAAGTGTGTTAGAAAACATACATCTGAGGAGAGGATACTGAGGTGTTTTTAGAAGTAAGGAAGGTGTAGGTTTGGGGAAAAAGGCAAAATAAATCCTTAAAACATATATATATAATTCTTACACATAAATGTTACACATAAATTCACCCTCTCACTCCTACCTTCCTCTCCAGCTTTGTAAATATTACAACAATAATTTCCTTTACCCCCAAATAAACAGTAATAAGTGACATTTTCCCACTAAAGCTGCATTTTAATCAACAAGTTCATCACAATTGCGAACTTGTTTTGGTTTTATCCATGTTAAATTATTGCCTTCAGCCTTCTTTTCATGCATATTTCAATCAGCAACCACCCTTAAGTTAAATTGTGTAAAAACAAACATTGGATGTTGCTATTTTTTATTTTATTTATTTTTTTACTCTTTTAAACCCAGGCAAACTTTCAGAAATGTATTCCTCTGTGTCGTTTCACCAAGAGACAACATTATCTCTAAAAAAACAAAGCTAATGCAAGTTAGTTGGCTTTAGTTTTATTTGACGTGTTGGAGCATAATTGGTAAAGTCTTAAATGAAAACTTGACTAGGACTTTGTATCAATTGGCTTTTTATCATTAACTGCATGTATCTATTCTGTGTTTTATCCGAGTCTATCTCTATTCCTGGATTGTTTCCGAATGAACTGAATTCATTTAAATTAAATTTGGACTGAATTAAATTCTACACAATTTGGGATTTTATGGTACTGATCGTCTTTTAAAGTGCCTTAAAATGAGACGTTGTGTAAATTGAGGTCATTATAAATAAGCTGATTTGACTTTAGCATCATTTGAGAATGAATGCTGCCAGCGACTCAAGATCAGTAATAAGTAAAAAAGGAAGAAAGCCCTTACCAGTATCTCCTTCCCCATCCCAGTTTGGGCAAGGTTGGGCTTCATGCCACTTCCAATCTGCCATATGATCACCTCCGCTGGCTGACTCTTGTAAGGCCACTCACATGCATGTAACTCATACCAGATGGTGCTGCGAAGACAGAGAGGAGTGGAGTGTGTCATTGCTTTGAACTTTTATCATCTCATCTTTTTTTAAAAAAAAAATTATGAGAGATTAACATTCAGATGAGCAAAAACACCACAGTTCCAGTAATACTTTCACAACCAGATCAAGCCTGTGTGCAGCGGGGATCTATACAGAAGCATCAGTAGATCTAAGTGACAGGTAAGTTCAAAATAAGTTATACATTTTATCTTTCAGTTGGCGCACTTTACCTATCGTTAATACTGAGTACAGACCATCTTTATTCATGCAAATTGACCATTTTCACTCCTGCATGATGAGTTTTGTTAAAATAAAAATAGCTCCATGCCAGGAGTAATAAAAAAAAAAACTGACGCTTGATTGTTGATGAATATGCATAACAGCCAAGGGGGTCACCTCCAGGTAGCACAAAGGCCAACAGAGCAGCGGGACATTGTGCACAAGTGCTGCGCTTGTCTGCCTCTCAGCATAATAACAGCGATGAAACATCCATATGGGAGAAGCGTCTGAAAACGCAGTTGTGTTAATAGTCAATAGAGCAGGGTCTACCCCCACAAACCAAGTAGTAATGACTGTGGAGAAGGAGCTGGAGCCGAAGGGATTTTCTAATCAACTTTGAGCACATTTAAAATTGGTCAAAGGAAGGAGGAGAAAGGAGAGACTCAGGTCTGAGAGACTTATTTGACACTTGAAAAAGCAATCTGTATGTAAAAACCCGACGAATCTGTAAGATGAATCCGCTCAAACTCTGTCAGATTGTATTTTTTTAAACACACATGTGGAGTCAATCAAATAAATAATCTGTGTGAGTTTTAAGAAGGGCATGGACAGCAAGAAAGTAAGGTTAATGCATAGATTAATTAGTTTGCTTTATATAAGACTTAAGACTATAAGGGATATAGTCATGTTATATACTGGAAAAAAAGACCAAAAACCGTTTGGTCATGATAAAATAAGGCTATATTCACCAAGCGTCCATCCTGATAGTGTTTTGATGGTCCTTTTTTGAGGCTAAATATAGCCCCACAACGGGCACGATGAACAGGTATAAACACAGACGACACCATCTACCGACAGTATCGCAGAACTATCATAATTCCAGTTTGCTTATTTAATAAATCTCTTGTAAATAACGCCGGACCGAGCCTGACCATCTGCAATGCCTCGCAGTAAAGCGGCAGCTCAGGGTGATCGAAGACCAACCATTATTCATTAAATACACCGATCTACAGGAACTTTAAGAGCCTCATATCAGATATTTTACTCACGTCAATCAACTCTGCGTCACATGTGAGCAATTGGCAGGTTTAGCGTCCGCTTCAGTGAACACCAACGGTCATACTGTATTCCCTCTTGGAATCATATATTGTTTTGTGTTGGGTTTTTTCACTGGATCTTGGACCTTTGCGTTGTTTCACTGGGAGATGCTAATAGCCGTTAGCCTTGTTTTATCCCCTGCTGTGCATGCGCAGTGTCATAATTCCGTTGTTATTAAAAACAAAGGCTTTATTTACTAACAAATTGAGCAAAGACAAAGTGTAAAACACCAAAATAACAACTAATACGCGAGCAGGACGTGATAAACTTTTGTAAAAACTTTGTATGCAACCAGGGTGACGTATAAATTTAAAAAAGTCAAATAACATCAAATATGGACATGTATTAATCTGTTTCTATACATTAATGTTAAGTTTCAATGTAAAACTCATGCACAATCAAAAATAACATATGCATTTAGAAAAATAGCAGCTTTTATATTTATACGTCAATATAAAGCAGTGGTAACAACTGACAATAATAAATGTAACCTACTTATCTCACCTACAACTTAAAACTGATTTTCATATATTAAAGTGTTTAATTGTAAGAGAAGCGGTAATGGATTATTAGCATTCTTTTGAATGATATGAATATTCATATATGGTAAGAATATTGTGGTGTTTATAATTATTAGTCAGCCTTGTAAAGATGTTGAAAACGCCTTAAAAGAAATTAATCTTTCATTTTTGTAGGGTAATCCCAAATAACTTATTTTACAAAAGTAAAGTTTTTTGTTGTTTTTTTTTCACAAAATTTGTGGCATCACACTTATTGGCCCCGCTAACAACTTCATGTAAATAAATGCAACTGAAACATTTGTTTTATTTATAATTTACCTTTTAAGTTAATCAGAAGGTCTCCTCAACATGAGAAAGACATTCAAGAAAGGCAGATATGTGTGGATACTTATAAATCTGAAAGTGATGGGTAACTTCTCACCTAAATTCACAAGTATTGACATTCAAAAACGATGGTTTGTCTTGTATCGCCATATAGTGAGGACATTTGAAACAAAAAAATATCACCAAATCTCACAGTTAGAGAAGAAACAAAGTCTGGCATCGTGGGGTTACCAAGTTGCTACAACAATTATTTAATTTAAGGCATTTTAATGTATATTTGTATGTGTATTTGTATCATAATTAGGTATATAACTTTCCAAAATCCAACTAATGTGATTTTCTTTTTCTACAATTTTCAAAGCCTCTCCCAATGATGGACAAGATCAATTGAATTACATGATAATGTATAATCCTGTTACGAGCATTTCTGTCTGCATCCAACATGCTTACAGCAGCAGCTTATAGACGAGACAACAGACTAAAGTGATATTACTGTAAACCTTTATCAGAACGTGATTTAAATGATTACTTTTCAATAGCAAAAACACCAGACATCAGCATTCATATCTAGATTTGCCATTTACTGAGATTGAATAGCTAGATTTTATAATGATATACTGTACTTCCCAATGGCTTTTTTAGTAGTCTTAACCTTTTACATTGAAATGCACAATACTTCAAGATGCAGTTCAGTATTAATATACTGCATCGTTTTATTTCACACCTTTATTATGCAAAAGCATATCTTAGTAAGTTGCATATTAAACATTCCTTATTTAACTTTACAAATTAGCTTATTCTAGTCACTGGGTGCTGTTTGAATTGAATCCCATTTTCAGGTTGTCAACAGTTTTCTATAAATATCCAGCCTCAGACGTTCGTTGACCAAACAAAAACCTGGGCATCTGGTTAGAGGACACTCACCCGAAAGCAAAGACGTCTGACTGTTTGGAGAAAGGAAGTTTGTCCTCCTCTGTGTCTGGCGAAAGCTGCTGGATGATTTCTGGGGCCAGGTGACACAGCCAGCCGTTGGGGATTCTCAGTTTGTCTTCTCTCCGGCTGCAAAGCCCCAAGATAAGGTCATGGAAATGTGTTAAAATATGCGACGCATCCTGTTGTATCGTGCTACCAAGCTGCTGTATTATATAGTTTGTCCTAAAAATAGTAAACGTCCCAGCAGCACAAATTCTGTGTTGATTTTAACAAACTTTTTCATATATGAAACTGAAAAGCCTTAGGGTTAGTGCTAACCCTACCGCTAGGGTTAGCCCTAACCCTACCATTGTGTCAAAATCCACTGCAACAACATGAGAGGAAAAAGAGACTAGCAGCAACATGTTTCATTCACCATTTGTGTTTTAGGATTGAAAAATAAAGAGTCACAGGTTTGCCTTGGGAGTTTTTTCTTCAAAACAAAAAATATATATAAATGACAGCAGCAAACCTAAATGTACTCCTCTGTCACCCAGCTGAATGGCAAATTTGGGATCCTTTTTTTTAGCTGTGTCTTGGGAATATTTGTTTGATGATTCGTTTTTTGGTTTTAAATAAATTCCTCCACTCAACAATTCTCACACTTTGATATTTCATTTCAACTTTGGTCCATGCATCCAAGTCTTTTTATAGCCATGGAATTAGATGCATACTACAAAATATTTTTGATCAACTATTGTGATACATAATTGTAAATACACTTAAAAAAGATTGATATATGCTTAGCCGGGTATATTACTTATCTAATATATAAATATTAGAAAAGATATTTTTATTATCACATGACCATCTGGGAATGAAATGTCCATCCTCTATATACTGTGTGAGTGGTAGGATCATTTTTAGTTGAAATAATCAGAGAATAGCTGATGGCACTCGTTTTATTTTCAGCTTCAAGCATCCTGATGTGAAATGAGCATCTAATTGATTAGACATGAAAATAAACAATGTTAAAATTTAGCCACACGTGGAAGACTTGTATCACAGGGAGGATGCCTTATATCACAGTCAAGTTGTGTAAGCTACGTTGTGAAATGTAAAAAGATTCATCGTACGTTTGAAATGAAAGGCTAATCCCCATTCTTTTCTGCTGTCCTCAAACACTTAAACTTGCATTTTTATTCACTCTTATCCAGCACATAGAGTGCCTCCTTTTTTCTATCTATCGTTGGATGTGTATATTTCATCATTCAGTGCTCATGTTATGTGATTTATACGATTTTATTGAATTTTAGAATGGTAATTTTCCCAAATGGATTCATTTTTTCCAAACTGCTTTTGCAGCAGCTTCGGTTTGCGTAAAAATAGACAAATTTCCCCTGCTTGAAATCCATTTTTCCCCAACCAGACTTAGTTGCAATAATCTAATTTAAGACCATAAGCAAATCTGATGATGTGCATCAAAAATTTTAAATTTGAAACAAATTATAATCTTACATGTAGATTTCGTAATCATCTTTAAATAAGATATAGTACACTTCCCTCTATTATTTGACCATGCTTGAAGGAATAGGTTTGTGAATAGGTTTGTGAATTCATGCTGCTCTTGCTGACGGATTTCCAAACAGATTTAACAACAGCCAAACATTTTCTTGGACGATGCTGAAGGATTCAGTCTCTTAAGGTCAGTTCTGAGCAGATACAATATGGGATGGCTGGTGGAGTCAAGGCTAATTACAAAAATATTCTTTATTCATTAGTCATGTTTTCCAACACATTTTCACGCCTGAATTCCAAACTTTCCCTGACTAAACATTGAAAATGTATAGATTCTGCCCAGCAGTATCCTGCAAAAAAAAAAAAAAAAAAAAACAGAGACGGGATGGATGTTGGATGAAGAGATAAAGAGATAAATAGATGGATGGTCAGCACTACAAAAGAAGAAATAAACGTAAGTAAAATTTTCTTGAAATTAGTGTATTTGTCCTTGATTTCAGCAGGTAAATAAGACTTTGCCAATGGAATAAGATTTTTGCACTTAAAATAAGAACAATTCATCTCCATCATCTTATTTCAAGTGCAGGATATCCAAGTATCTTATTTTAGGGGTAAAAATACTCATCCCCTTGACAAATAGTCTTATTTAGCTGCTCAAATCAAGGAAAAATACATTCATTTCAAGAACATTTTACTTACTTTTAGTTCCCTTTTTGCAGTGAGATAAACAGATGGACACAGGGATGGACAGATAATTAGACAGAAGGACTGATGGACAGACAGAGGGATGAATAGAGGGAGAGACATATGGATGTTGGAGGAAGAGATGGAGGGAGGGATGGATGGATAGATCTTTTTGTAACATTTCTGGACCTGGAAAGTATTGACATTACATATTTTTTAAGGATTTCCAGTCTGTGATTAGTGGATTAAGAGACCATTTACAGTGTTTTGATACCAGTGATTGATTAGTTTCTGTGTGACGTTTCTGTTTTTGATTCGTCTGTATAATAAATATATCCACCCAATTTTACCTCCTAAACCTGACCTGAAGCTTTCCTTTTTCAGACAGCAGATGGCTTGAAATTTAAATTTACTAATTTGATGCAGTTTAAACACCAAAGGCCTTTTCAGGCAAGTTTTATTTATTTCCTCGCATATAAATACAAAACTAAAAGTTTGCGACATTAATAACGTCACAAAATATTCAACATTAATCAAACTTTAATGTTATATGAAAAAGACCCAAAAGAATGCATGTCCTAAAAGAAATGCTACCTTTTGCTAATATCAGCTGGCAGCTTCAGCAATGAGAACTTTGTAGCTTTTTCTGCCAACAATCTTTAGGGCATTTGTCTCTGATGCTACTTTTAGCCACTTACACATTAGAGCTGCTCAAGATCGAAATGTCCAGGTATTTATTTTGTGATAACAAATGTTAGCTGCACAAACGTTTTCAGCGGGATTTAGATAGGCGATTGTTTCAGGCGAGTCTAAAATTGTTCCTCCTCTCCTTTTCAAAACCCTCTTTTGTGCTGCTGGAAGTGAGCTTCAGGTTATTGTTCCACTGAAAGACCCAAGACATCCAATTCAAACATAGCTTCCTGACAATAGAGGCTTGCTTGAACGTGAAATATGTAACATTATTTGGTAAGCTCAATGTGTTAAGGCAAACAATCCAGTTCCTGAGTAGCGTTCAGCTTTTGGGTTAGTGGTTTTATTACAACAAGCTGGTGAAGGTGATGAAAAAACAACAATATTGTGAACATGTGATAATCATAACTAAAGACTTCAAACTGCGACAGTTTTCTTATAGCAGTATGTTCCAAATTCAGGAAAAGCATGTCATACCTGTGCCACTCAGCATGTCTTTTATTGTAAAAAAAATTAATAAAAAAATCACAATACTGTTTAGGAGCAACTACAGATATTTTTGTTTGCATATTTTGGCATGTTCAGTAGCTATTTGTGTACTTTTAATCATCCAAAAGCAATACAGTAATAGTACAGAGCAATAGGAGCACCACAATAAACTAATTACTTAAAGAGTTCGAAGTTTTTCATAATACATTACTGTTATGCCATGAAATGGCCGATCAAACTACGGCTCCCAGCATGCAACACGGAGCGAGGAAAGTGCCCCTTTCATTACCTGATCTATACTAGAAGCATCATCCGTGCCGTTGGCTCATTTGTGCAGGAAGGCAATTTTTAGTTGTTCTTAACTTTTTCTTCTTTAATCTTATTTTAAGTGGGGTGTTTATTTTTGTACTTTGTTGTAATCATGTGAACATAGCATGATTTAAAGGCAATAACAAAACTACAGAAAAAAAATGGTTAAATCGCATTTTGATGGACGCTTTGACTGCTGTGAGCATGTGCAGTGAATACGTCACATAGCGAAAATTTAAATTCATTTGAATGCTTGATTTTCTATGTCCTTAGCTGTGCACTCCAACAGTATTTATTATGAAATGGACCCATTTGCAGTCTTTGGTCACCTACGGTTATGTTTTTGTAAGAAATAAACGACGTGGCCACCAGAACAACAAGGTCTTCTCTCGTCTTTGATGGGTCCACCAGAGTGCGCATTGGCAGCAAAAATACGTAGCTGCTCTACAGTTTTCAAAAAAAAAAAAAGTTCTACTACAATATATTTTTCGGAAACGTTGTTGCTAATAAGGCATTTATTTAATGTTGTAGGAAAATATCTAGTCCTGTTCAAACTATTAAAAGCGCATTTAACAGCGAACTGGATGTTATTCTGTTCTCGCATTTGTAAAGTAGCCTATTACCGTTGGGCCCGGCATACCTACTACAGTCTTTTCAGGTGTGCTCTTAAGTCGACGCACATTTTTTGCTCAAGCATTAATAAAACTGTACCGTGTTTGTCTCCGTGTAGACAAGGCCTCAGTCGCCCTGCTCCTCCTCTGTCGCAGCTGTTACTCATTTCCTCTGATTAAGCTCGCCTGGATCCAAGGCCATATTTCACGCTTCCCTCACGCTTGTACTGAAATGTGCTATACAAATAAATTTGCCTTGCTATGCCTTTCCTTGCCTCAGTATTTAAGCACTTAATTTTTCTACTTTACTTTCTGGATTCTTGCGCTACACTTACTCTAGTTATATATCTTGTACTATTCGAGCCATAAACTTTATATCCTTTATTCTTCATTAAAAACGTTGGACTTTATCCCTTCTGCTCCTGGTCTGCCTGCATTTGGGTCCAACAAAATGTTAACCACGACAATGTGAATAGGAAGAGAATAAGAAAGGTGGAATGTTTGTTCAGCTCTGTCATTCTTTCATTGAATTCATCCTTGTATCTAAACAGCCTATAAAAATCAACAAACAAGTCCTTCATTAAATATATTGGCTGCTAGAGTCATTTGATACGAATCAAGGTCACATCAGTCTATGGACATGTTTTTCTCACACACATAAAGGCTAGTTTACCCTTTTTTGTTAATTAGCTGTCAGATGAAGCTATATATCGGCAGCTAATTTCCCATTCTAGACAACTGGTGTTGCTTTCAATGAGTGATTCTGCGATTGGATCCTTTCTACAGATGATGCTGTGTTTAGCGTCGCTGTTCCTGCTTTTTCCTGCTCAGATGCTTGTCTGCAGTTTTAGAAAATATTTTCCTATTAAAATTTGGATACAGGCCAAACCTCTGCGTCAGACCCAGCCCAAACCTCTGTGATTAAAAGGTCATCTGCAACAACAAGGTTGTTTCCAGAAAGCGCGCAAGCATATAATGTCGTTCTGCACCACATCGTCTACCCATGCAGTGATCTCTTTTTGATCCCGCTGTGTTCTAAAAGTTTTTGACAAAAAAAAACAGAACTCAATACATGCATGTGTGTGTTAGAAGGAGCCAACGGCAGAGAAGCATGTCAAGTCATTTAGATCTAATCTTCGGGTTTCAGAAGAAAGAGCCTGGAGTTTGTGAAACCAGAAAGAATCACAAGATAATAGATACTTTACTATGTTAGATCCCTGGCATTTTGATTTCAATTTGATGTCTTCATCTTGTCGCCTGAACACAAATTAATTCACAACTTCACTTTAGTCTGAACACTGAACAGTTTTTAAGAAGGACTTTGTTTTATCGTTGAAACATTTTGCACAGGAATTCCTACCCAGTCTGAGCCTTGACCTTACAAAACAATGCACTACATGACCACATGTGAAAATCCCTGAATTTTCCCCCAGGAGATAAATTTATGCAAAAGGGACAGTTTTGCCGAAATCCCTACCAGCCTGAATATAATCTACCATGTTGTCAAAAAGCTACATTTTTAGTTTCTCGGTTATATATCTTTCTCAAAGGTTAAACCTATTTAAATTCTAATTGGTATTTCCTTTTCATATTTCCTTATTTCATAGATTTTACGTTTTGTTTTTGCAAGTGGCAATCACGTTTGAGCTTCTGAGAAAAATGTATTAGTTTGCAATTCCACCTGAATTTCTTTCAAATTTTAATGGTCTCCATGGTGACAAAGACTTTCACAAAAGCATGTATCAAACTTGTCAACACAAACGTGTTGCCTGTTTCAATTTATCAGCTTTAGGACTAATAACCATAACGGTGGTAAAATACAAATAAAAACTAAGCCAAATATGCTGCTATTGTGTAAATATGTTTCCAATGAATTTGTCACTGCAACTGAATGTGTCAGTTTTAAACTAAACTTTAAGGTGTTTATTTGCTAGACAAAGCTAAGCCCCTGTCTCCAGTGTGTTTATGCATATTTACCTGCCAGCCTGCAGAACTCCAGATATGGTGAAAAGTCCAAAGTCAGTAATGACGACTTTGCCGTTATCATAAAACACATTCTTGGACTTCATGTCTTTGTGTAAAATCCCCTTAGCATGGAGATAGCCCATCCCCTAAGGAAAAGAGGGAGAAAGATAAGAAAATGTTGTGTAAGATTTTGGTCTTGAAATGTTCTTGGAAAAAAAGGTTGATTTCTTTTACCTTCACCATCTCTTGTGCAATCTGCCGCGTCTTATTAACGTCCAGGACAACCTTGGCATCCCTCACCACAGAGTAAAGTGTCCTGCCTTTACACAAGCTGACAAGAGAAGAGAAAGGTCAG
This sequence comes from Fundulus diaphanus, assembly GCA_037039145.1. NCBI lineage: Eukaryota > Metazoa > Chordata > Actinopteri > Cyprinodontiformes > Fundulidae > Fundulus > Fundulus diaphanus. Next base: position 10,166,507 of record CM073127.1, on the reverse strand, counting down.
CATTTAGTACAATAAATCATCATGAAAAAAATATATCATAAGACCTGCATTGTTGGATGAAAAATCCACAGAAGTCGAAGCAAAGCTTGCAGAAGTGAGCACAAATCTATTTTTTTCTACTCCTACGAATGTCTGTAATCTGTTTTAAAAGGGGTAAAAATCCCATTTCACAAGACAAATTAAGTAGAAACCCTCAGACATGAAGCCCCCTTTGTGCCTCCTCCAGTCATCCAGGACAGATTATTCTAGACTAGGATGTCCCGCAATGATCTGCAGCTTCTTAAATAAAGCCTTCATTTCAAACCTGTGACAGTAGCATGACTTATAATACATCAGAATTAATTGGAATATCATTAAAAAGTTATTTGTTTCAGTAATTTAATCCAAAAAGTTCCAGTCGTGTATTATATAGTCATGTATTATATAGACTACTAATTTTCTCACTCTATAGAGTTCTACTGTTCTTCAATTATGCATTACGTGTTGTCATTTCTGCTTTAACTTTCTGTTCTCTCTCTTTTATCTTCATAGTAGGTTTCACCTGGTCTGACGTTCTGTTAACTGTGACATCATCCAGTGAAGAAGGCTCACCCACTATTACCATCTAATGTAGAACAGATTACTAGATCAATATGTGCTTCTGTGCTTTTTGTCTGTCTTGTTGTGTCTCTGCTCTGTCTTCTGTAACCCCCAGTCAATCGAGGCAGATGACCGTTCATACTGCCGGAGGTTTTCCTTCCCGTTAATGGGGAGTTTTTCTTCCCACTGTCGCTTCATGCTTGCTCAGTATGAGGGATTGCAGCAAAGCCATGTACAATGCAGACGACTCTCCCTGTGGCTCTACGCTTCCCCAGGAGTGAATGCTGCTTGTCGGGACTTTGATGCAATCAACTGGTTTTCTTATATAGGAACATTTTTGACCAATCTGTATAATCTGACCCAATCTGTATAATATGATTGAACTTGACTTTGTAAAGTGCCTCGAGATGACATGTTTCATGAATTGGCGCTATATAAATAAAATTGAATTGAATTGAATTAATGAAATATTATTTAGTTCTGTTGATTCAATGATTATGGGTTACAGCTAATAAGGGACGACCTCCGAATTGTCTGAGGTTGAGTGTTAGGTTTCCACAGTTAGTGATGATTTGGGGAACCCTGTCATCTGCTGGTGTTGGTCCACTCAGTTTTATGAGATCCAAGGTCAGTAAAGTCATCAACTAGGACTTCTCTCTGTTGACAGGCTTTATGAAAGAGCTGATTTCATGTTCCGACAGGGCTTGACACCTGCCCACTGTCTAACAGGCCAAATAGTATAAATAATAATAATAATTTCTTTGCATTTTTTTAAAAAAACTTACTTTGGAGTCTTCAGTAGGCTACAATCATCAAAATTAAAGATAAGCTAATTTTACTGAAATAATATACTAAAATATAATAAAGTGTCTAATGGATCTATCGATACATGAGCTTCCCTTTTGAAATCAATTGACTTTTTGATAGATACAGATAGAAAAAAAAGATAGAAAGTGTCATTTGAAAGGGGTCTGAATCTTTATTAATTCAACTCTTGCTTTGATTTTTTTTTTATGATTAATTTCCAATTAGCAGTTTCATACTTCTGCCAGGCTGCCCTCACAAAATGCATTTTAATAGACAGCTTCTCAACCCCCCACTGCCTCACACCCGAGACCCTCGACCCCGACTGTGCCCCCACAGGTGACCAGCAAAGGACCCGAGGCCCACTATTCATTCATATTCATCCCACATAACAAGCTGACAGGAGCCGAGTTCTTAGTAACTGTCCCACTTTGTTCTTTTTCTCAAACGCAGCCTTCCATGTCCGATGGCAAATACCTGCACCTCTTACAAAAATAAGGAAAAGCTAATTAGGCCACCTTAACATGCTGAGAGTCAAATTAGGATTTATTCCATGCGCATGGGCAAAAAAAAAGCAGTAATAACATCACAGATGACGTCAAATGCACAAACGTGAACTGTAGGCTCCACATTAAAAAAAAAATCAATCCAGAGTCAGTCACGAAGGAAACAATCGAAGAAGATAGAAGCAAACAGTTTAAATGATCCAACTAATGCAATCAGAAACCCCTCGTTTAAAATAAACCAATACACTTCATTGTAGTTTGATTTTACAGATAAACTAAGGTGCAGTTTGACCTGTGAGGGGATGTTGGGGGATGTTATGTTTCCTTCGTCATGACTTTGATATATAAAAGAATTGCTGGACAACGAATCCACCTGTTGCACTAACATTTGCTATTATGTTCAGCAACTACCAGAGCGGGTTTCTCATCTGTCAGCTTCCCTGCTCTCACAGCAATTTCATCTGGCGTCAGTACAATAGTGCAACCTGTTAAGCAGTAAATGTGCGCATTGATTTGTTTCCTCAGCAAAGAGCATATAAATCCAGTGTGATCCTTCATTTCTTCTTTTTTTTAAAAAAAATAAACGACACAGAAAAGCAAAGAAATGAAAGGATAATGATTTTCTGAGTGACTTTCTTTATTCAGTGTGCAGATAGCAGCAGTCTAATATATATAAACAATTCCCTTTTGAACATAATTAGCTTTGCTAATTAATTAAATGACAGCATTTCTTGTGATGTCCTTGAATTAAAAAAAACACAGGCCCCTCTCCCTATACTGTGAGAATGCAAGCACTAATCCATGAAATAATTAAGAGGTGTTAACTACGTGAGAAAATTCGTTCAAGTTCACTTGCAATTCTTTATCTGCTGTGAGCCCGTCAAAAAAAAAAAAAAAATCCACTGTTTGCTGTGAGGTGTGGGTGGTTCATCTACTCAGCAACAGTCGCAGCCTGTTCTAATCATAACGACTGCATGTTTGACTGTCAGACAATCCATAACGGAGCAGATCTCTGGATGATCTGAAAGGAGTGCCGGGGGGATGCTGACTGCAAGGACCTCACAGCTGCCAGCCCACAGAGCAACAAGAGACACAGAGCAAAACCACACATTTCACAGATATGACGCGGTCAGCGTGAAACAAACCAGAACCCACTGGACAAGTATGAACTGTATTGTTTATTGAACTTTTTACTGGCAGGAATAGTGTCAAATGGATATATATGTTTTGGTCGAAATGTTATCTTTTTGACAACTGATTCAGTATGTGGGGCAGTGGGTAACACCGTTGCCATGCCTCCAATTGCCTGTTGGAGTTTTAAGTCTGGTCGGTCCAATCCAAATTTCTTATCCTTTTTTTTCCTCCTGCAAAAGCCTTGGGAAAAGCTTAAGTCCTGTAAATAAATTACCTAATGTTCTTTCAATGTGTTGCGCCATTGTCTCCTGTCTTCTTGTTGCGGTAGTCTGACTCTTCCGTTTGTGTCATGCTTGAGGGACACTAGCATCTGAACATCTAAGATGCCAGGGGTGTGACTTTGATTGACAGATATCTTGAATTATTTTGACTGGATAAAGAATGACACAAAAAGCGCTGACTGGCCATTGGGTGGAGGGAGCTGCGCCCCTTGGAGAATATTTAAGTGACCAATTAGAGACCAGCATGAAGTCACATGGAAGCCAAAGGTTTTAGAACATATATACAAACTCATCTGTCTGGTGCCCCAAATCATTACAACGTTGGAATTACACACAAATAAATCCTAAATAGAATGGGAATGCTAAAAAAAATCAAGTCAAACACATAGTATGAAAGAGAAGATGTGATAATGACCTTTTATTTCTTAGTTCATGTTTACTGTGTCTATGCTTTTTTTCCTACGACCCTATTGTCAAGCCGTTACTGATCATAATATTTGAAGGAGCAATAAGTAATATATTTACTGTTAAATCAACCAAAATCATTGTCATTTGTCCTCCGGGATGGAAGTAACATTCCCTATAAACAACTTGTCTTCTCCATCTACAATGTTTTACTCAAGTTTTCCTCCTTTCAAACCTAGAGGTACAATCCGGACCTACTTTAGTGCAGTGTGTAGCCCATGTTTATTTCCTGGTTCCTTAACCAATCATATGAGAGTTCCCAGGGTTTTCAAAGCAGAGCGCGGTATTTGGTATTTTATCTTAGCAAAAGAGCACCAGCCTGCAAACATGGAACCCAGTAAGACAAGTGGACCAGAAATAAAACAGAATACAACATCATGTACCTGTCCTATATAAGTATAAATGCAACAACGAACCGTTGCGTATATGGCTGGTGTCCGTGAAAGGCATTGTGTATTTGTTGTTCCGATTTTAACCACTAGGTGTCATAGTTATGTATTGTTCCTTTAAAGATTTCTTTATCTTCTTAAATTGCTGCACCTCTTAGTGATATACCACTATGTGTCACAATACATCAAATTTTCTTTATCATCCTTTCAGTTCAACACACATATAAAATAAATTGAGATGCTATTTAATCCTGTGCGGTACATTTATGTGCACAATCTTCATGGGCTTGTAACTAGTTTCAAAATATCTAACATTTTTTAAATCACACACAGAAAACTCTGTTATTCTCTTTCTGTAGTTTAATGCTTTTAATAAGATGCTAGAAGCATGATGGTGTACGTCCTTCCAGTATTGCTGTACCGCCCCTCCGCCTCATCTTTCTGCACACTGCCAGTCAACTAGGGTGACCACCTGCTAATAAGCCCAAGGGGGGACAAGGGGTATGTTTCTGAGGGACAAAGTGGGACACTGCTTGGCGCGGCGGTGCCCCCACCTCAGGGGCAGACTCACTGATAGTGGTTTACACATTTCTAGCACATACCACCTTACATGGTATATTAATAATGCCCTATTCCCATAAACATGTGTAATTGCTGATGTATGCTCAGGAATAGGCCAACCAATGTGTATTTCTTTCTAAATAAAGATTCATAATACGTTGAACATTCAATGAACAGATGCACTTCCAATTCCGATTTACTTTAGCTATTTAATTTTATTTATTTTTCATTACAATTTATTCACTTTAAATAAATTATAATTTAAAATTAAAGGATTAACAGGAATTGTAGTTGCTCTACACCACAGGAACTGTACAAAAGTCTTAACTCACGACTCCAGAGGTTCACAGAACGAGAAGGGGGAGGAAGGATGGTGAACTTGGATGTTGGTAAAGGCAGGCGCAGGAAAAAAAAAACTGTTCAGTGTTCTGGGGACACCTTTAGGACTTTGGGGTCACCTTTAGGACTCAAACCTTTTCAAGCCAAAACATGAAGTGGGCAGAATGTTTAGATGTCCACTTATAACATCAGTTTAATCCAAAACATTACAAAATTAACTGACCAGCAATCTAATCACAACGAGCCAACAGCCAGGATGTTTCTGAATCAGACCATTCATTAGCCTACCTTCCATAAGGTCGCCGCTGCATCACTGAAGGCTTCCCTTGGAGCCGCAGCACCAGAGCGCTCCGGTCGTCTCGGTAGAGCAGCCGGTTGATGCAGTCAGGATCCAGCAGCGTGAACGTCGGACTAGTTTTGGCTTGAACGGCCAACAGCCTCCATGAATACCAGGTTATCCTTGTTGATATTTATTAACACCGATTCAACTTTTTCACTGCGGAGGTTCGCCTCGGTAAAGTCGCACTGCCCGCACCAAGTGACGACACAAAACAGGTTAAAATGTCCTCGTACGTTATATGTGGCACTTCTTCATGTCATCCTCTCAGTCATGAATAGTTTGAAGCTGTGGCCATAGTTACTTCGTCGTTCGAAAATAAGGTGGATAGAGCGACCAACTTTTTTTTGAGAAAGCATTGATTATGCGTGACACGGTCTCAATTTGCGGGACGCATGAATTGGGCTTCAAACGCTGTGCGCGCACGCGCTACGCGGGACAGGTGGTCACCCTACAGTCAACTGGCAAAAAGAAAGCTGCTACACTTCTTCCTCTCTTCAACAACAGACTGATTTGACTATTTAGAAGTATTCCTGGTCACTCTTATTAAAGGAAACAATGTTTTAAAACAGATGGCACTCTAAGAGCAACATCTCTGCCAGTATAACTGCAAAAAGGTACAACATATATATATATATATATATATATATATATATATATATATATATATATATATATATATATATATATATATATATATATATATGTATAAAAAATATAATAAATATAGAAGGTGTATCTTTTCCGTATTTTTACTCTTATGTATGAACTCAATGCAACTAAAAAACATTTCTAGATAATATTATTATCCCTTTTTTAAAATGTGATATTATTTTAGCTACAGTATGAATAATTTTAAATAAAAACAATTAGATGATTAGATATAATTTTATTTTTGTGTTAATACTGTACTAAAGTGAAACCACTGTATTTTTGTCCGACGTTATCGCATCATGACAATTTCAAACAGAACTAAAGTACAAAATGTTCTGCTTTGCAACTTTTAAGCATTTTTACAGCAATTTGTACAACTTAAGATGCTGAAAACACAAACAAACCTTAATATCAATAAATTACCCTTTTTTTTTAACATTAAGGTTTTTCAGTCAAGACTTTACATCAGTCTCATAGAACAGTCATCAGGTGGCTTGCTCTTTAATCAAACTTAAAATCTCACTTAAAACAGCATCAGCTCAATTTCAATATCACAGGCACAAACATAAAACAAGCTAAAGTGCCAATGCCTCCAGCATTCAGGCAGTCTCTCACTAACAATTCAGACTGAACCAAAGCTTTTGAAAATGCCGAGGGATTCTCCAAAGAAGCAGACATTCAAGGTTTTGAATGCATGCTAAAAGTGCCACACTAAGTCTGCTCTCCTCAATATTTTACTCAGCAAATTACATCTGCTTTGCATAAGCAAGTAAAAACTACAGCTGCCCATGACCTATTCGAAGCCATTTGTCTCATTAGTGATGGTCGAGCTAATCTGGAAACAAGAATAGTATTGGTCAAGTATAAACTAATCAAAAATGTCACAATATTTTAATTCATTACCGTTTATCTTATATTTTATACATTTCTTTTATGTTGTACATACTTATATTTATAATGTTTCTCTTTTCTCTCCTGTTTTTATGCGGAGTACTAAACCCTCTTGTTGAAGCTCACTGCTATATTACAACGTGATATTTTTAAGTTAAACCAAAACTGATACAAATTATACACTGAAAATTTTTCCCGTAATCTTTTTTTTTTTTGTCGTAACATGATTTACTGTTTGCTACATTTTGCTGAAGCAATTTGACACTATTCCTTGAAGCTAAAACAGGAGGCGCAACAACACAGCAAATTAAGTCAACAGCAGAATAGTCTAGCCAGATTTTCTGTCCAACACAATCTGTAACGTCTTTCTTTCTTCCTACCTGGTGATGATGGCCAGATGTGGCGGGCTCATGCACACCCCCATGAACAGAACCACATTCTCATGGCGAGTATTGCGGTACGCCATCACCTCACGTTTGAACGCCTTCAGCTGGTCTTCGTTGTCCCGTTCGATGTCGATGAGCCGGATGGCGACCTCTCCGTGCCACCTGCCGTGGAACACCTTGCCAAAGCGCCCTTTTCCGATCATCTCTCCGATCTCCAGCTGCTCAAAGGGGATGTCCCACTCCTGTAGGAAGATGCTCGTCTGGCTGGCTTTGCGCGGGAAGTTGCGAGCAGACAGAAGGGACAAATTCATCTCCTCAAACTCGTCGCCCGAGTCCTCGTTGTTGCCGTCCTCATTCTGTGGTAAAGCACAGATCACAATGTAGGGATTAGATCTGCAGAGTATCAGAAAAAATTTGTAATTACGTTACTACCGTTGAATATTGTGATGAAGCTTTAGATAACACGTAACCCACATTTTCCAGGTCCTTTTCTTTCTTTTCGTTCATCGCAATGTCACCATCACTCCTTGGCTTTAGCATCTTAGCCATAAAAAACCTACATCCATAGCGGGAATCAAGGGCAGTGAAAGTCCATTCAACTGGTCTAACATGATACCGGCATGCAGAATTTGCATGTTTAGCACTTTGAATCTAATATCCAACCAAATATTACATCAATTCAACTGAATTCAGTTTTATTTATATAGCGCCAATTCACAACACATTGTCATCTCAAGGCACTTTCCAAAGTCAAATTCAATTATCCAGATAGACTGGTCAGAAAGTTTCCTATCTAAGGAAACCCAGTATGTTGCATCAAGTCTCTCCAAGCAGTATTCCCTCCTCCTGAAAGAGCGTAGAGCCACAGGGGACAGTGGTCTGCATTGTCAATGGCTTTGCAGCAATCCCTCATACTGAGCAAGCATGAAGCGACAGTGGAGAGGAAAACTCCCCTTTAACAGGGAGGAAGAACCTCCAGCAGAACCAGAACCAGGCTCAGTGTGAACGCTCATCTGCCTCGACCCACTGGGGGTTAAAGAAGACAGAGCAGAGACACAAAAAGCCCAGAAACACACATTGATCCAGGAATCCTTTCTACGTTATATGGTCTGTCTCCCCTGGATGATGTCACAGCTAACAGAACGCCAGACCAGGTGTACCTACTATGAAGAGAAAAAAAGGTTAAAGATGAAACAACAACCAAAGCATCAAACATCAAAGCAGTCCCTTCTGATTGAAACATTGCCCAGGAAGATTTTGCACTGATGGCTGTGATTCAATCTATTGTGCAGCTTTTAGGGACACGCATCATTATCACGGAAGCTGGATGATGATTTTCAGTTTGTCTGGCCTTGACTGGTGACTGGCTGGTTGAAAACTCAAAAACTCTAGCTTTTACAAGCAGTGAACACACCACACTAGGATCTACCAGGTTGCTCTGACAACAGCACTGCCTAGTGTGGTCACTGTTAAGAGAGTGAAAATTAGCTACTTTCAGTACCAGTGAGGTTTTAAAAATGCATTCAGAGGAAGCACTGAGATGTAAGAGATGGGTTGAAATGTTTGTATTAATTGTTCCTATATCATGTTGATACAGGCCTGTGGTTCATTTACGTCGAGAGACATAGCAAGGCCTTCGGCAGATAACAGGAAAGCTGAAGAATGTATAACAAAGATGCTCTATTACATCTTTATGACCTTTCAGATGCACTTGGAAATATAGACAGTCAATGTCAGAGACAGGAGAAGTGTCTGCATTCTCTAGGATAGACACACAGAGCCTGGTGTTTTTGTAATGTTAGTCCTCATAACCACACTGATCGCTAAAATTAGATGTTAAAGAGAGTTTAAACATCAGTTCAGTAATGGTTTGGTCTTATCGTGGAAAAAAAACAGTAAACTCCTGTTTTACAGTGACTTTACAGTGACTGGCAGGAAAAATATGATGAATTCTCAGTAGGATTTGTGAAAATAAAACATAATTGAGTTTTTCTTTTTTCTATGTTTAAAAAGTTAAAGCGGAAAGAAAAACAGATTATCTTTAGCAGTTTTTCTGTGCTTGTCGTACTTAAAATATTTTCCAAGTTGGCAGAAAATGCCTTCTTATGTCATAGTTTTAATAAAGAAACCAGAATTGGTTAAAATCAGCAGATGAGAGTTTTAAAAAACCCAGACCTCAGCCAGAACCTTTGTTTGCTAAATGAATTGCTTCTATAATAGAAACATGTTTTAATAGTAACATGTTATAACAAATGTTATAATCGTGTCATGGGACAAAAAAAGGTGGTGCCTTCTACCCATTCCATTTATTTTGAATACAAATATTTGGATTATCAATAGCTGTCAATTTTGTTTTTTCTAATTCCTAAGATTTATCTTTAGTGGTGGTGCCGTCTCACGAGAAAATACTTAATTTTTCTCTGGTCGTGTGTGTTTGAAATGTTGACTGCTGTTCGGGCTGCTACCAAAGGAAACGGGAGTTATGAACAGAGAAAACAACCAGAGGGGGAAAAAAAAAAAAACGTGGCTGATTTACTCTGATTTGATTTTAAATATAATGAACTGAAAGAGTGAAAATGGGCTGTTCAAAGATGCCAGCTGGAATATCATTCAAAGCAATCTGCATTACATTTTCTCAGGATCTTTCATTGTTACGGAAACAGAACTGACGAGCAGCAGTCTCGCTGCTTTTGACGCATAACTTACCTCGAGGCACCCCGAAGAGCCGAGACAAATTATGCTAAATGGGAAAACCACGCAAATGAGTGTGACGAGCGAAGGTGGGAGCTTTGTTTGCATTCTGTTCACATTCACCCGTAAGTTCACTCAACAATGTGGGGATGCAAAGCAACACGGTGAGCAGAAAACTTTGGGCCACACTGAAATTCAAATCGATCAAGGAGGGACTCACGTCTGATGTGGGCTCCACTTCGATTTGTAGTAAGGGGTTTCCCTCGTTCCTGAAAGAAAAACAACATTCAGTAAAAACCTAAACTTATAAGGCATTTACACGGATATATTTTTAAGCGATGTTGAAGAACTGATCAAAAATACTAGAATACTGATGGAGTATTTTAGGTTTGCTGTGGTCCAAACCAGAAGTCTACCTTCTATGGACAGATGATTTTAGGCATTGTGACGTTTGCAACCCCCGCAGGAAATAGGGGCTCTAAAGCAAAGGTGTGATATGTTGATAATGGTTAGTGTATTGTGTAGTTGTAAACTTTAAACAGATGACGATACAGTGCTAGATATCTGGTACCCTTATATCCTAAGATTGATTTTTCATTTTCCATTGTTTAATTTATTTTCCTTTTTAAACATCCTCCTGTATATGTATGGTGGCGAGATCACATTGTATAGCCTTGTCAGACTTCCAGTATTTATTTTTTGACTTTTTTTTCTTGCTCTAACTGTAGATGTGGCCAAGTCTGCTATTTATTAGCAGATCAACACTTCTGCCTTACTCGAAAAGCATATTGTCCTGTTTTTCTCAATCCATTTATTCCCCAGGGGAACAGGAAACCATGGCTTACTAATTAAAAGCTCCTGCACTCAAGTATAGATTAAAAATTGCTGCACCCCATGAATTTTAATGAAATTGTGGCTTTGTGATTGTGGGAAACAAGAAAAAAAACAACATTATTTGCCAATTTGGGATTTTTTTCCCTCAATCAAATTAAAGGCAGACTTGTCTTGTATTAAATTACACTACTGTAACAAAATATTCAATTATTTTAAAACTTTATTGACATCTTTACCAAAGGTAAGAATTAACAAGCGGGGTTTTATGACTGAAAAAATGGGAACGTTTAGGCAAGAATTTATTTTAACAGCCATTTATTTATTTTTTTACTTATTAAGACCAACACGTCGACCTGACCTGAATGCTATGTTGCCTTGTCTTTCCCACTTTGAAGGCTAAAGTAACTGGATCCCTATTTCACATCATATGTATATCACATGGAAACAGCAAGTAATGGATTATTAATCAAAGGTTTCCCAACATTCGGTCCCATTAAAAAATAAAAGCAAAGCATAAGTTCATTTCCAGTTGTACACATTTTAATTGCTTCTTTTAGGGGCGTAACTAATTGTGGCAATGGCGATTTTATTTATTGATTTATTTATTTTACCCTCACTGAAGGAATTCACTCAAATTAAAGCCCACATTTTTTCAAAATTTTCCAGCCTGAGATGAGACCATAAAGCTTTTCACACATCCAGAGCAGAAGCAACAAATAACACGGAGAGTCCTCTTATGGGAAATGTGCAGGCAGGTGACTTTTTCTAGTAGCTATTTCCTGACTTCTGAAGATCAAAACATCTGATTTACTCGAATGGCCTCCTCTCTCATGTTTCCCATTTTGAAGACAGAGAAAAAGAAGTAAGCCTCTGTCACTTCATATTTATACACCTGGACTGCGAAGAGAGACTGTACGGGCCAGGGCTCACCAACCTTTTTGAAACTGAGAGCTACTTCATCGGTACCGTGCCATACGAACGGCTGCCTGTACTGACCTTTGAACTACAAGAGTCCAAGCTCACCTTAACTTACGCAATATAAATATGTTTTAAATGCTTTTGTAATTGTTAAATCTATGTAAATACAAGTATGATAAAATGGAAGAGCAACTGAATAAAATAGCATTTTAAATGCAGCTTACTGGAGGGTTGTGTTATTTTTTTAACAGGCTTGAGGACAACACATGTGGTCCTTGGGGACCCGCGGCCCCATGTTGGTGGCCCCTGATCTAGGCTATCCCTTTATTGATTGTGCCTGCATATTCCCTGCAAATGCATTTGATCGTATTACCATGAATAAATGAATTGTGCTTACAAATGTTTAAATAACATAGTAAGATCCAGAATAAATTTGTCTTTGTGGATTTAAGGAGTTTCAATAGAAGACAAAAATGTGTCGAGTCTGGAAAATCCACTGTAGCCTGGGATCAGAATTCTGCAGTTAAAAAAAGAGTTTGCAAAATTAAGACTTATTCCTGCCTTATTAAGCAAAAATTATTTACATCAAAGTTTTTTGGATGTTATACAAAAAGAGCCAGTGGATTGTTTGTATGGAAATGTATTCTGTGTTGCTGCCTCACTGCGCTGATTGCTGATTGATTGCACCTGATAAACTGTGGGTGTCCGTGGGTGTGGAACAATCTTGGAGAAGCTGAAATATTCGCCATTATACCTACAGGCGCTTTCTGTGCACAGAGGCGCGACACAATAAACATGCTGCAAAGAAGAAAAAAATTGATCTCAGCAAGTGTAGCTGGATATGGAGACTACCTGCCAACTTTTTCTGTGCACAGGTAACCTCTTTTTCAGTTCGCTTTCAACAAGACACCAGGAGAGCGGCCATCTCGCTGATGTAGAACCCTTTTGTTAAGCGTGAGGTCTGTTATTGAGGCCATCTCAATGACTATGAAACGAGCCATTTTCACAGCTTCTAGCTATTTCTGAAATTACGTCGGCTTTATTTCAGTCATTTCACAGAACGCGTCTTCTCCGTCACAGCGGCCTAAGAACTGACATCACAGAATAATGAAGCCCAACATTTTTTTCTTCATTAAATTGTTTCAGAGGTTTCTCTGACTTAACTTTTTATTTTTTTCAAAAACTGCTCATTTGTTTTGTCATTATGTTTTTTTCTTCCTTTTCTCGTGCCATTTTATGTCACAAGGCTGCATTAAAATCTTACCAAAAGGGCAACTATCTTCCTGATGGTATTATAGGGGAAAGAATCAGTGAGACACACTTTTATTCTATAAATTACCGGCCCCAGTCCACTATGTGCTAAAAGGACAACGACAGACTCGTGATTAGATTTTGAGCAGGAGGAAGCGTAAGAAACTCCCTTTTCATGACCTCCATTTTTAATCTCAATCTTTTTATTAACTTTAAAGTGCAGTTTCCCCCCCGAAGGCCTATTAATTTCTGACCCCAGGATGTATATTTTCACCTTCATGTGCAGTGGGTGGCAATAACATGACTAAAACAAACCCTCATATTCCACATATTTCAGTTTGTAACATTAGCGTGTAACCTCTAACAACCTCTCCAGTGCTACATTAGTACTTGTTAACAAAGCATTCCTGGACTCTGGGCAGAGACTACAGGTGAGGCAACTTATAAAATAATGTGATTCCTGTGGCGCCAGAGCCTCCTAGCACCGGTTCGATCTCTGCTCTAATGAGGGAATCATGCAGGGCGTTGAGGTCTGAAACGGGCCCTCATTAACCCTGGGAGGAGGCCGTTAAGGCCAGAGATGTCTGCCACCTGCTACTACAAGAGCATACCAAGTAGTGGCTAGGGAGGGACAACAGCATTGATGAAGCAGGAATGTGGGTTTTATAACTTTGCTAAAGTATTTATATTTGTCAACAGAAAGACAACAGAGCGAGAACGAGAAAATAGTGAAAAGCTGAAACTGCCTCCCAAAATATTATTGTGAAGAACTTCTTTAAAAATATTCAGTCACGCATGACTGCCTAGATGAAGGGTTATTGAGGCAGTCATGTGTGATTACAATAGAACAAACAGAGGTAGAGTATTTTCTCAGCTCCACTGAAGCCCGGGTAAACAAAGCGATGCATTGATTGACTAATCACAGTGGGGAAATGTATATTTTGCAGATGAGACTTCCAAGTGAGTTGGGGGAAATATCGATGCTTCTCGAACCGTTTTTCTGCATGTTTTGCTCAAGAGGTCATAGCTTAACCACAGTCATATTCAATAAATCAGAGGAGCCGTTTCAACAAAGCCAATTTGTCAGATTAAAGCTACCTTTTCAAAAAAACAACCTTTTAAAAAAAGTGTTTTTACTAAAGGGGACACATCAGGCTTTTCCATGTCTTCTTTTTCACATTTAAATCATTTGGTGGTGGTCTATATAAAGTGGAACTGCAAAGCCCCCCTCCAGGTCGCAGAGCATCCCACTCCACCCCATTTGACCATTTGTTTGTAGTATGCTGGGGGACGGTGCAATGAATCGTATGGTTAATACACCTAATAACCGAACATTTCCACTTTTTCCACTTATAAAGATATCTTTGCATACTCTGGACAGACTACATTCGGATTTTCCACATTCCTAGAGACTCCAAGTACACAAAAAAAATGTATTTAAGGGCTAAAAACTATTTTGTATGATCTGTCCTCTTTTAAATTGTGTGCAGAACTGGTAGAGACTAGAGTTGTAACCGAGTAAAGCATATAAAGTCATCTAAGCTAAATACAAGTGCACGCCACTCCTATTTGGTTTGACTTGACTTTTTTACCCACTTTGAGTTGTCCTATCACATTCATTGCCATAGAAATACATTGATATTGTTTTAGTTTTAATGTGGCAAAAAACTAGGAAAACTTCAAGGTATTTGAATACTTTTGCTAAGCGTGGGGTTATTTCTGTTTAAAAACATCAAATGGGGCAAAGAGACAGAATTATAGAGGGAAAAATGAGCACGATCATTTTTGCCACCTTGCATGAAAGCAGCAGTGGAGCTTTACAATTCAATAAATTAATAGATAAAGGAAATAATCCACCATATTTGTCATTGAGACAAATATGGCAATAATCATGGCACTCCACTTCAAACAATCCAATGAAGCTTCTTTGATGTGATATGAGACATTGATTCCTCTTGTTTTGAGATATTTCCAGTTCTTATCTCAAAGCTGGCAGCTGCCTCAGTACTGTGGCATGAGAATGTCACGTCCTATTTTTAAACCCTAATTCACAAAGTTAACATGCATTTTACTGTAGATCCGGTTCTTCTGGTTTAGAAATAGCGCATATGAGGTGGAAATAAAATTAACTGTGGTATTATTTCCCACTAATGTATACCAAACCATGATATCATTACAAAAGACCATCTGCCTGTAGATTAAGTTTCTCTCCTTTTCCTGTGTTAGATTGAGACGCTAATCCAATTAACATCGAGGTCAAAAGGCATCTCATCACCTATCCTCCTCTTCCGGATGTTTTCCCGTGACCACTGGCTTCCTCAAAGAGTCAGTGAAAATCCACTTGGCATCCCAAGTGTAGCGTGAACTAAAGGCCGTGCTAACATTAGTCTCTGCGTAATCGTTATGTCGTCCCCCACATTGAAATTGTCACCCAAATGTCTGTGCTCCAGTAAATCTGGTTTGGCCTCTGACCAGCGGTCACGGAGAGAAAGAAAGAAGAGCTGGGAGGGGACAGACAAAGACAGACAGAGGGAAAGAGATGGATAAATAACTATATATATATATATATATATATATATATATTCCACTCACCCTTGCTCAGAGAGGACTGGGTGCAGAATGACTTGAGGGGCTCTACTGGGGGGTGCCTCTGGAGTAACATCTAGGGACATTAAAGTCACAACACTTTAGACCTTATCCAAGTAATCAATCAATATTACTCATGAAGGATTCTTTTAATAAAATATACCTTTATTTTCCAGAAGGGAACCCCTACAACAAGTGCATGTGTGCAAGCTAGACGTGTCACATGTTACTCGTTAGCTGTATGATTGGCATCTTATATTAGATGTCCTGCTAATAAAGCCCGTTTTCACACCCAACCAAGAATATATTAAAACATAAAAATCTGCCAGAATGTCAAGTGACGAAAGTTGAAAATGTCTACTAAGTGCACAGTGCACTCCCCACGGCTGTTACGAGCGTACGCAAAACTTTTGCGTTGAGCTGACGGTCGCTCATGATCATTATGGCTGGTAGCTGCATACAGCAGTCAGGTTGCAGCAGTGCAGGCTAATCCAGGTGGAGGGGCACACCTGCACTTGTGTGGTTTGGTAAAAGGCGAATTTGAAACTTAATCACACCCGCATTTGGGTTGAAGCACCCAAGCAGCCGGTTTATTTTACTTTCTGGCACTGCAGATAATCCTGAAACGAATCATCCATGCTCTCCAAAAAAGAAAAAAATTATATATGGAAAAGAGCTTCCTCTGTTAGAATTATGATTCCATCTCTATTTTAACTTGTTCTGTGCTTTATTCGTCTATTTTCATTTTACAGTTACTTTCAGCTGTATGTGTACAGCACTGTGTTGACCTTTGTTCTTCTAAAGTGATTTATAAATAAATATTAACATTTATATTAACATTTGATCACAAATAGTTTGTATTGTATCAGTTACCATAATTAAAGCATGAATAATGCGTTTGCCTGGGAAGTTAATAGGGAAACAAGTATTTCACATTAGATTTAAAAAAGGTAGACTTAAAAAAATGTCAATTCCATTTACAAGCCAAACATGTTGTCAAATATTTGGGGAAAAAAGTAGCTTTCATGTCTGAAGAGGAATGTTGACAGAGACTGCATGCATTCATGTTTATGTAGCAAGGCACTCTGTGCTATGATGTCTTAAAAGCCTTGTATTAAATTGATAAAACAATTATACATTTAGCCAGAATGAAGTAAAATGGAGATAGATGGAAACAAATGTAATAATTTAAAAAAAACTTTAAAAGTCAACCTCTCAGATGGTGTCAAAAGCGAAGGAAAAGAAGTGTGTTGATCATTATAAGCCAGGACATAACAACAATATAATGTCTTCTCAACGAAATTTGTTCGTATCCACAATCACGGTTATAATTAGAAAGATTAAACCAACTTCAACTATTACAACCAAGGGCATATGAGGGTGACAGTCTGAAAGCCATGTACAGTGAGGAGGATGGTAAGTGAGAAAAAACATCTCTAAAGCAAGCAACTAGACAAGGAAAGCAAAAAGTGGCAGCTGGGGTTCATAAAATGTCCATAACCCTTTTAATTTAAGACTTTTTTTAAATATCTTCACCAGGGTCTCAGTAATAGTGTAGAAGGTTATATATATCATTAATCTCTTATGTGAATGAGAAGCACTACATGTGACCTAATAATCTAAGAACTGTTTATTGAGTTCATTTAGGAACTTTGTTACATGTCAAATTAGCGGATATGTTTTTTTTTTTTAGCTTTTCTAAGTATTTTTCTGTTCTTCTAAAGCACACATTTTCACAGAAAACATAAAGTAAGAGCAGCTTTTGTGTTGAATCTACCTCTGAAAGACATTTCATGACTGCTGCCCATGTTAACGCACTGTGACAATTTGTGACACAAAGTGCAAGCTGCAGAAAGTCGCTCAGTTGCATGGCACATTAAAAGCTGGCACTGTCAGCTCACAGCGAGAGGGACCTGTTTTTCCTTTTCTATGTGGAACATCTATGAATGCTTTCATGGACTGGCTCCAAAAACCTGCAAACAAGACCGACTGAAAGCTCTAAGGGTCCAATCTAAGCCATTCATGTCCAGGTATTGTATGCAATTCATGGGACAAACCTGTACACTTTGCAGAAAAGCTCCATATTTCAGCCACATGTATGCTGTGACATAAGTGATCCCACACAGCTCTATCAGACCTATAAAGTTCACATGTGAAACAATTCAACTCAATACTGTCCCTCCCGCTGGGCACCTTATGTAAATATTTTGTATTTCCTAGCACGAAATTTTGAATGACATAAATTTGTTAACTTCCACCATACAGTATATTCTAATGGCAAGTGAGGAACTTCAGTTCTGTTAATATGCAGATGATTAAGGCGGTTAATTTCGTCCGTGTGTCTACAATAAGCAGCATATGCGGCTGTTGGCTGCACAGCGTAAATACATGGATTTCCAAACACCTGCTTCAATAGATCTCTGATGGCTACACCTTCTGCTTTTCCTCTAAACCTCTCCAGGTTCCCCCAGCTGTAATAGGCTGCCAAATGAGCTACTAGTGAACGGTACCACTGCCGACAAAATCGAGAGAGTCCGGGCTTTGACAAATCATTAGGAACCCCAAATGAGACAAGCGTGAGTGGGTGTAGGAGCCAAGAGTCTTCAACAAGCCAAGGTGAGAAAAGAAAAGAAAATGACTACTGACATCAAAACATTCTGCCTTACTCATCCTCGGTTGGTTTCAGAGCGGTGAAAGATTTGAAAATGATAAATTATGGGGGTCTTACCAGGGAAGATGAATTGCTGCTTGTATTTGAAATAACTGGAGGCTGTGAAGGGAGGAAAAAAAGAAGAAGCAATGAGCCAGAGTTAAATCAAGTCATTTAAACTTGAAGGCGGTTGTTAAAAAAGGTGATTACAGCATGCTTTTATATTTTCAATCAAACGATTGAAGTTTACACAAAATTGCATTTTGGATGTTGACCTGTTCAGATAAACAACAAGCTTCTCAAAAATCGAATCGGTCATTAGATTTGGCTTCTCTCGTGCAAATTTGCACATTTTTAGACTGCCAAGATGTTCAATACTAATTCACACTACTCCAGATGTTCGGTGTTTGAAGAAAATTTGGAACGCTGTGGAATTCCAATCAAAAAAGCTGTTGTACTTCTTCCCCACCATTAGGGAGTGATAATGTCAACGTTCACCACACCAAAAATAAAAAGATTCGACGCTTGGTTAAAGTTATGCTATGCTTCTTCTGAAGCCTTTGTAGCTCATTTCTATAACACCAATTCTTAGTCCTGAATTTTCTAGCTTACGTTTGAAATTTATTGGAAATATAGTCAGAAGTCGCTCCACTGTTGTGAGGTTTCTAGCACAGGTGCCCAAAATGGACATGCGCAAAGTGGGATTCTATGTCATCAGTTTTAAAAAGTCAACATGCACATATATTGCATATAAAGTTTAAAAAACTCCCCAGTTTGAAATGTTATTTTATAAATCTTCACTGTTCTCACCAACAACTATTTGCATTTGGGACAGCAGATGCAAACACAGGGTTTAATAGCCCGTCTACACATTTTAGAGGAAATAGTTTTCATAAAATTTAGAACTACAGATCCTTAAAAAATATGTTTTCAAGCTTCTTTCTTACAATAACCCTTTCTTTATTGTGTAGCCACCGGGGGAAAACAAAGCAATTCACCTTACCTTTTTCTAATGGTAACATAGCTATTAACTGTTTTTTAATGTCTGTAATTATCGCAGCAGAATTAATACAGAGAACATGGAAGCTGTGAGAAATTAAGCCAACAGAAAGTTATGCAAATATTTCTCGTGGCTAATTTTTCAGCATTTTTCACAGTATTGCTCAGTCTATGCTCTAATATATCTTTAGAAATTTTCTACAGATAACTACAAACACTGCTAAAGCTCCTAAATTCATCCATCACTTATCGTCCCAAACAGAAGCCAGGTATCGTATTAGGAAATGTTAAACGGGCCGAACATCGAGATGCGCAAGCAGGTAAGATGCCTTTTATTTACATTGAAAAAGATTTACATTGCATTTTAAAAAAGCAGCGTTGTGAAATCAAAGAGCCTTTTAGTTTATGTCAGAGGAATAGGCATGACAGTAAGATCCAGGCAAGGTTGGTTCATGGTCACAGGGTAACAAGATCATTGTTAAATTATCAGTATCAGGGGATCTTTGATGAATAACAATTGTTCTGCTTTCTGTGATTTCTGTCAGCCGCACACCAAGCCCTGTTTTTAAAAACGACACCATTTTTACATGCGCTCCCCTTTCTATATTGTATTCTAGACTGAATCCAGATTTACTCCATAAATGAAAGGGTTTTTTAAACCTGTACAAAGCCTTTGATAATGGAAAAGAGTCTGATGCCCGTTTCTTGATCGATTCGTGTCATGTGACCCGCTCTGCCCGCTGTGTTCAGATTTGTTCTCCCACACCAGCAGCTCTCTGGCAGTATTTGAACACTAGTCAACAACTTTTTTTTATCCCCCAGGTTTTGTTTGCCCACAATTCACTGAGACATTAGATTCTGAGTTGAACCATGTCTTGTTAAGCTCGTGTTTTCTCACCTGTCAAGTTGAACTGTTTTTGTTGCCGCGCTGACTGTGGGGAAGGATGCAGTGGTGACGGGGGAGTGGCACTGCTTGGCAAAGGGGGAGCTGGGGAGGACGGAGTGGAGGAAGTGGTGGAAGATGGATTACTGCTGGAGTCCGGCTGGTAAGGGACTGGGATGTGATCCTGAGGAGAGACAGAAAAAGCATCTGTATTCATATGTTTTTCAGTCATTTCCCTGAAATAAATATCTGAAAAACTCTGGTTCAAAGTGACGCACACAGCAGTGGGCAAGCTACACCAAAGGGAAATTGGGATGTAAAAAAAATACCAGCTTCTTACAGGCAAAATGAAAACAGTTTTATCACTTGAGAAAGACTCTCATGCTAAAACACAGACTTTATATAAAGCTTGACATCACCAACCCATAAGTACACTTTACTGTAAAATGCTTTGGAGTTTGAGAATCAAGACTACACCTGTCACATCTAAATGCCAGCTAAATACAGCAATTAAAAGCAAAGCCTCTGCTACTTGAAATAAACATTTGCTGTTTTATTGTTGGTTTATTTAAAATTTTAAATAATAAAAATCTGTCAAGTAATAATCGAGGAGATGTGGGAGGACCTTTGGGATAATGCAAGAAAAAAAACTTTATAATTGTGGGACATTTTGAGCCAAGAAAAATATCCTTCAGCATGAGAGCTCAGAAAAATCTTTCACTCTGTCCTGACATAGGACTCCTCCACCAATTAGCACCAATTCACAACACATGTCGTCTCAAGGCACTTTACAAAGCTAAAACTATCAAATTAGATTGGTTAAAAAGTTTTCTATCTGAGGAAACCCAGCAGACTGCATCGAATCTGTTCAGATTAACAACTGGATTCGGCATAAACCACCCGTCTCATTCGGAATTCAATTTCATTCCGATTGGGTTTAAAGGTGCATTGCACAAGTTGTGCAAGTTTTGAAGTTAAATATTATTTATTTTCTTTCACATACATGCCCTTTCAATTGCCTGACCTTTGAGATCGGTGAGTGGACTGGACCACCAGCCTGGCCCTTCCGTTATTGACCAATGAAATGGGTAGCTATGTTTTTCCCCTTAAAAAAATACTATTGACTCAATATGAAACATTTCTGTTTGAAATAAAATATTACTTCTGTATAATATTTGATAACAAAATAATATTTCTACATTTCTTACCTCAGAAGGCCTCTAAAAAAAAGGTTAGCTGTTTTTTCTCTTCTCCCATACGCAAGCACAACAATGGTGTCATTTCAGCTTGTTGCCAGAGGGGGCAGACGTCAGCAAAAATCCTGGAACTTGCCCAATGCACCTTTAAGCTAATCAAAATGTTCTGATTGGTGTGTTCACATGACTCATTTTTATTCTAACCGGCCCTTTACTCGATTACTTATATCCATGTAAGGTTTTAGATATTAAAATACATTTTACACCCTAACTCTTGTCCAGAGATATTGAGAAAAGAGGAGATTTTTGACACATTTAGACCTGTAGACATAAACAGTCCTTGTTGAAAACTCCTGTTGCTCCTTTAGTGTTGCTGTAAGTGTCACTGACCAGTTTCCATGCTGTCTTTTCATCCATTTTAAAGAAACCTTCCATTTAGTAATGTCACTGACGTCCCGTATTTGATCTTATTATTGATGACTGCATTCCTGTGTTATATAATAGTGTAGAGATTTGTTGTACCTGTATGTTCACTGATGCTGTTTTACGAGCACATCTTTAAATTCATAGCTCCAGTTGAATGATGTAAACTAACAGGAAGATTATTTTAGGACAGCTTAACTTTGTCTCTGGTCACTCTGACTCACTATAATTCATGATAGGTGTGCGCCTAAAAAAAGTGAAAGTTAAAAATAAATCAAAATTGGTTTCCACACAGTATTAGCTTTAAGGGTGTTCACATTTATTTTCTTTTTTGACATTTCTTCTACTGTACTCACAAATATGCTTGTTTTTTTCTATAATTGAACAGCATAAACATTTAGGGAGGAGAATGTTTTGTCATTACTGTTTTATGTAACGAAACTTAGTGTTTTAACGGGGTGTACAGACCTTTGAGAGCCACTGAATAAGCATCCATTATTTGCACATGCTTTATCAAGCCACATCAATATGAAGAAACAAACACAACTTATAGTATGTGCAAGTATTTGCTCAGAAATATCTTTTAAATGGATTGACAGACGTTCTACTGGTAAAATAGCACACAAGCCTTAGCATAATAGAGGTTCTTGTTTTCATGCTCCTATCCATCCTACCCAAAGATTCGTTCTAAACCCTCACTTTTGACTACACCGTGGAAATCCTATGATAAACTTTATTCCAGAGGAACTGAGCATAAACTGTGAGCTATGCTGGCTGCAAAAACATTCAGCGTGCGAAAACAAATGCATCTGTGTAAACATCAATGTAGCTGAAAGATATTTTTGTACCGTTTCTTTATCCCCTGAGAAATAACAATGACTCATAACCCGCTCCCATAAATGATGGAACGTGATATGTAGGACAGGTTACAAACACGGTGTAATTTGGAGTTTATTTGTCATGCCTACCTTGTTGATTTTGTTGGTTTTGGGGAGCGTCTGACTGATGTGCAGGTCTGTGTACCTGAGCGGGTTGTTGATGTCACATGGCACTGATTCAGTCCGTACCAGACGAGCTACTACAGAAAACAATGGAAACAGAGAAACAATTAAGCACTGTGGAAAACTTAAACAGTTGCTTAATAACTTCAAGAAAAATTAGTCAGGCACTGCTTCCTATCTAAAAAAAGCAAATTCTCAGCATTTGTTATGAAATGCTGACATTACAGAGAAAAAAACTCCTTAAGGAGACAATGCCATCATGAAAGTGTCACATTTTTTATAAAAACAGTGCTGAAGTTGTCTAATTTGAGCTTCTTACCTTGAATTGTTCCTTGTTGATCTTTTTTGGAAAAAAGAGAGAGGAAAACCACAGGGAAAACAAAAGGGTCTTTAGTCTTAAAGCAAATAATAGGAGTTTTCAGGGCTGTCAGGGTCAGGATAAACAGTGCATCATCCAATCACTGCACAAGACTGACTGGATTCATTCATCAATGTGGAACATTTCGTCTGCTGAAATTAGCAGGTTCCCTTTTCATGGAGACATAAAAAAAAAACTTTTTCTATGGCTGAGACATTAAAAATCAAATGAATAGTTATGAAGACAGAGTAGAGATGGCTCTGGACTGCAGGCACCTGCCTCCTATTGCTGCAGACACATCTTGTTATAATAAATGCAAAATGTCTAGGAATAAATCTTCATTCTGAAATACGTCATCTGGAGGGCAGCAGATGTTACTTCTAAACATGTATACCATTGTGTTCACCGGGCCGCTTTGGCGAGACTAATAAATGAAAGATCGTCTACCTTCCCTGAACAAAGATTGCAAACATATTATGGCTACTTTTCACTGGAAATGTCTATAAATGCATTTAACTGCAGATGTTTTCATGTTTTCAACAAGTCGGTGATGTAGAACCCTATGTCCGTAGCAACCACCGTAGCAATGGTGGAAAACGTAACCGTCTCATGACTTTCTGGGAACGCACTGAAGTTGTCAGAGAAAATTATAAATGACAGATTGTCTACCTACCCTAAACGGAGATTATGAAAATATTATGCACACTTCTCACAAGAAATGTCATCAAAATGCATATAAATGCAGATCTTTTCTTTAAATGTTGAGTTTTCCACACAAAGTACAAGCTCCGGCAGCCATTTTCTTTTTTAATGGGAGAAACTTAATAGTCACGTGACCTGGTCTCTAGACAATGTAAATGAATAAAGCCAAATAAAACGTAGGACTGAAACGGATTGAGGAGCCAAATCGTGATAATACGATGTTTCCCCCTGTGGACCAATGTAGATATTACACAATTTTCAGTGAGACAGGATTGGAAATGTGCAAAGAATATAGTAGCCTACAGAGGATTTTTTTTGGTATTATTTTAAACTGTAAAATGCTCTAAACAACACACATTTTAGAAAAATTGACATGAATACACATTTGAGACTAGATAAAGTCTAGACGTTTTATGTTCGTCATTTTACCAAATACGACCGCTTTACACTAGCTAGCAATCCCAGTAAAATGCTGACAGGTGATTGCAGATTAATTTCAAAAAGATCAAGTAGTATAAATGGCCAGAATGACGAGTTAACATAGCAACAAACAAATCAAACGATGATGAGGATGTAAATAAGGAGCATTCAAATATTTTCATGTTAATTTTGCTAAGTTTCATCATCATGACACACATTTCTTAATCGAGTCTACTCGCTTAATTTCTCCCCACTGATCACTAGGAGCATTTGTGGGTTTTTTTGTTTTGTTTTTTTATTTCTTGTATCAACACATCACAGCTCTTAGAAGACACAAAGATAAAAATAGCATTTACCGTAATGATTTACAGTATGAATCTTCTTTGGAAAGTTAATCAGTTGAGGGAAAATAGAAACATGACAAAGACTTCCTTCAATTCTATAACCTCCTGTAGTTACTTGTTTTGTAATGTGAATGCCAAATTATCTATAGCAGTCTTTGTTAAGTTGGTCTATGTCATTTTATGAGAAAGGTTTCATCTTACCTTTGAAGGATTCTCGTCCACCTCGCTGTATGATCAATAAATGGCAAGGCGGGGCTTCTTTGGTGCATTTGTTGTGGCACTTCAGCCTACGTGCACACGAAATACAAAAAAATAAAATGAACACGTCTGTTGCTCTTTGTACATTTACTAAGAGCACAGACCTATGCAAATACGGAGCATCGACATGAAAACTGCACACACGAGAAACACAAGCTGTGAATTTATGCGATAAAAATAAAACCAAAGAGATGAACAAATGTAAAGCAGCACAATTACAAGAAATACAACTAGCTCAAAATAGCTTACTTGTTATAGAAAGTAAGCACTGAATATGTGGGATCAGATCTAATTTACTACCAGGAATTTAAATGAGTGGTGTCAAATAGTCATGATACCTACTTGCAGTTTTTACATTTTAGTCCAAACAACATTCCCTTTCCACATACTATGCATGTCTGGGACATCCAGTACTTGGTGGAAAACCTGCAAGTAAGAAATGACAGAATTAAGTTTACATCATCATGATGAATGCCTTTGGGGTTATGGAAAACCATTGATGGGAGCATTTTGCCTGTCTATTACTATTTCAAAAAAAGGTCTTTGCAAACTGTAAGGCTCTCCATATGTAACCTATCCGCAGCGATCATACACACCTGGAGGAGCTTCTTGTATAACAGTGTTTACCATTGTAATTTTCCTCTCTTGATGATTTTATTAGGGCTCATTTCATTTTCCATCTTTCTAAAACTCAGTCTGAATGAACAGTCAGTCTGAAGCACAGAAGTGAGGCCAGGGGGGTTAATATCAATACAACGATCAGTCTGACTGATCGGGAGTTCTTAAGCTCGTGTCCGTGATTACGGAGTCCAACGCAGCCACTTCTCAAGCAGGTCCACGCCGTGTTCTGCAGCACAAACCAATTCCCCGCGCAGATTGACTGACCGTTCCAAACACGTTTGTGACAATTGGCAGTATTTACTGATGCAATGCCTGGACGCCAGCGGTGCCGCTGGCTGGCTAATGGCAGGTGACTAATGTAGTTTGACAGAATCAAAATCTCTTTATTAGACCCCTCCTTAGCCTCAAATGAGTCACACCTCTCTCCAACCAATTCCATTTGACAGAATGTTTTAGCAAACTGTCAGTTATGCAGGACATCAAGGTCAGATTCTGCATATAGAAAGTATTTTTCATGACAGACGGGGGAGTAAACAAATGTATCTATTAAAAAAACAGAAAAAGTCTAAAATAGGAATTAAAAATAGAATTAAAGGAGCTTGTTGCATTAAACATAAGAATTGTAAGGTAAATTTATGCACATTATTGTTTTTTACTGTAATGTAAAACAGAATATTTTTCTATTTTTTTTTTTTATAACATGTAAATGTTTCATATCATAAAAAATAAAGATAAGCAGATAAAACATAAAATCAGGTTTTCAAATGATTTCATTTATTAAGGGGGAAAAAAGGTACAAACTAAACTGGTTCCATGTGAAAATAAAGTTACCCCTTTTTGTTAAATCATGAATAACTGATTAATCACATATTTCTGGTTGAGCTTTTCTAGCCACACTCCCGCCGGAGTACTGCCAAGCCTGCAGAATAAAAAAAACCTTACATAGTATCTGTCTGATCTCTTTTTGTGTCTAACCCCCAGTGGGTCGAGGCAGATGAGCGTTCACACTGAGCCTGGTTCTGGTTCTGCTGGAGGTCTTCCTCCCTGTTAAAGGGAAGTTTTCCTCTCCACTGTCGCTTCATGCATGCTCAGTATGAGGGATTGCTGCAAAGCCATCAACAATGCAGACGACTGTCCACTGTGGCTCTACACTCTTTCAGGAGGAGTGAATGCTGCTTGGAGAGACTTGATGCAATCTGCTGGGTTTCCTTAGACAGGAAACTTTCTGACCAATCTGTCTGGAAGATTTGATTGAATTTGACTTTGTAAAGTGCCTTGAAATAACATATGTTGTGAATTGGCGCTGTATAAATAAAACTGAATTGAATTGTCTGACGTCATGAACATGAACATATATTGTAAAGCAACACATTCTTAAATGTGAAGAAATTTAAGAAAGGATGAGAAACATGTGGCCAAGGCCATTTCTGAGGCTTTATGACTTCAGTGAATTACACTGGGAGTCATTATTTTATTAATTTTTATTATTTTTTTATTTTATTATTTTTTATTTCCAATGTTTTCATCACAGATGCCGAAAACATGGAACTTCCAAGCAGCCCGCCAAACTCATTGCAAGAATGTATCAATGATTAATCTAAATGGTAACAAAAAGAACCCAGCACACATAAAGCACGGCAGGCCTCCCTTGCCTCACATAGGGTCACTGCTCACAGTTCAGTAACAAGAAAGAGACTGCAATAAAATGGCATCCATGGGAGAGTCCAAATGTAAAGACTTTTATATGGACTGACAGATTTTTTTTCAGCTGCTTCGCTATTTTAGGACCAGTAAAAAGTGCCGTAGTTGATAGAACCATGAATTCTGCTATCTACCAGAAAATTCAGCAATGTCAAGTTTAAGAGCATTTGGGTTAAGCAGTAGAACAATGATCCAAAGTACACCAGAAAGTCCACCTATGACAAGCTAAACAATAGCTAAATAAAACATTTGGAGTGTCTTAGTTGAGGTCTGTACTTAAATATGATTGAGAGGCTTTGGTCTGACCTTAAACAGGCAGTTCTTACGCAAAACTCCACAATTTGGCTGAATTTATCCAATTCTGCAAGAAAACGTATTAGGTTTAGGGTGCAAATACAAGTTCACTTGAGGCGATGTAAGTTTGGTCAGCTTGTGTCTTTTAACAAATCATATTTCAAAACAGCCTTATTTTGCTTGCTCTGGTTTTCTTTGTCTAATAGTAAAATTTGTTTGGTAATCTGAAACGTTTAAATGTGAAAAAGGCAAAAGCGGAAAAAAAGAAGTTGGCAAATACTTAATTCCTTCTCACATGTGTAATAGAGCATATGCATCAACCATTTCACACACACAAACAATGTCGTTCAGACCTACCGGTGTTTTATTGAGTTTCCCAGATCTCTTCGGGGAATCTGTGGGGACCAGCGAGGCACTGAAAGAGTGTCTGCAAAGAAAAAGAAAAGAGAGAGAGAATGAGGTCTTTGTGTTTTCTTTTTTTTTTCATTTTGAATGGTAGTTCTGACAGAAGATCTTTTAAGAATTGACTAAATGTCCTGCATTCAGAGTTAATTTATTGTAAATGGCATTTCACGGTATGGGCATGTTTTTGTAGCAACCCTGAGGTCTCACACTTAATCAGCAGTTTTGACAACCCAAACTGAAGTTATCTCTGTAAATTAGATGTCTTGGTGATGTTTAAATTTGTGGCAAGGTTAATGGTCATATTCTGCTAAATGCAACCTTTTATGGGAATGTCCACACGTCCAGAGCTGGTTGCCTACATACCCCAATATGTTCAACTTCTGACTTCAACTTCAGCTTCTGAACCTCGACTCCCCAGATTATACTACATATTTGGATTTTCTCTATAGCTAACATTTACATAAGTGCAAACAGGTTCAGGTTATCCTTGTTAATGATATTTTAAATCTCAGTGGGTCTTTACTAGTTAAATAAAGTAATATTATATTAAAAATAACAAATAATAAGAAGGCTAAAAAGGGGACCCAAGAAGAGAATTAAAGACCCCTTAATAATATCCTTTATAGGCCTAATGCAGTGCTACTCTGGATAAAAGTGGGACCCATGTGGGTTAAAGTTTAAACTGCACATCAAAAAAAATTATACCTAGAAATAGAACTTAGAGTACATACTTTATTTTGTCTAGTGAACCCAAGTGGCTCCAAATAAAAAAGCTAATTGTTTGCGAAGCACCAATAAGTACGTATTCAGGCGAAGTCAAATCCGCACAGTCACCCCAGACAAAACGTTGGCTGAGTCATCTAGTCCTCATTTTATTTTGTACTTTAGATTTTTAGTCTTGTGAATTTCTTTGCCACATTGACCGCTAACTGGACTAGCTGCCAAAAGTGGTCATACACTGCTATAGGAATGGATCAGTACTCTACATGTCAAAGAACAAGCAAGTAAAAAATAACTGCCACAACACAACATAAATAAATAAATACATACATACATACATACATACATACATACATACATACATACATACATACATACATACATACATACATACATACATACATACATACATACATACATACATACATACATACATACATACATACATACATACATACATACATGTATAAATCTATCCTTGGCTACCATATTTATGATAGTGATACAAAGAGTTGAATATGTTAGAGGCTACATGAGTACAAAAGGTATGGGGAAGGTTCAGTTTTACAGTTGTCAACATAGATGCCTTTAGATATGTCAAAATATTGTCTTACAAAAAAAGCATTGTGCAGATAACCTTTGAAATTACTTAAACGCTCTGTTAAAATCAGCAAGGAGAGAAAGAAACTACAAAACACGCTAGATGGGGAGTGGCGAATGCACGGCTCCGAGCCACATCTAGGCTTTTCTGCCTGTCCTGTGCGGTTCGCAGTGACTTGACTGCTCTGTTAAGATTCTCATTTTAACTGCCATTTGTGATGTATTTTATTTAAAAACAATATCGATTTTTAAAAAATTAACTAAACCCCATTTTCGAGTTATTTATCCAGCGAGGATGTTTTACACACATGTGCAGTCCAGTCATTTTTACTGCAGTTACTCCAACCTGTCCACTAGGGGGAGTACAGATGAACCAGAAAGTTCCAAGCGTACCATACTGCTAATCTTACTCTCGCCAGATAGATTTTGTTCTGCAGAGCTCTTTTCGTAGCTGTGACGCATCAGAGACGCGACTGTTTGGATTCAGACAACAATGGAAGCAAGCGGTAACATTGATGCTGCTAATTCATCAGTGTTGTCCAATCTACCAAATACTAATTATTAAAATAACACCTGAGAATGGCTTTGAAGGCTTTTGTTAGTGGAAACAATGTTTGCGCCCTTCTCCCGACTGGGTTTGGCAAGAGCTTGTAGCACGTCAGTAAAGATGACGGACAAGTTGTTAATCCAATCATATGCAAGGATTTTTGATAAGGCCCCTCCTTCTGAAATACATCTCCAATGGAGTGATCCCAGATGGATGTGTGGAGCTCTGTGGAATGAAATCTATCTGAAGAGAGTCGCTGCAGTGGCAGGGTGCCGCAATTTTTACAATCAGTCCTGGAGGTACACACTGGAAGTCTATCGAAACCGCAAGAAGTCGATCCCAACCGGAGGTCTGTCCTGCCAGGAGGTTAATGAAGTCATATTAAATCCACTGACGTTAGGTTTGCGTTTTTCATTCACCAATGTTAGGGTTAGGGTTAGCTCTCAGGGGAGGGGATAGGGTTAGTATTAAATTAGGTTTAGGCATTAAATCCACTGTCCTTAAGTTTAGGTCTCCTTACCTTTATCTCTATCTCTGCATATTATATAACAAAGATGAACTGTCCAAAACTTATGGTATGAACTTCCAGGATTGATATAAATGGTGCCTCTTAAAAGTTTTACTACCTCATAACGCAAGTCATTGGAATTTATTGTCACAGCACACACATATCGTGTAAACAGTCCCCCCGCCTCACCGAGAGGGAAAAATGAAGAAAAAGATACTCTCAGCCCCAGCTTCTCATCTACTAAGATCTACCCATCCGTTTTAAAACTAATTTCAATAGATTGAGTCACAATTAGGGTCATGGTTGGGTTGGAGTGCAACTTAACCCTCTTGCCTGTTGATGAGAGCCAGGATAAACATGAACGTGAGGTTTGTAATGAATCTTTTAATAGCTGTGTGGGACCAAGTATTCAGACTGACAGCCAGGAGCAGGTAAGGTGTTGGGGGCAGCTTGGAAAGGGTGCACTTCCCTATGGGATTCTGAGAACATTTTGTGGCTTCATCACGTTTTATTTTCAAACAATTAGTCAATTAACAAGAAGATCTGATCTGAAAATGTCAAAAACTGCTTAGGTTTATGTTATAAGTCATTTGAATTATTAAAAATAGGTGGGCATTTTGCTGATGTGGTTGGCTACCTCTGCACTAGAGCAATGCAATCTGTCTCGCAGTTAGATAAACTAAAGTTGTGTGAAGAGTGGCAAGAAATTCCAACAAAAATGTAATACCGTTTTACCCTGCAGAATGAATTAAATTACAAAGATTATAGTGACTAAACAAATAGACAACTACGAGCTTCCAATATGAGAAACTTTGTATATTTGAACATTTCTGGCGAGGCAGTTTACTGATAAACCCAAAAAGTTAACATCAGTTAGTCAACTACTATGATTTTTTACAATCAGTTTCTCTGTGATAACCTGTTTATCATAAATTGCTTTTTCAGTGCAGGACCCAAATTCAGCACGGTGTTTCACACAAAGAATCTGTCACAGACAAAGGAAGACACAAGCTAAATGCTAGTAAGGTGTTTTACTGGATATAATATATAGGTGAATCTGATTAACTGACTGCAGCTGTGGGGAAAGCAGGGACCCAGAAATAACTGGCAGGACTAGCTAGGAAATTACATTAAATGAATGCAAAAGGAAACAGTGATAACTACAATAATAACTAACAGAGGATGACTAAAGATTACATTAACCCAAGGCATAAGAATTCAATTAAATACAAAGTAACATAAGAAAAAAGAAAACTGTCCACCAAAGTGACAAACTATACTTAAAATCCTCAAACTCATTACAGGTGCACCATAATTGTGTGGCATAAAGAAACTATTTATGGAATTTAGTGTTTTTAATTTATGTCAACAAGTCTACTGATCTTACAGTAGCAAAACCAATTCGCTTCACCGTGCTTGACATTTAGAAGGTTGTTATGTGAGAATTTGAAAGTAAAACTAAAAGGGGAAAAAAATAGCAACCAAATTTCAATTAAATGTGCATTAGCAAATAAGACTGTATGAAAGACACAAACAATAGTTCAAGCTCTCTGCATGGTGCACTCTTTTAAGCAGGCTGAAAACAAAATCAAATCCTTTCTGTAATACAAGCCAATCTCTCTGTGAGTTTACCAACAGGTATCATTTGATAATTGGACCACATTTATGCTATCTGCACTCCCATTGTGAGCGGCTCTAGCTTAAATAGAAGTTCACAGAAAAGAAAATAATTTTGCATGGTCCATTAGTGCCGGCAAAGATCGAGAAGCACGGTCCATTTATATGTAACCTCCTAATGACTGGTGAGCATGGCAGCCTACACAGCAGTGCCGGGTAAGTTTGTTGGATGTGGGTCTGAGCACTGAGATTAGAATACCAATGATTCAATAACAAAATAACTATGTTGAAAACTGTGATAGGCCATAGTGCAGAGTGCCTCATCCAAATTTACCTTGATGTGGCTCACTGCAATTACATCAAAAGCCCACAGATATTACAGCCCAATTTAGATGTATCCTTTTTCATTTTTGACAGCTGCACACAATGTATAGTCCACCGGTGCACATTTTGAAGAGAAAACCATAGAAAGGCATTCAGAAAGTGTGAAAATGTGTTTGATGACGACCACTTTGTAAGTTTAAAAAGAGGTTTATTCCTTGGAAGCAAATAATAAAGCGATGGGGAAAAAACTCAAGAGACACTATTGCACTGTACATTTCTTAAAGGGACATTCCAACCTGCAGCTGTTTAATTGAATTTTTAGGCAGACCTGTAAGGACACTGTTGCAGTAATCAATTCGACTAAAAATAAATGCATGGATGAGTTTTTCAAGATCTTGCTGGGACATTAGTCATTTAAAAATATGGAAATATTCTTCAGGTGATAGAAGGCCAATTTAGTAACTCTCTTTACTGTTTGTGCCTCTGAAGGTTCAGGTCTGAGTCCATCACGGCACCGAGATTTCGGCTCTGATCTGTGGTTTCTGGCTGTTGTGACTGAAGCTGTGTGTTAACTCTTGACAACTATGTGTTGCTAACATGTTTGCATTTTGAAGCCATTTTAAAACTAAAGATTAGAACAATTAGATGGTCAATTGCAAGCTTTGCCAATCAGCTAACCTTTAAGTAAGCTAAAGTAAATGTCATTTTTGTTATTTAACCTTTATTTAACCAGGATATAGTCCCATTGAGATTAAAAAAACTGTTTTCCAAGGGAATCTTGGCCAAGAGGTGATCAAAATGCTCAGATATTTATATGTGTGAACCAGCTCTATTTCATTTGCTCCAGAAGAGAACAGCAAGGGGATCTTCTGAAACCCCCTGGGTCTGGAAAAATACAGCAATTTAGTTTTATCTGCATTAAAAATAGGTTTAATTTTAATAAAGAGCACTGGATAGTAACAAAGGCTTTCTGCAAAAGTTCAATGGCCTGAGTAGGAGTGAATCCACTCTAATAAATAATGGTGACTGCATAAAAATGCAAATTTGCATCAGACACATTCTGTCCCAATTTATTTATATAAATTATTAATATCAAAGGACCTAATCTAGATCCCTGTGGCACCCCCTTGTGGACAGCTACAGCTTCAGAACAAATAGCATCGTATTTAGCACATTGTGTTCTATTTCTAAGATCATTCTTGAACCAAGCAACAAATTACTCTGAAAAACCTGATTGCTGTAGTCTGACTATCAAAGTTTCATGATTTACAGTATCAAATGCTTTTGAGAAGTCTTTGAAAAGAGCCATACAGCATTGCTTCTTGTCAAGAGCAACAATAATGTCAGCAGCCACTGGCTAAAAGGATGGCCAAGCACAGAAAAGTAGCATCATCAGGCCAGAATTCTTTTACAGTTTTCTGGAAGTTTGTTCCACATAAGTGGAGCATAGGAACTAAATGCTGCTTCTCCGTGTTTGGTTCTGGTTCTAGGTACGCAGAGAAGGCTGGAGCCAGAAGACCTTAGTGCTCTTGAGGGTTGATACACTGATAACAAGTCTGTGATGTATTTAGGTGCTAAGCCATTCAGGGATTTATAGACTAACAGAAGGATTTTAAAGTCTATTCTCTGAAATACAGGGAGCCAGTGTAATGACTTTAGAACTGGGGTGATGTTCTCTACTTTCTTAGTCTTAGTGAGGACGCAGGCAGCAGCGTTCTGGATCAGCTGCAGCTGTCTGATCCACTTTTTTTGGCAGACCTGTGAAAACACCGTTGCAGTAATCTATTCAAGTAAAGATAAACGCATGGATTAGTCTTTCCAGATCCTGCTGAGACATTAGTCCTTTAATCCTTTAATAAAGGTCAGTGGTCACTCTTTTGGGATGAAGACATTCTCATGTTTGATAGAAAGGAATATTGGTTTGAAAGGGGAGTAAAGGAAGTCATTTTTCTAAAGAGAAACCACCCCTCGTTAAACAGGGGTGGTGACCTCCATGGTCCAATTGTCCCCCTCTTACAATACTGTTATTGTGAGAATGACACAACCACCTGGGAACAATAAGTGGCCGTCAGAGCACTTACGATCAGCTGGTAGCCTGATGGTCCTCTTTTGCATGTGGGCGACCAGTTTTGATTGTCACACTTAAACTTGTTGATCCACAATGCAAAGGAACTGCTTATAAGGCTGAGTTTACCTACAATCTACAGACTGAAGTAGAGACTGAAGTCTCAGAGAGAAGAGGCAAAAGGTTTCAACAAAGAACAACACATCACAATTTCTTTTTTGTGTATTTTATTACCTGGATTATTCAGATTTATCAGGACAACAATAATTTCGTTAACCTCCTTCAACGCAGCTGTTATGCTACTGTGCCTCTTTCTAAAAGCTGATTGAAAGGATAAGATGATATTATTGCGAGTTAAAAACTCTTACATTACTTTTACTTTTATACTGTATACTTTTACTTGAGTTAAAACTTCAAGTTGATACTTCAGCTTCTATAGAACTGTTTTTGAACTCTAGTATCTGTACTTCTACCTAAGTAACAAATGTGAAGACTTTTGACATTTCCGGTGTTAAACCAGGTAATCATCTAAAACACCACACCAGCTTATAAGGAGTGAAGGTGGACACAATTGCTCTATGATAAGAACTTTCCAAGGGAAATCAATAATGCAAGATTATGTACAGAATATGGAAATTAATATGTTGCTTAGAATTAATAAATATTTCCTTTTACAGTGCTACAGAGGGGAAATTTGTTTCTGCATTTAACTCATCCTTTAGGGAGCAGTGTTCTACCACACAGGGAGCAAAATGTGGTCAAGGGTCTTGCTCAGGGACCCAAAGTGAATGAGTTTTGAGCCACCAACCTTTAAGGACTCTCCAAGATGCAAACACCCTAATAACTATGCCACCACTCCCAGAATGGCCAACCCTCCATGACATACTGGATAGTTTTCTCATTAATCCATATGGATCTCATGCAGCAGGGCATAAAAGCAAGCTATCAAGGAGTTGCTAAACAGATGGGACATCAACACAGAACCTTTTAGATGCCAATGTAATTAATATAGCAAGAAATACAAAAAAGAAATTGATCGTGGTTGGTCATTTCAAGCAATTCAGACTTCTGTAGAGCTGCTGAGATATCAATTGTATAAATGCCATTTTTATAAAGAACTGTATCCAATTTTTAGAATGTGTGCAAGAAGTTGCTCTAAAAAAACAGGTATTGGATTCAGATAAATGGCAAATATTTAATTTGAAATGAATCATATTGGTATGAGGGACATGTAAAACCTCAACATCAAAGCTAACCAACAGCTTTTTCAGGCTTAGTCACATTACATGGTAGAAATCTTTATTAATGGTACCAAAAGGTTGTTCCATTCTTTATGTGAAATAACACCAAAATGAACATCTTTTTTTTTACTTTTAGTATTTATCTTCAAAACACCAGCTAAGTTGATTAATTGCAACTTTGAACCATAAGAAGAAGAGGGGAACTCACCAGAAAACAATATTCTACAACTCAGATATAAATAATTTCAATGTGAATTGTTATGTAAATTTATTCATGAGTATTTTGGTACTTTTAGCTTGAAATGAATGCCTGGAGCACATCATTCTGGGAAACTTTAGATTGTGGTGTTTCTGTGTGGATACAGAAACTAACAACTAATCAGGGAAATGTAAAGACCCTGACCTTCTTTTCTCAGTGCATAAAATTCCTAAAGTCCAGTAAATGGGACTGTATGAAATGAGATGCATTTAAACATGAACATTTATTATGTGTCGGCTATTTATTTTGTGAATTTGAAAGGCTTTTATTTCCTTTATTTATTTTTTGGGGTTTTTTTCCTTTGAAATACCTCATGTTCACAATTCAATACAGACTGCAGTCGTTTAACAAAGAATCTTCAATACAGGCCAAAGTATTTATTATCTGCCTTATATCTCAGTGGGCAGAAACAGGGCACTTGAATTTAAAAATGCTCATAAGTTCTTTACACATAACAGTTTAAAGCTGATATGCCTTCTCTGGGCCTCGATGTGACCCGTTTATTCATTGAGACTAGATGATAGTTTGAATTCAACCTGACACATTTGTCAAAGCATGTAGTGACAGAGCCAAGTTGGTAAGTGGGTTTGAAGTGGGGGTTGGCGAAACCAGCGCTCAGATCTAACAGCGCTAATCGAAGAAGTAGTAAAATCAATCATCAAGTGGAATTTAGGTGTGATAACTTTTTAAAACTACTTTGGAACAGATATGAGCTAATTTCCCAAAATGGCATGTTGCTTTTGCCAAAGAAGAAGCTCCAGGAATAATATTATGCATCTATGGTCTAATCTTTCAACATAAACTTTACCGTTTTGAAGACAAAATGCTCAACTCACCATGAAGTAAACCAAGAAATAAAGGCATTCATGTTTATAGTATGTGAGGATTTTATGCAAGTCTGTGTATATGTTACATACGCAGTATGCAGGCAAATGATGTAAAAGTTAGTGAGTTATGTCTCAGTGTAGATTTTTAATTGGAATTTATTCATGTCTCTATCGTAAAGAATTTAATTTGCTGATTTGTTTCTTTTATGAATGTCCTATTCAGTATGTCTTTTTTAACAAGAGAATTAACATAGTCTTGGTTGAAACGATGTCAGATGGGGGTTTAATTGTAAAACCATTTTTGTTTACTGATTAGCAAAAACCTTTTTAAACTTCTGACTTCATCTGAAAACAACAAGCAGAATTTTGCCTACATTGATTTATTCTTCCAACCCATCACCTCGGACATAGTCTTGACCTTGACTCTCAAGGACAAGGACATTTCTGAGACCACTCTCAGATCATTTTCCCATGATCTGAGAGTGGGGATCCCCACCTCCAGTACTGCTTAAAAGTTTACTGCTGTTTTTATGGATTTTCAGCTTTCTACGTCAACAGTCCGGATACCCCATTATGTCCTAATAACGTTATTCCTTCTTTTTACACTTGTTGAGAAATTCTTAACTTTGTTTCTCCCATTCATTTGAAAAAGTCCAAACCCAAAGTTGGCTAATGGTTACACAATAATACCACACATGAACTCAGGTGAATATCCCAAAAGGCTGAACGACAGTGAAATAGACAGATTGCATGTATCTCTGGTATCTCTAGTACCAGAGGTTTGTTGATGAAGCAGAAACCCAATTTTTGTCTAACATGATATTGAACAGCAGCCATTGCCCTAGGGTGTTACTTAACACAATCAGATCTGTTTTTAATCCACCCACATCTGTTGGGCTTGATAGCTCAGTCACTACCTATAAGAAATGTCTCTACTTTTTCATTGAAAAAGTGGCATCTGTTTGACATGCTATTGGTACACCTGTTATTTTTGTCCCCGCTGGTTCTGCTATTTTTGAGCAATTGGAACTCGTGTATTTTTCTTGTTTAATCAAAAACACAGGAGAACTACTTATGGTCCCCTTAACTTTCTTTCTATCAAGTTGTTGAAAAAGGCTTTTAATTACCATTAGTTCCATCCTCATGACCTTTTATGAACTCAAGAAATGTGGCAACTGCTTTCAAACATGAAATTGTGAGACCTATTTAAAAAAAACTCACTTGGACTCCTTGGTTTTAGCTAATTTTATCTATTTCTCATCTGCCCATGCTTTCCAATGTTTTATAGAAAACAATTTTAACCTGCTAATGCCATTTTTATAAGATAAATATATTTTTGAAAAATGTTATTGTGGCTTTAGACTGCAACATAGTCCAGAGTGTGACCTGCTAAAAGTGCATAATGATGTTAGGTGCCCTGTTGTTCTGGTGTTGATACTATTGCTCATTCTATCGTCACTGTTGCCAGATAGAGTTAAGGTTTTCCAGCCCAAAAATCTGTTAAAAACCGAAACTAAACACAGATTAAAATAATCAGAATTGCTATGGTCGTTATGATTTCATACCTTTATTGCAAAATCCACCGTGGGTGAAAGGCTGAACATCTGAATGCTGAACTTACTCCTCTGAACTATACAAGCCAATGTGATTTGTGATCAGTACATGGTTGAGTCAAATTTCCCCAATAACTGCTATGAACCAATGACTAATGATGAAATTATGATGTTAATAAGTTAACTCAAAAAACGCCAAAGTGACTGCAAATCCACCCAAATTATGTTCACTCGCCCAAAGCAAATTATTCCCACAAAATAAAATGAAAACCGCCCAAGTGGGCGGAAAACTGCCTAATCTGGCAACACTCTCTATTGTTCTGTCTTACTTAAGCCATGTTGGTATCCATGGCTCTGTGCTTCAGTGGTTTTCACAGTTAGGATGAATAACGTATCTTCCTCCTTTCCTGTGCTCCTTTCTTATGTGGGGTGCCACAGGGTTTCATTCTTGGTTCCCTCATTTTTCCCTCTATCAACTGCCACTCAGAGCAATAATAACTCAACATTAATAGTCTTTCCACTGTGACCCAGAGGATATTAATATTTACCTGTCTTTAAAACCAGATAATAGTAACATTAAGCACTCCCTTTTTGATGGTTTATCTGCAATAAAACAATGTTAATCAACAGCAAAAAGTCTTGTCTTTAAATGAACAAGATATCAACTTTTGTTCCAGTGAGAATGCCACGACTAACATTAGTGCTCTGAATTTTAAATTTAATGATCCTGAAGGTGATTTTTGACAAAGATTTTAAATGTTAAAAAAAGTTGATACTGCGGTCAAATCGGGCTCTTACAACCTTAATCTTTTAACAAAGGTTAAGCCTTTTTTTATACCGTGCTGATCTTAAAACACATTATTACCAGTTCAAGAATTCATTACTGTAATGCTCTTTATGTTGGTGTCTCTCACTCGTCCCTCAACAGGCTTCAATTGGTCCAAAATGCAGCTGTATGGCTTTTTAACTGACACCTCTGGATGAGAGTACATCAGCCCCATTATATCCCCCCTCCACTGTCTGCCTGTCTGCATACATAGTAGATCTTTGGAGTCACCATCCCAGTTTTTCTTGAACCTGTTCCGAGAACAAAATATAAACATTGAGGTAACTGGGCCTTCTCACACCCAGACAATCCAGAAACTGGAAACAGTTTCCTCTGAATCTCCACTAAATCACTGATCTGGGCCTTTTTACCCCCCCCCCCCCCCCCCAAAAAAAAAAAAAAAACAGTGTTTTTATTTAGGAAAGCTTTTGATACTCAACAGCACTTTTTCCAGATTTGTAACTTTTATTTTGCTTTTATCTTGTATCTGTTTTATTTATTTTCTTTGTTTAGGATTTTTTTATGATTAAATTGTAAAGCACTTTGGCTGTCTGGTTAGCTGTTGTAAATGAAAATATGAATGGAATAATGTAGCTTAAGCGGAAATTCAATTGAAGAAACTCTATTGCCTACCTCCATCCAATCAGAGACTCATCCGCCTCCGACGCAAGCCAATCAGCTTTGAACTGCTCCTCCACGAAGCCAATCAGCATCCTGGGTTCATCTTAAAAGAACTTCAAATCCACATCTCAGCCTTCTACCCAGCAAGCAAGCAGTGGTTGCGCAATGTCTGATTTGGACTCTGATGAGTTGATTCAACCCACCTCCATCCCCTTCTCCACCATCGTAGCCAAGCTCCGTCTGGCTTTCCTAGGGTCCTTCTTCAACCTCGTCCCTATCAGAGTGTAATTCCTCCCCGGACTCTTACTGCATTCCCTTTCACATCAGCAGAAGACCGCCATGTTGAGCCTGGTTCTGCCAGAGGTTTCTTCCCAAAGGGGAGTTTTTCCTCTCCACAGTCGCTTCATGCTTGCTCATCATGGACAGGTTCATGCAATCATGTGTTTATCCAAGCTGGACATCTATCTTTCGGGTCCCTGAGGGAAGTACTGGTACCAGCTTACACAGTCTACTGGAACCCACCAATTCAGCTCAAGCAGATCGTCTCACCAACCAGCCTCTATGGACTAAACCAACTTCATCTATCTCCACTCCACCACCAGTTTCAGGCCTGGGGGAAACATCCCTATTTTCATACACCTGCTTTTGCATATTGAAGTATAATTCAGCGTGAATGTTTCCTGCCGAGGTCTGAGCGCCAAAGTCTTAAAATATTGTATCAATAAAATTGTTCTAATTGTCTCTTCTCTCCGTGTGAGTTTTTCAGATTGAAATTAGGGTTAGCAGTTATTTTTTCCAAACAAATATGCATAGGGCTAGGGTCACTAGGTCTCTTTCTAGAAGCTTGCATCTTTGAGGTTCTTTTTTATGATTGCATGACATAAAAGCAATAATAAAACACTGTATTGTGTTTTACGTTGTGCATCGTCATCTGACAGTGGCCATTAGGCCAAAATGTTTGCTAAGATCACCTGGTGACACATTTTTGTTTCGCAGCCTCCCTGCTGCAATGTATGATTACCCCAGTAGGACCTTGTTTGGCACTGGTGGTTGCCTGAAGCTAATGCACTTAGTATACTACTAAAAGGAAACACCACACGATATCTAGACAACCTTATTAAATAGTGTATGAATCAACTCAATTGCCTTCTCAAACCATTGTAGTTCTCAAACATATTAATTTGTACTTCAAACTGAAATACCATCTGCCCAAAAGCCCCACGACCTTCCCAATATTGAGAAGGTACTCTTTTGGTTACCAAAACAACTCCATGATCCCCCGTGAAAAATGCGTTGCTTATATTTAATCTTGTAAGACGTTTAATCAATTTGATTAATTGATTACTGGGTTGCTTATAATCTCCAGCTGTAGACAATGATAATGGCATGGCTCTGGTGCCATAAAGCATTTCCTGATTCCTGAAACACCCTTCCTCTGCTCCACCTCCAGTCTCTCTAGAGGCTTGATGTCTTCTCTTTGCACTCCGATGCATTGCTCAATTACACTCAATCATCCATATAACCTAATAGAGTGAGGAACTGACATTATCTGGCTCTTGTCAGCCTGGCTAGCAACTGGCAGATGACTCGACCTGTCAGCAGCA
Source organism: Fundulus diaphanus (assembly GCA_037039145.1). Lineage (NCBI taxonomy): Eukaryota > Metazoa > Chordata > Actinopteri > Cyprinodontiformes > Fundulidae > Fundulus > Fundulus diaphanus. The sequence goes on along the minus strand of CM073127.1, from coordinate 10,125,334 downwards.
GGGCTGGAGTTATTTATCATTCTATATGTGTATGAGTGTGCTGTTGACATTACCTTCAACAAGAGTCTTTGAGAGTACTGCTACTCCTGCAGGAGTGGCAGGATCTTCAGGGTACGGTTGAGACTTAACTTTTAGACAAGAAATTTTATGTTTCACAAATCCAACATATTACCATGTGACGAAATCTGAAGTCTCTTCAAGTTATAACACATTTGAAGAAATCTAACTAGATTCCTGTCTATCATCCAGAAATGATTTGTGCAAGACTGTAAATGCAAGAACAAGATCTTTTTTTCAGAAAAGAAGCCACAGCCAATGTTCTTTGGTTGCATTTCAGGATTTAAATATCTTATTGTAACAGTTTCCCTAATATTGGAGTGAAGACAAACAAAGTTGTCACTTTTGCTCTTCCATTTTATACGTATTAAAATTTGGTTGCTAAGTAACTAGTTTTTAAATATGTGCTAACAGGTCTCTCTTGTAAATGAGAATTCATGCCTCAGTGCGACTACCTGTATGAAGAAAGGTTTATTAATAATCACAATAATAAAACCATACCTTATTAGCAACTAAAAACCAAACAAAAACCCTGGCAATGATGCCAACAAAAAGGAAACAATATTGTCATGCACTTGCTTAGCTCTTTAAAAGTGATTTTGTGAAATCAATTTGTGAAATCTTCTGGTCATTGTATAATGGCTTGTACTTGTTTTGCTGAATCTAGGCTTCAGCAGATTGACATCATTGGTAGAATTTTTTTTTTTTTTAATCATAGCAGCCAGTTTTGGGCACCTTTCAGTGAAATAATTCCTAATAAAAGTTAAAATACCAAACAACATGCTCTAAGAATGACAGGTTAAATGATATAGAGGTTTAAAGTAAGCAAGAATACTATTTCACTGAGGCAAAATAATTTTCTTTGATAAATAAATCAGCATGTATAATGCCAGTGTTAGTCAAAAGTATTGACTTATAGAAAATATAAGTTTACCCTTTGTCCCACACTGTTTTGGATGTGAAAATGAAACCTATCAAGAACAAGCTATATTGTTTCATAATACTCCTAAAAAATGTTGCTGTATGTAGTTTTGGTCTAATTTTTTTTCAACCTAATAGCATATTTAGGACGTATTTATACAGGAACTCCCTATCAGTGTTCATGTTCATGCTTAGTCTCCCTTAATAACAGGCATCATAAAGCTCAGTGTAAACTTGCATTTAATGGACAAGTAAATCTCTGAAACAGTTAAAAAAAAAGTCACGCAAATGTCTCATGTGTTCCCAAAGAGCTGCTATATAGTAAGGAGAAACACAATGGAACCAGCTATAAAATGAATATATGGTGTGCGCTGAGTTTATGCATGTGAGCTACTGTTTGTGTGACAGATGAGCCTGTAGGAGTCTAAAAACCCTAAGGCGCCAGACAACGGTGGCCTCCTCCATCTTCTCCCATTTGTCCTCAGCCTAATTAAGCCGAGGCTCCTGTGGCCCTCCCTCCTCCACCGACTCGTCAAAAGACACACACACCAAGCCACGGCGTTGAGAATGAGCGAGCGTGTGTGTTTTGTTGTGCTAATTTCTGATCATGTTTAAAACGGAAACACAAACTAACTACATAACCCATTTTCCTCTGTGTGTGTGGCTTAAAACGAGTGCAGCAGGTCTGTGTATGTGAGATGTTAAGATGCCACAAAAGTCTAGGAGCCTATTTGGAGCCAAACATAGTTTATTTGATGTTTAAGTGACTCGGTTCTCCTGCTGACTGATTGATCAACTCCGCTGTTTCTAACACGGGAGAAAGTTGCTGCAGGTAAAAGAGAAGTACGTGAAAGTAAAAAGACGTCATTTTAATGAAATGGCAACAACAACAACAAAACCTCTACTTTTAGTAAATCTCAGTGTCTGAACTACCACCAGGTAATATTACTCAGCTATTCATAAATACGAGAATCATCAAGTTTATAAATCTCACGGGGAAGACTAAAATATCTGGCAGGTGGAATAAAACCTAGTGTGTACTTTTTAAAGATAATGATCACAATGATGAAGTGACAGTCAACAGCTCAACATTGGTAAACATAAGGTGAGCAGAATGAAAAACTGAAATCTACAGTTTCAAAAAGAAGCTTACATAAATATATCAATCTAAGTTTTAGACAAAAGATATCCATATCCATACAGCGGGCTATGCAGAGCAGAAGAAAAACTCAGCAGGACTGTAAAATTATGTGGGGGCGTTTGCAGCACAATGCGCTGTATTATTTTACACGAACGTTATATATCGGGGATATTTTACAGGCTATTGCACGCCATATTCACAATCATTTCTGTCTATGTATTTTAATGAGTCTGTCCGCAGAGCGGAATAAAACACATTCCGAGTAGCAAGAAAACAAAAACTAAGAATGGGGTTGAAAATAGACTTTCTCCCCCCTCTCTCCCTTTGTAGGGTGAAAAAAAAAATACTCCGATGAACAAGAGACAAAGCCAGGTTGCTCAGTTGCTATAGCAACAGCTCCACGCCGATCAGCCCTTTTACAGAATGTTGTGCTATCATCTTTGACAAACAAGAACATGGGCACACGCGTTCACAGATGACACGCAGATCTTTGAATAGAGACAATAACACGCAAATGGCTGAAAAAAACGTAGCAATTGTATTTGATGAAACAAGTGTCTTATAGATAGCGGGAGTCCTCTTACTCCGGGGCTGCATGTGTGCCAATAAAATAGAGGTAGGGACTTCCTGAGTGAGGGGGATATTGAGCTCGGAGCCTCCGCAGGAGTGAACTGAGCAACAAATAAAGCAACTTTTGCCGATGACAGAGCGGAGGGTTGTTATGTGACACAATGCACGGCCCGCAGCTTTGAGGGTGTGCAGCTTTTCTTGGAGAATCATGAAATTTTTTGAAGCTCAAATAATTCTAATAAGAGGTAATATTGATTACAAATTGTTAGACTTTATAGTAGATGATGCCCAATAGTAAGTCAGATAAATTGAAAAAATATTGCTATTCCAAGTTAAAAGAATCAAAATTGTTATTCCAAAAGTTTGCAAATAATATATAGATATGTTTAAGACCTGATAACTTCAGAAGGGGTTAGGGTTATGTGAATGTTTGCTAAACCTTACTACACATGTTTGACAATTAATATTTACAATGCAAAGTAACGCATCATAATAATGGACACCAGAACACTGTTATCTGTCTTTTAATCACCCATATGATGTTTTTTTTAAAACACTCAAATCACAGAAAAGAAGCAAGCGGAATATTGTCGTTCAATATGTGAAAGGACAAGAGGAAAAGAAGCCATCTATGTTAAACATTAAAAACCAACACTAAACCATGGAGGTGGGCTCAGATTTCATATTTTTAAGACTCTGCAACTCTTAGCCCCTTTCCCACCAGCTCGGTTTGGCCGGGCTCTAATGTGCTTTGCACGCTTGTGAGCAATACAGCAAAAAAAAAAAAATTTCAGGACAAGCCTGAGTTTCTCTGGCCCTGCTCAGGAGCAGGGTCAAACCGAGTGGAATATACCCGAGTTGTATAGTGAACACACTGCTTTTCAGGGATTGGCCAAAAGGAGAAGAGAAACAGGGAGTTTTTCTTTTTATTTCTGAAAAAGTCTAGAAAAACTGAAGAGTGACGACTTTACATTTAAGGAGTACTATGAATGAAGTGTGTCAAACCGAAATACACTGCCAAAAAAAAAACCTGGATTTAACTGAGCAAATATGTACAAGCCTCCCATTGGATAATTACTGCATGAGCAATTATGTTTCAGCTGGCAACACGTTATTTAACCCCAAATGGTGCAATGAGTTGCTTCTCATCTCTTAAATAATCATGTGGAACGACACATCCCGTGGTCGTGGAAAAGATGTCAGTCTGTTTCAGAAGGGTCAAATCATTGGTACGCATCAAGCAGAGAAAACATCTCAGGAGGTTGCAGAAACCACCAAGATCGGGTTAAGAACCATCCAACACTTTATTAAAAACTGGAAGGATAGTGGGGACCCATCATCTTTGAGGAAAAAATGTGTCCGGAAAAAAATCCTAATGGTCGTCGTGATCAGCGATCAATTAAACGTTTTGTGAAATTAAATTGAAGAAAATCAACAGTAGAACGTCGGGCTATGTTTAATAGTGAACGTAAGAGCATTGCCACACGAACAATGCGAAGGGAACTCAAGGGATGGGGACTGAACAGCTGTGAAGCCTTAAGAAAACCACCGATCAGTGAGACTAACTGGAAAAGAAGGCTTCAGTTTGCTGGGGAGCATAAAGATTGGAATCTGGAGCAATGGCACAAGGTCATCTGGTCTGATGAGTCCAGATTTACCCTGATCCAGAGTTATGGGCACATCAGGGTAAGAAGGAGGCCGGTGAAGTGATGCATGCCTACCTACTATACAAGTTTGTACAACAACATATTAGTGTGTGGCCTTTTTTTTCTGGTGCTGACTTTTTCTTTGGCCAGGCAGTGTATAAATTGACCATGCCTGAAAGAAAACAAAAGAAAAAGGACACGTCACTGTACACTTGCTGTATTAGATCTGCAGATTTACCGGGACTCTCTCTAGTTTTACACACACTGAAAGCTACGTTTTGTCTCTAAAGAGTGTTTGTTGCAAAAATTTGTTCACAGCCCCAGATTGAACCACTGTGTGCGGTAGAAGGCAGAGCTGTTATCCGCCTTTCCCCGCTGCTCTCAGCCTTCTTTAGGGGAGAAGACAGAGCAGCCTGCTCCTCTGACCAAAGATCACTCAGCACAAATATGCACTATCCAGCCTATCAAAACAATTTCACTGTGAGCAAAAGAATAATAATTGAACTTTATTGATCTCACAATGGAGAAATTCACTTCTGCATCTTAACCCATCCCCTTGGGGAGCAGTGGGCTGCCACTGTGAGGCGCCTCGGGAGCAATCGGGGGATAATGGTCATGCTCAGGGACCCAGAGTGGCAGTCTGTGGGAGTTGAACTTAGAACCTCTGGGACCCAAGCTCAATGCTCTAACCACTAGGAACCTCATTTTGCGCAATTAAAGGCCTTCTGGTCATTCCCGCCATGGTTGAGGCAAAAATAGCCTCATAAAGCTCTAAATTTTAACTCCATAAGGCAAACTTTGGAGCAGGTGAGACAGTCCCAAAGCGCTTTACACTATAGCCACATTCACCTAGTTGTATTCACTAACGCGCACACATTCATACACCGATACGCAGATTTGTAAGCAACTTGGGGTTAAGTGCCTTGCCCAGGGGCACATCGACATGTGACAGAGGGAAGCTGGAATTGAACCCAAAACTTTCCGACTGCAAAGCAATTACTTTACTCAGCCCCAGTGAAAAGTTTTTATTATTTTATTTATTTATTTTTTATCTTCAAGACAATCTTGCATTTACAATTATACAGGCATTATTTGTATTTTTGCTTTATTAATATTTTTATTCATAATGATTTACTTTTTTGTTCTCGCAGAGATCTTTAAAGTGTTGCAACCAAGACAAGGGACGAGAGTTAAAGGTATAGTTGGTAATCCAGGAGGAGGAGGTTAAAAAAATCTTCTCTGGGAGCTGCTGGCCTGTAAAGACTCACCATTACATTTGTTTAGGATTGCCTTCAACTGTTCACTGAAACATCATTAGTTCAACTTTGTAGTCCAAATGTTTTTAATATTTGCTTTTAGTTTCTATTTTCTCTGTTTTATTTTGTTTCTACATTTTGTTCCAACTTGCTTTTATTCTGTTTTATTTTCCTATATTTTAATCATGTAAAGCACTTTGCATTGTCTTTGTACTGAAATGTGCTATATAAATTAATTTTCCTTGCCTTGTTAGTTTCTGCCTGCTGGCTGCGCATGCCCACTTCTAGTGTTTATGTATGCGACTGAAGAGCAACCCGTGCCGATCAAAGCAGAGCAGGACGGGGCACGAGTAGGGCAGGTGACATCAAACATAATTTCACAGGGCCGGTGGCAAAGGGGCTCTTGGCTCCCCTGGCCATTTTATTTAGCAATTCACACCTTGGGACATGTGACCAAAACAACTCACAGTGAATTATTAAGGACATGCTTGAATCATCCGGCAGCAACAACCCAAACACTGAGCTGAATTAAGGGTAGGGCTACAGACTGACATGTCCTAATTGGCCCATTAGTGACTTTGATGGCCCTTTTAGTGTTAAGTTCTGACCGCAATTTATAAGCCTGCCGCTTCCAACCATTACGATGACAGAGGAAGCCTTTTGGATGAGAGGCGGATTGTCCTCAGAAAACAAGAGAGGACGTGCAGCTCCCTCTACTTAAGAATTTGAGATTATCGTGTCCTTGATGACATATGAACATCACTGTCCCCAAAAGGTTGCCATTTATCCTCTAAAAGTCAGTGAACAGCTGAGTCTTGAACAGAGTGTCGTGTTCCTCTGTTCAATGCCATGCACTTGTGTGAAGTGGAAGTTCAGCCCAATAAAACACTATACTGGACTATTTCAACTGTAGCACCTTTCAGACGACTGCTGAAACATCATGTGGGACACAGAATGGAAGCCCCGTTTCCTGCTATTAAGCACTTATGATCACTTGATAGACCATGAGCTGGGGGACTTAGAATATACGCAGACATATTGCACTCCAAACATGAGTCAACATGTCAGCCTTCCCTTTTCCAGGAAACATTTTAGTAAACAGCAGCACGTCTTTCCTGCATGGCTAGGTTGATACCAGAGTTAACAGATCTTCCAAGTCTGTTATATTTTATTCCTTTGCCGTGTCTTATGAGTTATTTAAAGCGACCATTTATCTGCCAATGCAAGAAGGGGCCTCCAATGTGGCACCAGATTGGGTTGCTAGGAGACCCGTGATGCAACTGCAAATCAGTTTGCAAGGTTAAAGAGAGCGTGTGACGTCACTGGAACACATGTAGAAATATAAAAGAGCGAGCTGTGCAAAAAGCGCTTGAAGAACATTCAAAGCCATTTATATCCACAAGCACACACTTGCAGACACCCACACTCTCTTTCCCTGCCTCTCTGTTTCCATCTTATGCTTGTCCACATTAGCTTGGGAGCAGGTGTGCTGGTAAAATGCCAGAACTAGATGTCCAAGTGGACACAAGGCGTCAACACAGCCCAGGATGTCTGTCTAATCCAGTTGTGTGGGCTCAAACAGCCTCGGGCAAAAGAGGTGAGCTGCACACAAATAAATGTGCCTCTGTGGTCACCATAACATTTCACAACCGAATAACGATGATGTATTTCATCACCTGAAGCAACCCACAAAAACTGACTAAACTTTGAGTGTACCATGGGGGACGAGCAACACTGACAAACAAGAGAGTTAGGCAGCAAACTTTTTCTCAGGTGTCTAAACTATCAGGATTAGACAGCTGGGCTCAATGTTTTCTGCTCCTGTGATGAGACATAAAGTTGAAGATGTTTTCAAGAATTCCACAAACACTTCAACAATGGGAGAAAAAAAAGATGGTGTCTTACGAGCTTTGGGCACAACTAAAGATTAGAGATCATAGTCTCGGGGTAAATGTCTGGCAGCAGTCGTTTGGAAGACCTGGTGAAACATATGTCAAACCTTTATAATAGTCTAAAGTGTGGTCTGAAATGATGCCCGAAAAGTAAAAGACACCAATTTGACTTTTGGATAACTATTTCTTGAACTTTAATGCATTTTTCACAGTTGGTTGTGACCTTGAAAGTGTATAAAGTTCAAAACAGTTAATAAAACTACCTTTGACATAAGATTTCTTCTTAGAAGCAAACATGTATTAATGCCACTGACCCGTAACTGCATCTCATGGCACAACTGATAAAAATACTAACATTGGACAAAGCTGAAATTTTAAAGAAAGGCTCCCCAAGTCACCTCAAAATCTTCAAAAGACAATCTCAGTAAGAACAAGATGAAATTTTCTCCAAGGTGAATATCAAATACTAAAGAAAGGCTTAGAATCTCACTAATCTACAATTCCTTTGATGAAGGGATCAATACTAATATGTGCATGAATTAGGCGACTCATCTTTCTGTTTTCCACATGCTTTCCACATACAGTTTTTTTTCCGGTCCAAATTAAACCAAATTTGGTCTTCCTTTCCTGACTGCATGCTACCAAACTGTCCTTTATCCTAGGGTTCTTGTAGACAGCCATCTCTGCACAGCTGATAAGGTTTGTGAATAGGTTTATGAATTTTGAACAACTTAGTCTGCTTTTAGAGCACTTAGAAACAGTGTTTGGCACTGTGATTAATGACCTCCGACTGAATGCAATTTTATTTTTATTTTTTTAGATTCCATTGCCTTCATTACTGTCAATCACGGTGGCATCGTTTAAATTTGCGGGATGTAATAAAGGAGCTCAGCTCTAAGCTTATAATCATCAAATCTCTGTGGAAAAACAATTTTTCATCACTTTTACCTTTTCTCCTTAGCGTTTCGGTTGTCTTGAGGCATACTGTTGGGGTCTTAGGACCTGCTGTTATTAGAGATGCACTGAGATATTGACTGGGGGTCAGATTCAGACAATTTTCAGCTCGGTCAACCTTGACCAGTGGCTGATCAGCTGGAATCTCAAGGATCTGATATTTTTTCCAATCAGTGAACACTCCAGACCAGGAGCAATCACGTCCTGCAAATAAAAATTACTTTTTGACTTGGAAGCTGATAGCGCACGGAGAAGACTCAGAGTTAACCATCTTTGGTATCAGTGAGGTGTTTCAAGTGAACTCAGAAGTGTTGCTTAAAAGGAAGCCGGGGTTTCTACAACATATTAGGTTGTCTCGGCTGTTCATTTAGGCTGCTACTTCTCAACACAGGGAGACTTTTACAGATAACATGATGATTGTAGAGTGGAGCTGCTCTCTTTTACCCTTTTAAGCTTTCATCTTGTATCTGTCATGGATCATGTTGGATGTGAAAATATTGACAGCCTAGAGACTGATGTTTGAATGTGAAATATGCGAATATAAGATGTTCAACAATTTAAAACGTGACCCCTGTTGTCTTTATTTTACAACAGCTAATCCCTATTTTACAGTGTAACGTGGCCTCTGCTGCTACCAAACAATGATTGCTCAAGGCAGACGAGCCATTTATAAAAAATATTTCTCTCTGAAACCAAGGAAATGTTCTGTGTAAAAATTAGAAAACTACAAATTCAAGAGCAAATACACATTTTGTAACAATACACTTAGCATGAATGTATTTAACTTATTTTGGCATTGAAACATGTGGAAAAACAATGTATATGCCTTAAACGTTTTAACACAATGAAATAAAAAATCAGTATTCATTGACCATCGGCCAAATCTGCCAAAAATGACCCAAAAACATGATGATCCAAGCATATCTACTGAAAACCTTGATCCGCTGTTCACTCTACTGTAAAACTACGTTTTATCATATGGAGAGATGTGGATGAGTGACTTCAAACACAACCCTGGAGCTGTCAGAAAAGCTCAGTCGCTGCACCCAGACAGAAAGACGAGTCTAATCAACCATGTACGGGGTCTTTCAAGATGTGGGTCTCGATTCCAAATGGGGCGTGCGTGTCTCATTCTTTGTGACCAAAAGAAAGCGCAAGCAACCGCGCCTTCCACAATTATTGGCACGCCTGACTTGATGGCAGCTATTGCCACAAAGGATATCCCCAACCGGTTAATAGGATTGGGAAGCCATAACTTTTACACATAGAACCAAACTAACTTGGATAATTTCCCCCCATTAATAAATAAAATCAGCATTTAAAAAAAAAAAAACTTCTGTATTTACTCATTTTATGTCTGGTATTAAAATAATTTGACGACCTCCAAGGTTTTAGTGAAAAAAAAGCAAAGCAGAAGAAATCTGTAAGAGGGCAAATGCTTTTTCACTGCAATATAAACGTAGCTTTTTTACTTTGATGTTTTTTTTTAAGTTGATTATTTATTTAGTCATCTACGGCCTGCTGATTACCCTGGGGTATGAATACGACATGACACCGCTGAGTATTCCTCTTAGACATTCTTTAAAAATGGAAAGACAAGACACACCATGTTGTCAAGCACTATTTTAAGTTAAAAAAATATGGATTTGAGCTTCATAGTAGCTACAACAGTGGGTAAATGGAATTGCTCTATAGTTCCTCATCTGAATTTCCTTATATTGACAGAGGTAATGGTCAATTTAACACACAGCTATTATTTGTAAGTGTTTCCCCCAACAAAGGGTGGAAAGAGATGATTTAACTATGTATGTGTGCATTTTTTACTGTGCGGTGATTTAATGGAGCCCTGCAAAGAGCTTTTACCAGGAAGAATGTGGGTTTTGACCCCAAGGTTACAAAGAGGGGTTTGTAATTTAGGTCAGGAAGATGACTCCAACCTGATAAGGAGGAAACCATGAACCAGAAACTAATTTCCTTTACTGTTTTAATGACTCTGTAAGCGTATACTGAATATGTTTATAAAGCTTAGAGGGGCTCAGAGCTCCCATGCATTCTGCTCTGTTTATGTCCTCTCCTTGTATACAGGCTAAAAAAGGGCTTAAAGATTTCATCTGACTTTGGTTATTTAATACTTGTTTTTGCCACCATATAGACAAAGCAATAGTAATAACAATTGGAAGGCTGTACAAGGACCCTAGTTAATTTTGCTACCAAACATGATGAGGAAGTAAAAAAACAAACCCAAAAAAGATATCTGTCTTAAAATCCATTGTGGAGCTTGCTTAACACTACTGGGACTAAAAGGAGCAATTAGCGAAATGTCATTATTTTAGATAGAAAGCACTAAAAAATAGTGAAAATAATGTGTAGAACTACAGGTAATATTTCAGATGAACAATGGTATGACGTCATACCGCATCTCTCTATGCTGCTGTCCAGTCTCTTGTTAAGACAGCCGCGTGTGCGTGTATGGCGCCTAGAGTCAGCGGCTCAAACTGACAACGCTCAGTCCCGCTGGGCTCCAGTGACGAGGGGAGTGAAAAATCTTTCCCTTCAAAAGACCAATCCGTGGAAAAACCACCAGTGTTGCCCTGATCACTTTCCATGTTTCAACACGTCACATTCCCTCATCCTGACCAACCTCCACCACTCATCCCCCCACTTTGCCTTACCCATTTGTCTGGGGCCAGGGTTTTGCTTTAACGCCAAGGTACACATCAACATAACATTTATTTTATCCCCTACTAACTTCACTCCCAATAAAATTCAAATTTTTATCTTTCCTAGATAAAGCCACCCACAGAGCTAATCTGCCATTAACCTTTTGCTTTTCTCTAACACAGATCAGTGCTTCTGGGCTCGTTTTGTGTCTCTGCTCTGTCTTCTCCAGCCCCCAGTTGGTCGTGGCAGACAGCCGTTCACACGGAGCCTGGTTCTGCTGCTGGTTTCTTCCTTTTAAAGGAGAATTTTCCTCTCCACCGTCGCCACATGCATGCTTGGTTTGAGAGATTGCTGCAAAGTCAACGACACATTGTAAGCGGCTGATCACTGTGGCTACAATCTCATCCAGGAGGCGTGAATGCTGCTAGTCAAGGAGTTGATGCAAGCTGCTGGATTTCCTTAGAAAACTTTGACCCGGTCTGTCTTTATAGAATTGATTTTGTAAAATACCTTGAGGTGACATATGTTGTGAATTGGCGCTATATGAATATAACTGAATAAGTTTTCTTTCTTTTAATGTGAAATTATGTTACTACAATAAAGCTAACTTTCCTTTAAGGATATTGCTTTTTCACCAGAGGTGCCAATAAATGTGAATGCCGCTGTTTACACCAAGATAAGTTTTTGTCGTCGTCAGTAAATCATTTATCTAGGGATTGTAAGTCTGTGCTCGGATAGAGGACCCAAGCACAGACTTACAACTTTATAACTTGTCTCATAAATCCTACCATCATATTTTATCAACGCAGCGGTGTATCCTGGTGGGAAAATAATTGTACTCTCACCATAGTGCTCAGTTTAGTCTGGGCATTGACTCATCTTGAGCGGACAGCGTGAGGTCTCGGTCCCGCCAGCCAATCTTGTGGGTCCTCTGTCTGTTTGAATCACATGACTCGAGAGATGAAGGATAATGTTGTTGGCTGCAGAGCCCTGACGTATGAGATGGCAGTGACACCATAATCCCAAACTAGACCCTGGACGGATGTTTATCCCGGCTGACCAGGCTGCACACAAACTGTCCTTATGCTCACCCAAGCGTTTGAACACAAACACACATGCGGCACTCCTAAAATAAGTACCGTAGACGTTTCTATTTTTCAAGGCCACATTGTTTGCGTCTAGCCAAAACGTGTACTGAATGGTCAGATGTGTCAGTATTCTATTTTTGTGTTAAAAGCCGCATTGTAGGACACCCTTTATTAACTTTGACCAAATCGGTTGACCCACCCAGACAACCCCAGTTTCCAAAACTGAAACTAAAATTAGTGCAGAAGAAGGGATTCTAAACTGAAGAATAATTTTGCCAATGAACTGAGAAGTTCACTAATGTGTGCAGTGCAGGGGATGGGAGGGGGGGGGGGGGGGGGGAGTAAACATGTTTTTGAGCTTTCTAGCTCCTACCTGTGCTAATGAACTGGATTATTTCCAGCATGGTGAAATTTAAGTTTCAAATTATTTTTCACTAATTTAAAATATATTTCAAATCAATCATTTAGAGCAGGGGTTCTCAAACTTTTCGTGACCAGGGACCCCTTAGCAGCGGTAAAGTCTTTCAAAGGACCCCTTTAGATTCCTCACGCTGAGAGTACTTTTTAAACAGCTTTTTGTGCCATTAAATACATTAGAAATGTTGTATGTTTTTATTTTTTGTTTGTTTGAGGCCTGCTGATTTAGAGTACCCCATAGGGGGCACAGAGTTCCTGTATTTTTTATGGGTTCTTTCCCTAAGAATTGAAATAAAGGGCTTCAACAAAATCCTGTCAATTGCCAGATTCTTCTTTTAATAGAGAAACCATTGTAGCAGTAAGACATTTTGTTTGGCCAGCTGTAGGTTGAGCTCGCAGGATGAAAATCACTGTCACTTTTTAAGGGGTCTGATGTCTTGGCCCCTTTATTTTCACTCTTGTAAAATTATTAATTAATTATGTTCTGTCTTTTAGTCCATATTAGCACCTTGTGTTTATAATCTCATATGGGGTTTCTTTTCTGAGGAGAACAGTTAGCATTTTATGACAGTATGTTGTATTTAATACCTATATAGATTATTATTAGTAGGACTTTCCAAAAAAAAAGTAAAAAACAAGGCAACTGGACTTGTTATCCGTAGTAGAAGACGTTTCGCTTCCTCTCCAGGAAGCTTTCTCAAAGCTGAGTGACTGAGAATCTTCACCAGCATTATTAGTAGGAGCATTAAGGTACGGTGAGTATATATAAAAAAGTCTGTGTAATATTTTTTTACACATTCTTTGAGGCAGTTTCACAAAGTTATTTACACACTAAATATGTGGAAACTAGAAATTAGATATATGTCTATTTCTCAAGCTGTGTAAAGAAAGATTTCCATCCAAAAAAAAACACAAATTGCATCTCCATGTGATAATGTGGTTTATTTAAATGAGCTATTGTGTAAAATAAAGCCATGTGTACATGTATTTAAATTCAACTAGCTTCACAATCTAAAATATGCAGGGTGTTTTGTGACATGCTGATTGCATGAAAATAGCAACTTTTTTTATTGATGAAGTAAACAATATGCCAAGAAAGAAAATCAATGCTTTATTTGTGTTGTATCAGTTCAGTTCTTTCTTGAATAGACTACTTTTAATAGTTTTACAGGTTCTTAACTTAAGTCTGATGTTTCCTGGATACAGTCAGATTTTTATTTTTATTTTGGGATTGCCGGGCAGAGGAGGTAATACTTTTATTTTTCTCATTGATCACATCAGCACCTGCTGTATTTGCATCTAAAGCAGGGACAAAGTCTGACCCGATACGATCGACTAAATTAGCAGGAATTTGTTGCCATGCATGTATTAAGTGTAACCTATGTCAAGGATTTGGTGCAGAACTTGAACAAGTATATTTCTGGAAAATGTGCAAAAAATTTGTTAAATTGCATAGATGTTTTTACAAGAAATGTGCCTGTACAGTCCAGGTTAGTGTATATACAATTTGTACACCCATAACCCCTAAAGGAGGAAACCTGCAGATTTTATTTGTCGTAAAAGATGTAAGGATGGTTGGTTGTCTGGTGAAGCTAGAAAAACAGGAAGAAGGAGTGTACATTCAAACTTTAGCTTGTTTTTCGGGTTCTAGTTGGTCAAGGATAATACTTTGTGTGCAATATCTATGTGCTATAACATTATCCCCAGAATTAAAGTGAGAATGAATGAGAGTAAAACAAAGAAACATCACTGTTAACTTAGGAATAAGTTCCAAACTCCTTGTGTGCTGAAAGGGGAAAATTGCTAAATAAATATATTTTTTTACAATTTTCCCTGATAGTAGTATATAATATATACATATAATAGTAATAGTATATAATATATATATATCATTCAACAGAATCAATTGCTACTTCAAGAAGCAAGATTACCCTGAGCAAGCTGTCAGCTAAATTTCTAAAAAGTGCTTTCAGGGACCCGGCAAATTATTATAGGAGACATGTAATAATTGGTTGTTTTCTTTGCTGTAGTAAACCTTGTTTTTTTTTTCCTAAAGAAAAGAGATCTTGATATTTTTAACCGCAGCTGTCAATCCTGAACGTCAACAAGTACACGGTGACAACGGATGTAGGTTTAGAAAAGAGTGTTTCTGTAATTGACTGCCAACCCCAGAGTGCTTCAAAGCGTAACTCCAGCGGCTATGGAGTGCTCCACAATCTGCTCAGTATTTTTGCTCACTTTGAAATTATTATTATTTTATATATACATTTGTTTCCAATTTTCTTTTTTCTTATTTTTTGTCTTCCTTGGATTTACACCATTTGATAAGGTACTCCCTCAAGCAGTGTTTGAGCTATTAAGAAGGGTTGAATGAGAACATGGACGGAAATTATTAATGCATATTGAATTATAGTTTTTAATAAAACACACAAATATAATTGTTGGTCCCACCTATTTTCACATACTTTGAACATTTTCCCATTTTCTGTTATGCACAATTACAAACTTTAAAGGCTAACTCACAAATGTCTTTCTTTTTTTGGTGTGTTAATAAACTGTTAACATACATGTCCCTGTCATTACTTTGACAAATTACTGCATATTTGTATACACATATTTATTAAAAAATTTACTCAGCTCCCCCCCCCCCCACCCCCCCCCCCCCCCCCACCCCCAACTCAATACTTTGTATACCGACCTTCTTTGCTGCAGTTATGGCTGTAAGTGTTTTGATGTACTCTATGTCTCCAGTAGCATTGTTTATCTGTACATCGAGATTTTTGTCAGTTCTTCTTTGCAAAATAGCTCAACTATAGTCAGATGGGATGGGAAGTGCTGCTCACCTTCAAGTCTTGCCTCAAATCCTCCTTTAGATTTAGGTCTGGACTTTGAATGGACCATTCCAGCACCTGAATATGGTTTGATCTATTTCATTCCATTGTAGCTCTGGAGTTTATCTTTAAGGTTGTTGTCTGCTAGAAGGTGAATCTCCAACCCAGTCTCAGGTCCTTTCCAGCCATGAAGAGGTTTGTTGTCCTGCATTTAGCTGCATCCAACTTCCTCTGAACTCTAGCCTGCTTCCCTATCCCTTCTAAAGAAAAGCATCCCTATAGTTCTGTCATACTGCATAACAGCCTGGTATGCCAGCTCCTCGGCAGCTGCCCAGAAAGCCCCACAGAGGGTGGTGACCCCGGCAGAGGAAGATCATTGGTTGATCCCTGCCCTTCCCGGACCATCTCTCCCATTGTCAACGCATTCACAGAACCAAGAAAGTTCTTCAGGATTCACCAAAGTTCTCTAACAAGAACAACTGGATTTATACTGAGACTTAATACACAAATGGGACCTATTCAAAAATAAGGTAACCTCTGAAGGAAAATACTTGCATTAGATTATTTTATGGGTATCAAAGTAAAACGGGCAGGAATCAAAAAACAGAAAACTCTAATTTTGTGATTTTGAGGACGATGTAAAACGTTTTATTTTCAGTTCACCACTGTGTGTTAGCCAATTAAATAATATCCCACTAAAACACATTGAAGTAGATGTTCGCAATCCAAGAAAATGCATAAAGTACAGGCCATGTAAATACTTTTTATATGTGACATGGCTAAAGAGTTTTCTTGGAAATTATAAAGACAGTGTCGCTGTTTTAGTTTTTTATTTCAGCTTCAGCAGAACTGTTGCAAGGTTTTAGAATTTTATTACAATTAGTTCAGAATGGTGCATGGTGCTTGCATATGTCTTTTGCATTTCTATTATTTTAAGCATGTTGCATAACTAGATTGATTATTTCATGTCATGCCTCCGCTTACATCTATTCATGGCGGTGCCCCACATCCCAGTTAGTTAAGTCAGAGAGTGTTCCCAACACTAAGCAACGACCATGCATCACTCGTTTCATTGACAGGACCTCCATTACTCTCTATTTTTCTGCCTTTTCCCATCTCCTCCGCAATCTAATGGCTTCCGCAGTTTGCCTATAATGCATCTACCAATAAGGCTGCTGGTGTGCAGCGACACACTACCTCCAGTCGTAATGGAAAAGCCTGATTCCTCATATGGTCCATTTTCCTACTAAGCTGTGCTGTGAAAGTTGTTCTACCAAATATTAGACTGATAGAAAGAAGAATTTCTTCAGAGTTGTAAATGCACACAGGAAAGTGCAAATAAAAAAAAGAGTTATAATAAAGTTCAAAAGTTCATTTATAACCTTGAGAAAAATATAAGCAAAATGTGCACAGGTGCACAGGTTATACCGCAGGGAAAATTTGAAGTTACAAATGTGGATGAACTTTCAATTTAAGAGTATTTTCCACCCCACAGTGAAATAGCCGTCGTGACTTGACCTCAAAGGGAACATAATGCCTTTTGCCGCCAAAAAAAAAAAAAAAACGGACATGAATTGATAACGAAATGTAGGATGGGTTTATAATGTGAGCTCACTTACTTGCAGAGGGTGTTTCAGCATGAACAGGAGGTGTGGAAGGGATGAAAGAGGGAAAGAAGAAGGATCGCAAAGATCGCTCAGTGTGGAGCGGTGACCGCTGCGTGGGCAGATTCTCACAGCTCCCCACACTGCTGTGAATCTTAAGGTTCAAGGGCTTGGTCTTCTTCTTGGCTCTGAGGGGAAGCAGGACAGTAAAATACAAATAATGAGTTGGAGAGATGGGAAGGAGGATTTACATAGAAGAATAAATTGATCAAACACATAGATGCCACCACCTTTTTCCAACAGGAAATTACATTGATACCATGCAGCTCAGCCATTGGGCATCATGCTGCGTGATCAGTAGCACACACAGCAAAAATTCTTCTTCTCCTTTTAGAAATTGTTCTAAAATGAAGACCATTAAAACATAAACTGTTATAGTTCAAAACTGAAGGCAAAAAAAGCGTAACAGCAGCAGAAGAACAAAGAGAAATGAACGAAGATCAAGCAAATAGAGAGATAGTTAAACATTCATCAAAACCGTTTCACAAAAGTGATCAGTCGCTTCGTGTTTTATGCACATTTAAAGCACCTTAGTTTTGACACAAAAAAATTCCTCACGCCAGAACAAAAAAAAAAAATACAAACTATGTAAACCAAAATAAGAATATTTTCCTGTCCAAAATCATAGAGCAAGCCATCTAATATAAAATTCATTCCTCCATCTGTGGGTTCATTTTGCATAATCATGAGTCGGCTAAAGCCAGCTATTGTAATCAAGGTATAGCAAGGTTTTAACCTTTTGAAGACTACTGTCAAACCACACAGCCAAGGAAACATATGTAGTCTGTAGCACACATGTCTGTGGATGCAAAGTCAACAAATATCAAGGATACTGGAATTATGTGAAATTATGGCTAATTTTGCAAGTTTGGATAGCAAATATCAACATTTGCATCTAATGCAAAAGTACATAATAAGAAATTATAATATTTATTTATAATCTGTCAGACATATTATCAGACTCTATTTGTGCAAACACAAATTTAGTATTTTTCTTATATGTTGTATATGATATATTGGCTTTTAAAACTGAGAAAAAAATATCTGCCTTACTATTCCTGCAGCTAAACATTCTCTGAATGAGATACCAGCAGTAGTGTCTGCAGATCTCACTGTTTGAAGCACAGATTAATACAGCATTGTCCCTCCCCCACCTGTTGCTGCCCGTTGGCAGAGAACTGGCTACAACAATGCCAGTACATTCCTCCATTTCCAAAACATGGCTGTTTGAAAACATTTCCGGATGCCGATCACTCTTATTCATTTACTTTGAAAGAATAAGCCCCTTGAGATTAAACCATCTCATTTTCAAGGGGGTACTTAAAAGAAACAAACAAGACAAATGCAGCAGTAAATACAAGAAAATACATATACATATAAATGGCTACACACAACCAACCACACATTAAATCACACAAACATGTCTAAAGAGGATTCTGTTAGACATTAACACAATATTAGAACAGTTATGATACAAAAAAAGAGATTTTGAAGATGTTGAGCAAGGGCCTTCTTAAACACATAAACAGAGGTTATAAAGTGGAGAGAGGATGTATATATGTATATATATATATATATATATATATATATATATATATATATATATATATATATATATATATATATATATATATATACATATATATATAATTTATTTCATTATTATTATTATTATTTTCCTTACCGAGAAAGTAAAACAATCAATTCACTGATAAAGCAGTTTCAGACAACATGTAATTATTAAGCTTATGTTTAAAATGGACTGGAGCAGACAGCCTGACTAACTAACCAACTATGCAATTCAATTCAATTTTATTTATATAGCGCCAATACATGAAACATGTCATCTCAAGGCACTTTCCAAAGTCAAATTCAATCAGATTATAGAGATTATTGACAGCTTGGTAAACACGTCTTACTTTAAATTGAGCAGAAGAGTAAAAAAAGATATGACACTCAAAAGTGTTAAAGTGTTTGTTTTGAAATAACAATGAACAAAATCTTTAAAATAATATCATATCTGCAATATTCAATACATTTTCATGCCAAAAGCATAGAAATATTTGCTGCTGCATTTTGTTTTACCATTTTCATTTAAAAAAATTACTATAAAAAAAAATATTTCTACTCAAGGTTATCAATACCTACCTGATGATGAGTGATGAAGAAAGCTGAATTAGCTCTGGAATGTCCTGTGGCGGTTGGTGATTCTGATTAGTGAGTAGCTGAATGTCATTATGACCCTCCTTTTAGACATAAGCTGATAAATTGCTTTCAAAACTGCTTTCTAATTAAAAAATGTAGGTCAAATTACAAGCGACAAGTAACTCAGTAGAAACACTGGCTTCAAATTGTCCGCTTCCATTCTTCTGGGAGATGTTATCATGTCAGAGCTGAGTTTAATGAATATTGTAGAATAATTTGTCTTTGTCATCCTGTCATGAAATTTGTTCAAATTAAAAACATATAAACGCAATTTAGCTTCAAAAAAGAGAGCTAAACAGAGGATCCCGGAGTACCAAATGAGAATGCTCATTTCCTGAAGTTTTCTGCGCCATAACAGTCATCGCAAATTTTCACACAGATTGCAACACAGTCGACCTGCCTCAGCTAACGTGGACTGCACACCTCCCATCTAAAAACCAGAAGATGAAGATTGAGGCATCATTTCTCAAGGATTCATAATACATTGTAATTGGTTTCCTTACTGCAGCAAATGATGAAATGAGGTGACTTTGTGGGGATACATGGTAATGAGGAGTATACCCTCCGTTGTCCTTCATTAGAAAATAATCCGCATGTTGTTAATTAGCTCTCAGTGAATTATAAGTGCAAATTTATACGTCACGTAGACCTTTTCATCCAGTGATGTCATTATATCTGGGGTTTCTTTTTGCCTTAGTTGAGACAACTGATTGCAGCTTGTCCTATACTTTCTTTAGCAAAAGACACAAAAATGAATAAATAAATACATTTAATCATTCCGTACCACTGCATGAATTAAACTTAATTCAATACTTAACTTATGTTTAACCTGTGCTGGCACCAAACCCATTAGTTTATACAAGTTGTTAAATAAAAGACTAAAAAGAGTTGTAAAAAAGCTTTTTTTGTGTGACTTAATTCTAACCCTGATTGTAAAACTTAAAGTGAAAAGTGAATTCAAAACATTTGTGAAAGCAGTTATCCCAGGACTAAAATCTGTGGCTCCGTCAGCCCGTTCGCCCGGTCCAGAAGAAGCGCTGAAAAACTAGTCCATGCATTTGTTACTTCAAGGCTGGGCTTTTGTAATTTTCTAGCGATCAGGAATTAAAAAAGAAAATGAAGTGCAAAGCCTTTAGCTGACTCCCAAACCTACAGCAAGCGTTCTGGTGAAAACTGAAAAGAAACATAATATTTCTCCTATTTTAGCTTCCTTTCATTGGCTCCCTGTTAAATGCAGCACAGTTGAAATGCTCCTTTTTGCATATAAAGTTATTAATAATCAAGCTCCGTCATACATCAAAAATCTCATTGTTTCATATGTTCGAAAAGTAGAATAGGACGCAAATGTTTTAGTTTTCAGGCTCCTCTCATGTGGATCCTACTCCCAGTTTTAGTCTGGGAGGCATGACTTGGAATCTGTATGATTAGACTGAATTGACTTTTTTGTAAAGTGCCCATTTGTTGAGAATTGGCGCTATAGAAAAAAAAAACAATTGAATTGAATGTGATTGTCTGTAATTGTTTTTAAACTGGAGCTAGTTTCTTTCTCTGTATCACACCTCGAGATGAATTCCGTTTTGAAATATTCAACAATATACAGTCATATTCAATAAATTAGAATATTATTGATTATGAATTGTTTATGTAACTCAATTCAGTAAGGGAAATGCAATGTATAGATTGACACAGACTGGGAATGTTTTAGAGCCTTTATTTCTCTTAACTATTATTTTTTCCCACCTCCAGTTAATAAAAATACAGCATTTAAGATTAGAATATTGCATCAGACAAATAAAAGAGCAACATTTTTCTTGCAGAAATGGGGCTTAATGAAAAGTATGTTTAATACCGGCTTAAATTTGTATTATTTCAAAAGGTACTTTTAATCTGGTAAACAAGCCTCTCAGAGATGCATACTCTAATTTATATAAAAAGAAATGGTATACTTTTCTTAAGAAGGTGAAATATCACTTTAGCCAAAGTTTGGGGAATATATATGATTAAGTCCTACATCGAGAATGTGATGAAAGAACAAAAAAGAACAAACAGGATTTTAAAAAAAGGGAAAATAAAGACAGACCAAAGCAGTTTCATTGTATGAAGGACAAAAAAGGCGTCCTAGAGAAAAGTTTAGCTGTGAAAATTTGACTTTCAAAAAGTAGAAAAAGAAGGCTGTGAGTTTCCTATTTATCAGGCAAAGTATTAAGCGTTGAATCTCAAAGTAATTTTTTCTTACATGTCAGTCATTCTACCCCTTCACTGAGTCATGCAATTAGACCTGTACACCAGCCCAGCACTTTAGTCCCATCTCTTGCAATAAGGAAGCAGCCCGCAGGTTATCACTTCTTCGTCATAGAGCTTTTGTCAGCTATTCCGATTAGCTCACTTTATGCAATTTGAATCTAAATCAAGCCATTCATTTGCCTGCATGCACGCCTTTATCCTCTCCCCCAAATGACTGGTGGATGTGCAGTAATGGGGGGGGGGGGGGGGGGGGGGATGTGAAAACGAATGTGGAGAGAAGGCAGAGGATTCCCACTTTTAGTTTTGTAAACGTCTGTCTGTGTTGGCAGGCGGGGGAAGGGGGACTTTCAGCTTCAGAGTCGTTAGAGCTTTCATTCAGGTTCAGCAAATGAAAAGTTGAGGGAAAGAGAAACTTAAAGAATACATGAAAGACGCAAGAAGAGAAAGGTGGGTGAATTCCCAAGAGTTGCGAGAAATCAGTGAGGGTGTGAATAGTTCAGTTGTCTTTTGATGTTGTGTAGAACTGTATATAATGATGCGTCACTCACAAATGGAAATGGCTGAGGCTTTTACTGCCTTAGCGTGCTTAGTTTCTGGTAAGTACGAGTATCAAAGCCTATGTCTACAGCCAATAAGGTAAATGAGATCGGGATTATATCACCAGTTGTCAGAGGCAGGGACTCAAGTTTTACTGAAGTCACAAAAACAGTCACAGTTGACTTTGAGTTGCACTTTGAAGGCGCATTTCAACTGCAGGAAGCTTTTTAGGAAGCAGTAGGGTAGTCCCCATGGGCTGTGTGCGCCCTGGACTAAAGGATGTTAAACATTTTTATCGATTGAATATCCCCATCCATCAGCCTCTACAGTTGTTAAATTTAAATTACATGACAGGAAATTTGCATTTTTGCTTGCAGACGCGATGTTCAATCCCGGGCCTTCCTGAAGTGGAAGTATTTAAGGAAAGGAAGCTCAGACGTCTGCTTTCTACCCATCAAAGTAGTCAGCCATTTCAGAAACAATCTGCTCGTGATCTTTCTCTCAGCTCTTGCAGAAACAGCTGACCCAGGACTGAGTGAAGCGGCTTCCTACAGCTGAAAGCAACTGAGAACTCCCCCCCCCGCCGCATGCTGTGCAGAGCTTCCCCACAAGCTATCGAACCCGGCCTGCTGACCGATACGAGGTAAACGCCGAGCGCTGCCCCACTGGAGACCCAGCAGAGCTTCCCCAAGAGCACCTAGATCCAAAAACCAGAGACCTTCCCCAGCTTTCATCGTCTGAGCCAGAGATTTAGCTATCTGCTCCTCAAACTACTCATCGCCGTTGAATGTTGCCCAGTCACCAGAAAATCAAAGGATGAGGTTTGCCAGAGAGAACAGGGAAAGTTAGTTAGGGATGAAACGATTTGGGTATCGTTTATTCTTACTGTGTTTTGACGCTAAAACCTGAAGCTAAGCTACCAGCTAGCGATCTTTTGAAACAAAGCTGTGATGATGTGTTTTTGGTTGGGTGTTAAGGTTATGACAAGCTTTAGTTCTGTGAGGGCTTTTAACGGTGATGGGTCGTTAACATTTCGTGTTTTCCAGTCCGCTCATTACACTGAAATATGACTAAAATTTCCATCTGAACAAGCTCCTGGAGCTGCAGAGTAAACAGCTTGCTGTGAGCCAAGTTAAACACAATTATGTTTTTTTTAAAGGTAACGCTCGTTTCGTTCTCTCCGCAACCATCAGATAATACCACTAGCACTTGTATAGCATTAATAAGGAACATTAATGTTGATTTTGTGGAACTTAAGAGAAAGCTATCAAGCATTGTGGTTTAGCCACTTGACCCACTATATGATCCCAAAAATAAAATTTTAAAAAATTAAGAACGGGTTGAACACATACCAATTGCTGTTCTAAATTAGTCAGAGAATTTGACCTCATTCCAAATCCTTTAAGCTGAACTTTGGTTCAATAAATTAAAGATCCTCTGAACTCTAAAAATCATTGAATCATTTTATGAAGATGGTTTTCAACCATTTGTATTTGTCCTTTTGTGTGTACATAGTTCGTTCCTTAGTTTCTTTGATACTTATTTTACTTTAGCTAAGTTTTACTAGCCTAGTACAGCAGAGTTGTTGAAAGATGTTTGGCATTAAGTTAAATGATTTCTGTTAATAGTTATACTTGAAGAGAGGTTGTCACTCATTTATTCCATATGTGTGCAGAGTTTTCTGTTAGAGAATGAAATCTTTCACCTATTGTCCTAACGTAATCTCAAAACCAAATTAGGCTGTTATTCAAAAGGACAACACCTGACAGACTGAGAGTTATTTTATTGAACATTAAACAACTTAAATGCCTTTAATTTCAAGTATTCAGTGCTGTGCACAGGTTGTCTGGAGGCTGTCTGGTGTTTTCTCACATTTCTCCTGCAGGGAGCGCCAGGTGGGCGGCTGCCGCAGGTGTTTCCCATCTCCACCAATTAAGAGGAGCATAAAAGGAGGCAGGCGACAGATGGAAGGTGTCAGAGCATTAGTGTTCCCAGAGCACTGCCTGGCAGAACCTTTGTTCCCTTGGTTCTTTCAGAAAAGGTCTGCCGCAAAACTTCCCTCCATGTTCTCCATCCCTTGGCGATGTCTCCTGTCTAGAACTTTCCCTGGACCATTCATCTTCTGGACCCTGGTGTGTTCTTGGATCCCCTGACCACCTCTGACACCGTTGGCGCCCTCAGCATCCTCCGTCAGACCACCGTCTACCCATCCACCCTCCAACGGCCATCACCACAGGTCCAGTATTAAACACCATCAGCAGCCTGTCTGTCAACCACAGCCACTGCTTGTTGACAGACTTCCCTCAAACTCCTTACACATCGCTGCTCCTCTCCAGTTACTATCTTTCCACAGTCAGCAAACAGAGTCCCTTCCAGTCACTCGGTCATCTGTTCCCGGTTCCCTTCCCGTTCCCACAAGTTCACCCTCCTTCAATGAAACCCTTAAACTCTCTGCCTGCCTCTGTGTTTCGTCTCCATGGTCAAAATGGGAAAACAACACCTGACATTTAAATGCACAGCAGGATCTATAATTTTGCAAGTTTTTGGACTTCAGCTTCTACTGCTTCTAGAAACAGTCCAAGCACTTATGAAAACCATCCAGGCCTTTTTGGCAATAAGTGTTTTCTTGGTGTCTAAAAAGCGAGCCGTTTCAAAAACCTCCTGATCATCACATAACAATCGGCAAGATCTGCCCCGAGCCCAGCCTCTCATCTAGCTCTGTACAGTAACTGGTCCACGTGAACATGTTTTTTTTTTTTTTGTTATTTAGCACAAGCTAACGCTAATAATAGGTTACTGATAGTCCTGTCTCATGGTAAGTTTCCATTTAGAAACTTCCCATTCAGAAACCTCTTGCTGCATCCTTGCTGGTTGTGCAGGAAGTTTCACTTCTTCTGCTTCTGTGTCTGACTCTGGATCAAAGATGCACAGTTGTGCCATTGCGCATCTGTTTGCAGCCATTTTCAGGTGTATAAAGTGCAAGTGTCAAAATTGAGTTGGTGGACACAGCCACCTACAGTTCATTTGCAAAAAAGGGGCAGAGCCCTAAACCCCTACATTGAAAATAAGGAGGTAAAATATCATTATCTGAGAATGATCTTGTGTAAAATAAAAATGAGACCTATGGTAACTTGTTTAATAATAGGTCCCCTTTAAGCACCAAGAATTTAGCTGGATTTGAACTGATATGGATTTGCGGTGAAAGACTTGAACCCTGAGTTGTATGGAGTTGACTTGTCTCAAAGGCTTGTAACTTGATTTGGCTCAAAGTCACGCAACCTGACTTAGACCTCCCTTTCATAGATTTGACTTAGATTTAGAATTCATGCTTTGTAAACATCGGAGCCTGTTGTGTTAAACTTTCATTCAGTTATATACATAGACATTATATACTTAGACGCCTCGTTGGGCGGGTTCTGCCTGTGCTGCTGATGCGTCAGCTCATCCGCCATGTTGAATGTGGCAAATCTGCTGTTAGACTCAGTCACTTAAACAGTATCAGAGGGACTTTAATCCCAGAATATACTTTATATTCATAATTTTATTCTTGTAATATTACAAGTTTATTTTCATATCCCTTTGGCTTCATTTTCCTGACTTTATTCTCGTAAAGAATAAAAATAATTAAAAGAATCTAACCTGTCCCTATTACTCCAGGACTAAGAAAGTTCTGCAAACTGTGACTATTCTGGAAATGTTCCCCCTTAATTGTCATAATAACGTTTTTGTCATATTACCACTTTTGCCTTTTTTTACTTTATTCTCCTATGACTTTTTTCTCATAGTAGTAACTTTATCTCTTTAATACTCCCCCAAAAAGTCTGTTGCTAATCTGTGTCTATACCAGATCTTAAAACGTTCACACGGTTTTATGAAATAATGAAGACCACAATGTTTAGATTTAACCAATTGATTTTTATATTAATAACTAGGGCTGTCAAAATAACGTGTTAATTTCGATTAATTAATTTAAATAAAATTAACGGATTAAAAAAATTAACGCAAATTAATCGTATAGGGTAGTTCACTGCTATTGTTTTAATCCGGGTTTTTTCGCGCCTGCGCGCCGGACTGGAAGGCAGAAGGCGAGCACAGCGGCAGACGCCAACAGAGCAAACAACAAGTTCTCGACGTATTTTTCTTCTTTAGGTAACGTATCACAAGATCGTTTTAAGAGTAAGTTGATGGTTGCGCTGCTCAACGCGTTCGTGTGTATCGGCCGGTGGACGGACGGAGAAAATGCGTGACAGCTTCTGCGGTGGCTGACGGCTGGCGGTGCGCGAAGGCGCTTGGCTGCAGGGCCGATTGACGCCGCTTGCGGCTTTAATTATTTAAGCAGAACAATGACCAGTGCAAAATTAAGTTGTATTTACCGGAGATGAAGTGTAGACTGCAAATTCTTTTGGGGTATGATGGCTCCCACAGTCCATTGGGATTTGTTTGCCTGGGTCCTTTTTCACTGAAAATATCCATTTCTTTCTTCGTCCTTCGGTAAACGAAAGAAACGTACATCCAACGATTTGGAATGCCTCTGTGTGGCATAAACTAAAAGCACGCTCTAATTCACCCGTTTTGTCATGGTGTTTGGCGAGAACAGTCCTGTTTTTGCCTACCAGCGTAACCCGGAAGTAGCGCGGACGTCACTTTACTGTTGTAAAGTGTTGATATTGAGGGGAGTGTTCATTTATTTTCATTGTGTCCCCTACGTTACTGTGTGCCACATATGCCACAACGACACATGTTAAAACGTCTGAAGGCATGAAATGTGAATAAGAATTTTTGAACTTTAATTTATCTAATGCTGATTATTCATTGAATCATTTGAATTTAAATATTTAAAATACATTGATCAAAAGCCAATCTGGCTGCCAATCTCTATCAGTTAATCTCTATATATTTTTTACAAGTGTATATATAAGCTCCATCTATATCTTTCTATCTGAATACTTAAAACATATACAGGGAACATAGACGTTCACTACTTTCTGCCACATACAATATGGCGGTGACGTCGACATGCAAACCTGCGCCCAATGAGGCGTCTACGTATATAAGTCTGTGGTTACATCTACACAGTTTTAGCTTATTAGTCTATTAACTATTTTGAACTATGCAAATATGCAGTCTTATGTTTTTAAGTCATGATACAGTAGATGTTGTTTTTCTCCTTTTAGCGTGGTCAGAGTTGAGGGAAAAAAAAGCGTTCATGCCAACACAAACATTCTGTTAGTCATGACTAAATGTTCTGGTTTTGCAAAAACCCATGAAGTAGGTTTTAAACAACTTTTTTTTTATTTCCTTGATTGTTTATGCGTCTAAAAGATGAGATTTGCACTTCACAATATGCAGGCAATTAAAAAGAAAGAAACCTGACATTCATGCGCACACGCATTCATCCGCCCACTCGCTCCATATCCACTTTCCCCACACTTGCAGAGACTCTAATTACAGTGACACCTTCAAGTAAAAGTTCCATTTGATCAAGGACAGAGGTGAGAGCAGAGGCACAGTGATCCTTCAAATGAGTCTTTCCCTTTACCTTCTGACACATCGGGATGGATAAAAAAAAGAAGGGTTGCAATGAATATTATCAAGCAAAACATGTAAGACAGAAGGCGCATCTCTGCACTAATGCTGTGTTTGTACTCTTCGTCCGAGCTCTTTCTAATTAGCACTTGTGGCCATCTTAAGTGATTTACATCCAGAAGTCTAGCTACAACAACGTAAGTCCACTCTTTTCCCTTAGAAACATCCAAGACAGCTCTGCAGAGACCCATATGGCACCATGTTGCTTTTTATGCAAATTGGACTATGGAACAATATCTCTGGCAGCCACTGCTCAGTGCTGGTTTAATAAACTTGGTGGGGGGGGGAATGAAAGATAACTGGCTGGAATAATGATTACAACAGAGAATTATTGGGAGCCCTTTGAGCAGTTTGGTCCAAAAGCAGGTGTTTTTTGCTTTGAGAAGTTTGCAGCATCAAACATGGGTTGAATAAAAGCTGCCAGTCTGGCAGATCGTCTTTTTATCCTATATCCTGCGGCAGCAT
The DNA here is from genome assembly GCA_037039145.1 of Fundulus diaphanus. Taxonomy (NCBI): domain Eukaryota; kingdom Metazoa; phylum Chordata; class Actinopteri; order Cyprinodontiformes; family Fundulidae; genus Fundulus; species Fundulus diaphanus. The sequence continues at coordinate 10,097,199 of CM073127.1, read as the reverse complement.
TCGAAAGCCACTGCCAAACCTAATTTAGAGGGAATGGGTTTCTACAGGAGTTGTGAAACTACAAAAATGCTAATTCTTTCAAGGCTTCTTGTACAGATAGATTTACAAATATAGGTTTATCTCTGAAAATTAGATTGTCATCAAAATGTGAATTTAAGTATTTGAATTAATTAAGAAATGTGTATGTGTGTGTGCGTATATATATATATATATACATACATTACCGTTCAAAAGTTTGGGGTCACCCAAACAATTTTGTGTTTTCCATGAAAAGTCACACTTATTCACCACCATACGTTGTGAAATGAATAGAAAATAGAGTCAAGACATTGACAAGGTTAGAAATAATGATTTGTATTTGAAATAAGATTTTTTTTTTTTACATCAAACTTTGCTTTCGTCAAAGAATCCTCCATTTGCAGCAATTACAGCATTGCAGACCTTTGGCATTCTAGCTGTTAATTTGTTGAGGTAATCTGGAGAAATTGCACCACACGCTTCCAGAAGCAGCTCCCACAAGTTGGATTGGTTGGATGGGCACTTCTTGCGTACCATACGGTCAAGCTGCTCCCACAACAGCTCAATGGGGTTCAGATCTGGTGACTGCGCTGGCCACTCCATTACCGATAGAATACCAGCTGCCTGCTTCTGCTCTAAATAGTTCTTGCACAATTTGGAGGTGTGTTTAGGGTCATTGTCCTGTTGTAGGATGAAATTGGCTCCAATCAAGCGCTGTCCACTGGGTATGGCATGGCGTTGCAAAATGGAGTGATAGCCTTCCTTATTCAGAATCCCTTTTACCCTGTACAAATCTCCCACCTTACCAGCACGAAAGCAACCCCAGACCATCACATTACCTCCACCATGCTTAACAGATGGCGTCAGGCATTCTTCCAGCATCTTTTCATTTGTTCTGCGTCTCACAAGCGTTCTTCTTTGTGATCCAAACACCTCAAACTTGGATTCATCCGTCCACAACACTTTTTTCCAGTCTTCCTCTGTCCAATGTCTGTGTTCTTTTGCCCATCTTAATCTTTTTCTTTTATTGGCCAGTCTCATATATGGCTTTTTCTTTGCCACTCTGCCGTGAAGCCCAGAATCCCGCAGCCGCCTCTTCACTGTAGATGTTGACACTGGTGTTTTGCGGGTACTATTTAATGCAGATGCCAGTTGGGGACCTGTGAGGCGTCTGTTTCTCAAACTAGAGACTCTAATGTACTTCTTGCTCAGTTGTGCAACGCGGCCTCCCACTTCTTTTTCTACTCTGGTTAGAGCCTGTTTGTGCTGTCCTCTGAAGGGAGTAGTACACACCGTTGTAGGAAATCTTCAATTTCTTAGCAATTTCTCACATGGAATAGCCTTCATTTCTAAGAACAAGAATAGACTGTCGAGTTTCAGATGAAAGTTCTCTTTTTCTGGCCATTTTGAGCGTTTAATTGACCCCACAAATGTGATGCTCCAGAAACTCAATCTGCTCAAAGGAAGGTCAGTTTTGTAGCTTCTGTAACGAGCTAAACTGTTTTCAGATGTGTGAACATGATTGCACAAGGGTTTTCTAATCATCAATTAGCCTTCTGAGCCAATGAGCAAACACATTGTACCATTAGAACACTGGAGTGATAGTTGCTGGAAATGGGCCTCTATACACCTATGTAGATATTGCACCAAAAATCAGACATTTGCAGCTAGAATAGTCATTTACCACATTAGCAATTTATAGAGTGTATTTCTTTAAAGTTAAGACTAGTTTAAAGTTATCTTCATTGAAAAGTACAGTGCTTTTCCTTCAAAAATAAGGACATTTCACTGTGACCCCAAACTTTTGAACCGTAGTGTATATGTGTATATATATATATATATATATATATATATATATATATATATATATATATATATATATATATATATATATATGAGAGAGAGAGAGAGATATAGAGATATAGATATATATATATATATATATAGAGAGAGAGAGAGAGAGATATAGAGATATAGATATAGAGATATAGATATAGATAGATATAATTAGTCCTATTCAATTAGAATATCATCAAAAAGTAAATTTGACTTAAGGTAAACACATTATATAGATTAATTACTCATAGACTGATGTTTTAAAGCCCTTGTTTTTGTCAGTAACAATGATTTGTTTACTTGCATATCATGAAAATATGACATTTAAGATTAGAATATTACATCAAACCCATTTTAATGAAGAAATGTGGGCACAGTGAAATGTATGTTTAATACTTGCTCAAAGGTTGTCATTTCAGACGGTATTTATTAAATGACGGATGAGCCTCATTGGAACCCGTACTCTTGATTTATTGAACACGGCCGTAGATTCATCACACACATAAGTGAGCCATTTCAGTCACATTTTTTCTGTTAATTTTAATGATAATGCCATGAAACACAGACAAAGTCAGTGTCTTATGTCATATTTGTTTAAATACACATACTCCGCTGGATATGGCTCTTGAAGCTCTGACTCCGGCTCATCTCTTCCAAACTCTTAACTGGGCTTTGCTTCACCATCCTCTCAGGCTGCAATTACCTTAGCTGCTTGTGCACCTTTTCTACAACACTTTTTTCTTCCATTCAACTTGTCATTCATGTTTGGATACAGCACTTGACATTTTGTTGCTTTACCCTCCTTGTGAAAGGTGTCGATTAGGGAGTATTTATTAATAACTGTATGTTTTTATTTAATTTAGAATGAAACAGCTCTTAATGGGTCAATGACTGATCCTGGGCTAATGTTAAGTCAGCAGTTTTCCCCATCATTGTTTAGGCCATAACATGGCCATTAGACGGCTGCAATAAAACTATTTTTTTTATAGTTCTTCTCTAATATTCAGCTTTTCTGAGAAACTGAATTTTGAATATTCATTAGCAAGAAACCATTGGAAATAAATAGAATACCCAATGTTACTCCCTCTGCCATATATTATTCAAATGTATTAGATGAACTTTTCAAATTAATTACTAAACTAAATTAACTAAAGTTCCAATTTGCTGAGCTAAATTGCTAAACATCTGAAGTGCTGTGTGCATTTATATTCAGCCCCATTCTCTCTGAAACCCTTGAATAAATTCACTAGGATCCTTTTAGAAGTTGCTTAATCAGAGGATCAACAATGTAAGAACCCCCCTGGTTCACTTTCACTGATAATGTGCCACTTTCTGTTTGTATATCACAAAGTCCCAACAGAATACACCAAGGTTTTGACTTATAATGTAACAAAAAACATGAAAAAGTTCACGAGCTAAGAATACTTTTTCATTGCACTATAGATGCGAATACAGAACAAATAATATCTGCAGGTCAAACAAAGCGGAAGACAAACATGTGTTGAGTTATTTATGAACATAAAACACTATTCCTATCCTTTGCTAGTATTTTAAGTTTAGACTTTACCTCTGAATAAAGTGGTTGCAATCACTGATTCCTTCAAATCTCAGTGAAAGATTATTGTCGACAGGTTAAAGATTTTGTCATATCTTGTATTTTAATTTTCCCAAAATTACTACAAATGTAATAAAGTAATGTTTAGAAACATTGCATGCTGTAGTGAGATTCAATCTTTGTCTGATAGCAATACCTCCTTAAACTTGTGCTCATATAAGGAGAAAAAAATAGGAGCAGGAGAGTAGCATCAATGAAAAATGGATGTGCAACCATGAAACGCAGCTACTCCACAACTGTGGACAGGCTTATCAAATGAAAATGGTGCGGGGGGAAAAAAAGGGCTTTCCCTCTCTTGCTATCTTCCCGTACACTGTGACCACTATCTCCCGAGATATGAATTAATGTCAAAGTGCCGTCGGAGGCCAGGGATGGCACAAAGCTCTCAGGACTGAACAAGTGCATCAAGTCTGGACTAAATGATGAACATGGAATCAGAAAAACGGGCGGAAAAAAACACCAAAGCAAGTGAAAAAGGGGGCGGGGAAAAAAGAGTGACTGAAAAAGTGCAATACAGTTTGAGCAAAACAAATGGGAGAAAGACGGAGGGGGTGGAGGACAGGAATGCCTAGATAAGCAAGACAAGTTCTTGAGGACTGGAAAGAATGACCAGGTGAGTAATAAGCTGACAGGAATGCAGGTCTGTGACTTTTTTTTTTTTTTTTTTTTTTTTTTACTTATCATGGATGAGGCTTGGTGCAAACCAATGGAGCAGCCTGTCTAGTTAAAAACAGTTGTAACTGTCAAACCACAGAATGAGGAACACTTGTTTTTACTGTTATCTTCCAGTAAGACGTTGTGGGTCCGAGCAGCAGAAAAACAAGAGTGGGTTCACGGAAAACAGAGGAAAATAAGTGCAAAACCTTTGCAAAGAACAGTTCCTTTATTATTTCTACTAAAAATATACCGGTTGCAGCCAAATATCTGCCGTCATTTGGAATTTAATGAACTTGATACTGAGAGACTGACAAAACAACTGTTTGTCCAGGGCTTCGCAAAAAGCACCCCTATCCTTTAACCATTGTCCTACTCTGTTATCGAACAGCAACTTTAACGTCATTTATTAGTATTTCGTGTGTTAACGCCAAGCGGTGTATAGCTTTGAAGTGGAATATAAAGGAAATACTCCTGAACAAAATCTTGAGATGTGAGAATGTTGCAGGCATTTGCATTTTGAGGGTGAGGGAACCATGATTTCAGGTAGAGCTGCAAAAGAGCAGGAATAGGAGCAAAAAGATGGAAACTGCATTTATAATCAAATAGGCACTTCATTGGCAATTAAAGGTTTAAGTCTAAATCTCTGCATGCATCTGCCTTTCCTGTGCTTCTCTGTCAGGCATTCACACATTCATGACCCCAGCTGGCAAAGGCAGAAAGGCTTTGAACGTGGCACGGTTGTTACACTGCACAAGCAAGGCCTCTCACCTGGGGTGATTGGGTGCAGCAAGACATTTTCAAGTTCTAAAAAGATCCAAAGCGTCACTTACAGCCAACAAAAACGCACGTGGTAGACACAAAAAGATATTGCCCGCACTCAGCCTGAGGATCAAATGGTCTGTGCGGGAAGATAAATTAAGACCCTTACAAAGGCTCACTGTAGCCCAATAATAATGAGATCCTCTGCTCTCTTCTCAGGTCCTTTGCAGCCTCCAACATCTGACCAGTTTCCCTGTCCCTGCTGGGGGAAAAAAGCATCCCCAAAGCATAATGCTGCCTTCACCGTGTTTTATTGAGGAAATAGTGTTCAGGGTAGTGTGCAGTGTTAGATTTCCTCTTTATAGAGTGTTTTACACTAAGGTCAAATAGTCGAGTTTTGGTGTCAGTTGACTTCCACTTGTTTGCCGTGTCCTGTACTCAGATTCTGGTTAATTACGGCTTTCTTAGCTGGTATGAGCCTCTTGGCTGCTTCTCTGGCTGAAGGACATTCCCATCATTGGACGGGAATGTCCTGATGGATCTACAGCTGTCCTAATCTCATTCCACCTTTGAACAATGGGTCACTCCAAGAGATGTTTAACACTAGGAAATGTTTTTTTTTTTGTATATATATATATATATATATATTGCCTTATCCTGCTTCTCCGCTGATTTCTCCCTTACCCGTCTGGCATTTTTTTTTTTTTCATGATGCCTTTTGGTGACTAATGTTCTCTAACAAGCAATGAGAACTTAACAGAAGTGTAAAAGGACCTGCATAAAGATCCACACCACATTGAATAAGTTAGCCGTGGTTAATCAGGCATCAAAGTGTTAAAAAATGATTAGAAACCCTGTGATAGTGGGCTGGTGGAGTTATAAAGCTCCCAAAGGAACATATTTAATATTGGGCTACCCATTCATTTCTCTTCTACGAGCTCTGTGGAAGGACTTTAAGGAGAAAGACTTAGATATATTGCTCCCAGGGCCCCATTCTTTGACTCAAAGATAACCTTTCTAGCAAGACCTACATCTGCTCTGAGTTGCCCTCAAAGGATGACATGGATGAAGCACCTCGTAGAAGAAGTAACAAAAAAAAGAAGCAACAGATAATTCACCTTAGCTCTCTCCTTTTTATATGAGGATGGGTGACTTTACTTTGAACTTTTCAAAAAGGACTGAGCATCAGAGCTCATGTGGAGCCAGCCAGGACACCCATAAGAGCGCATAAGCTGGCAGTTTATTTCAGTCGCCCGGACACCACCTAGGAGCCAAGTCTAGAAAATTTACTGAATAAAAAAATACGGACAGAGGGTGTCATTTCTTTTTACTGTGACTATATGAATGTGTTTGATGATTGAATACAACTAGCTTTATTTAGAGCTGGGGATTTTAAGTCTCAGAGTGTTGAATTTACCTTTTGATCAGACAAAGAGCAGCAACGATCCTTTAATTTAAAACATGTTTTAAAAGCCTTCAAAATGTATAAGAATCAGAGGTGGAAAAACGTCAAGTGGCTACGTATGACAACGTTAACTTTCAACGGTTTCGCTAGGGATGATTCCAATTTTGTGTGCGTCAGCATGTCTTTGTTCTGAAAAAACGAAGCCATTTGTTAAGTCTAGAGTAGAAGTGCAAGAGTAGTTTGCAATTTAAACCAAAATAGAAACTTTGACTTATTTTGTGTTTTTGGGGGGAAACCATTAAAGAGTGTCTTAGGAAAACCTGTGTTGAAACTTATTGTTTCAGGAGACATTGTTTATTGTAAGAAGAGTCTGTGTAAATATGATAAGGGCGGCAAAGCAGTGATTAATGGTGCCTCAGAGCTGGATAAACCTTATGCAGAACAATACAGTGAGGGCACTTACTTGGCATGCGTCTTTTGGATAACTTGTCGGTAAGTTACATCAGTTTTTACCTCACCGTTTGTTGTGAATAGAAAAACTGTCTTCATAGTTTTGGAATGCAAACGGTCTCAAACATCATCTACAAGCCAACGCTGACGGTAATGATGCTATGGTGCAGCTCATGAACAGCTATACCTTTCTACGTGTCATGTTTAAGAATCACTGAACCCTTCACAGCTTTCACAACAGTTTTGTTTCATTAAAGCATGGGATCGACAGAAATACTCTAGCTAAATCAGGGGTTTTAAGAACAACAGATCATGTTTCATCCACCATGATATGGTGCAAACACGGAGAGATTAGCCACTTCGGTCATGTATGGTCTGAGATTCGTCTGTTGCACACTTGTTTCAAGCACAGGCGTTGGAAGATTATGTGCAGCTGAAGGTCACAAAGCCAGAAGGAGTCAAAGAGCTAAAAAGGTTTGGCTGCTGCTCAAATACATTCGATATGCTGATACTCAGCAAGTCGCCAAAACTCCTCTACATGGAGGGTTTTTCAAACTGCGTTGTAACTTTATAGACTTCAAAAAGAAAATAAATCTGGGGGAATCTGGTCAGGGTAATACGACCATTTGGCCATTCTGAAATCTATTAACAGAGAAAAGGGTTATATTTACAAGTGTAGGCAGTTTGGACAGGAAGAAATATCCCACGACCGACAACTAGGGCCTTGACTATATAATGCCCAGAGAATTTGCAAAACACATTTCAGACTCTACAGACCTCAATTACCAACTTAAATATTAGTTCATGACAACACAGTTAGAAAAAGTATTGTTTGTATTGAAGGGTTGTCAGGAGGAAGCCGCTGCTGTATAAAAATGTGACGGCACAGCTTAGTTTCGTTTGAATGAAGCACGGGACTTCTGAAACAACGTCCTTCAGTCCGATAAGAACAAAGCCAAAACCTTTCACTATTTAATACACAATGTTTAATGAAAAAACAAGGTATATCAGCTTTGCAGCCGCGGGGAGCTGGGCACACCCCAATCTCTGAGTCAACCATAAACCCTTCTTTACAGTAAAACCAACGGTAGTCAGATATGAGCCCGTCTGTCTCTTTGGCTGAAGCTTGGCCCAAACTGGACCATCAGCATCACAATGAACCCAAAGACAACAGGAGTTCTGAAAAGGAAAACATCAGGCCGTTGCCGTGTCCATAACAGAAGTCCAGACTTCACCCCGGTTGAAGTACTACGCTCAATAGAGCTGCGCATAAACAAATGTCTGAAAACGTCAATGCAACAAAAAGAGCGTTGTAAAGAAAATTGGTCTGAAATTTCTCCAACATGATATGACAGACCGGTGTTATTGGTCAGGTCAAGAAACTTTATATTTGCTTGTTTGCTTTAACTGTGGCCATATAAGATTACCATAATGCTACATAAATCTATGTTTTTGTACTTGCCTGTGGGCTGAGCTGCACAGCATTGTACATAAGATAAATAAAATGTGGACTGAGTAATCTGTACTTCAAAATGTTGAGATTTTCTTTAAACCACGGCAGTCGACTTCTCTTATCTCTTGCATCCATGTCTCTGTCTCTCTCTGTTTGTGCTTGTACATGTGCACATTTTTCCCTGCATTCAATTGATTCTAAATCTATTTTCTCCATTCAGACTAAATGAAACCATTGCTCAAACCTTAAACTCTCTAATCCGGGCATTAAAGCGTCGGCGCCACGGTGCAAGAACAGCTATCTGACCCGCGGCTTTGTGGGTTAAGTGGTAGTTTTAAAGCACGGGCACAGCAGTAAATGACAGCACACCCAAAAAGAAGGAGGGGGGTGGCGGGAACAATATCGGATCTAAAGCTGATATTATCTGTCGTGACTTGAACATCAGAGAGACACGCTGAGATGAAAGGCTCCACTTGACGGCTGGAAAGATAAATGATTGTAATAACGCTCTTTATGGATGCTGGGTAGTAAAATAGTCAGACTCTTACTTTTTAATAAATCAGCTAACTTCAGTGAATATGGCCCGAACGTCTTTGAAATGTGTCTGTCAGCGTGATGTTTCCCATCTTCCTGCAACTTGCGCTGGAAAAATGAAACGCTAATGATCATGCCAGGAATTTCTATATTACTGCAATCTAGATTAAGTAAAGAAAACACAAAGTTTCCACTAAATGAATTAAATGAGCTAGACGCATTGTGAATGAAAAGGGCCAATTCTAAAATATCCTCTTTGTTTTTTTTGTTTTTTTCAAATAATCACAAGAGAGTATTACCTTTCTAGAAAGCTCTAGCCACAACATTTACCCCCAACAAGCTCTCGGCTCTTTCACAAATGATTGCAGGAAAACCATCTGCCTAATAAATCCATTCTCCACCAGTAACTGTGGCATTTGAGCCTAACCCCTACACTTAAACACTCATATAAATTCATAATCATGACTCCAATTTCTAGGCCGTTGAGGGAGGTAGGGGTGAGCACTCTTTACTGCTAATATATGAGTAAATGGATAGAAAGGAGGGCCGGTAGCGTTTGGCGGCTCCCAGCTTGTGTAGACATCCCGTCTAACCGGAATTATTAAGGGCAAAAGGGTCAAAAACCTGATTAACAAGGACAAGCCTTTGTCCAGAGAAAAACAACATCCATCCTTTGCTCTTTTTTCTTTTTGCCGATGCTAAGCTTTGGGAAGTACACGTAAACATGCGAAAAATGTCCCAAACAGCAGAGCAAGAGGGAGTAAATATCCCCTAGGGTAAGGGTCAAAGTGGCAATGTGTGTGTCAGGGGATCGTCTCAGAGCCCCTAACTTTTTGAAAGGCTTTAAACATGTAAAAAAAAAAATTCCCAGATCAGTCAATGAGATAAAGCTTATCTCCATTTTAGGTACCTGCTATGAATTAGGAGTTGCCTTCTTACATATTACTTCTGTTATTGCATCAAATCATAGAAAACGAAGATAACGTAAGTAAATTGTAGTAAGTGGGTTTTTAAAATGATAGCTTCATTTACTAAGGAGAATAAGTTATCCAAAATAGCAGGAGTAAATGAATTACCCCTTAGTTAATTCACAAATTTAATGTTATTAATGACAGTTTCACTTGTCACACCCCGGGTAATTCCTGAAAGACCAGCAGAATCAAAGTATCTTTTAAATAGGACCTGTCTGACAACATGAAGTGGGCAACAAGAACTCAAGAACAACACATCATGCTGCAGTCTAGAGAAATTCAAGAACAGATGAGAAGCAAAGTCATTGAAACCATCCGTCTGTTATGGGTTAAAAAGCCATTTCTCAGGCTTTCAGACTACAGTAATTCACACTAAGAGCCATGATGGACAAATGGAAAAAGAACAGGGATCACTGTTTCAATGAAACCTCATCCAAAGGGTCAAAATTAAACTTTGAATAAAACATCTAAACCACAGCAGATCTCCTTTCGCCAAAGTTGAATTTAATATTCATGATTTGACAAACAGAAAAAAACTGAGCAAAAAAAAAACACATACACTGCTGAATCAAAAGAACACAAACGCTATCTCCAGTATGCAAAAAATAAAAAATAAAAAACATGATGTAGACTAGGACTACAGATGAACATTTTGGAGGTTGTTATTAACAAAGCCTTTCATGAAAACAGCAACATAACAAGAGTGGAATACAGTGGTGGTACTGTGATGGTCTCTGGTAGTGGTCTAGTCAAAGTAAACTAAGTCATATTCAGTAAGATGCAATACGCCTTCTGATGAGGCTCGCTTGTCAGATAAAAATTAACTTGAAAATAACAACCTTTAAACAGGTATGAAACATACTTTTCATTAACCCCATATTTGTTTTTAAAAAATGTTTTGTTTTTTAACTCGTCTGGTGTAATATTCTAAACTTTAATGTGTTTCCATTAGCTGTAAGAAGAGAATCAACATAATTAACAGAAATAGAGGCTTTAAAACACCAGTGTCTGTGTTATTAATCTGCATAATGTGTTCCACTTAGTGAACTGAGTTACCGAAATAAACTTTTCAATAATATTGTAATTTATTCAATAGGTCTAAATCTGACTGAGATACTGTGGCATGACCTGAAACAGGCCATTCATGCTCAAAGCCCTTCATTGTGGAGAAATGTAAACATTTGTGCAGAAAAACTATAATCTTTCCACAGAGATGTGAACGACTTACTGAAAAATGATGGTAACGCTTCATGTTTCACAGTTCCTGCAACCAGGATCGGCACAACGGATCGGAAAATTACTTTTTTTCACATCACCAGGTTGGTTTGGACAGTTTTATCCCTAATAAATGAAATAATCGTTTGAAAACTGTTGGGTTTTTTTTTCAAATGATAAAAACATTTTTTTGATGATCTGAAAACATTTATGAGTGACAAAGGAGCAAAAACAAGAGGAACACATACATTTTCACACCACTGTAGTAAAGCGAATGTTTTAATTTATTTATTTTTTGGCTCATCGCTTAAGCAGCTGCTGGTATTTTCTTGTGTCGGATTGGGAAAACTGCCTTTTGGGTATTTCTGTCGAATTCCACATTGGACAGCTCAAGCAAAGCTCCAGCCAACAATACAATTTAAGTTTTAATATAAGTTTTAAACCGGTGCACAAGGTGTAAAAAAACTAAAAAAAAAAGTACAGGTAACCATAGAAACCACTGCAATCTATGTTACGAGATTAACTCCGTTCCAGACCTCTGAACCACAAAACACGTCTCCAGATTGCTCAGCAGTTCTGATGCTGTGCACTGACGACCATTTTATTTAGTTGAGGAAATGGTCGACCAATTAAAACTTCAGAAGAGGAAGAGGAATTCTCTGAAGAGATTGCCATGTAACTAAAAACTGAAAGCTGAAAAGCTTGAAGAAAGTTTGTCCGAACGCAATGCGGCAAGAAGAATTTTATGCCTGGCTAATAGTTTTGGTTTGTTTTGGGGTTACTAATGTAAATTTCGGTGTTTAAAGTCTAAATTTAAATTCAAATGAACTGAAAATCTCAATCTTATATTTATATATGCTTATATCAATATAAATGTGGGGACAACAAGCGTTTTGTGCTGCAATACTACTTGGATACTGTCTGCATATTATCTATAAAAAAATGATACACCATATGGGCAAAACATTATGACCACTGTCAGGTGAAGTGAGTAACACTAACTGCCTTTGTTAGTGGGTGGGATATATAAAGAACCAATTGTCCTCAAAGTTAGGAGTAGGGCAAATAGGTAATCATAAGGATTTGAGGGAGTTTCCAGCTATCACAAATTCGTTCCAAATTGTGATAGCTGGACAACTGAGTTTGAGCATTTCCAAAACTTCTCTTGTGGGGCCTTCCTACCCAACCTGCATTCGTCAGTATCGATCAAAAGGGAGCAAAGGTTAATTTGTAAAGAAAGTGAATACTGAATCTGTTGGAAAGCTGTTGGAATACATAAAGCATTGAAGTTTGTTGTGTATGGGGTTGCTTTGCTTTAAACCAGTCATGGCTGAACTCTGTCCAGCTCTGAAATGAACTCCCAAGGGTACTTCAGTATCAGAACTGGATCAACGAGCAACGGAAGAGGGCGGCCTAATCGTATTAATCATTTGTTCTTTTACGTCACTTGAATACCCTTGTGCATTTCTTACCTGGTGGACACAAGACATCGGGATGCACTTTAAAAAGATGCAAACTGGTGGAGGCAGTTTGATGCTTTGGAGATTGTCCTGCTGTGAGTCTTTGAGATCTGCCATGCACATGGATGTTACTTTGACATGTAATGTCAATTCAAGCGTTGTTGCAGGAGGCTGTGGTTTTCTTCAGCAAGGCAACAAACCCTGCTGCAAACAAATGGTATTGTTTGAGGAGCACAACACCAAGATGCTGATTTGGTCTCAAAATTCATTTTTATTTAATGCCATATCTGTCATTATATACATTTTTATTTAAAATGTTGTCATTGAGACTTAAGTGGACCCAAAGTCAAATTCCTATGTTGAAAAAAATCCTATTCTTATTCTGACTCCACAGATCTCAATCCAGTGAAGCATCTCTAGAGTGAGCTGGACAAACAATACTGATAAATGGAGGCCTCATCTGGTGACTTTGAGGACTATAAAAGAGTCTCCTGACACCATCTTGGTGCCAGACACACACCACTAGATGTGGACAGGAATTTAGAAGTTTAGCAGAATAAACCCACAATAAACAACAGAATGTAACACTACTAGCCTCTCAAGATTTCATCAAAAGCGAGTGTAATGGACCCGTAACAAAGAGTTTATGGAGTCAATGTTTGACAGATATTTATTAGAGTATTTATAATACAAGTTTGTCTGATGTATTAACTGTCAGACAGGTTGTCATATTGCTTCGTGTTTGCAACTGGATTGTTTTGTTCTAATAGTCTACATTAAAAATGGACCATTACCACCAGTTATGGTCGATGGTCAAAATTCAAAGGAGGGAAATATTTACAAACTAACTTCTAAGAAAACTCTGCTTTTATAAGAGTTTCAAGACTTCTCTCCAAGTATTGCAGGAAACTGAAACTGCGGATTATGTAAGTTTGATTTACTGTAATTATGTTGCATTTCATTCAGAGAGAGTCACAGGTTTTTCATTAAACTGTCAGAACCCACAGTGGCTTTTCAAATGAGGGCCTAATATCTCGTCTAATAATGACATATTAATAGCATACCGCATCAGAATTGGAGATAAACAAAAAGCCCATTTGGATTCAGATTTTCACAGAATTTTGCAGGAATTGTTTCAATATGAGCCGGTGCCTGTTCAATTAAATTTGACTTTTTTTAAAATATCTCCACTTTTGGCATGAGAGATGCTACCACAGTTGCGATTACAACATTTTTAAGGTAATTTTAACTCCAACTTTATCATGTTTTCAGAAAACAGTTTCATATATCCCCTTAAGCTTCCAAATATCTTTGACTATCTGTAAGAAGGCAGTTTCTAGTTTGTTTGTTTTTTAAATGAATCCCCAACAGAGACAAATCAGACTACCTGGTAACAAAATCATTGCTACATCCATTTTTCACAATTTTTTGAGTGGGAGATTATAGCTTTACCAATTCTTCAATGTCACAGGACCAGACACAACAATGCAGCTTGTAACAGTGACAGCAGCATTTGGTTCTTAGTGTAGATTAGGCAGTACCAGAAGGGAGCACCTTTTCTTTCTTTTCTTTTCTTTTTTTAAGTTATCCTATACTGAATGAACTCTTAGCCTTTCTGCTTTCAAGAGGACTGTGGGGCTGATGTGTACATATCAGGGATCCAAACAAATGATCGACAATTACGATTAATGGTTAATTAGACGGACCTTCGTTAAGTATCGTAGTATGGCCGCCATCCAGCAGAGGGCCCTGCCAGACATTCTAAAGTGGAGCCAGACCACAGTAGTTGTAAGACAATAGACATCAATGTGAAGCGGTCCAAACAGACTCCGGAGTGAGATTATTTGAATTCAATTAAATTTTATTTACAGTATATACCGCCATTTCACAACGCATGTCATCTCAAGGCACTTTACAAAGTCAAATTCAATTAAATCATACAGCTTGGTCAAAAAGTTTCCTCTCTAAGGAAACCCAGCAGATTGCATCGAGTCTTGACAAGCAGCATTCACTCCTCGTGAAAGAGCGTAGAGCCACAGTGGACAGTCGTCTGCATTGATGATGGCTTTGCAGCAATCCCTCATACTGAGCATGCATGAAGCGACAGTGGAGAGTAAAACTCCCCTTTAACAGGGAGGAGAACCTCCAGCAGAACCAGAACCAGGCTCAGTGTGAACGCTCATCTACTTCAACCGACTGGGGGTTAGAGAAGACAGAGCAGAGACACAGAAAAGCATAGAAGCTCACATTGATCCAGGAATCCTTTCTATGTTATATGGTAATAGTGGATGATCTGTCTCCCCTGGATGATGTCACAGCTAACAGAACGCCAGACCAGGTGTACCTACTATGAAGAGAAACATGACAGAGAACAAAAAGTTAAAAGTTGAAATAATAACAAATAATTCAAATTGGACAACAGTAGGAGAACTCAGCAGAGTGAGACAAATAGACCCTGATGTCCTCCAGTAGCCTAAGCCTATAGCAGCATAACTATAGAGGTAGCTCAGGGTAACATAAGCCACTCTAACTATAAGCTTTGTCAAAAAGGAAAGTTTTAAGATTAGTCTTAAAAGTAGACAGGGTGTCTGCCTCACGGACCAAAACTGGGAGTTGGTTCCACAGGAGAGGAGCCTGATAGCTAAAGGATCTGCCTCCCATTCTACTTTTAGAGACTCTAGGAACCACCAGCAGACCTGCAGTCTGAGAGCGAAGTGCTCTGTTAGGAATATATTTCTCAAATAAAGTCTATTGTTACAACTAACCGTGGATGCCTTTAAGAAAATGGCCTCTTAATCATCAGTCGATCGATAAGATCGATTAACTTTAGATTAACTAATGAATCGATAACCTTCTTTCTTGAAGTCTTTGTACATTACTTTTGACAGAGGATCAAAAACAAGAATATTTGTATAGGGCTCTATATAGATGGAAAATGATGCAGCATCAAGTCAGTTTATTGTCATTTCATTTTATACTAAATAGCATCCAAGATCTATAACACATTAATGTGAAAAACAAAGACTACACATAAAACCTGTGGAATGACGTAATGTACCTAATCCTAACTGTAGTCCAGAATTTTAACAGCTGGTGTGTCCTATGTAGCATCATGGCGGCCATTTGCCTAATGGCAGGAGGACAAAATTTTTGGGAAGTGAGTGTAAGAAGTCTTTAATGATGTTCAGTGCCCTGTTCCTGCAACACATCTGAAAAAGATCCTGTACAAAGGGTAAGAACACCTTCTCGGCTATTCTAGCCTGTGCAGAGCCCTCTATTCTTACATATTGCAGCCGGACTACCATGCTAAGATGTAGTTTCCTCAGAAAATGCAGGTTCTTCTTGGCCAATGTCATGATCCCTGTGTTGTTCTTCAACCAGCTGAGGTCATCAGGTGTGTTTAATCCAATTAATGTAATGCTATACGATCTCACTGTGCACTGTTGCTGATGCTGTGGTATGTGTTTTCAGGTCGTGGCCATTGTTTGATGATCATTGCCTTCGTTTTGTCCACATTGAGCACCATTTTGTTAACTCTGCACCAGTTCTCTAGCTTCATTCTCTACATTGACTCATCATTCCCATGCATGAGTCCTGCTGCTGTGGTATCATTCACTAGTTGTTCTCAATAATGGATGCATAACCTTGTGTTAACTGTGTAAAGCACTGAACTAAGCACACATCCTTAAGGGCACCCAGTGCAAACTTATTGCCATTTCTCAATGAGGAAATTCCCAATCCACACAACTGCCAATGCTAAGGCCAAACAAAGAAAGGTTCTCTTAGTTTTACACTAAAAACAGTAACAGATAACTATTTTGGGGGCTAGGCTACAAGTTTGCCATATTAGGGTTTCAACTGTTGTACCATCTCTGTCAATGCAAGGTCCAGCAAATGGGAGCTAATGCAAGAGCTTAAAAGCATCACATATCAGAATAAGAATCAGAAATACTTTAATAATCCCAAAGGGAAATTACTGAGTAGATAGAGTTGTCTTCTTTAATTGGTTCTCATCTTATATTTATACAATTGGATCTAAACCCTATCTGAAATTAAGATTAAGAATCAGCATCTTTCTTATCTTGATACAACAAAGACTAACTTGTATTTATATATAGAATTTGTCTGGTGCCCAGATGTGAATTCACTATTTATGACGTTCAAAACTTCCTCATTAAGACTATTTCAGTTTCACTTCCAACACCGATGAAACAAAATCCTTTGAAGAAAATATTTTAAAAATTCAGGAATGACTGTAAAATAACCCATTGATAGGTTCTCAAAGAGATGCATAATGAGAGGGGTGAAGTCAAAAAGAGAAGGAAATAAGAGAGCAAAGGGGGAAAGGGAAGGGGTAAAGAAATATATGATGTGTACACCAGTGCAGTGAAAGCAAACAGCTAAATTAGTCATGGAGGGAATGCAAATTTGCTTCCCCTGAGTGTTGCGTGGTAGAATTACCCAGAGAGAAGAAGGGAGTGAATCATGCCCAACCGCTGGCACCATGTGATTTATTAGCAAACATCCAATTCAATAAGAAAGTGCTTAACATTCAAAAAGCTGTGAAAGTCTCATAAGGTGGCATTAACTATACGATATTACCATTCCTACTGAAGGGAGGCAAGACAAGAGGCATGGGAAAAACAAAAACGCCCACTTTCCAGAGCAATCTTGGTGTGACGTGCCTAGTGGGACTGTGACAGACTGAAAACTCACTTGGCCTTTTCCACAAATGCATGTTACTACTCATTACCATAGACAATGAGGTTTATTCATTTACACTTCAGCCCAAATAGCCTCTCCACTTTGAAAAGGGCATCAAGAGAGACTGAGAGACGCTGACAAATAAAAGTATTAAAAAAGACACACAAAGAGGGTGCAACATAACCAAAATGCAATTATCACTCCACTACTAGAAATTGTATTTAAAGTGGTGTTGGGTAACCAGCATAATCTAAAAAACTTTAAAAGCTAATGACTCATCATAAGAAAAGGAAACAGTTTTTTCTTCTAATACCTGTTTTACTATGGTTCACAACTGTTGATGAATAACTTTCAAATTCTTTTATACTTTTACTATAGAAAGTTATTTGTAATAAATCTAAGTGATATTAATTCTGTACATTCATGTACACATGTCAGCTTACATAATAATATATATGATTTAGCAATGGCATCTAGGTGTTATTCGAGTGTAGCTGTTGCTTTATGTCTGTCGGTTGTGCTGTTCTTTTTGTGTCTCTTTCCAGGTGATGGAGCAGACAAAGAAGGTTTTATCACTCTCTCCCTTTTATCTCCTCTTTCTTTCACCTCTACTCTTTTTTTTCTTTTCTTTCACTTCCTTTACTCTCCCATTGTCATGTCCATATAATTTGAAATTCTCCTTGCAGGAATCACAATAAAGCTATTTACAAGCATAAATCAAGTGGAGCACTATGGCGAAAGCTGTTTGCTCCACTTGTAAAAAGAAAAAAAAAAAAAAAAAAAAAATTCTGTACATTCACTGCATAGTATTATAGTATAAAATCTGTTGATGAAAGGTGTTTTACTTTAATTAATGTCAGAAATGTCATGTGATGAGGACCCATGAGGATTAGCCCACAACCACATGGAAGGTGATTATCAACAATAAACCCCCCGTTAGCACACAGCTGATTGAAATATTGCAGCCTACTACTGTAGACAGAAGATGTATGGACATGTTTTAAGTTTACCACTAAATATTTAAACGAAGCAGAGCAAGACGGAGAAAAGTGTTGCGAATATTGTGTAAAAGTGCAATATTTTGTGCCAGTCATCTCAGAAAGTAAAACTTGTATATTATGTAGAAACGTTTCATATAAAGTGATATATTCCAAGCCTTTGTTTTTTGTTATTTTGAT
Organism: Fundulus diaphanus; assembly: GCA_037039145.1. Taxonomy (NCBI): domain Eukaryota; kingdom Metazoa; phylum Chordata; class Actinopteri; order Cyprinodontiformes; family Fundulidae; genus Fundulus; species Fundulus diaphanus. The sequence continues at coordinate 10,078,944 of CM073127.1, read as the reverse complement.
TATGTCTTAAAGACAATGAAAACCCAAAATTCAGTGTCTCAGAAAATTTGAATAATGGTGAAACGTCCACTGTTTTAAACTCACGGTGGCACACCCAAATCAGCAAACTCAAAACACCTGCAAAGGTTTCCTGAGTAGGCGACACAATCACGATTGCTAACTTGACAGATGTCCAGAAGGCAGTCCTTGACACTCTTCACAAGGAGGGTAAACCACAAAAGGGTTTGCGGAAGAAGCGGAGTGTTCACAAAGTTCTGTACCCAAGCATATTAACAGAAAATTGAGTGGAAGGAAGAAGTTGAGTAGGAAAAGTTACAACAGCAACAGGGAGAAGCGCATCCTTCAGAGTATTATTAAGCGGAATTCAATTCAATTCAATTCAATTGTATTTATATAGCGCCATTTCATGAAACATGTCATCTTAAGGCACTTTACAAAGTCAAATTGAATCATATTATACAGATTGGGTCAGATTATACAGATTGGTCAAAAATTTCCTATATATGGAAATATATATAAATTGATTGTATCAAAGTCCCGACAAGCAGCATTCACTCCTGGAGAAGCGTAGAGCCACAGGGAGAGTCGTCTGCATTGTCCATGGCTTTTCAGCAATCCCTCATACTGAGCAAGCATGAAGCGACAGTGGAAAGAAAAACTCCCCATTAACGGGAAGGAAAACCTCCAGCAGAACCGGGCTCAGTATGAACGGTCATCTGCCTCGACCGACTGGGGGTTACAGAAGACAGAGCAGAGACACAACAAGACAGACAAAAAAGCACAGAAGCACACATTGATCCAGGAATCTGTTCTATATTAGATGGTAATAATCAATTCATTAATATTGGGGGAGCTTCGCAAGGAGTGGACTGAGGCTGGGATCAGTGCCTGAAGAACAACTCTGCGCATAGACGCGCATACACATCAACTACAAGCATCTTACCTGGGCTAAGGAGAAAAGGCCTGTTTTCAGATTAAAGTAAATTCTGCATTTCCTTTGGAAATAAAGGTCCCAGAGTCTGGAGGAAGAGTGGAGAGGCACAAAATCCATGTTGCTTGAAATCCAGTGGGAAGTTTTCACAGTCAGTGATGGTTTGGGATGCATGTCATCTGCTGGTGTTGGTCCACTGTGTTTTCTGAAGTCCAAAGTCCAGGCAGCCACTTACCAGGTGTTCTACCACATTGATGCAGTAATTCATGTAGAACATACTTTTCAGAAATCTGACATTTGTGCTTAAAACATAATTTTTTTTGATTGGTCTAATGTGACATTATAATTTTCTGAGACACTGAATTTTGGTTTTCATTGTCTGTAAGACAAAATCATCAAAATTACAAGAAATAAAATCTTGAAATATTTTACGCTATGCGTAATTAATCTCTATAAAATAACCGTTTCACTTCCTGAGATGACTAGGAAAAAAATATTACACTTTTTACCAATCTTAAAACATTTTTAGATGTACCTATAAAGGATTTGAATTTTCTGTAAAGATGGGTGCTTGTGAGTCTCTCCTCGACTACCATAAAGTACAGAGTTTTTCTTTGTAAGAGAGAAAAGAAAATCACAAATTCACCAGATAATCAAAATATTTGTTCACCACTTTATGCTTAATACAGCAGAAGTAACCAAATTACCTAATATATGCTGCATGTTAATAAATGGGAAACTACTAATTTTTTATTCTCTTAATGGGAGACATAATTTGCCTTTGCTGTTTAAAAAAAGGATCAACAGGAACATGAATATCCAATTTATAAAACTGCAATCATCTTCTTTAATTGTTCTCGCTAAGTAGTGTTTTAATTTTAATTGAGCATCTTTGTGACAATATCTGCTTATCTTTCAATTACAACCTCATTTAATTGTCTGTAAAGCTTTCTCCTCTATCACTTCTGTAGCTGACAGCACTCAAAATTTAGTCCATGAACACAGCAGGAGAAGGCAAATGTAGAGATTGGAGAGAGAGTGGAGCATTCAGAGAGAAAAACTAAAGCTAAACATGTTTGTCAGGAGACAAAGGAGTAGATTAACGCAAAACAAAACTGAATAAATTTCAATGTGTGCTCGACAGGTGGTGAGAAACAAAGCAATTAGGTTTCTAATTCTAACACAGATAAAAGTTTGCCTCTCTTCTGCGTTATGACTTTCAAAAATTGGTAGCTATTTCATCTCAAGATGAGACGTTCTTGGGTTTGATAGCATTGAATACATCATTTCTAAGAGATGGAGTGGGAGGTTGAAGGTGGAAGAGTTGAACCATTCTGTGGCTCGATGAAACCTGAAGGAAAACCTGTTATCTCAGAGACAAACAAATTAAACCGGGAATCACAAAACCATAAAACAGAAAAGAAGAAGTCTGAGAAGTGGGCCACCACATTTGACAAGGTTTTCCATTCCAAAAACAGAAACCAGAGACAATTTTTAGATAGTGGATACAAGAATAAACAGAGACTTGATGACCAAAGAACTACAAATCAAAGGGAAGAGTATCATCAAAAATATCCTTAAAGATGCTCTAAAACCAAACCAAAGAGATAATGCCAAGTCAAAAACATTAAGAAATTATTTTAATCATTGTATGAGCTGATTTGCATTCATTTCTAAAAAGCCTACACAATCTGGCAGATAAGAAGATCTTCAAAAAGGAAAATACAGTCCTAACTTTAACTCTAATTTTCATCTAGAATTGAAGAAGTATAGCATCTTTGCTCCCGAATGTTTTGGAATTCGTACATGGATTCATAAATGTTTAGCCTTTCGCTTGTATCAAACTCATACAAGAGACAGGCTAAAACCAGTGAATTCCCCTGAAGAAACTGATTTAGTACAATACAGGCTTTTAATTAGCAAAATCATATCCAGCCAGTAATCTGGTAAACTCCTTCTCTCTTATGTAGTTGAAACCAGATACCTACATATACTGTATAAAAAGACTCTTAATGTTCTGATGTTGAACATAATCTAAGTCATACTGTGCATGTGCCAGGGCTTCCACGAACAGGTACATCATGTTTCAATTTAACTGTGAATTGACCAACCAGAATCTTTGAAAGTCATTACATCATTATTTGGACATCACATTAGCTGCAACTTCAACTTGTTAATAAATGACATTAATTAGTGTTTTAATTCTTAATTACTCCTTCATGTTCTTACCTCCCCCTCAAAGTTTATGGGCATACTTGAGCGTTTTTAAGGCAAAAGGAACACAACAGGCAGATATTAGTTTTACATTGACAGGGGAACTTAATTTTTCCCCCTAGAAAAATGTATGCTGAGCAGCTTTGCATATTCAGGAATGGTATATTATGCAGTGATAATGAGATATTAGACCATATCTCATTAAAATAAAGGGAGAAACATGTCTCTTGGGGTCAGGGGGTAATCCACGCCATGGTGTCCTGGTCACAGTGCCAAGCAATTAAGCCCAAGAAAATTGGGACAGAAGGAGCGCTGTGAGCTTATTAGAATCTGGATTTCATAAGGCGGCAATATTGGAGGTAAGGAAGGAATATTGAAAATCTAAAATGCAGACAAACTAATTCTCTCCACATATTTGAGATAGTTCTTTAGGAAAAAATGCTTTTTATGAAAGAAAAAAAAATAATTTTTGCTCTTGATGATGTTTTTAAATTAAGAAGAGAAAAACAGATGCCAGCTTTGCAATGAAGCCAGTTCTTTTGCACATTCAGATACAAACCAAACGAGTGTCTCATGCCAGAAGTGAAAAACCTACGTGACGCTTGCCAGCAACAATATCCAACCAATTATGATGTATTACCAGGGATACTTGGCTATCAGAGAAGCCAGCAGATCTGCCCTTTCGCAATAAGATGCAACATTTCCAGGCACACACAGGCCATTGATTAGAGAAGCTCAACATGCCGCCTGCAGTCTATCAGCGCTCAGGGACCGGTAATCAATTCTCTAATGCCGTTTGAGCCTATTCACAGCAGCTATGATCCACTGGCTGCAGATGCACATACACACCGAGAGCCACGGACAAATGTCGATGAAACCCTATGAGCAACCAGGCATAAAACAAATATAACCCAGATGGCAATCAAAAAACCTTAGACAGCTCTCAAACGTGGACCTACCAACTATAGCAGCTATAGGGGAGTGTCATCTACTGTAATGGCATTATCAAAATGAACGCAGCTCTCCTGAGGCAGTCTATGGGACCTAATTACCTAATAGTAGTGGACGGTGTTCATCGCTAAATCTGATCAACATAGCACCAGACATCGGGGTGGCGAGTCAGGAACTAAGCCCCTTATCTCTACAGACAGGCCAGGGCTCGTTTATGGCCAGTGATATCCTCCGAGGAATTAATCTGATTGAGGTCAGTTGAAAGATTATGTTCTAGCAATACTGCTAAAGGGAAAGTTTGTGTCCATTTTCTCTTCTGAGAAACTTGCATCAGATTGGGCCACAATCTCCGTGTGTGTTATAATCCAACTGACCACTGATACCCTGAAACATTGCGTTTCAAGGTATAAGGGAAAAACAGATACAGATAAACTGACCACAAAGCTTCATTAACATAATGAAAAAGGTTTTAACCCAATAAAGCTTTTCTTGGGGAAAATTACATGTCAGTACCAAATTCTCTAACCTACTGAAACCAAACAGCTGTGCGGGACTTACTTTGGTGTCTGTGTGTCATCCAAGCGGTTCCCCAGCTGGAATTCGTGGGATTTGCTCCGATGCAGCGCGGTGAAGCCAGGCAGCAGATAGATGAGTTTGCGGCTTGGCGGTGGTGGCGTTCCAGGGGCCTTTACCTTGTTCCTTCGTCTCATAGGGGGAGTGCCAGGTGGAGTCATGGTGTTGACCACCAAAGGAGTCCGAGGAGGTGTGTGGCCAAAGTGCCTTTGGCGAGGTGATGGCGGCAGGGAACGATGACCAGAGTCAAAGGAAGGGAAGAGTCCTGTGGCTGGGTTGTCAACAGTAAGTCGATCGGTGTAGAAAGGGGGCGCCAGGGCTTGTGGACTGTGGCACATGTGCTGGTTGTACTTGGGCTGAACTTTGGGGCTTTGGGAGAGCTGAAAACGAATCCACTGACTGGCCTCTGGCGGGCACACTGGAGTGTTTTCCTTTCCGGATTCAGAGGTGGGCCACTGGATGGACCAGTCCTGTTTTGCCTGGCTCCCTGTTAAGAAGGACAGAGATTTGCAAAACATCTGGTTGTGACATACAGTGTAAAATTCATGGTTAAAGCGGTCAAATGTACAGTGCTTTGCAAAATGGTCCATAGCAGTTGAACTTTTTCCCATTTAATCTCATTATAGCCACACACTTAAATGTATCTTGGTGAGTTTCATGCGATAACTGAAGTCGCAGGAATGTAATGCTTAGTTTTGAGGATTTTGTCTTTTGACTATGTCTCTACCAGCTTTTAGCATTTAGAAACTGAAGTTCAAGCCCATTTGTCTTGCTAAAATAGTTCATGTTCAGTCAGACATTTACGGGGCAGCTAAATTAGCTTTGAACTAAACCAGTGATTTTCTTTATAATCTGCAGATTCCACTGTCCTGCAGGTTTTAGGTGTTACCCTGCTGCTACAGCTTTCTGCAGCACTTATGGCATGCTTATGAGCTAATGCAATTATTTAAATCAGGTGTTCTGGAGCAGAGACAAATAAAACGTGAAGGACAGTCCATCCCAAGGACCAGGATTGAGAACCATTGATCTAAACCTTTCAATAGTAGCTCTGGCTCCATGTTTACAGTCGATGTCACACTGGTTGGTGAATCTCCTCATTTTCAAGTCTTCATCTATTTTCCGACAACCCAACAAGCTTTAAATGGAACTATTTTTATTGTTTTCTTTCAACAATGACTTTCATTTCTTCCATAAATATCAGATTTTTAGAATGACTTTATGATATGTATCTTTGGTCTTCATGATGCTTTTGGTTTACTAATTTCTCTCAAAAACCTCTGAGGCATAAAAAACAGAGCAGAAATTAATTTCTCACAGGTGGACTGTATTTACTAACTAGGTGAGTTCCAAAGTGACTCCTAAACTTTTTAGGGGCATCTGTAAGAAGGGCTGAATACCTTTGCCTGCCACACTTATCAGATTATTATTTAATGACATAAAAACAAAAAGAACAACTGCTTTTCTAGTGCATCACAACTATCCATCACTTTATTTTTGTCTGTCACATAAAATCCTCATACAATATGATGCAGTTTGTTGTTGTAATGTAAAAAAATTCAAAGGTCATGAATACTTTCGCAAAGCACTATAACTTCATTACTATCCAGTTAATGGCAGGCAGTTCTTAATGCAGCTTCTTTTATTTTGAGTTTCCCTAAAAATCTGACAGGACTATTTGGGAGGTCTATTTAAACAGGACATAAGAGAATAGCCTGCAGGAAAAAGCCCTAACAAAAAACTAGAATTTTACATATGTTGCTGATTTCCAAAAAAGACTTTCAGACTGGACAGCTCGACAGCCAGACCTCCACTCCTAAACTCACAGAACTATATAAAGTATGTTTCCAAAGTTCACTCAAGCAAATAATTATTTTTCTTGTCATCTGTTGTGGAATCTAACCGTGTATTTTTTTGTTTCGTTGAGATGTTTGTTTTACATATAATATAGATGAAGGGAATATCAGTAATCTAAAAAGATGTCTTAACTGGTCAAAAGATTTTATGATTATTTAAAGAGCTGCCCTAAAATATCAAAATGAAACCATTAAGTCATTCTACTATACAAAAATAATCAGAATTTAAAAAAAATTACCAATAAAGAGAAGTTCCAAAAATAGCATGCACGCCAAGATACCCCTTTAAACTTGCAACTCGAGTGAACATGTTTGCATTTAACGATACGGTGACATTTAAGCAGCTGTATACATATGGTTAAGTGCAGTAGACATAAAAGCATCAGTTTGCGCTCTCTCTTGGTTGGACAGTGCAATGTTTGTGAGCAGCGCAAACAGCAAGCGGACGTTTCACAGCAAGCAAAATGTTCAGTTTGGTAACTGGAACTTTGACTTTTCTGTTGTGGGATGTGACCATATTGGTAGATATGCTGATGTGGAGCTGGTTCAGCACAAATGGACAGAGCGATAGAATGGGTTAAAATAGCGCATAAAAACGGAGCAGGGCGGAGCTGCATGAGTCACAACACAAGCAGACTTTAATTGAAACTTAGTTTTCACTTAAATGAAAAAAAAGATGAGCAGAAGACTTAAAAGTGGACAGCCAAAATGAGTGTTATTGAGCTTCAGTGACTATACATTACCTCCGTTACTGTGCAATTTATCCTCCTCAAGTTGTTCTTCAAATAGAAACAAAAAAAAAAGAATGGGTTTATTGATCTGGAAGGAAAACAGCGGAAAAACACTTGCCTTTTGTTCTACGTGCAGTAATGTATTGCTAAATGTTCCTTTTTGGAAAAGGATAATGTTATTAAAATATATCCTGGGAACATCTAAGCAGATGCACAAGTTTATGCATGATTGAGTTCTTGCTAAACTGGCCCACTCTCTAAAAGTTGCCTCTGACCTTCCAGCCACTATTAATGCAAATTTCTGTGAGCAACTTTAAGTGTTGTTGTGTCATTATTTCTGCTCCCACAGCATTGTCTCCAAGGAAATGTAAACATCAAAAATGCAAAACTTCAAACATATTTCTCTGTACCAACAGATGAACCACTGGAAATGATCTGCAGTGAAAAATTCCCACATGAGTTCAAAAACTTGGGGTAAAAATGCCACTAGCCTTTTTCTGTTCTTTAATGTTATAAAGACGAGTTTAAGAGAAGCAATGAGTCGTGAGAGGGAGAGAGAAAAACATGGAAAACAGTTAAAAAAAGTTAAAAAAAAGTCCTCTTTTCTTTTTTCATGAATAGTTTTATATAAATGGTCCACATGTTGTATTGCTCCTTTGATTTATGCAACACTAACTCCTCCAGAATGTTAAGTCAAATTCAGTTTAGTTTCTAATAATACAGAGCTAGTTCATATAAAATATAACTCCTTATTTATTTGTACAAAACAAATCTTTATATTCAACACATTTAATCCTTTTTTCTCTATAAATACTGTAATTATAGAAGGTTATTGAATAAAAAGTAACTATTTCTGAGATTTAAACATCCCACACTCACATAAATCTAACTCCAGGCAGACAACGTGCCGCATGTCAAAGCCTGTGAATATTTTTTTAACCCAATGCCGGTGAAACAGACAGTACAGGTGGTTGGTTTCATGTCTCTCTGTGACGACTCTTATCAGTGAACCTGTCGCTGGTCTAGTTGTCATGGAAACCTGTTGGTGCAAGCACTGCATGGTGCATATTCCCTGCACCTTGTATTTTTATGTTGTTTGTTTTATTTTTTGTTTCTGCCATGCATGCCCCTATGACCATACTTATGAAAACAATAAGGCACACAACTACCAATATGTCTTTAGTGAATTTGGATGTTCAAAATCCAACTAATTTCGCATAACCAATCGGTCTGGAGATATCACACCATGTTAACTAATATATTTCACACCTATGGAAAGTAGTCTGCATCTCTTGAATCAAAGTGCTTCAGCCACTCTGTCCTTGGTGTGACCACCTGAGGACGGCACTTGTGTTTGAACCCCACTATCACCTCTGAAAAACCCTTCAGAAATATATCAAGATGCAGAAAAGGACAAGGGCCCCAAAGAGTGCTTGTCCACAGATATAGGCAGAATTTAGACTTCTTTATTAGCAGAGGATCTACCCGTCACAGGCCACTCGGAGATGTAAAAGTTCAACTTGATGTCACATGAACATTAATCAACTCCAATAAAAAAAGTTCACACAACTAAAGCTGACATCACAGATGGGAGGCTGCGAGAAAATGATTGCGTGTGGGCTGGTTGAAAGGTGTTTAATGACTGAAGTTCGAGGTTGCAATTAGTTTGGTGCCTTTCAAAATTAAGATGTTTCTGGGAATGTTGACCGATCACCTTTGATTTGAGTTATGAGCTTCCCTTTGGTAATTATAGTCTGCCTCTCTTTACTGGTACTTCTGACAGTTCTTGTGAGATGATACCCAGGTGAAATTTCTCTGCGAGAGAAGCAGACAGCTTGACTCTACCTCATGAAACTGTTGCCTGACATAATGAGTCAATTCATGGAGAACATTAGTATCTTAGCAACTGCCTCTGGAAAATACTGTCAGGGCTTGTGAATTTATTCTGTCACATAGTTTCACCTGAGCAAAGGACTGTGGCTAACTAAAAACAGTTTGATGATAAATGGGAGGTAGAAAGCGTGCTAAGCACAACCCCTCTGAGAACTGCAATCTAACTTGTTTGCCTGAAGGTTGTTAGTCGTTTGATCTTAAAATGAATATCTGTACTTCAGAATCCATTACAACTTTGTTTATTCAGAGAGGACTGTAGTCTGCTATAAATTAAAACAAATAAGCACGATGAAAAATCAGGAACAGAAATCAGGAATCTTAGAGGCTACTTGCTATTAAAAGGCAGGTTCAATAAATAGGTTGTGAGGTGTGATTAATTTTATTTTTTTATTAGATCAGGAGTGGAGCATAGATCCAGAGGGATCTAGTTCCAAAGTCTGGGTGCTGCCACTGAGAAAGCCCGATTACCCCAGTGTTTGGACCAGGTCCTTGGTAAGTTAGTAAAAACTGACTTCAAAACCTCGAAGACCTCCCAGCCACACGGAAGTTAAATAATTCAGACAAATAAGGTGAGCCCAGGCCATTAAGTGTTTTAAAAGAAAAATAATAATAGTTTAAAATCTACCACAAAATAGACAGGAAGCCAATATAAAGAGGAAAGAACAGGGGTGATGTGATCGGTATCGGGCATCTATATTTTGGACAAGCTGAAGTCGATTTAGGCATGACTGAAAGAGAACAAAATAAAGGGCATGACAATAATCAATTCTTGAGCCAATAAAGACATGAATGGCAGTCTCCAGGTCAGGAGAATTTGAGAGAAAGTTAAACTTTGGCAATGAGTTGTAAATCTTGATTTTACAGTCAATTTGCTTATGGAATTTGAAATCTTTGTAAAATATCACTCGTATGTAATATAAGAACTCTCTAATTTAGATGTCAGAGAACCAACATCAATGGTAGCAATATAATAAGAAAAAACGCATCAAGTTTTTTTTTTATTTAAGAATAGAAAATGTTGGTGGAGCCACAGTTTGATAGAAGTCATGCAGTCAAGAAAAGACTAATCTTAAGCCGGCTTCACACTGACTATGTCCTTCTATTGCAAAATGTGCTGTGCAGCAATTCAAACTTATTGAATGTAGGATCCATTCGTGTATCCAGACACCCCCACCCCCTCCACCACCACACAGGCCTTTGTTATTTTGGAAACATACCGGATCCACTCTGCACTTTCTGTGCAAACTTCCTGTCTTCCTCACAAATAGTCTTAATCCGTATTTCTGATTGAAGAAGTAGAAGGGTTCTCTGTGATGCCGCAGCGCCACAAAGCTGCTGGCAAATCCTCCATTGACAAGAATTGCTTCTATTTGTGATAGAACAGAGTACACACAGATGATTGAGTCTGTGTGAATGAGGGGTTACGGTGACCTGGCTTCAAGGATGGGTAAATCTGTAAAGCGTCAGCATAAAAACGACAGAACACCTGGTTCTAGGTTATAACTGATCCAAGAGGAAGCATATAAAGAGAAAATAGAAGAGGGCCAAGAATAGAGCCTTGTGGCCACCCCACAGGAGAGAGGAAGAGTGGAGCTACTGATCATCATAGAGAAAGTTCTGCCAGGTTGGGAGGTAAGTTACTGCAGAGCTGGGCCACGGATACCAACGTAGTGGTCTAAAGGAGACAGAAAAACAGAGTGATCTACTGTATCAAAGGCAGTGCTAAAACCAGAACAGGGCACTTCACTTTAACAGACATAACAATGTCATTATGCAGTTTTAACAAGGCAGACTCAGCGCTCCGTCATGACAAGAAGCCAGACTGAAATTTTTCAAATAAAGCATTGTCTGATATAAATTGTTGTCGTTGGACAATTCAATTACATATAACATTCGGTAAAAGGCTTGCATAGAGTTTGAATTCATTAATTTCCCTCTCCACTTATCATTTCTTTCTTTCTTTGAACCAAGGTTTTCTCATTTAAGCACATGAACTCCACAAAATGAAAATATTCTCCACCACCTTTACAGGTTCAGCTCCAAAGAAGGATAATAGGGCAATGTATAAGCAATATCATGTCCCGAAGGCCCCTTGTATAATAATATTGGTCATTACTAGGAAACTTGGTTCATTTTCAGTTCTAAGTAGTTACAATAATAATATGTTCATAAAAACAATTCACAATGACCTCCAGGAAAACGTATTTTTGATAGATGCGGTACAATGTTTTGGGTTTTCTGTTTGTTTCTTTGTTTGTCTCTTTGTTTTGGGGGGGCTCGTTTGTGTTTGTTTTTGGTTTTCTACGAAAATACACCTTTAATGATGTAATGATGTTGGCCGAATGAAGATGAATAAAATGTGGTGTGCTACTGTAAATGCCCACATCCTATTTAGCACCAAAGGATGCACTTGAACACTTTACAATTCTTTTTTAATGCAAACAGAACATCCCATCATCATAAATGGTACTACTTCATCTTGAAAGCAAGGCATTAAGAAAAGCTGATGTCCACATAATTTGACTAATTACCTCAAGATGTTGCTTCTTTTGGCTAAATGGCAGTTAAATGCCACGGTGACTGGTCCTTCGTGCTGCCATTGTAAACAGCATTTAGTGAAAAGGGCAAGGGCTGTGTTCAATAAATTCAGTGTCCCTTTTTAATCTCCACTCTTTTGAGTGGATCGGTTTGTTGAACGTTCTCACAGTGTAATCAGTGGGACTCAAAGTTAGACCCTGCTAATTAGCTAACAGTCAATAAGGACCACCTGGGTGCTCAGGAAGACAGTTGTTAGGCGTTCGGTCAATGCTTCTTTTGGTCGTTTCACTTCACGATTCCATGGGCTTTTCTTCTCAACAGGACGACGTGCATCTTCCTTACCTGCTTATTGTCATCACCTGTTTCTTGCCTCAGGGTTTGTCTCATCATTCTACATCTCATTGCCTCTTGTGTTACCTCCTTTACATTTACATTCCCTTCTTCTTGCATACTCCACTCCTCTGCCTGTATTAATTTCTCTTTTTTTTTTCATGGTGGCATCTGACGCCAATTCAGAGTTTATATGCATGCAAAACTCTCTCGGATCCAGGCATTGGGACATTTCTTTCAACTATCAAAGATTACAGTGAAAACACACAGAAGAGAGCTTTTGTGCTAAGAAAAGAAACACAGTGACCCTGATTAAACGGAAGGGACTAAAACTCCGGAAACCATCCATGTAAATGTTTGTCTGAGAGTATTTTTGTGTGTAGATTTGTCTTCAGGGTAGACTTGTACATTATGCAGCACAAAGGACTGGCCGGTTGCCTCCAAATTGTATGACTCATCTTATTGCAACTCCAATCTCAAGAGCTAATAGTGAATTTCCCTTTTACTTGCATTGGTTTCCCTCTCCCATTATTACACTAAAAAGCAACATGTTTATTTGCGCTTTTTTAGCAAATGCCTATGATACATCAAACAGCCAACAAATGTCCTTGCCAATTTTCATATATTTCCAATGAATCATAACCTAAAGAAAAACGTGGCCTTCATCTGCAAATCCTGCTCACTGTTCATTCACCATGTCTGAATGAATGTGTATTTCTGCACTGAAAATAGTCTTTTTTTATGCATCCTCCACTCTTTACTCAGTAGTCACCAAATTCTTAATGCATAGATGGGGTTGGTTAATTTCATTTTAATTCTCACTGAAATGCAAATCTCTGTACAACGCACACGTGTGCATGCACACACAGATGTGCAAATACGGCGCTGTTTTGGGAGCTATGACACATCTCCCTTTCTCCATTTGGGTAAGAAGACGAGGACCACCGCAGCCACCCCCTGTATTTCTCTCGGCTGAAAAGTGGCTCTTGCCGCTATGCGAGGCGGTGTTGCTGTTGCGCATTCGCACATTTCAAGCAAAGCCCACCTTGTTAGAAAGCCCATTAGTGGTTTTGTTTGGTCAGATCTTGTCATTGGAAAGCAAGAAGAAAGAAACAAAAAGACTGAAGACTCAAATGAAAGGTAGAGGCAGTGAAGCTAATAAAAGCAAACTACAGGAAAAGGACACACACGAAGGAATAAAATGACAGCACACTGCTAAGTAAACTTTGGTTGTTTTCAAGTAATGAAATGTGGGCTTTGTTGGTCAAAGATAAGCAGCCATGGGTCAGAGGACAACATATCAAATAAATTCCTGAAGCTTTGTGTTTATATTAAATACTGCATTTATTAAGTATGCCTTTAAGCAAGGCATTTAACATTAAACAGCCGCAAATGATTGTACTATTATAATCATACGTTGTTCCCGTCTAAAATGTTGGCAAACTATCTGAAATTGCAGCAAACTCAAACCTAGTGGCAGCCCTGGTAAAGATGCATGGAAATCAATAGAGTAAATTCATTTTTTTTTATTGCAGTAACATAATGAACCACAACAAATATTTTAGAAAACCCAGCCTTCAGTTTGATTACATTTCTTCAGTTTGGAAAACACACCAAAACAATTTAGGGAAAATAACTGATGCACCCCTTATAACCCACACACTGTTGCATATCTGCCTGTGAATATTTTGGGTCAAGAGGTTGTGAGTTGTTAGAGAAGGTGAATCCAGCTGTTTAGAGATGAATCTGGTTGTAGGTCTGACCGTACGGCTCCCGGAAAGAGCTGACAAAGTCAGCTTTTTCTATTTTTATGATTGATTGCCAATTCTTTACATTTAACTTTTATTTTTATCCTTTTAATTTGTTTTACTTTTGTTTGTAGCACTTTGAAATACTTAAAATGCACTATGAATAATCCCCACTATTATCAATGTTAGATTTTTTTATTATTATCACTATTACCTCCAACTCCAATGCTTAGACCTTCATCATTCTTTCACAGCCACTCCCAAACTGCCAACACATGCTGTTTGCTCATTGAAATGGGGCTGGTCCAAATTGACGTTGTATGTTTTATCCATTGCAGACGCCATTTGTAGCTCACCAGCAACGCAGCCACTTTTTTCTAACCCAAGCAATTTAGCGCTTCCTATTTGGAATCTTTGAAGATAAGGCCCTAAAAGTTTGGTTGGACTTAGTATTAGAGATTGAGTAAAAAATGTTGTCTTTTTACACTGTGTAGCTAAAGATTTGGTTTCAATTACCATATTTTTCAGACTATAAGTCACACTTTTTTTTCATAGTTTGACCGATCCTGCGACTTATAGTCAGGTACGATTTATATATCAATTTTAAATGGTAATTCATATTGACCAACATGAACCAGTAAACTTTACTGTCTAAAGCCACAAGAGGGCTCTTTAAGCTGGTGAAAACTATGTGCTTCCACTTAAACATTGATTGAAACATTAACTTATAGAACAACAAAGACTGAACACATGTTTGTATGTTGTTTCGCTGTTTCAGTAAGCATTCACGCAGCAGAGCGTTACCTCGTGCAGCTCGAAGCGCCCAGATCGCGACAGAACCTTGTTATTAGGCTGTCTGTGAAGCTAATAACAGCTAGCGCTAGCTTACAGGTCTGTTGTCCGGGCAGTTTAAAACTTTGCTGATGCACATGAGCTTTATGTTGCTTTCAAACATCTGTGTTGTACTGTTAGCTTGGCATGTAGCACCGTTACACTCACAGTTTAATTTCAGTGTAATTTTGACAACTTTCAGTGTAACGAGCCGTTACGCTGAAATGCGCTTGCAAGTTATACATTACACGGTTATATATTACTTAGTCTCATACTTATCTATGCAGATGCTCAGTCTACACTGATGAAGTCACAGACTTCCATATGCTGCTAAACAAACAGCAGCTTTGCCTACTTTAATGAATAAGTCTAACAATGATTTGACCACTTTAAATTCAAATTGACTCTTTATGTCAATAAAAACACACAACAGAAAATGAAAGTGCATCAAAAGCACTTTAAAATGTACTTCACTCTCTTATGCTTCTTCTTATGCAATTTCAAAAAGATTTATTAGTATGAATTCCTGCTTCTCTAGGGAATACACTGTGACACAGTGGCTTTTTAAGAACAGGTCCACAGTTGTATTCTAGCTAAATTAGACAGAAATAATTATACTTTTGGTAACACTGAGCTTTAATGTGTTTTCTTTTCTGTATTTCTCCTCTAAAAAAACTATAAAACCTGACTATTTTGGTTTAGAGTGGATTTTTAAGGACCTATAAATCAAAAATCCCAGCATGGAATGAGATCATAACAGACAACTCGAAGTCAGCAGGGAAGACTAGAGTCATTCTACCGACATCATATTTCAGTCAGAAAGACTCAGGACTTACAACAAACTATTCAATGCATTATTGCCCCTGCTACAAGATAAAGCTTCTTCAGACAAAAAGAAACTGGAATGGTGCGTGGGCTCACTTTTCATTTTTCATCCTCAGCATAGTGAGCATCATAAATGCCAAAATAACATTAAAAAGACAGCATTGCCAACATTACATATTTTCTTCTATATCACAACACAATGTAAGTGTTTCTGTTAAATTTTTGCAGTGGGCAGGGAAACTGCATCAATTGTTGGAAGGTCTTATGCTCGTTTAGTTTCTTTTTAACATTTGAACATTCCTTGTTTATGTTTGCTATGTTCTCTCTTATTTAAAATGTTGCTTTTGCAAGAAGCCATGAGCAGAAAGTCACCTTTTTGTATTTCAAATATCACTTTGTATGCACTAATACAAACTGCCAAAGGTCTTTAAAATTTAACAAATAGAGTGTTTGGCTCAGCAATAGTGGAAATACACCTTACTGAATTTTGAAATGTCTGTACAGCAACACTGTTTCCCACCTCCTTCACCTTTTTCTTAGATATTATGAATAGTTTTGTTTTTTTTCTTAGAAAAAGTATGTGCTTCTGTTTTAGTCAACCCAAAGTGACAGAAAGTTGGATGGATAACACGTAAGCACCTCGACTAACAGTTTAAATAATATTTTAGATAATTCAGGATTTCAGCAGAGAAATAACAACCACATTGTTTGTCAGTGTCTCTATTGTCACTTCAACCTCCTTTAAAAGTACTCTATTGGTTGAAAAAAAAAACTTTTAATATTAATATTTATTCTCTTTGAAAGGACATCTGTTACAGAGAGAAAAGGTTATTTAACCCATCAAACTGTTCCAGTTTTAGTGATACTCTATTGCCCCCTTCTGGTTAATATTTGTCATTGCAAGCTTTCTCTTTGTGACAAGCAATATGTGGTCTCTTAAAGCCATCTGGTGGGCAGCAAAAGTAATGCACCTTTGGCAAGTGGTAAATATTTCAAAATCTCAGTCAAATAGTTGAAAATTCTTTACAATTTACAATAAGAACTGCTACAGATCTATGCTGTCCAAAAATATATAATTGTACACATAAGGACTGTTCATAATGTAAAGGTTGGCCAAAATACAATGCCTCGCAAAAGGCATGCATGATGCATCTTTTCCGTTTGTCAAGTTAAAACGATTTGCATCCTCCAGCTGAAGCTTGTAGAGAAATTGCAATCAACATGATCCCATGTTGCAGTTTGAAAAAGTCATATTGAGGAGCTGGGTACAAAATAAAACACAGTTATGAACTGTGCCTTTTAGAAGAAGTTTGGCTTTGTACTTATTTTGTTACATTCCAAGCTGTAATTAATTATTTTTATCTTATTTTATGTAATGGATCTGCACAAAATAGTCTTAGTTGGTGAAGTGAAATAACGTAATGTGCATAATGTACCCACACCCTTTGCTATGAAGATCAACCAGTTACCCTCAAAAGTCACATAATTAGTGAAATGAGGTCCATCTGAGCGCAATTTAAGTTTCAAATGATCTGTTAGTGTAGACATGCCTTTTCTGAAAGGCCCCAGAGGCTGTGGTGCCACTAAGCAAGAGGCTTCACACCATGAAGACAAAAACCTCTTCAAACAAGTCAGAGACAAAACTGCTAAGAAGTACAAATCAGGGTGGGGTTATTAAAACTTTTCAAAATCTTTGACGGTCACTTGGAGCACCATCAAATCTATAATCTTCAAATAGAAAGCACCTGGTACCACAACAAACCTGCCAAGAGAGAGCCGCCCACCAGAACTCACAGACCGGGCCAAGAGGGCATCAATCAGAGAGGCAGCGCAGAGACCAGAGGTAACCCTGAAGCAGCTGCAGAGCTCCACAGCAGAGACCGCAGGATCTGGACATAGGCCCACAATCAGCCGCCCACTCCTTAGAGCTGGGCTTTATGGAGGGGTGGCCAGAAAAAAGCCATTACTTAGCGTTAAAAACAAGAAGACACGTTTTAGGATAGCCAAAGACGTGGGCAACTCCCCAAAGGTATGGAGAAACGTTCTCTGGTCAGATGAGGCTAATTTCTTACTTTTCAACCATCAAGGAAAATGTTATGCCTGCGGCAAAGAGAGTACATTCCATCGCCCCAAGAACATCATCTCCACAGTGAAACATGGTGGTGGCATCATGCTGTGGGGATGTTTATCAGCAGAGAAGGGACAACTGGTCTGAGTCGAGGGGAAGATGGATGGTGCTACATACAGGGCTATTCTCCAGCAGAACCTGCGTCAGTCTGTCTGTAAATATGAGACTGGGAGGAGGTTCACCTTCCAGCAGAGCAATGACCGAAGCATCCTGCTAAAGCAACAAAAGAGCGGTTTAAGGGACAACGTTTAGATGTGTTGCAATGGCCTAGTCAAAGTCCAGACCTCAAAACGATCAAGAATCTGTGCTTAGACTGGAACATCGCTGTTCACAAGTGAAAACCACCCAACATGAAGGAGCTGGAGCAGTTTAGCCTTCAGGAATGGGCAGAAATACCAGAGGCAAGATGAGGCGAGCTCACAGAGACTGATCCTAGGCCACTTGCAGCTGCAATCATGCATGTTGAAGTTTTCAAGCTGCCAAAGGTGGTGAATACTTTTGCAGGCCACTAGCTAATTTTTTTCTTTGTCTGTTTTTTGTTGTTTTGTTTTTGTCTTTTGATAATTTCACTATTCTATTGGTTTTGATCTCCCTGGGTTATTTTTCTTACATTTTTTCCAGCTCGACTTAAACCCTGGTTATGATCCAGCAGTGCGGAATACTTGTAAGCTTTACCCTGCCCAAAGATCTGGTTCAGGACTGCATCACTGTGAAAAAAATCTTCATCGTTCTTAGATGCATTTCCTGGCAACCAAGACATCTAACCTTTTGTGTTGTTTAAAACTAAATCATTTTGCAACAAATAATTAATAATAATTAATTTAACTTTTACATCAGGTTAAAAGTTAAAAGTACAGTATTGCTGCTCAAAGGGTTTTGATGAGATACTAAAGAAACAGTTCATCAATATGGACAATAGTAAAAGTGTTATGCTTCTTAACTAAAGTGGGAAAGGACCATCAAAAAAAAAAGTTTTACTGATGAAAAATTGTTTTATTTTTTGTTAATTTCAATTTACTCAATGTTACATTTAATTTACAGACAACGTAATCCCTGTGTCAGCAGGGTCGACTCTTACCAAGTTGGTGAGCCTTTCTGAGGCAGGAGAGGGAAGCGTTAAGTCGGGCACATTCTTCTTCGTTGGCACCAAACTTCTGCAACAACTCCGACACCTGCTCCTCACTCATCTCCAGCAGGCCTTCTAGAGTCACCTCACCTGCATTCATCTCCTGAAAAGCATGCGCACAATAGGTGCATTGGTGTATACCTAAATATAGAGAAGTTAAGATGGCTACAACGGCCATGAAGACGTGGGGTTTTTTTTCGTTTCTTCTGTGACACAGACTGGAAAAGTTGATGATTCTGTGAAGAACGTTAAAAAGCTTTTGGTTGTTCTTGCAGGTTATTGCTTTACATTTAACACCAACAACAACACAATTAAAGAGACATGATAAATAATAAAATGTTTTTTAATGCTTTCATAATTATTATTAATTTTCCAACATTTGGTAGATAAATATTTTGGTGCTGCTGTGGATGTTGTATTATTCATGCCATCAAGTTTTGACACACCAGAAATAAAGCTTCGCTGTCTTATTAGGATCTTCTCAATATTTACTTGTTTGCAATCTTTAGCAAAAGCAAATATTTTGGCGAGATGTTCAAAAGTCAAGAGAAGAGTATGAAAAAAAAATCTACAGCCCAAAATGATTCATACCTGGCAGATTTAGAGATCTTTTAATTTTACCAACAGTTTATTCTGAAATTAATGTTACAGAGTGGCCCAGACAGAGTCCCTATTTAAATCTGATAGAGAATTTGCAGAGGAACCTAAAGATCCATCCTCAAGGACTTTGGGCTCATCACCAACGGTGGATTGCCTAAATACAAGTATGAATATGCAAAAATATTTTAGAAAACAATGCCAATAAAAGCAGCCATATTACCTCTTTTAAAACTGATCCTCCATTTTATTATCTTTTGCCAGATACCTTTCTCATTTCCTATAAGATACAATCCTTAGTTAACTGAAAAAAAAAAATAAATAAATAAAATCTGCCATTTTAGGTGCATTTTGTGGAATTCACAAACATGCATGTTTTCCGCAGCAAAAAAGCCCAATACGCCGTGGTGGAGACAACATAACTCTAAGACAGTTTGGAATTACTCATTTAACCTTTATACGTTAGAAAATACTTTAAGATTAAAAAACACCTCAGAGCGTTAAATCTAATACTTTCTTACATACATGAATGGCTTGAACAGCAAGGTCATACCATCTTATTACGTTAGGAATGTAGAAATTGCAAAAGAATTATGAGGTACCCATCGAAAATAATATGTATGAGGGAAAACATTGTGTCGGACACACAGTGGGTTTTTTTTTTTAGCTTTCCCAGTCACTGAGTGAAAACGATTACAGGAAAAACGCAGCTATAAAGAGCCCCTCCTCACCTCTGCGACCTCCTTCCTCAGGTTGACAATGCGGAACCAGTGGTCGAGGCGAGGGAAGTCTTCTAGCTCTGCACTGCGCTCCTCTAAGGCCACTTTGCACTTGCAGGACAGCTGGCGGCTGAAGTACTTCACCAACTTTCCCTGAGAAGGAGAGGGACAACTATCCTGAATCCATTCCATTAATTTATGAAACACATTTAATACCAAAAAGGTAGGCCGAAGTGCTGTACTGTAAGAGAATAAATAAAAACAAAAGGTAAATAAGTGAAAACGGACTTTAAACACTGGTATTCAATAAACAATAACCATATTCAGGTAATACATAAACCGACACAGAAGAACAAACAGCTCATGCTGTGTTGAACACTGTGGAGAAAAGATGGGTCTTTAAAAGAGATTCAAAAGAAGACGGTAAAAGAGCCTGACTAAGAGGCTCTCATTCCGTGTTGTAACTACTGTAAAAGCCCGATCACCTTTCCTATTCAATTAAAGTTTATTTTATAGTGGCAATTCACAACACATGTAATCTCAAAGCAGTGTACAACATAAAATCTACGCAAAAAGTTTCCTATAAAAGGAAAGATTTCCTTAGAGCTTCAGCCTCGTCTTTGGAACAGCCATGAGTTCAGGTGAAGCAAGTCCCAGAGATAAGGCAGAGCGAGGCAGCTAAGGCATCCAAAGAACAACTCAAATTATTTTAAACCCAATACTTGGTAAACAAAGAGCCTGTGGAAAGCAGCCAGAACAAAACTGATGTGCTCTCGCCTGTATGATCGAGTAAACAGACGAGCAAGCTAAGGAAGTTTGCCTGATGTTGAAATACGGTGTTACATAAATCAAAATATGTGGTATTAAAGGCGAGAATGATCTTTTTAAAATCCTGCTTTGAAATTGGTCTTGATTTTGGAAATTTGTTGCGGCTAAAAAAAAAAAAACGTCATTACAATAGAGCTGACTTGTGAATAAAACGTTATGTCCCCATTTCCCCCGGATTAGTGGTAGTGGATTTCAAATCACAGAGCAGAGGAGGCAAAATGTACATGATGGGAGTCACAGCGGCCACTTGGGCTGAATAATATGAAGTTAGTCCTTTTAGTATTGAAGCTCAGAAAATTCTGGACTATCCCAGTTTTGATGTCCTTTAGGTATTTCAAACATCCACTAAATGAGAGTGGATGTGTGTGAAGACCGCAGCAATGGCAGCAGAAACATTTTATTTAGTCGAGAGGACTAAATTTTAGTTTTGAGTGAACGTCCCTCTTTTCAATAATTGGCCACGGGGCGAAGAGAAATGAGAAGGTTTTCTCTGAGGAAGTCCAGAATAACTGAAGAGCAACACATTAATATTAAGGATCCCTATGAACAGAATGAGTCAAACCAAAATATTATTTTACTATTTTCAAACCATGAACCATGTCTGAAGGGTTAAAAAGAAGAAAAAATATACTTCAGCTTTCTATATCCAGACACGCTGGTCTACAGAGGCTCATCTCTAGCAATGCTCCTAGGCCTTCACCGCTGGCTGCAGCGAGGAAGTCCGCGCCTAACCAGGCAATCCGTGCAGCGAGGAGCCAAGTAGGGCGGGCGAAAACGGGCGGGCCAGTGGAACTGCTGCTTATAAAGAATCCAGCAACAGGGAAGCGGCCGTGGACAGATGCATGTCCTCTGCCAACAACTGATGGATGGAATGATTGAAAAAGCAAGCATGGGTAGCAATGAAAATCATTATTTCCGGGACTTGGAACTGAAGTTTTGTGGACAACAGTGTGGGTCAGAGACCTTAAAAAAAGGCAAACTTGGCCGTGCTGCTCTTTCTGGAACTTTTTCACCATATTATGCCACATGTGGACCTCCTCTATGCCAAGCTCCAGGAGACTCAGTCAAAGGGAGCAAGCAGCAGGGCATTGAGTCAGGTAATGAGTGTTCCTGATAGTAAGATGATCATCACTGTTTTCACCATTATCTCCTTCCCCTCTTTGATTATTATTATGACTTTTCTTTATTATTCACAGGAATTGTCTCCAATCTATGGGTGAGCAAAGCAGTGACTCTTTGACAGCAAAGAGGCATCGGGTCCTCAGTCCAGAGTATCATCAATTTAGTTTAGTTTATTAATACAGATCCCCATTAGCTGCAGCCATGCTATTCTTGGGTCTATTCTGCCTGGGGTCCAACAAAAACATAAATAAGAACAGAATACAGCATTTGTCAACTCCAAGGGAGATATTACTCAGGATTCACACAATACATCATAATATACTTTCTCATAACCTAAATACTCTTAATTATGACAACGGTATGATACATACATATGCATGCATACATACATACATACATACATACATACATACATACATACATACATACATACATACATACATACATACATACATACATACATACATACATACATACATACATACATACATACATACAGAACAGAAATAAACATGTATACATACCCATACAAATAAATTAGCCTTGCCTTGCCATAAACACACACATACACGTCTCAGATCTAATTATTTTTGATAGATACATTTTTACAAACAATTTAAATTGAATCGCGTTGGTAATGAGCTTGATATGTTTTGGTAAGGCAAGGCAAATTAATTTGTACAGCACATTCCAGTACAAAGACAATGCAAAGTGCTTAACATGATTAAAACATAGGAAGATAAAACAGAATAAAAGCAAGTTGGAATAAAATGTAGAAACAAAATAAGACATGGGAAAATAGAAACTAAAAGCAAATATTAAAAACAGTTGGACTACAAAGTTGAACTAATGATGTTTCAGTGAAACAATTTAACTAGAACAGTCAAAGGCAATCCTAAACAAATGTGTTTTAGATCTTGATTTATGCCATTCATTCTCGCAGTGAGTGTTCAGCTGCATGTCTGGTACTGTACTGATGGTGATCTACACTGAAAAAGAGATTCTTGCACAAAATAGTAGGCAATTTTGAGATGGAAATGTTGCTTGTAAAGATGATCAGTGAATACAACAATCTGTCTTTAACCAGTAGCCGGTTGAGATCTTCATACATAGATATTACGTTTCTCCTGTAGTTGCATCTAAGTGCTACACGAGCAGCTCTATTTTGTATAATTGGGGTTATTTATAATTCCACAAGTGACATTTGACCTCACTGCTAGGCAATAGTTGAGGTATGTTAGGGTCAGTGTTGCAGAAGAGGTGAGTGGTAGAAATGTGTTAATGTCCGTGTTTTATTGGAAGTTGTAATGTTTGTTGGAGGAGAAATGTCTTTTGAATTACAATTTTAAAAATCTCATTATCATGTTGTAGATATGTTTCAGCCTACCACCTAATCACCGCTATTTTTGTGAGTTTCTTTGTTTTATGACAATGAAAATGATGATCGAAATCATGCAGCAGTACAGGGTAAATGTGTCAACAAAATCAAGTACATTAGGTTTCTATATATATTTTTAGATTATTTTCTTTTTTCACAGAACATCTTATCTGTGCAACCTTGTTGCAGAGGGAGCAGCTTTGAGGAACATCGCAGGTCATTTCCTGAAGATGCACTGCACAGCGCCTTGAAGGCCAACCCAGTGCTAAAAGGAAGCAGAAGTACTGCAAAGAAAAGTTCAGAGTGTGTTGTGGTGCTGTCGACCTAGTCCAGTTGATCATGGAGAATAATCTAGAAGAGGTCTTTTTATTTTTTAGAAACTGTCCCTCTTTTAAAGATCATCATCACCCTAACCACAGCAGAAGCTGAGAGGTGCTTCTCAACCTTGAAAAGAGTAAAAACTTTCCTCTGAAGCATCATGACCCAGGAGTGCCTGAATGCACAGGCCATGCTCTGCAGGGAAAAGAGACTTGTTTGGGAAATGACAGATTTCAGTCAGAGAGTCATTGAAAATTTGCTGGCATGAAGGAGGTGAGAGCAAAATCCATGTTCTAGTAGAGTTTAGTGTTGCGTTGTAACCTTTGACCTTTAGTGCAACCCCCTCAAAAATAAAAAAAAATTACTAACCACCGCTGTATTCCAACAAAAGCTGAACAAGGCGAACATCATGTTTGTTCAAAGGAATGTAGACTTGACAATTATTGCAAAACAACTAAGTGAAAACCAAATTTTCTCAAAATGCCACCAAGGGCAGCAAATACAGCAAGAAACAAACTGATGCCTCAGGGGACGTTCTGAACTCGTCCCCTGAGGCATCCCACAGCCAAAAGACACTGTAATTCAATTTTCAATTCAATTTTATTTATATAGCGCCAATTCATGAAACATGTCATCTCAAGGCACTTTACAAAGTTAAGTTCAATCATATTATACAGATTGGGTCAGATTATACAGATTGGTCAAAAAATGTTCCTATATAAGAAAACCAGTTGATTGCATCAAAGTCCCGACAAGCAGCATTCACTCCTGGAGAAGCGTAGAGCTACAGGGAGAGTCGTCTGCATTGTACATGGCTTTGCTGCAATCCCTCATACTGAGCAAGCATGAAGCGACAGTGGAAAGAAAAAACACCCGTTAGCGGGAAGGAAAAACCTCTAGCAGAACCGGGCTCAGTATGAACGGTCATCTGCCTCGACCGACTGGGGGTTACAGAAGACAGAGCAGAGACACAACAAGACAGACAAAAAGCACAGAAGCACACATTGATCCAGTAATCTGTTCTACATTAGATGGTAATAGTCAGTGATCTGTCCTCCCTGGATGAATTCACAGTCAACAGAACGTCAGACCAGGTGTACCTACTATGAAGAAAAAAAGAGAGAGAACAAAAAGTTAAAAGCTGAAATGACAACAGTCATTTCAATGTAATGCAATGCAAATCTGGAGAACAGTAGACTGGAGAACAGTAAAAATCAGTAGAGTGAGAAAAGTAGGCCCTGATGTCCTCCAGTAGCCTAAGCCTATAGCAGCATAACTATAGAGGTAGCTCAGGGTAACATGAGCCACTCTAACTATAAGCTTTGTCAAAAAGGAAAGTTTTAAGATTAGTCTTAAAAGTAGACAGGGTGTCTGCCTCACGGACCAAAACTGGGAGTTGGTTCCACAGGAGAGGAGCCTGATAGCTAAAGGATCTGCCTCCCATTCTACTTTTAGAGACTCTAGGAACCACCAGCAGACCTGCAGTCTGAGAGCGAAGTGCTCTGTTAGGAACATACGGGGTAATCAGAGCTCTGATATATGATGGAGCTTGATTATTAAGGGCTTTATACGTTAGAAGAAGAATTTTAAATTCTATTCTTGATTTAACAGGAAGCCAATGAAGGGAAGCTAAAATTGGAGAAATATGATCCCGCTTGTTGATTTTCATCAGAACTCTTGCTGCAGCATTTTGGATCAGTTGAAGACTTTGAACTGCATTTTGTGGACTTCCTGATAGTAAAGAATTACAATAGTCCAGCCTTGAAGTAACAAATGCATGGACTAGTTTTTCAGCATCACCCCTGACAGAATGTAAAGACAACAGAAACACATTTATGCTGACACCAGAAGCTCCGTCAGTCAGGAAAGGCCAAAACCACCCTAAGACTGCACCTTTAATACCAACACAGGCCTCAAAACGAGTAATTTAAATGCCACGTGTTAAAGGCACTTGTAAGGTCTAAAAGCACGAGGACAACATAATTGCAAGCACCAGTGGCTAAACAGTATGTCACTAAAAACCCTCGAAAGAGTAGACTCTGTTCTGGGAAGCTTTTTAAAACTAGACTGCAACACCCCAGGTACACCATATGTGTCTAAAAAGTATTTAATTGTGTAAAAATAACTTTCTCAATTATTTTTGAAAGGAATGGGAGTTTGGAGATTGCTCTGAATTTTGAAGAAATTGACTGATAAAGATCAGATTGCATGCTTAATGACCCCAGGCACCACACTTGAGGCAATATAACCATTAACAACAGCCAGGGCCGGAGCCCCTAAGGTAGGAACACAGGGGGAACCAGAAGGTTTAATCTGATCAATAAGCTCCTTCAGAACTGTGACAGATTTAGGCTCAAACTGGTTATAGGCTGCAGAGCAAGAGGCTGAAATGGAGGCGGTCATATGAAGTAGGTGGAGTGAGCGAACCTTTTCAGCAAAGAAATGGAAAAGTCCTCACAAATTTCAGGTGAGGCTTCCAAGCTGACAGACTGGTGCAGATTAAAAATCAGGTTTAAAGTGATGAAGAGAATATCTGGTTTGCGACAATGGGATGGAATTATTTCTGAAAAATATGGATAAATATGCCAACTGTCAAATAAAGGTTATTTAGTATAGCTTTCTCCTTGCCACTCCCCTCAAAAAGGTTAAATTTGTGGAGTTCACAACTAATATAATGATGAGAAGTGCCAAAATTTACATTTTGATATTGCAAAATAAAACAACAACCTTATTTTCCTTTCTCGTTTCTGAGACTTCCAATAAGAAGTACTTTTTAAGTTGCATATAATTTCAAGAATATTTAAATTCAATGTCACAAGCACTGCCTTGATACAGTAACAGTCCCTCCTTGTGGTCGAAAATTGAAATGGCAACCTGCCCCAATAGAAGCTTTCCACTCAGAATTTTTTAAAATTCTATTATCTTTTATGCTTCCTAGAAATGACTTTCTCTGCCTTTTATTGTAAGAATTACTGTTAAGGTTATTCTATGTTGAGAAAGCAGTCCCATATACATGCATATGCCAACAATGGCAAGCACATCCTAGCACTACTTCTAAGCAGGTGAGATAGAGAGACAAAACTAAAAAAGAATTATTAATATTTGCTGTTCTTAATTATAGACTATTAGAAAAAGTTAGGGTTTAAAAAGTCTAAATGTTATAAACAAGTGAAGGCAGTGCTGTAATGTGCTGAAAAAACAGACCTTTGTGTTGTTTTAAAGGTTAAAAAAGATTAAAATACATTTTAAAAGCATACATGCATCATTTGTTCTCCAGCCCTTGGCATTACAAAATATAACTTCAAATAAACACCTCAAATAAACCCAAAATGGAATGAATGAATGCTGAGAGATCAAAAGTCAGACACATTTTATGAGAGAACAGATGTGATCAGTTTTTTTATGTCGTAATTTATGTTTACCATGCATGGCTATACTGTTTTTCTTACAAATTTGATAGGGGCCTGTGCCCAAGCACCCCCTCTTGACAAGCAGCCACTTCAGGATGCGGATCAAACATCCTCCACTACAGGAGCCAAGAAGCAATGAGGAGAAGATCTTTCTGAATGAGGACCCTATTCTACAGCCCACAGGCCAGTCCCAGGTGTAAATTCCTTCTGTGGTATCCAGTGGTTAGGTATTGTTTTGTTTGTTTCACATAAACATTACAGTAACACTGGTATTGTAATTCCCACCTTTTTCCAATAACCCGATACGTTCTGCTGTGTTGGTGACATTTTACACCTTTCGCTGATGTTTGACTTAGCAGGTTGAGTCTTATGGCTCAAAAGATGACCCTCAGCAGGACTGTTCCTTTTAAAAACCAACCCAAGCAAGTTATTTGTTCTTTCTTACAAATGCAAGCATGAAGCTGTCGCTTCATGCTTGCTCAGTATGAGGGATTGCTGCAAAGCCATGGACAATGCAGACGACTCTCCCTGTGGCTCTACGCTTCTCCAGGAGTGAATGCTGCTTGTCGGGACTTTGATGCAATCAACTGGTTTCCTTATATAGGAAATTTTTGACCAATCTGTATAATCTGACCCAATCTGTATAATATGATTGAATTTGACTTTGTAAAGTGCCTTGAGACGACATGAATTAGCGCTATATAAATAAAATTTAATTGAATTGAATTGAAAATTGAATTATTCTTTGCCCAGTACCTCTAACACTGAAACTCAGTGATTCCCATGTATGAGTAGCTACATGTGTAAATACTTTGCACAAAATACTTTTACTCCATTTTTTCTGCAGGTTCTGGATTGCTCATATTAAACCAAACCCAGAGAAAATCTGAGGAGGGAACTAGGATAGCCAAAGAAGACTGGATCTCCCTGGATATGTAATAGTAATAATAATAGTAATATCATCTTTATTGTCATTGAAACATACATTACAATGAAATTTGTTCTCTGCTTTTAACCCATCCCCTTGGGGAGCAGTGGGCTGCCATGTGCGGCGCCCGGGGAGCAATCGGGGGTTAAGGGTACTTGCATCCTTCTCTGAGTGCAAGCGCGCTGCTCTAACCACTAGGCCAACACTCCCCCAATATAGGGATACAAAGTGTCTGAAATGCACACATTTTTGGCCACAAAGCAGAAATAAAACATATCAAAACTGGAACTGTTTTGGAATATGTTGCGTGTTCTTTGTGTGCTTACTTTGCCTTTTCAAGAATCAAGAAGCTTTTTTGTCATTATGTGATGGAGTTTAGACATAAATTCACAATGGAAGACCCACCCAGCCTCCCCTGCATCCCCCAATCGCTTCATTATGTGCCTATGCTCCAGCCAATCTGCATCAGTCCTCATCCTACCTCAGCCAATCATCCAGCAAGGCTTTGCTTATAAAGGTCTCCGTCCATGAATTCTCCTACTCTTCAGGTGAGCTTCGACCCACTTCCAACCCATCTCCTCCTTCGCGCTCTCAGGCTCCCCCTGGCTTTGTTCTCTCCTCTGGCCTCCACTCTACCACCAGTGTCCGGACCCCGGGGGAAAGACTTCTCTAATCCTAATCCTAAAGTGAACATCCAAACTCGGCCATTTGAAGCTTTCAAATCTTCTGCCAAGGTCTGAGCGCCAAAGAACTTTTACTTATTTATGCCAATAAATCTCTCTAATTCCCTCTTCTGTCTGTCTGAGTCTTTCTAGGTTGAATTATCGCGATGACATTTTTGATGAGGCATATCTATATTTAGTTGTACTAAAATACCCGGATTAAACGGAGCAGTCAATGAAGCTCGTGTCATCCCTGCCTTATTCTGCACCACACCGCACGACACAGTAAGACAAACATATCAGAGATATGACAATGTATGCTTTTACTTTGAAGTCTCGATACCGCGGTGAAGACAGGAAATACTATGCGTGCCGAGGTAACGTCAGTTGGAAATAAACGTTCAGAGATGCCATAGGTTAGTGAATTTGTCCAATTTAACATTGATTAGACTCATATTGTTAGCAGTCAATCAAAATAACAACTTAGAAATCAGCAGCTCTTTGACAGCGTTCAACTTTTACTGTTTTTCATGTACAGTACACACACAGGCTCAGAACCAGAGTATTTATAAATCTCCAATCTGGCCAGAGTTTAAAAAATCATTCATTTTTAGGGATGTAAAATGTCGTTTATGCATATATATATATATAACTGCAAAAATATGTATCATTTTCCCAGATATCCCAGATGTGTGGACTAGGCCTTAGTCTTTCATCCTCTCCCCGCTCTATAACCTTTGTTTATGTGTTTAAGAAGGCCCTTGCGCAACATCTTTAAATATTTACTGTTTTTGACTCTTTTTGGCACAATAACTTACATTAATGTGTTAATGTTTAGTAGAATCTTTATTAGAGAGCTGTGTGTTTGAAAGTATTGTGTAATTGGTTGTGTGTAGCCATTTTTATGTAAGCTTATATGTAATTTCTCGTATTGTATATACTTCTGCATCTGTCTTGTTTATCTGTCTATTTAGTTTAGTTTTTCTTTTATTTTTTTTAGGGACCACCTTGAAAATTAGATGATTTCATCTCAAGGGGCTTATCCTTTCAAATCTAAATAAAAACATTAAAGTTTCACAAGGATACATTCAAAAGTGATTTAAGGGTTTTATCTTGATTAAAACACAAGATAAAAAGGGAAAAGCAATGAGGTAAAGAATAAAACTTCATGAAAGCATAAATATTGATGTTTTTCATAAAGAAACGGTGTCACTAATTGCCACAACTGATTACTGGGATTTTTTTTTTTACATTCTCTAACATCATTCAAAATAAACTAATCCTACACCTCAAAGTCTTGTAGCACTGTACCTACAAAATTATATTTTAGTGCATTTTATGTGATGGACAGATGGAAAGGAGTGCATATTTATGAATAAATGGGGGAGATGATTTATGATATTCAACATATTTTTAACAAATGAAAACCTGAAAAGTATTTCCTGCATATCCCTTCAGTCTTAGTAAGAATACTTTGTACAACCATCTTTCACTGATAACAGTTGCAAATCTTTTGCTGTATGTATCTTAAAGCTTTGCACATTTGAACATTGAGCTTTTTGCCTGTTCCTTTGAGCTAGGTACGACAAGGTAAAACAGATTAGATGGAGAAGGTCTCTGAACTGCAAATTTTAGATGTTAGAACGGATATACAATTAAATCAGATCATTAGATCTAATCTGACCAAAGCACCTTCTTCCACATGTTATTATATATTGTATATACTGCATACCAAATCCACTCCATGTACATAACACCGTATATAATACTCATTTATTCCAGCACTCCCATGCTCTGCACTCATCACACTGTGGACATGTATGTTTGTATGTGTATGTGCACCTGTACATCACTCCCACCTCTGACATGTACATAGTAATAATAACAACAGTGGAAATAGTATTTACTCCTGCATCCACTCTGCTCATTGCACCATTGCAATATTGTCTCAATTTGGCCACTCGATTATAGTGTGTTCATATGTGTTTCCTATACTACCGACTGTGTTTGATCTTTATTATTGTTTTATTGTATTATTGTACAAGTAGGAAAATCGTATAATGTCATATATGTACACATACCAGGCAGATAAAACTGATTTCGATGTTAAGGTGGTTTCCCCACATCACTAGTGGTTTTCTTGTAACAGGTCTTCATTTCAACAAAGGCTTTCCTCATGCCGCTCTCTGTTAAGCCCAGATGTGTATTTGTTGATCTCTGCAGCTCCTCCACAGTGACCGTGGCTTACTTGGCTGCTCCGTTGATTGCGGCTCTCTGACTGGCCTGCCATTTTAGCTAGACGGGGATGTTCCGCTAGGTTTGCAGTCGTGCCAAACCCATTCCATTTTGAGATTATAGACTGAACAATGACTCCCGAGATCTTCCAATCTTGGGGTATTTTTAATATACTAATGGTGCATTGAGCTTCTCCACAACGTCATCCCTGACCTGTCTGGTGTGTTGCCTGGACTTAATCATGCTGTGTGTTCAGCAGTTTTCTCTAACAAACATTTACGGCCTTTCCAGAACAGCTGGGATTAAGTTACACAGATTGAAAGAAGTTGGATTATATTTAATGATACAAGAGTAATAGGGACTGAAACCTTGTGCACTTCTTCTTCATTTGTAATGCACTAAGTAGTGGACCTGATAATTCAGCCAGAACACAGGAGTGGAAATAAACATTTTATTGATGTTAAAGGTGTTGAACAGCAGGAAACAGGATGAAGCCCACTCAGGAACCACTGTAACAGAGGGAGTAAGGTTAGTGGGTGGAACCAACTCTGTGGAAGGTGGTGAACACAGAAAAAAAAAGCTCTGGAGTTGCTCTGGATCCGACCCGTGGGTCCAAGGGCTCCACTAGTTTGATGCCTTTATGGGCAAGCACTGTCAGGAGTCTCTGCTTTGAACTGCTTGTAACCAGGGCGGAAGCAAAAAGGTCTTCCGTGATACATGCGTGGGTCTGAACCATAAGCAGAACAGGCAGAGGTTTCCAAAGGGAGAGGCAGGAGGCTTGGTCAGGGCTGAGCGACAGGCCGTTGTACGGATATCAGAGGCTGACTGGAGAATCCAAAAAGGGCAAGGCAAACGGGAAAAATCCAAAAACTCGAGGCAAGGTCATAAACAGGGAGGCAGACAAGGACAGCTGGATGGTATACTAACACAATGGCTTTCTAGAATCTGGCAGCGAACTGCAGAGGGAGCCGGATATTTATAGGGTGGAGCACAGGTGCTCAAAATACAACTAATTAGTGGAGACAGGTGTAGCTGCTCAAAACTAACGAGGCAGACTAGTAACATTACATTATTGTTTTTTTAGAATGGGGTTAAGTGTTAGGTATAGTACAGCCTTCGCTAATTTTGCAATGCATACCCCCAGATGGGCCTTTGACCATGAGATCTTAGCCTACTTCATGCTGCTAGACAGGTTCTTTTTACAGGATGTCTTGATTCCAAAGGACTGGAAGTAATCAGGCCTGGGTGCGGCTGGTAAAATGGAACAAAAAAGTGGTTCTTCAGAGTTAATTTGTGATTTAAAAAGGGGAGCAAATATATTTTCGCATAACACCAGGTTTGTTCAGATAGCTTTTTCCCTTGTGAAAAAAAACGTTAAAATTTGCAAAGCGCTTTTGACATTTATTCTGAGGAAATTAAAATTTGTTTGATGATCACGAAAGAATTGTGTGACAAAGGAGCAAAACCACAATAAATCTGTAAAATACTCATTTAAGGCACTGTACGTAGCTCTTTATGTTGGTCTATCAACCAACAGTGCTGTCAGCAGCACCAAGTTCCTGGGGGTGCACATCACGGACAACCTCACCTGGACTGTGAACACCACGTCACTGGTGAAGAGGGCACAGAAGCGACTGTACTTTCTGCTGAGGATGAGGAGAGCCCACCTGCCCCCGCCCATCCTCACGACCTTCTACAGAAGCACCATAGAGAGTATTCTGACCAGCTGTCTCTCTGTGTGGTGTGGAGGCTGCAGTGCCTCCGACTGGAAGAACGTGAGGAGAGTGGTGAGGACAGCAGAAGGGATCATCGGGGCTCCTCTTCCCTCCATTAAAGACATTTCATCGCAGCGCTGTGTGTCTCGAGCCCGTAACATCATCAGGGACCCCTCACACCCCCACCATAGACTATTCTCCCTGCTGCCCTCTGGAAAGAGGTTCCGCAGCATCCGCTGCAGGTCCACTAGGTTCTGCAAAAGCTTTTTCCCTGCTGCCATCAGACTGTTGAACTGCTGAACTGCTGAAGTATAAAAACGGACTGTGTACCACACTAGATTCGCTGATTTGCACATTTGCACATTGTATCGTATCCTGCAAAATTGCTGCTGCACCTTAACCGGAAACGTACTGCAAAACTGTGTACAATGCAACTGTCTACTTTTAAATCACTGCTGCACCTTACTGCATATTTGTTTACATTTGGTTTACAGTGTTTACATTTCAACTGCCTACTGTTCACTGCTGCACTTTATCCGGAAGTCAATTGAAATTTATCCTGTAAGTGACTGCGATTGATCACTGCACTTTATCCTGTACTGTAATTCACTGCAAGGTATCCTGTAGAGTTACTGCAATATTTCTGAGCTGTGGGAAAAACGAAATTTCGTTCTGTATGCACTCTGTGTATACAAAATGACAATAAAGAAAGTCTAAGTCTAAGTCTAAGTCTAAGTCTAAGTCATATAAAATACTTTGAAGTTTTTAATTCTAACATGACATGATGTGAAAAGTTTAAGGCATAGGAATACATTCATGAATCACCACAGTGAGGGCTGCATTTTGACCACAGAATTCCTCCTATTTTAATCTTCATTTACCATAACTTTGTGCTAAAATAATATATATCCCTCTGAAATGCTTCATTACAGACAGCTGCTAACATGAAACTACTTGTCTTGACTGAATGACGCAGCACAAGCTTCTCCCCACTGCTGAACCAGGACATACGAATGTCTTTGTTACTAAGATGCTTTTGGTCTGGCTGAAGACAATGGCTCAGGCCCACAGAGGGTGACGTGATGCTTGAGATCTAGATGATGCATGTGGATGGCCCAGATCCAAAAGTACACCTACAAAATGACTGTTGGAAAATAGAAATCGCTGGCCTACATCAGTGCATACCAAAGTAGAAACCAGTGGAGGAGGGACCAGCAAGTCATCTCTGAATGCAGAAAACCCTCCAGTAAAAGCTGCCCACGGCCGCTAACGCTCTGCCTGGTAAGGCAGCAGCTCAGTCCACACCTACAGAGAGACACAAACTGACCAAAAACTCTCACTTTATCTCTCACTCTTATCGTACAAGAAAATCCTCAGGCTTAAAAATGTATGCTACTGATTTTCTAAATACCTGTGAAAAAATATATCTGGCTGATAAAATATCTCTTACTCAGGTACCCCTTTTGTTTTTGTGTTTTATTGAGTTTTACATGACCGTGTGTAAAGCTGTCTGTTGTTTCATCACCTATTGAAGTTTATTATTAAAAGAAATTACATAAATGTCAATACAAAGGCTCTATCTATAAATGATTATTTTCGAGTGTGTTACAGTAATAAATGGATCAGATCTGACTTATTGCAACCTCTGCATATAGTGGCACCCCTGCTACATTTGTTTAAGAAATTATAAAATGAAATACATTAACAGCGTCTAAAACTGGAAATTTCAGGAAACTCGCATCTCTTGTTTGATTTGCAATTAATAAATAGTAGCATATATATATATATATATATATATATATATATATATATATATATATATATATATATATATATATATATATAACTTTTACTAAATTCCACATGCCAACTTTTACACATTTAAAATGTATGTGCAATAGATTTGAATACGTTTAGCTATTTATACTTTTTGTCCATTGGGACTCTCTTTATTTCAGGCTCTTCTCTTTGACACAATGTGCTTATTAAAACTGCAATTAAAATACTCTGCAACATCATTTATATGCATGAATACCCTTATTAAGTTCAAAACCTTGACATAGGCAATAAATATTTGACAATATTCTGAATTTTCTCTCCTTAAATACCAGTTTCAGCAAATACATGTTTCTCTTGCTCTCTTTTCTTTCTTTGAAAAGAAAACAGAAAACATAAATATTTTCCACCCCCCTATTATGCAAATTGGCTTTTTATTTTATCTTATTTTTATTTATTTATTTATTTATTTTGAGGGGGGTTATTTTACCCTGAGACATATTAATAGGTATATTTATTTATTTAAATGATTTAAGTGTTCATCCAAATTGGCAAATTTACAACACATGGGGGGGAAAAAAACAGGTTTTCAACATCAGAAAATGAAGGAAAACTTTTGAAACCTTCACTATTTTCTATGGAGTCAGCAGTTCCAAAAAGGCAAAAACAGCACATAATTTGCTATATTTTAAAAGGCATAAGGAAGAGAGAGAAAAAGAAGAAAGAAAGAAAAAGACAATTAAAATTCACCCCACAACACATAACCTCGCCACATGTTATGCCATTTAATACAGGTAAATGTATATAAAAATAAAATTATGTTGATTGGGGTGCCTGGAGCTGTTATTTGACAATCAATGAATTCCCTGTAATGTGAAAAAGGGCTTTCTACTTTCTCTTTAATATAGGAAATATCAGAGAACATAGAACATAATTTAATTAAATCACATGTGTGTTTTTAAAAGATGATTATTTGCTAAATAATGAAACAGTAATTAAAAAATAAAATAAAAAAATAAACAACTGGAATCGTACGTAACAAGACCATACGAAGACCTAAGTCTACAAACATGCTTAGTAAGTAGAGAACTTCTGCACAGAGTTGCATCATAACAGCAATTTATTGTATTGCTTTTGTAATAATCTTTAATACAGTTTCAAACAATTGGGGAGAGCACTGCACGTCATCAGCAGCTCTCTCGATTATTTTTTTGTTTGTTTTTTGTGATAGCCTTTCAAACGTAGCAAAGGTATCTTCATGTTAGGTTTATCCATTTGGATTAAATGCTGTGTGAAATGCAAATAATCACCAAACTTAGCATATAGGCACAGGACTTTTAAGATCTGAGATGGGTCAAAGCAGTTAAGTTTCATACTGAGTAAAATAGGTAAACTCTATAAGATGTTGTAAAAAATTGCATATTCCCCTCTGTCCTTCAAATTAAGGTGATCTTAATACTTTTTGATTAAAGTGACTTTCTGAAAAGTTGATTTATGATATTACATTAACCTGCAAAAAGTCAAGAATGAGGGTAGATGTTACTTGTCTGCGTTGTTTTTACACAATGTGAGTGATTTGTACCCCCAAAATTGGCGAAATATTGTTTGATTCTGAATGTGATTCAGGTGCAATAATTTTGCAGCCAGCTAAAGCAATCTGATTTAGAAGTCCTAGGTTTGAAATTTAGAAAGTCCAAGATCACTTACACATGATATAATAACCAGCTTATAGACCTCAGAGCACCCACCTCAGATGCACCCTGGCGCTGTGTTCCCTCAAATCCCACCTGGAGTAATACATATCTATTATTGCTGCAAAATCAAAAACACAGGAATAAATTCATATTTATTGATTGCAGATATTGCTATTGCAGAAACTGTTTTATACGAGACAAAATAAGTTATTATTTTTTGCTGGTAAGGGTAATGTCTGTATTGTTGCTTCTCTGAGAAACTTTGGGTTATTGAATATGTTTTTTTTACAAGACCCAACTGTAATGTTTTACAGTTGGGTACAGTGAGCTCGTGTGAAATTAAAGATAGTCTCAAGAACGGAACATTATGAGGACAAGAAATAAATGTAATAAAGGAATAGCTTAAGAGGAGCTATGAACCACTGGGTTTTAATTCAAGAAGAAACAATCACATATGTTATTTAATTTTATCAAATTCTTCTTTTTCTTTGACTTGACCTGCCTTTCGTACCATTTTACCTTTAAAGAAAACCCAATGGCATGAACAATGTGGCTTCTGACATCCTTTAAAAGACCCGTTAAAAACAGCGCTGCCGTTATAAAGCTGTGATCAGCCGAAGTGAAAACCAGAATAGACAGAGTATACTGCACAGCATGTGCATAGACATAAGCTGCAGGGACTTACAGGAACAACAATATGCCACAATTATCCACGGTTTTTGCACTTTATTATCTTTACCTTCTGTCTCTTCCTTAGCGCACACAGATCTCCTGTGCCAGCAGTATCTTCTAAATCATCCAGTTACACATGCTCCGTGTCAAGACTAGGAAGTTTACATCTGCTAGCACTGGCAATCCAGTAAAAAAAAAAAACTTCCTAACAGTTACCTAAGAAGGAAGATATCCAAGCAAATCTCTCTGAAATCTATTCATCACCACAAATGTGCGTATGTCTGGAGAATCTTTTACAATGTTCTTACATAAATGATGATATGTTTCACATTTACTAGGTGATAATGGTAGTGAGAAGGACGCAGAAGGTGTCAGTTGTGGTAACAGTGGAAAGAAAGTGACTTTAAACACTCATGATAATAAGAATTATTCTGAAGATAAACACTGATTACTGGAGTGATTTCTAGCTGTTGACAGTTTTTCAGTACTCTTACAACAAGGAAAAGAAAATAAAAAAATTAAAAAGCAGTAAATTAAAACAGTTCAGTCTTACAGCATCCTTCACATTCATTGATATCCCTGGTGAAGATATGTAAAAGACCTGATAATAATTGCTGTTGCATAAAAGGCTTTAATTTGAGTACATTTATAAATTGGACAGAGGAAGATTTCCAACAAAATCACAAGTACAACACTTGTTTGTGCCACTAACAAATCCTATAAAAATTCAACTATGTCCTTTAGATTTAATAGAGTGTCCAGGAACTTCTAATTAGTAAACCAGAACCTTCTGTGTCCCTGAGATGTGCATATGATGTGACAAAGACCCCCATTCATTTTAGCCAAGAAAGATTGGTAAGAGGCGTAACAAATCTCCAAAGCTCTCCATTAGAACTGCAGGAAAGAGATTGTGGCATTTTGGGGTCCCCAATCTCCACATCAACCATTAGAAACTACCTACATTTATTTTAGTCCTACAGTCACCTAGGAAGAGTTCCCTAAATTCCACTGAGACTTTTTCTGCAACTGTGTGTGATGATCAGATGAGACTAAGACGGAGCTTTTTGACTGTCAACAATCTAGGTAGGACTGGCGTAAAACCAAGGAGGAATTTGTTGACAAGCACGTCATGCCCACTGTTAAGTACGGTGGAGGATCTGTGATGCTCTGGGCCTATTTCTCTTTCTAAGGCCCTCTTCCATAATCTCAGACTGTTTAACAAAGGGAACCTTGTTAGAAAAATCTGTTGGTTTGCCTCTTTGGGCAAAAGGGAGCTACAAAATCTTACCAGCAGCATTACCAGCATCTGTGCCAACTGTCATTAAAAGTTATTCATCCATAGCAAGGATGCAAATAAATGTAAAGGGCATTGCATTTTAACTCTGTTTAACTAAACATAAAAGTATTCAGCAAAATTGTCTTATGCTTTATTGATATGAACTTTTTTTTTCTGTCAGGGTGGATATCTAATGGGAAGCAATCTGTAACTACACTTACAATAATTTACAGCAAAGTAAAAGGTGTAAATTTAAGAAGAAAGGAGAATTGTATTTTCATATCTATAGATGGAAATAAAAGATTCCCCAACTACAGTTGTTTAGATTAGAACAAGGTTGTGCTGTTTAACAGAGGGGTCTGCTCTGCTAAATCTCATCTTCTTCATCTCTCATCTTTATTTGAGCAGCAGAGTTTTACAGAGTTTAGCAATTAGCAGACAATATATTCCCTATGATGCCCAAGAGGAGTAGGCAGTAGCAAAAAGCGTATTTGTGCCTACCCATCTTCCATATAAACTGTTCTGGTTGTCGAAAAGCACATAAGGTCTATACAGCAGTGTTGGATTTCAAATCCAATAACATTCACAGAAAGAAGTACCAATTTTTAAAATTTAAAATTAACCACTACAACATATACATATTTAGAACATGTGCAATACTCAAAACACCACATAATCCACACATAAATAATAAATATATACACAAACTTATTTAAACCTAGCCCCTTCTCTAATACTCAAATAGTCATGTCGCACATTACGAATAACATAAAATAATAGAAGAAATTAAATAGACAAACACATAAATCATTATAAAAACGCCCGATTTTTAAAGCCCTTCTTTCTCCACGTACATTGTGAAAATGATCTTTTTGTACTGATTTTTAAATTGTGACTTGGACTTGGACTGTTCCACAGGATTACTCCACAAACAGAGATACAAAAACCTTTAAACGTTGCACGTGCCCGCTGATGTTTAAAGTTAAACTCCCCTTCAGATTACAGCCACCAATTATTTCTGAATATTTCCAGGAAGTAAATTTCGTATTGCTTGATTTGTGCTGTTTGA
Organism: Fundulus diaphanus; assembly: GCA_037039145.1. Classification (NCBI taxonomy): domain Eukaryota; kingdom Metazoa; phylum Chordata; class Actinopteri; order Cyprinodontiformes; family Fundulidae; genus Fundulus; species Fundulus diaphanus. The sequence goes on along the minus strand of CM073127.1, from coordinate 10,039,873 downwards.
CACAGACTTTGAAATTAAACATTAAATGATTACCTTTAAACTCAAAGCACTCGGTTCCAATATTCTCTATGCTGTTGATTTAATTCAACTGATTTTATACATATAGCGCAATTTACATCATCTGTCACCTCAAGGCAGTTTACAAAATCAGTTCTTTGTTTAATGTTTTCAACCCAAGAACACCCAGTTCTTTAACCCGACTGGGGGTTTAAGAAGGCAGCACATTCACACCCAGAAAAAACGCAGAAGCACTGATCCAGGAGTATATATGAGACATAAATGAGTTGGTTAGGGGCGTAACGGGACATGTATCCGTGTTTGGATTTTTCGGTACTGAACAGCGTTTCCACATGGTACGGTAGCTGCATTGCGCCGCGGCCGCACACGTTTCCTCTGTAAACAGAAGAGACAGAGAGAGAACACAGCAACAGGACGTCATGGCTAGCGGCAGCTTTAAAGAAAAGCCAGAACTTGAAGCCCCCTTCCATTGTTGCAATTCCCTGTGGACAAGTGGAAAAGACAAAAGCAGTATGCCTGCAATCTTAAGTGGAGATCGGGTATGCTTCTGGCCGTACGTCTAGTTTGTTGACTCTTTTCAAACGTTACCACGTAAACATGAACAACAGCGGCAGTAAGAAAATAAAAAGTACTACCATCCAAACGCTGATCCAGCGGCATTTAAACAGTCTCCCCCAAGCTCTTCAGATCGAGCCACAGCTATTACAAATGCTATTGGAGTCTTTATGGCAGCGCATTTAAGGCCATTTTCAGCTGTTGGGCACACTGGGGTTTAAACACATGCTCAAAGTACCTGATCCACGGTAAGACGTTCCTTCCTGCGTTCATTTCAGCCAAAAGATAATACCGTCCCTTCGTGAAAAAGCTAAATCTGCTGTTATCCACAACTTGCCCAAGGCAGCTGCTGTGGCACTTACAACTGATGGATGGATATTCAGAGCTACTGAGAGCTGCATAATAGTCACTGCCCATCACATCACTCCAGAGTGAAATATAGCAAGTCGTGCTCTGCAAACTCGGGCGATGTATGAACAACACGCTAGCTTAAATATAGCAGATAAACTAAAGGCGGTGGCGTCAGAGTGGAACCTGGAGAGGCTCGGAACAACAATTCCAGTAACAACAGATAATGCAAGAACCCCAGTCCTGCCCATTGTGGGGGCCCAGTCCTGTTGGGCCCCCACAATGGGTGTTTCAAACACACAATGATTCTACCTTCACAGAAAGCAACGCTACTCAACCAAGTCTCAAGACTGCTTGTGTCCTTCTTTCTTCATAGCCCAGCAGCTGCACACATACTCGAGGGTAAACAGGAAATGCTAAATCTACCAAAGCATGTCCTCATTCGGGATGTCGCTACTCGCTGGAACTCCAGTTAAGACATACTGGAGCGGTATCTTGAGCAGCAGACGGTGGTGAACAACAGCACGGACGGACAAAGGACTTAAGAATAAAGATGTAACTGCTTTTTCTGACCAGGATGTGAAAATGGTAGAGGAGATAACTGATATCCTTAAACCACTAAAAACCCTCACAACACTGATGAGGGATGTACCCCCTTCTGCCTCTGTGACCCTGCCTCTCAAAAGTACAGTACTCAACTCTGTGAAGCCCAGTGAACAAGACAGGCCAGATGTGAGTCAAGTCAAGGAACCTGGGGGATAGATGCACTGCTTCTCAAGGCTTCCTCCACAAATGCACAGCCCTTGACCCCACGTTTAAGATCCTTCCTCATGCGAATGATGACCGTCGTGGCAAGATCTTCAGCAGCCTTTTGACAGAGATTGTGATGATGCAAGAAGAGGTATGTTAATATTTCTTTTGTGCATGCATTTCATGGTTAATTTGAAACAAGCATGGGGTTTATTTTACTAATGTTCTTGCTTATAAAATATTTTTCATACTGTAGAGTGAGGAGGCCACTGGGACAACCGGAGCCAGTTCAACCAGAGGGACCCCAGAAGACCCCGGTGTACCCGAATCTTCTCCACCTGTGAAAAAGTCAGCAAAGACCGAAGTCTTTGGTCAGCTCCTCAAGGCTCAGCTAAGAAACAAGCCAACTTTGGAACTGGCAGTGAGAGAAAAAGTAATTTCGCTTGACTCTGACCCACTTCTGTGGAGGAAGATCAGTCAGCCCCCATTTTACCAAGTTAGCTAAATGCTACCTTGCCATACCAGCTACCTCTGTCCCCAGCGAGAGGAGATTTTCTGCAGCCGGAGACATTGTAGTTTTCTGCAGGCAATGTGGACAAATTTGTTTTTCTGGCAAAAAAATAAATAAAGGTGGAATGAACCGGAACACGGCTACAGGCGGGAAACTTTTAATGTTAAACAAAGGGAAATAAAGGGCGTTCATTCCTTAATGACAGAAAATAGTTAAGACTGTTCTGTAGCACTTGTTCACATCACTAATTTCCTATAAAGATAAAGTATTGATGAAGCACTTTACAAAATGGAAAATAATGTAAACTGTTACATATTTTATTTATTGTTTATTGTATTTATTTTTATTTAATTTGAGAATCTTTTATTTGTGAATCTACTGTATTATATAATAATAATACTAATACTAATACTAATAATACTAATAATACTAATAATAATAATAATAATAATAATAATAATAATAATGGCAACACTAAATTCCACTGTCCTTCAGTGACTTATTAGAATGGCAGCATTATGCTGTGGGGAGGCTTTAGTACCAACAGAGAAGCTCGTTAGAATTGAAGGGAAGGTGGATGGAGCTAAACACAAGTTACAATAGACGTAAACTGCCTGTGACATGAATAATTTAAGATAAACTGAATGGAAAAATTACACTGACAAAACTGTTTTCATATAAATATTATACAGATTAAATAAGCGGTTGTTGAGATATATGGCCATGAATCTCACTTTTTTGAGATTCTGTTGCGCTCCTTTGTGACGTAAAAGGGAAACCCTGGTGCATAAACCGACCGCTGCTACAATGGCTGAGAACCCAGGAAGTAGGGGGGAGTCTTATTTTTCTGTAGAAACAGCTCAGTCAACTATCAGCTGACAAAGTCTGAATAAGAGTCAGCTGTCATCAGATGAAGGGAACAAGTTTTGGGAGCTGCTCGTCAGCAGAGCCGGGAGCGCCTCCTGAAGGTTAAAGAGCAGCAGGAGCAGACAGTAGATTAGATTAGAAGAAAATACCTGGTTTATAATTTTGAAAATTTGCATTGGAACACTTAAAAACCGTCTGTTCTACTATATTATATTCAGCTTTGATTATTTATCAGATGCATTTTATTGTGAAATCATGGCAAGGGTGACAGAGTGCTGTCAACAAGTTCCTCAAATTGTAAATTCCCTGAATGACTATGAAAAACCTTTTTTCCCAAAACTAACGGCTAACATAAACATGAAATAACACCCAGGATTTACCACAGAGTTTTGGGACGTTTGGATCCTGCAGATAACGTATAGTGTGCTGGTAAAATATACTCCCAATAAAAGACATTAAGGGGCTGTAATATTCAAAATACGGTCTAAAAAAGTTTAAAGGGGATTAAACTTTTTGCGAAGGAATGTAAATTGAATGCTCCATAGATTTTGACAAAATGCAAATAGTTTTTTTGTTATTTTTTTTTCAAAATACTAGACGATCATTAAGTTCCTCTAAATCCTTAATAAATCTATATTAAGCTCAATGAGAAGTTTAGAATCGTGTGCAAGGCCCCAGTTTCTGGTACTGTTGTTTGTGAGAGGTTACGGTAATAAAATATTATAATAATAACGGGTGATTACGGTGACAATTTTGTCTTAAGATAATGGTAAAATATTTATAATGTTTCTCTTTTGTCTTCTGTTTTTTTGAGCCTTGCAACATAATTTCCCTGAAATGTACATTGTGAATGTGCAGCTGAATGACAATAAAGTCTGTCTATGTCTTTTAGTTAACTACACAACGGGCTACAACAGTGATTACCGAAGCTGGGGTTGTGCACCAGTCTTTTAGTCGTATAAAACCCTAAACTGGGAGTGTTTGGGTGATCTACAGAAATAAAATAAAATGAAATAATCCATGAAAGACGAGATAAGTTTTTAAGTGTAACCTAAGGTAACATATTAATTGTTGAGTCTGTTTGTTCTGTCATTATGAACATGTTTATCTATATTTTTAGCATTGTCTGTATGTTTGTGAATCTGTTTCGGAGGCCCTGAGAAACTCTGGAAACCACCAATCAACAAAGAGAGCTCCTTGAATAAGCAACTTTGAAAGTGGTTTCTTCCCTATTTTCTTAGCTGTGACTCAAAAACAAAGGTACAAATTCATTCCTTGTGTATATGATCTAGTTTGTCTTATGCAGAATTAATTATTCATAACCTTTATTTTATTTTTTTTAAATCACCCTGGTTCCACTTTGACTCATAAGGTTTATCTGAAATCTATCACTGTCAGGGTTTTGTCCACCTGTGGGAGCTGAATATGAACAAAAAAGTGTTAGAAATGTGTGTTTTATGGTTTCTTTGAGAGTGTCATCAAATGTGGGTTTGCCAGCAAGAGTCTAAGGATCTCAAATGGCATCCTGATGTGTAGGAAATATTTCCCTTTTCTTGCTGTCTTTCCTTCTCCAAAAGATTATTTGGCTTTAATTTCTCCCGTATTAAAAAAAATTATATATATATTTATCTTTATCTGTATGGAACTGTTCATTAAATAATGAATATTATTCAGTATATTCACAGTATCTCACAAGTATCCAAGGGATACCACCAACAATGTGTAATTATGCTAATGGAGGCCAGTGTAACACATCAGGCATTCAGGTGATGATGAATCTGCTAATGTGGTTAAAGCAAAATAAATGATGAACATTAGTGATAAACTGATTGCTTGGTGAAAAATATTTTGTATTTTTTGTGACAAAACAAGAATGTTACTACAGATTTCCACACAGCTTGGCGATGGAGGTTACTGACCTTTTGAGCAAAATTAGAAGTAGAGAAAACATCACTATTGTCTGTCTAAAAGTAAAAATGTGGGATAAAAGGGAAAAAAGGCTGCCCAGATAAAGAAGGGTACTGGTGTCCAGAAGGGATTTGATATGTTAGGGGACATTAAGACAGTGCATATTGGCTAAAAAAGTGCAATTTACCACATATTCCTCTGGGCGAAATAGGGATAACACAATGTGGCTGTAAAATACATTTCTATAGATCATTTTGATAAACGCCTTTCACTATAAAAATGTATTTTATTTCTTAGTAAGATAATTAAAAGTGTTAATCCTGAAAAAAAACGCCCTGCACAGTCCCAAATCCTTCCACTCAAGGCTTGAGTCTTGTGCTGAGTCCCAAGTCACTTAAAATGTCAAATTCCCAAAGAAAGTTCCAACTTTTTAACTTTTGAAATTTAAGTTTTAAACGAGGGCGCTATCAAGATAAATAATGTAGTTACAGGATAACAGAAAATTATTCCTAAAATTACAAATGATTTGTAAAAAATATATTTATCTGCGAGAAAAAGCAGCAAGCACACCTGAACCTGATTGAAAAAGTGGTGCAGCATTTGTCAGTAAATGTCAATTAAAGTTTTTCAACAGTGACAACAGAATTAGAAAGTTTCTGTTCTTCCTTCAGCGTGACTTCCCTTTCTCTTTGAAACAGCATCTTTCAAATATTGTACATTTACTTAAAGACTGTTCTTTAAAGTGACACTGTATTTGGTGGCATAAATAAGTCAAAACACAGATTTCGAGAACATCTGAAGATTTCTAGATATATTACGACCACCACACATGGTGGTCTTAATAATTGTTTATTTAAATAAAAATTTCTTAGAAAAAGTTTGGTATTACCTAATATTCCGTAGTTTAAACAAATAAGCAGATCTGCACCTTTTTAATTTCCATAAACTTTGCACTGTTAGTTGAACAAAACAGAAAATGTCCATGGATGTAATAACACTAATTTCAGAATTTTATTTTGAAAGGAATTAACTTGTGAACCAAGAAAAAAATTAGCATATCCCCCCCCTCCAAAAACAACAACTGTATTTGTCAAAAAACAATGAACTTCGTGTTAAGCAACTACAAGAGAGCAAACCTGCTTTTACATTGACAAACAAGTCATATCAGATCATCTATAAAGTACATAAAAATAAGCTCCATAATTTGTAATAAAGCACCATAATACACACTATCCAGCATGTGAAGACATTGAGCAGAGGTGGTCATGTATAATACATCTCCATAGTCAATAATCGGAAGAAAGGTTGACTCCACCAATTTCTGTTTTACCCTAAAAGAAAAACAGCATTTATTTTGAAAATAAAATCCAAGTAAAAACTTATTTTTCTTTACAATAAACTGAATATGTGCTTTAAAAGACTTGCCATCAATTAAGAATATACTTTCTGTTCGGTGTACGCTATCAAATACACTCAACCCAGAAGGCTCAGGTCCAGTTGAAGTCTTACTGTAGGACTTGGAGTTAAAATCAAAATCCAAGTCTTTTGTGATTTTATCATCAAGTCTGGACTCATTAAATTTGTCACGAGTCTACACGGCTGATTAAGAACTCAGTAGCTCTTTTTCAGTCCTCGTGAATTATTAACGAGGGAGTAAATTGTGTTTTTCTTTACTCCTGTTAATTTTTCATATATGATTTGATTTACTTATCAAGTGCGATAATGTTACAAATGTTAATAAACAGACATTCAGCGTTTGAATATGTTCTGCAAGATTGTTTTTTACGTATTTGTTCCTAAATCCCTGAAACGTGGGGGGACTGTAGATTAAATTTAATAACAATGGCGCCGCAGCCAACAACAGGATGTGACAGTCAATGTCTGTCACTGTGGGTGGATTTATGTCAGTTTGTGCTTCTATGATTGACATACACAGGGTCTAAATGTGGCCAACGCTTTTTAGTTATTGTAAAATTCCCATTAATGCAAGCACTTTCAATTTCAGGTTATTCTGCAGCCCCTGTAGAAACGGTTTTACAGCTGAAACAAATTGTGGCTAACTTAAACTGTAAGGTGTCTGAAGAAAATCTACCTCCAATTGAAATTTCCTCACACTTAAAAAGAGAAAAGGGAACACAGATAGGACATCAGTCGTCCTACCTGGACATGAATGGAAGCACAACACATGGGGCATGAAATAAAACTAAATATTATTGTGTTAATCAAATGGCTCTGTTTAATATAAGACATTGAGTCCATCTTAGGACTCAAATAGAGAGAAAACCAGCTGGTAAAATAAAATGTTGTAAAATACAAAGTATAATGAATATCATAAATATACTTTGAATTGAATGCTGAAACCATAACATGTCATTTTAGCTTTCATAATTCAGTAAATTTGGTGGTAGAGTAGACATTTTCCCCCAAAGATGCTAAAGAATTAGAGTGGCTATCTGCCATAGGAATCCCTACACTTCAAATAAACAGCCACCCCACTTCTAAATGACCATCAACAAAAACTGCAACTTTATTTAGCATGCGTTTAGTACAAATACTAAAGGAAGTCTGGGACACATGGTTGACTTTTACCCAAATTTACCACTAACATCACAGTATTACCTAACAAAAAAAATCATTATTTAGAAGTGTGTAACAAAATGCAACACTGATTCTCATAGGAACTCGGACTCACAAAACACTATTCGGCTGCAGGTAGCACAACTCCGCCTGACAAATTAGACTAATATTGGGAACAAGGTAGAAGAAAATAAAAGGAAAAAGACGTGAAAAGTTTTCATATGCATTAGAAAAAAAAATATTTCTGTGAAGCTAGCTGACAAAGCTAAAGTTAGCTTCATACAGATAATCTACGACAGGGCTTCCCAAAATTTTCAGCCTGCGACCCCCAAAATGACAGTGCAGGAGACTGGCAACCCCCGTTTGGCAGAGGCATTGAGACTAAAATCAAAATATTATGAGAATAAAGTAGTATTTTTATGAGAACTCTTACAAAAAAAGTGCAGCCTTACCCTGCATTAAAACAAGTAATGTTGAGCATCTTGTAAAGTTATACTTTAGTATCATTCCACCCCTTTTTGGGAACCCCTAATCTACAATACGTGTACTGCTGAAACTTGCATTGAATTATCTTACAGCTGTGACTAATTCTTTAGAACACTATTTATGATTTGTTTTACATACCGAAGACATGGCGCAAAACTTCAAACTTGCTGCATTTTATCATCTCTCATTTAACATCTAAACTGTCCAAACCTGAAACAGAAAATAAAAACATCTAGTATATTTGTGTTGTTTAATTTTCATACTTATACTTGACTTCTCACAAAGGGGGCTGTTTTAACTTTTGCCAATAAAGCCACCAGGGGTACACGGTGTTCTGCTTTAAAAATAACTGCATCACTCAATAAAACCTGGTGTGGATTAATCTATATTGGTTATAGATCGTATGAACTATGGATTTTGAATGGTTTAACTCCAATTACAAACATGAAAGAATTTACTCGAGCCAGTATTTAGTATTTAGTAAGTGAAAATATGAAGTATTTCAGGATGGGTTATAGCTAATAGATATATGCTCTTAACACCTCCATAATGCTAGCTGTGCGAACAAAAATTGTAGGTCTTGCTGCCGAACCACACTGAGTAATCAGGCCGAAAAGGTCAGGTAGGAGACCAAATTACAAATCTTCCATATGTATTGAAACCAGAACATTCTAGGATAAACTAGAAGCTCCACATGCAGTGTTGTTTAACATGAAAACCGTTATAAGATAACTTCAATTAACTTAAATTAAATTTTATTTATATAGCGCCAATTCATGAAACATGTCATCTCAAGGCACTTTACAAAGTCACTTCCAAAACTTCCAAAAAGAATTAAGCAATGGCAACATTGCTTCAGCGGGTTGCTGCACTTTTCTTAGTGAAGTCTAAAAAGAAAGAATATAAATTCATATTTCTCTCTTTTTTTGTTATAACTTATAAAATAAACTAAAACTTTTGTTTGTGTTGCCATTGCAAGTGAAAACACTTCAGAAAAAATAATAACTTTGAATGGTTCTGAACACTTCCCATTAGTATTACCTGGTGCAGCCAGGTGTTTCACAGATCTATAACTGTACCATCAGCAACGCTTGAAATGAACAGATTACATGAAGAGTAAGTCATAAATGTTTTGGAAATACTCAAACCTAGCCTGTAGCTAGCTTCCATTACTGCAGTCAACAGAAATGCCTCTCTGTTAGGATGAGTATCTTCTTACTAAAACTCTTCACTTCTATCTAAAACTTCATAGAAAGCTTAAACCCACACCGATGTCATTGCCTTTTTGTCTGTTTTCATAGAAATTTGTGAAACATTCAGCAAAATGTGATATTAAAACCAACAAACATCTAGAACTGTCTAAGGTCTGCCCCCGCCTCTCATCCAATGATCGCTGAAGATAGACACTAGCCCAACCCTGAAATGATTGGCTGATTGGATGGATGGATGGATGGATGGATGGATGGATGGATGGATGGATGGATGGATGGATGGATGGATGGATGGATGGATGGATGGATGGATGGATGGATGGATGGATGGATGGATGGATGGATGGATGGAAAGTGAAACAGAAGAATACAGATAATCTTTATTGTGCCTCAGTAGGAAAGTTTAGGTGCAAAGTGACAGGGAAAGTGAAGCATACAGATTCACAGAAAATACAAATATAAAAACAAAAATTAAGATTTAAAAAAAACTACAATAAGGGCAAATTTACAACATAGAAATAAAATACTGTCAAGTTATTAGAAATAGCATATCCATGTTAAAGGTAACGTGCAAGTGAGTGTGACGGTTTAAAAAAAGTACAAAATGTGCTTGGATATCTGTCCCTAAAAAAACAACAACATACTATTTACAAGGAAATGGAAAAACTGTGAATAATAAGGTAACTCAGGAAGGATAACTTCCTGAGTGTGAGTTTGTTGGGAGCAGTGATGGTTACAACGTGTAGTTTTGTTTAAAGAATACATTTTTGTGACATGCTTATTACTTCTCAACATCTAATTTGCAGTATACACCAATAGGTATATTGTACTAACAGGTACAATCCCAAAAACAGCTGTGCAGACAAGGTATATCGTCTGAAGTCAAAATCAACAATTTCCCACTTGGTCAATCTAATGTCACCTTGTCAATCTTGCATGAGACATACTTTCATTATTTTCCCAGCCTTATAATATCCTTGTCTCTCTGGTAATAAAACCTGTCCTACTACTGATAAGTTAGTGGAAACCTTGGTAAAGTACCTTGGTACACAGTACTATAAACTCTTTCAAACATCAGGAAACTTTACATCAAATAATCTGGACTGAGTGGATCACCGTTAGATCATTCATAATGATCAGAAACATATGGCCAAACCAACACACGTCTTACTCAACAGAACTAAATTAAATAGAAAGCATGTAAGCTGAAAAAAAGAGTGCATAAACCAGACAGAATGTGCAAAGAACAATCAAAGATCTCTCTGAGGCCCTGTCCACACCAAGACGAACACGGTAAATTTTTATAAACAATTAAGAAAAACTGTGTGTCCGCACAAGAGGACGCAGCACCACTGAGAACGCTGTAGCATGTATGCCGGGCCTATATGTGGCGCTGTGACACTGCCACAGAAACATGCAAAAACACCAGGCATGCGCAGACAACTCATGTTATGTAAATGCAACAACCTGACGGGGGATCAGACACAAACATTTACGCTAGGGATGCAAGTTCTCGATTAAGGAGTTAATCTAAAGTTGATAGATCTTATCGATTGACTAACGATTAATTGATAAGAAGCGATTATGATCAGTGGTTGCTGCTTCAGATAGAAACCGCTGATCAGGCCCGAAATCTGGTTGTAGTGATGGACTCAGACTTGAACCTCCAAAAGCATCTAAAGACAATTACAAGGTCGGCTTTCTATCACCTGAAGAACATTTCAAGGATTAAAGGAATAATGTCTCAGCAGGATCTGGAAAAACTAATCCATGCGTTTATTTTTAGTCAAATTGATTACTGCAACGGTGTTTTCACAGGTCTGCCTAAAAAGTGGATCAGACAGCTGCAGCTCATCCAGAACGCTGCTGCCCGCGTCCTCACTAAGACTAAGAAAGTAGAGAACATGGACCCGGTTCTGAAGTCCTTACACTGGCTCCCTGTATCTCAGAGAATAGACTTTAAAATACTTCTGTTAGTCTATAAATCCCTGAATGGCTTAGCACCTAAATACATCACAGACTTGTTATCAGTGCATCAACCCTCCAGACCACTCAGGTCTTCTGGCTCCAACCTACTCCGCATACCTAGAACCAGAACCAGAATCAGACATGGAGAAGCAGCATTTAGTTCCTATGCTCCACTGATCTGGAACAAACTTCCAGAAAACTGTAAAAGTGCTGAAAACCTGAGTTCCTTTAAATCAAGATTAAAAACACATTTGTTTAGGATCGCCTTCGACTGTTCTAGTTAAACTGTTTTACTGAGACATCTTTAGTTCAACTTTGTAGTCCAACTGTTTTTAATGTTTGCTTTTAGTTTCTATTTTCCCATTTTCTGTTTTGTTTCTACATTTTATTCCTACTTGCTTTTATTCTGTTTTTTCCCCCCTATATTTTAATCATGTAAAGCACTTTGCATTGTCTTTGTACTGAAATGTGCTATATAAATAAATTTGCCTTGGCTTGCCTAAAAACCCTGTTTTTCTCTTGTAGAGGGTCTTTCCATAACAAGGCCGGCCAAATGGGAGCTATTTAGCTAACAACTTAAGGAGGTTTTTGAGTGTTTATATTTAAAAACAGAACCGCACAAAAAAGACTTTGCATCCCTGTCATCATTAAGCTTTGTGTTGCGTCTGCTTGGGGTCTGGCTTGGGGCGCGCTGGTGGAGCAGTGGGTAGGGCGACCCATGTACGGAGGCCTTAGTCCTCGACGTGGTCGACCCAGGTTTGACTCCGACCCGCGGTCCTTTGCCGCATGTCTCTCACCCTCTTCCAACCCCCTTCCTGTCAGTCTACTGTGTTAAAAAGCGAGCCACTAGAGTTGTGAAAAAGCTCCAAAAAAAATAAAAAATTACAGTCCGGCTCCACTTTAGAATGTCTGCCAGCGCCCTCTGCTGGATGGCGGCCACACTGAAAGAAGGTCTGTCTGAGTGGTTGTTATCAAATGGAACAAACTTGAATCTAATTAACCATTAATCGACAATTAATCGGATATCAGTCCATTATTGGTTTGCATCCCTAATTTACACAAGTTCAACATCATCTTTACGTAGGTTAGCAGGGATGAGTAGAGTTGGCTCGTTAGAAAGGAAGAGTCAGAGGACGGTACTGACAGCCATAACAGAACCAATAAATGAACCAACATCGGACAGCACCATCTTTGTTGTTATTTGTGAGATGCATGCGGATTACGGAGAGAAGCGAAAAGATGTGTCTCACACGTACACACGAGAAATAAATAAATAAATATGAAACCACCGTTTTGATTGTATCCACCCGTTTTCAAAAATTATCATTGCGGTCTCCCAAAACGGCGGATCTGTGTGGATGCGCAGCCAAAAAATGTGAAAATACCTTTGCGGATACACATGGACGAGGCCTGAGTATGCTCCAACTTTATGAAATATTACAGAAGTCCGGCACTGTCTTATATGCATAAAAAATAAAAGACTTACATATAATATTAGACTGTAATTTAAGTTAAATGTTTCTACATATCTTTATACGGGCTGACAAATGTGGATGCTGATGTTGAGTCAATAATAGAAAAATTATGTAAATAAATGGGGGAAGTCCTTCAACATCCATAAAATTGTATCTCCCTTGTTCTTTTCTTTTTGTTATAGCAAATACAGGTGAAATCATGTCGCTATCGACAACATCTTTTAAAAAATATCTCAAAAAGATCTGTGGAGTGAGATTGCAAGCTAATAGGAAAGCATAAGCAATGCGTAAATCTAACACCCATAATGCTTTGCCAGGGAGTCTGGGAACATGGTGAACATTTATCATCACACTGTAGCCTGTCTGCTAAGTGCTGGCAGCGCGCACTTAACAATAGTTCTCCTTTTTTATTTCTTGGAAAGCGTCCCTCTTCCATCACTTCTATACTTAACTACTCAGACACAACGCACCGCAATATGTTTGCGCGTATTCTAACATCCAAGCTCATGCGTGTGCGGGGATCAGTGTGTAGCACTCACAGGTGACTTTATGGTTGGCTATTTTTAGTGCAACATATCAATCGTAATCCACCTGGGACTGAGTGTGTTTGGATGGTACACACAGATACCCGGGGCTTGCTTTATGAACACCTCATTGCACTTAATGGTGTTTGTTTAAATCTCTTGAGACATCGCCCCCCCCCCCTCCAAAAAAACCCCACATCCTCACAGGCCCTTGGTGCTGTGCAGTCCACGGCGCACCGTGGCGTTTCCCCACTCACCTTATCGCACTTTATGGCGTGCCTTTTAACGCGGGGCTGCTTTAACCGGGCTCAAACGAAAACAACAACAGCGGCAACATCGAGGGGGGGGGGCATTATCATGGGCATTACGTAACGCTATTTACGGAATACCCCCACCGGCCAATTAAAGGATAACGATATTTTGTAACAAAGTCGGTAATCTGCCCGCCTTGCGTAACGCACAACGAGGTCTGGATGCGCCCGTGATACAGCAGATGCGCAGGCTGGCGTGCGGGTAATGGATTGTAAACACGGGCAGCCTATAGGCCTCGGCTGCCTTTGCCTCAGATATTATTCTGGTGGAGGAGAGCCACCTTCTCTCCCCGCCACCTGCAGAATGCGCAAGTCTCTTAACAGCCCACTGCAGCCCCGTGGCCTCTTGATTTGCTGCACCGCGCACGCACGCACGCACGCACACGCACGCACACAGATAGCAAGAGGGCTTTGGCAGCAATCTTTGCATATTAATGCAGTGACAGCACAATGCCATGTTGCCCCGCTGGAGGGGGGGGGTAGAGAGAGAGAGAAAAAGCACATATATAAATATGCAGAGTGGCCTAGAAAGAGCGCGGTGGCAGCCCCTCGGTGTATTGATGGTGGAGATGGTACACTGAGAGAGAGAGGGGGAGAGAGAGAGGGAGAGAGAGAATAAAGACGGTGCTTACCTCCAGCGTTCGGATCTCTTTTTGTGTCAAGTCGTTGGATGTGGCACATTTGGTGCGTAAACCCTCCAAACTGGAAATGCTTATGTCTATCATGTTTTGCACCAACTCGCACTGCTGCAAGGCTTTCTGCAAACTCAGATGCTGCTCCTCGCTTTTTGTCATCTCCTCGTTCATAGTTTAGCGACCCGTGGATGTTGTTCTTTTTGCTCCCCCCACTCCGCTTTTTGCACTTACGAAAATAAATAATAAAATATATAGAGAGAGATAAACAATAATAAGAGGAGCAATGTTAACAGTAATTCAAAAAAGAAACGTGGAGGAGCCCACGGAGCAGAGCGAGCTGCAGAACGCCATGAAAACAAGATGTTGTGGGGTTTATTTGAGCCGTGAGAGAGTCGACTCCATCGTAACACACGGTCCTCGTAGTTTCCTGCTGGATCATCAAGGTGTCTCTGGATGGAGGCTAGATCAGGCACGATGTAAAGACGCCGAGTCGGAGTACACGGGTGGACGCAGCATCCATCGGGTGCCCCCTTCCTTTCAATTGGATGTTAGAAGAAGCAGGAAAAAAATGGAAAGAAAAAAAAAAGAAGAAGAAAGATGATGCTTCTCAACGCATCATACGCGGACAGATCGGGAGGAAAAGCCTGGTTGTTGGTTTAAAGGTGCTGGTGTGTGGACTGGATGCAGGTACTCCCTGTCTCCCTTGGCAGCAGCTGCATCCCGGTTCGTTCCCACCACACCGACATGTTTCCTGTCAATCAAACCCACGGCAACAGCATCGCAGCGCTCAGGCTCCGCCGTGAGGGGCCGCTCTCGCGAGAGATGGTGCAGCAGACCTCGGGTCTGCGGGACTCGATGTCAAACCGGGGCCGTTCGCTAAAATTTCTGCCGTAAATGTTTAGAAAGTGCGCGTAGAAATCCTTGGTAAGGACGTCTGGTTTATTTTTATTTTTTTTTTATTTATTTATTTATTTTGTTCCGGCTGCGTGTCCTTTGTGGAATAATGTGTGAGTGTAAAACAAGTGAAATGTTAAATAGGAAAATTACTGGAAAGCTGGTGTGCTTCAGTAATTACACTCAAAAATCGAATTTCATTGATTTTTTACACACACTGATATATTTTGCGCATTAATTTTTCGTTTAAAGTATTATTTCATATTCAAAAACTAAAATTTGAATATTACATAAAACCAAAATAAGGTTAAAACAGAAAGATTGTCCTGCATGTCACTGAGCTGTACATTAAATATGGTCAAGTCCTATTTGGGGTTGACGTAGGGCTGGACGACAATTCAATAACGATAGATAGATAGATAGATAGATAGATAGATAGATAGATAGATAGATAGATAGATAGATAGATAGATAGATAGATAGATAGATAGATAGATAGATAGATAGATAGATAGATAGATAGATAGATAGATAGATAGATAGATAGATAGATAGATAGATAGATAGATAGATAGATAGATAGATAGATAGATAGATAGATGTATATCGATGATAGAAAAAAAGAGTCAGCAAAAAGTTCGATAGAAGAGCAGTTTTCCCAACTTTTGCATTCTAGCCATTTAGATTAATGTTACAGTCATTACATCCTTCCAACCAATAACAAACACAGACCCAGGAATCAAGCTCCGCCCCCTTCAAAGAGTTCAGAGAGCACTCGTTCTTTTTTCTTTTTTAAAAACGTACAATTTTGGTAA
The DNA here is from genome assembly GCA_037039145.1 of Fundulus diaphanus. Taxonomy (NCBI): domain Eukaryota; kingdom Metazoa; phylum Chordata; class Actinopteri; order Cyprinodontiformes; family Fundulidae; genus Fundulus; species Fundulus diaphanus. Next base: position 10,024,020 of record CM073127.1, on the reverse strand, counting down.
AAAGTTGATTGAATAAAGGGTTGAGTTTGAATTCAGTGTTTGTGTGTTCGGTATCTAAAAAATCGGTCGCTAAGCGACAGCATAAAAGGGCCAGGTCTGCACTTTAAATATATGTTTTGAATTTGTTGATAATCTTTGATATCGATCAATATGATTTCTATTTTATTGAAATTAATGCTTTATATCGTCCAGCCCTAGGTTTAATGATGATGATGATGATGTCCTGGGTACAGACTCCATCGGGTGAGTTTGCTGTCCAATCAATCGGTGATACCATAATCATTAAAGCAGGTATTTGCACTTTTGGCAGTGTGAGCCGGTGCAACGTCTTGGTGAGAAAATGAAATGAGCATCTCTAGCAGATAGAAGCAGGAACTGCTCTTTAATGTTCTCGTAGATGCATGTGATGACTTTGGACTTAATGAAACAAAGTGGACCAACATCGGAAGCTGACATGGCTCCCCAGATCTTCACTGGCCATATGAACGTGATGCTGAACCTAAAGCTAATTGGATTCTGCTTCTCCAAGCTTCCTCTAGATTTTTTGACTTGAGCTTCTAAATAAAATTAAAAAAAAGATTAATCTGATCTGAATAGAAGGCTTTAGGGCCTTTTTACTCCAACTCCCAAGGAAGGTATGTTTCATGAACTTGTCCCTCGTTCAGGAGTGACTTAACACAAGGAATGCAGCAGCTGTAGCCTCTGCTCTGGATACACCTGTGGCTCTAAGGAAACTTTTCAACCATACATTTTCCTTCCACTCAATTTTCCATTCTCATTCTTGCATACAGCCCCCTCGTAGAGCAATTTTCCTTCACTTGAATCTTTTGCCGCTTGCCATCATTGCGGAAAATATCTGACCGTCTGATGGATAACGACCATCCTATATCCCACATGATTGTGAATCATTTCTGCATAAGAAATATTTTTTTTAATAAGTCTTCTGCAATATTTAAATTTTCAAGGAAAGTGTATGAGCTTTAATTAGGTGTCAGTCATTGCTATGAACAGTGACAGTAATGAACAGTTGGATATGTGTAAAAACCAAAAAACAAACACGTTTTAACATGTGAGTTTCACTTTTTTAATTAAATAACTAAAATGAAGCTATTTTGGAGGAAATGCTACTTTATTAAGATGCACCTGTAAGTCTAGGTTAGGAAAACACTCAGTAGTGCTTAATGTGACCAAAGTAGTAAAGTTGCAGAAACATTTAAGAAAGTAAATAAAAGTAACCTTGTCTGCAAGATGAATTCAGCTCCAGTGTAATTCAATATTGAGTATTAAATTCTAGAAAAGCACTAGTCAGGATTTCATAGCCAGTATTCCAGTTTTTTTTTTTTTTTTCTTTGTGTTTTATGTGTCAGTTATACTTTTTGGCAAGTTCCAGTTTTCTTTATGAGAACAACAGCACATGCAAACTCATCTGAGTGACTGTTGCTTTATTTCAGCAATTAAACGTAAATTAAGTTGTACCAATGTGCAAATAGTAATTTTAGCAATTTGAAGAAGAGAATGGTTTTAAATGTTTTGGCATTCAACGTTAGGCCCATCCAAAGAACGTGTGGTTTTAAATCGCCATTGGATCTATACAGCAGAGGGTTTTTATAAAGCAAATTATTTGTTAAAGCAATCCTCTGTCAGGTGAGAATAAACTGTAAAATAAAAACAGAATAAAAGCAAGTAAAAACAGTTGGAATTAAATGTAGGAAAATTTAAACAAAATAAAACAGGGGAAATTGAAACTAAAAGCAAATATCAGTGATTTTAAAAACAGTTGGACTACAAACTTAAACTAATGATGTTTCAGTTAACAGTTTACAGTAACTAGACCAGTCAAAGGCAGTCCTAAACAAAAAGGTTTTTAACCTTGATTTAAAATAACTCAGGGTTTCAGCACTTTTACAGGCTTCTGGAAGTTTGTTCCAGATAAGTGGAGCATAGGAACTGAACGCTGCTCCATGTTTGGTTCTGGTTCTGGTTCAGGTCTGAGTTCATCACATCACCGAGATTTCGGCTCTGATCTGTGGTTTCTGTCTGTAGTAACTGGAGCTGTGTGTTAACTCTTGATCGATCCTAGGTTCGACTAGGTTTCCCTCTTACCTGTATGGTGGGCTAATCAGAACACAATGAATAGATGAGTTTAATTATTTAAAAGTAAAAACACAGATAGGTGTGTGCATCATGCAGCATATTTAGACACAACAATGTTTTCCAGTAATGTTTTTTTTTCCGATTGTCTGTAACATCCAGAGATTTTAGCCAAAAAAAATCTCTATAATCTCTTTTATACAGAGTTATTTAACTAAAAGGTCCATTTATTAATGTATTAATCAACAGGAGAACTTTCAGCTTCATCTGCAGTCCCAGGCTTGTTTAATAAAACAGTAAAAAACACTTTTAAAAAGTTATTGATCAATGTGAGTCTTAATGGTTTAATCATTCAACTTGAAATAGAAATATTAAACTAGCTCTGGAAATTATTTAACAAAATGGGGTAGAATTTGTCCCAATAAATCATTTATCTGACATTCTTTCCGTGGCATTTTGAGTAAACCACAACTTTTTACAGTGTCCAACGTGCAAACTGTTGTCCCGCCCATGAAGGGACTAAAACGCGTCTCCTCATTGGTTGTGCGGCGTGACGCAATGACGCTCGTTTCGCTACTGAGCGCGGCAAACAAGACCATCATCAGAAGTTAAACGCATCTGAAACTCCCGGGGCGGATATAATTATTCTTTTAGTCAACTTCGCTGTTATCGAAGTACATGGCGTCGACGATTAAAGGCCAGTTACAGAGCAGAAACCTGCCATGGTGAGCTTAAAGTCTGTTTTCTGCCAGATACGGCGACGTTTGTTAGCCTTAGCTAGCTAACAGCCCCACTTTAGCTGCTCACTTCAGCAGACATTTGCATATCTTCGCTGTTCAAATGTGGACTTCTTGGGGTTATTGAGATAACAGGATGTTAAGATAACGATTCTACTAGAAAGCCTTTATTTATACGCATGTGATGTCTAAGCTCGTGAAGCTTTTTCTTTTATATTTGCTAATCCTTTTGTGCTGCAGTTGTATCTGAACATGGCAGATTTTCGGCTGTCAAATACTGTGCTGGGTGTTACAAACAAAACCAAGTATCTTGGGCACATCATCACAGAAAATCTGTCAGACGATGATGATATCTGTAGACAATGTAGAATGTTGTATGCTCAAGCTAATACCCTTGCTCGTAAATTCGGTGCATGTACTGATGAAGTCAAAGTGCAACTGTTTAATGCATATTGTACCTGTCAGTACCCTGCTCACCTGTGGTCTACATATAGAAAAACCAACCTGTAAAGGCTGCAGGTAGCCTATAATGATGCTTTCCGGGTGCTTTTGAAATGGCCAAGATGGACTAGTGCGAGTGAGATGTTTGTCACAGCAAGACTCAATATCTTAGATGCTGTTTTACGAAAGTTAATGTATAAGTTTATCTGTGGGTTAAATGCATCTGACAATCGTATTATCTTGTCACTTACTGACACCACATCTAGTGCAATCCGATACCAGTCTAAGCTGTGGAGACACTGCTACTCCTGTCTTCTTAAAGCTCCTATTTAATTGATAACGGTACTTGTATTGTGTTTTTATTCTTATCTATTTATTTTATTTATGTATTTATTGGATCATGAGTCCAGAATAAAGTCTATCTATCTATCTATCTATCTATCTATCTATCTATCTATCTATCTATCTATCTATCTATCTATCATGTTGTTGAAATAGTGGAATGTGGAAAACGGAGAAAGGCCAAGCAGGTACGCAGGGTTCCTGCTCTGTCTGGGAAAGCATGGAGCTCAATTTATAAATTTCTCAAATCTGATCACACCTAGAAAAGAAAAGAAAACCCCTAAATGTATTAAGTGTGTATTAACCTTTTGTTTAAAATTGGTATCTGTCCATCAATCCCCATCTATTAGTCTAATTCTGCTAATCCTTCATCTGTCTGCCAGCAATCCATGCACCCACTTCCTTACCTACTATATATTCAAAGTGAGCTTTGGATTAATAACTATAAGAATTAGCAAAAAGCACTGAAAATGGTGGAAGATTGAGTCTGTAAGTTTGTAATTTCTTTACATAAAACATGCCTTGTGAGTCTGGATCTGAGAAATGCTTCATCCTTCAGTTGATTATTTACTATTTTTATTAAGCCCTTTTGAATTTGTCTTGTTGGTGCCTCAAATGCTATTTAATATGTATCAAGCTTTGTGAACCTATATTTAATTTATTAAACAAAATGTATTAATTTTGTTTAATAAAATAATAATATAAAAATAATAAACTGTCCTTATCTAGCAATTTACTATATGTACATTAGTTGTACATTTTAATTTTGAGTGCCCCAGGGGTTCATACACTAGAGTCAGGGGTCTCAACACAGAACATGAAGCTGGAAAGACTGTGGCACCGAACTCAAAAAGAAAATAATGATAATAATAATCAGGGAGCTTCCTAAAGCCTGATCAGATGTTGTTTGGGAAAGAATGCATCCAAAGTCTGGCTCTTTTTTTTTTTTTTTTAAAGAAATCCACTCACTGGGCACTTTATTACGTACACCTTTTCAATTGCTTATTTATACCAATTGCAAATGAGCCAATCACATGGCACAGATTTTAGCCACTTAGACGGCTGCAGCTTAAATTGAGCATCAGAATGGAGGAGGAAGTGGATTTAAGGGAATTTGATCTGGCCTTGGTTGGTAGTATTAGATTGGCTGGTTGGAATATTTCAGAAATTGCTGATTTGTTGGGATTGTCACAATCTGGCATAGTTTGAGGCCTTTAGTACCAATTGAGTAAGTTTAAATGCCACAGCTCATCAGATCATGGTTTCTAACCATGCTGGTGATTTTACTAAGATAAGATGGACTTTATTGATCTCACAGTGGAGAAATTCACGTGACATCGGCTCAATAATCAAAAGGAGGTGCCAAAAGGAGGAAAAGGTGCATGAGGTATATACAGTGCGTCCACATATATACAGTGGATCGAGGGGGGAAAAAAACTACGGCTGTGTCCTCATCCTCTGAAGGCTATTTCCTACGAGATACAGTAGAATGTCACAGAACTCAGATCATCTCCATTTCTTGAACGTGACAACAGGTTCGCATCACCCGCCCGGCCTCCACAGCCAGCAGAACTCCATCCAGGGGAGCGTCTTTGGGATGTAGTGGAACGGCGGTTCTGTGTCATGGGTGGTGTGTGCAGTCGACAAATCTGTCCTGTCAGCATAGAACTAGAGGTCAAGAGGATTTATTCAGACACTTGTTGAATCTGTACCACAAAGAATCAAAGCGGTTCTGAAGGAAAAAGCGAGTCCAGCCTTGTATTACTCATGTGTATTACTCAAAAAAAAAAAAAAGGTGGTCAGTGAGTGAGAGCACTGTGTCCTCTACAACCACCGGCAACGCCTGTAAGGACATGAACAAAAGACCTGGAGACGGCTAGAGACAATTGTTTCCTGATGTTCTCCATCACTCATCATCCATAGGTTTCTCATTGAGCCGTAGGAACAGCTTAGGTGAGTAGATACAGTATTTCCTTGTTGCCTTTTTTTAAATAAATGCTGTTTTGGCTTACCTCCAAATTCATCTCCCCAAAAAGCTCCATTTGCTCACTTTGATCATCTTTGACCCAATCAGGCTCCATTTATCAGTCTAAGGCTGTTCAGATGGAATTGAATTAAATGTTAACAGCCTTTATAAACCTTTTTAAAATGACAATAAAGCTGCTTGTGCTTTTGGACACTGATACTGGTGGTGTTGCGTATTCTTAAAGACGTATGAAGGATCTGCTTCAAACCTAAATGTCTAAATTTTGAGACATCAACAGAAACCAAACATTGTTGGAAAAAGATCTCCGTCATTCCAAAAGAGACTTTTTCCCCCTACACTTACCAGCCACTTGCTGAGGAACACCTTGCTAGTACCGGGTTGGGTCTCCTGTGGTGTTCAGAAGTACCAGGAGTCTTCACAGCGTAGTATGGACCAAGGTGTCCATATGGACACGACTGTGGAGGCCACTGGAGCTCACATTTTAATTAAATGACCCAGTTAGAGAGGAGCTCTGTGACCGGGTGCATTATCCTGCAGGACGTAGCCATCAGGAAATGGGGGCCGTGTGGCCAATAAGGGATGGAAACAGTCTGCACCAGATACAGTATTTTCTTTTTGCCTTTTTCTCCTGACTTATGAGGATCAGCGTTCATCTGCCTTTCCTGACCGCCATGTTTTCATGACATTCCTATTTTGTGGAGTAACTAAGAATTAGATCTTAGGAAACGAGGATGATGTGGATTACAAATTAAGATTGTAGACAGTCCGATTCAATTTAGAAATTAAAGTTTGAAACTTTAAAGAATGTACTGTGTTGCTTTTTTTTATCGTTGCAAAAGTTGCCTCGGGTCTTCCAGGCTGTCGAGGCAGCATCCGGTGAAGGGAAAATGCTAACAGGATGTTCTTTCTTTCCAGGGTTGAAAAATACAGACCTCAAACTCTTGACGATTTAATTTCCCACAAAGACATTCTGAGCACAAGTGAGTAACGTGCGTTGCTTAAATGCCAGCATCAACGCTCTAGTGGAGTAGGAGACAGCGACTCGTTGGCTGCCTGATTGGGGATGATTGTGTGTTTATGTTGTTTACGTCTAACGTGTCTTTAGTCCAGAGGTTCATCAGCGAGGACAAGCTCCCCCACCTGCTGTTCTACGGCCCCCCCGGTACAGGAAAGACTTCAACCATCCTCGCCTGCGCAAGGCAGCTCTACAAGGACAAAGAGTTTAACTCCATGGTGTTGGAGGTGCGTTTAGATTCTTCTCACTGGGTTTTCTTCTGTTGGAGTTTTAAAGGTTTCCGATAACGCTGCACAATTAACGGCATTTGCAATATAATCGCGATTTTAAAAAAACGCAATTTTCAAATCCAAGAGGTCTGAGATTTTTGGCTATGTAACAATTAGTGAATCAGACGCGTCCTTTAGGTGTCAGTAATTATGTTTAAAGTGGGTTTGCCTCCACATGGAAGGGAGGAGAGTCGCAGCAGTGAGATAATCTAATTTTATCAATTGTTTTAGAGTTTATATAATCATACTGTTTTACCAGAAACTTTTAGAAATCTCACAATAGCATTAAGTTCTGGTCAATCAGTTTAATACACAGACTTGCTTGTTGGTTGCACTTTATGTTCAACAAGGATTGATGTCCAAATCAATTAAAAGCTGTTCTCTTGAATAACGTTCTGATTAATAAAAACATTAAAAGTTCTTGTTTTAAATAGTCCTTGTTTACCACCATCTTTATCTAGAGTCCATTTTGGTTGCTTGTGGTTAATGCAGAGAAAAGTCAAAATTAAATCGTAGTCAGAACACAATCATTTCTGCTCGGAGTTCAGACGCAGCGGGTCTTTTAGCACCTAACCATCACAGCGATGAAACAGATTGATTTGTTGTTTGTATATGTTTAAAAAGACATGATCAATTAAACTGAAAAAAAAAGAATAATCGCATTAAATCGCAATATTAAGATAAAAAAATCGCAATTAGATTATTTTCCAAAATCGTTTCCAAACAGCGAGACCTCATGGTTCTTTATTCGACCAATTTTTTAATGTATTTTTTGTAGCTAAACGCATCAGACGACAGGGGGATTGACGTTGTCCGCGGTCCTATTCTGAGCTTTGCCAGCACCAGGACTATTTTCAAGTGAGTGAAGCTGCTAAATAACAGAGAGTGGAATTACGAGCTGCTTCCTGCTTCATGCGTCCCTCTTATCTTCCAGAAAGGGCTTCAAGTTGGTGATACTGGATGAGGCCGATGCCATGACCCAGGATGCCCAGAATGCACTGCGGCGAGGTGAGCCATCTGTTCTCCCGGGCGTCGCCCACTGTGAGCTCTCGCGGCTCACTGAACACACATAATTTGGCCGCTTGTGAATAAACTGGTTGTGCTTTTCAAAAGAAAGCACTGATTCGTATTGAAGTGGAAAGTTTTATTTCGGAAGCCTTTTATCTACTGCCAAGCACTGCAGTTACCCTATATTTTGATTTATTTGTTCAACTGTGAGATGTTAAGTTATGGGAAACTTGTTTGATATTGAGTGATAAGGGGGACAAAAAGCAGAACATTGACAGAGCAGAACGCTAAGATGTCTTTTTTTTTTTTAAGAAACACCAACATAAGACTGCTTTGAAAATGCTTAGAGATTAAAAATGACACTTTTCTTTTACAGTAAGCTTATTTTTCTCCTCTCTTGGTTGTACCTATATTGGCTTGCCTCTAACTGTTCTCTCTGTCTGTCTCAGTCATTGAGAAGTTCACAGAAAACACCCGATTCTGCCTCATCTGCAACTACCTGTCCAAGATCATCCCAGCTCTGCAGTCTCGCTGCACCAGGTTCCGCTTCGGCCCGTTGTCCCAGGACCAGATGATCCCTCGACTGGAGCACGTTATCCAGCAGGAAAAGTAAGGAAACTCGCAGCTGTTTTTTTTTCTTTCTCTGCCAACCTTTTCATTTCACTCTGTTTCCTAAATAATTTCTAAATTTCTTCGAATCTGACGCCGCAAAAGACTTTAAGATCATTGGCTGAAAAATAAATCTCACGTTGTCGACTGCTATGGTTCACTTTATTTGTATTACCAAATCTTTTTTTCATAGTTTGCATTATCCTGCGACTCAGGTGCAGTGTTTATCAAATATAGAACATGTTTTTAAATGCTAATTCATATTGACCAGCATGAACCAAGGAGTAAACATTACCGTCCATATCCACAAGAGGGCTCTCTAAGGTTGTGAAAACTATCCGGCTCCTGTACCACTTAAAGATTAATTGAAACATTAACTTATAAACAACAAAGACTGAACACATGTTAGTATGTTGTTTCGCTGTTTCAGTCTGCATTCAGGCTGCGGAGCGTTAAGTGGTGCTCAGGGTTCTTGTTACGCTGAAAGTTGTCAAAGTTACGCTGAAATTAGACCGTTACGCTCATTTTCTTATGCGCGTAAAGCTCTGGTACGTGCAGCAGCGCAGCTATAAAGCTCCCGAACCACATTAGCTAACGCTAGCTTTTATTAGCTTGATGAACGGCTCCCTTCGAGCTGCACTACTCATCACTTCGCTTTGGGAATGCATCCAAGGAACGAAAGGACACACCAACACGCGCCCCCGCCAGCCGTCCACCGTTACGCTGGAAACAAATCCCGGTGAGGACCCTGGCTGCAGCGACAGAGCCCTGTCATTGGCTATCCGCGAAGCTAATAACAGCTAGCGTTAGCTTTTGTTGTCTGGGCGGTTTACAAAGAGCTTTACTGACCTTTCTATGTTATTCTCAAATGTCCGTGTCGTACTGTTAGCTTAGCACGTAGCACCGTTACACTCAGGGTCTAATTTCATCTGAATTTTTGACAACTTTTAGCAAAATGGTCTGTTATGCTTAAATGCGTTAGCAAGAACCTCACCAGTAGCTAATTCACCCCATTCAACCTCCCAGGTATTTCCATGTTATTCAGCCCGTGGTGGATGCAGTTGTGTAATTGAATAAGTCGCCTCACCAGATTAAATATCAGAGTTTAGTCTTGGGTTTTGAGAAATACGTTTCTAAATAAATGCAACTTATATTCCAAAAAATACGGTACTGGTTTGGAAAACTAAGTCTAATATGCTTTATGAAACAAAATAAAACTGGATGGTGATAAAAAAGGGTCTATGGAGCAGTTATTTTCTTCCTGTGAGTAATTTTAAACATAGTTAATAGGTGAGTATGGATAAATCTGCTGGATTTTATTTATTGTAAAACTGTTGTACATCTGAATTGTTGCAAATTTCTAACTGAGATGGTTGATTTAGAAGAGCATCATGGTTCTACATGGAGCCACTAGATATATGGTTTATTTTAGTGTCTGTCCTGCTGGGCAGTCTGAAAGGACTATAACTGCTGCTGTGTGTAACATTACACCAGCGGGGGTAACCAGAGTTGCAGCTTTTACTTTTTTTAAAGCAAGCGAGAGTTTACTGAAACTCCAAATCTTCAGCAACTCGTGTTATTTCCGTAAACCTACAGGAGGTTGTAGGTTTTTAGCTACAGAAATGCCCGATTCCTTCAGTCCGTTCCTTTTTCGGAAGCTGGACAATCGATAATTCAGCTTGATGTAATCTGTGGTTTCAAGGGCCGAATTATTTAAAAGATCTTTAAAAATAATGTCCAAAAAAAAAATTACAGTTCAAGCTCAATCTTCATTTTGTTTTTGTCTTATTTCTCTGCAGCATTGACATCTCCCCCGATGGAATGAAGGCCATCGTCACTTTATCGTCAGGCGATATGAGGCGATCACTCAACATCCTGCAGGTGCGACTAAAAGCTGACAACCGCTGCTCTGAGCCGGGCGCAGCCTCCTCGTCGTGTCGGGTGGAGCGCGACCTGTGCTGACTGCGCGCCGCCTCTCTCTTGTTTGCAGAGCACCAGCATGGCGTACGGGAAGGTCTCAGAACACACGGTGTACACCTGCACGGGCCACCCCCTCCGCTCCGACATCGCCAACATCCTCGACTGGTGCCTCAACAAAGACTTCACCTCAGCCTACAAACGTATCCTTTCCTTTTGATCGGCTCTGAGAAGTTCCCTCTGTTGACGCTGCTCTAAATGTTCCACCGAGGCATGTTATCTACGCCCGGGGTGTCCAAACTTTTCACCATGGGGGGCCAAAAACGTGACGTTTAAAGTACTCAGAAGGCTATACATTTTTTTTTTTTTTTTTTGCTTTTTAAAGGTAAATTTCAGAAGCAGTTTTAGTTTTTTATGTTTACCTGCTCAACAATATACTAAGCAAATAATATTTTATTGAAACAAGCAAACGAGTCAGATTTCTGTAGAAAAAGCGGTCTGTAAATCATCAGAGCTGCGAAACATGAAAAGGGTCCTTTAGGTTTGGCTGGTTATAGTAGAGAAGAGGGGAAAAAGAAGCATCCATTGTTTTCAGGTTTATTATCTTTGCGTTTTTTTGTTTGTATTTTTATGAACGACAACATATTATAGAGTCACTCCTGGTCTATTAAGACAAAATGAATCGATGCACCCAAGTCTGGTTTTCAGTGAAAGTCGCTGGATGTTTGGGCCCCTAGTTGCTATCAAATTAAAAGAAGTAAAACATGTTTCAGAAAAGAAGAACCTTTGTGTTGCACCTTTTATATTTTTTTATTGTAAGATTTTTATTTGTATCTTTGTTTGGGAGGCTCTGCGTGTATATTTGCATCAAGCACCCGACTTGGCCTAGGGCCGCACAGATTCACCCCATGGGTGAAAAATGGCCACGGGCCACACTGTGGACATCCCTGATCTAGAAAACAGATTTAAAAGGTTCACTTTGCAAAAAAATAAATAAAAAATATTTACAATAATTAATTTTTAAGCAGAGTTTGGATGATTTTTTTTATCTTAAAACGTAATACCTTTCCGTAGCTTGTGATTTCTTCTTTAACGCTGTTTTTATTGAAGAAATTCTTGAGCTGAAGACTTTGAAGGGTTTGGCTCTCCATGACATTCTCTCTGAGGTGCATCTGCTCATCCACAGAGGTAAGATAAAAGCTGAGGGTTTTCTATTGTTCCCAATGAAATATCAATCCTAGCTGCAGCTGCAGGTGCAGGTGCAGTTTTCTGGAAATTTTACATTTCCCGTTAAAAATAAATGCTGTTTTGGCTTACTTCCAAATTCATCTCCCCAAAAAGCTCCATTTGCTCACTTTGATCATCTTTGACCCAATCAGGCTCCATTTATCAGTCTAAGGCTGTTCAGATGGAATTGAATTAAATGTTAACAGCCTTTATAAACCTTTTTAAAATGACAATAAAGCTGCTTGTGCTTTTGGACACTGATACTGGTGGTGTTGCGTATTCTTAAAGACAGCGTACCATTATAGCACAACTAGGCTTTAGGATCTGCTTCAAACCTAAATGTCTAAATTTTGAGACATAAACAGAAACCAAACATTGTTGGAAAAAGATCTCCGTCATTCCAAAAGAGACTTTTCCCCCTACACTTACCAGCCACTTGCTGAGGAACACCTTGCTAGTACCGGGTTGGGTCTCCTGTGGTGTTCAGAAGTACCAGGAGTCTTCACAGCGTAGTATGGACCAAGGTGTCCATATTGGTCCATATGGACACGACGGCATCGTATAGTTGATGCTTACCTCAGATCTGTCGACTGTGGAGGTCACTGGAGCACAGAGCTCACATTTTAATGTTGAATGACCCGGTTAGAGAGGAGCTCTGTGACCGGGTGCATTATCCTGCAGGCAGTAGCCATCAGGAAATGGGGGCCGTGTGGCCAATAAGGGATGGAAACAGTCTGCACCAGTACTCTGGTAGGCTGTGGCATTAAATTAATGTTCAGCTGGGCCAGAAGTGTGCCTTAAAGGTTGATACAGAGTGGGAGCGATTGTTTGGTTGTGCCAAATGGTTTTAGCTACAGTCGCCTTTCTGTCGTCTCAAACTAGTTTGTCTGTTCTCCTCCGACAACAACATGGCATCTTCACCCACGTAGCTGCTGCTCGCTGGATATTTTCACCTTTTTGGACCAGACTCTGTCAACCAGAGAGTCGGTTCTGCACGAAAGCTCCAGTAGATCGTTCAGTTCCTGAAATACTGACCGTAGCAACCAAGAAGTCAGTTAAACTAAGTTCCTTTTCAGGTTGTGGTGTTCAGCTTAGATATGAGTTGTCTTCCCCACATCTAGATGCCTAAAGTTTACTCAAAAATGTCCAGCCCTGATGGGTTTAAAGTAATATTGCACAGTTTTTACACACTGAAACAGTCAGTATTTATAGTTTGTGTGCATAAATGGTTAAAGAAAAGATGCTATAGGGAAAAAAAGGTTCTGTGAGAAAAGTAACGTCTCCAATTCTCCTTATTCCCATTCGCACCCAGTCATTGTGCTTAACTAGTCGGCCTCTGCAGACCTTGATGGCAGACAGAGAAGGTTAAATTTGAACCAGATGTGTTGGATCAGGGACAGCGGCTATAGAGAACTGGAGTTGGACGTGCCTGAATTCACCAATCTGCCTGATTTGACTGCAGGGATGCATTTCTGCCAGCAGGGGGCGCTCTAGCTAAAGCTCTGAGAAATTGACCCATTTTTAAACAATTTGGCGCCTCACTAACAGCTTAATTTGCCCATTAGTGACCTCAACCCTACAGAGCGTCCATAAAAGCACTATATAAGTTTGATGTATTATTATTATTATTATTATTATTGCCTGCCAGCTCTAGAAACCAACAGTTTTAATGGACTCTACCCTCTTCCAGGAAATGTGGTCACATATCCAGCCAGTTATCCTGACGCCTGGTAATGGCTATGAAGTCACTGTTATGGCAGATGTGACCAGATGTTAGTGGGGGTGTAGGGATATGTTTGGGTAAGGTGCAGCAGAGTCTTATATTTTTCTAATGTTACTCTTAAATCTTGTATAATCGGTCCTCTTTGGAAGGAGGGAGGATGAGATCCACCGTGCAGCCGTTTTTACAGGTTTAGGCATTAGTTGCTTCATTTTCAGCCAACAAATCAGTTGCATTTCTTCCTCTGGCCTGCCATTGTTTAATATTAGCTTGTTTACTTAAAGTTTGCTGTGACTCGTTTAAAGGGATTCTTTTTCTATTATTCAAGTGGACTTTCCTCCAGCCATTCGGATTGGCCTCCTCATCAAGTTAGCCGACATAGAGTGAGTATTATTGCTTTATCTACTAATAATTGCATAAATACATGTTAATAAATAGCACCGTCATGCCTGTAACGTAACTTTTCTCTTAGACATCGGCTGGCGGCAGGAACCAACGAAAAGATCCAGCTGAGCTCTATGGTTGCAGCTTTCCAGGCTGTAAGAGACATGGTGGTCAGCGAAGCTTCATGAAGAGTTCATTTGTGCTCTGTGGCGCAAAACCTGCCAGTCGACCACATTGCTGCGTCATAGTTTGAATATTCTGACTTTAAATCACAACTCTGCGACATATCGACCAAAAGCCTTTATCTGACGAGGTTGTCATTGTGAGAAATTATGCAGCTGAGAGCGTTCAGTCATCACCTCTTCTTTCACGGTAGAATCACTTGCAGGAATAAAACGGTAATCTTTTAGGCCTCTGTTGGCCTAAAAGATTACCGTCCAGCGCTGGACGTCCTAAAAACACCAGGAGCTGCCCGAGTCACTCAGATCGGCACAGAAACGGAGATGCTGGGCTGTAATTTGTAGCTCGGGCGCCACGATCGAAAGCTGCTCCGTTTGATGTGTAAGAAAACAACTCTTGGACGTGTAAATGGGTGTTTTTTTTTCATCTGTTTAATAAAACTTTCTTTAATTCCAGTTTGGGGTTATCTTATTAACAATTAACATGTGCAAATTAAGCAGCATCAAACCTGCTCTTCAATACCACAGGGATTAGAAAGGTTATGTACAGTTCCTATATACACACACACAATAAATTAGTGGTATAAAATTGTAATCAAGTCACGTGAACATTTATGCATCTTATTAAAGTGGTAGTGCAATAAATGAAGTCCCTTTGTGCCTCTAAAGCAGATTACAATTGCTAGACGGTTTTTGTTAAAAGTTCCTAAGTTATCTGAGTTACTGGTTAGTCCTGTTTAACTCTCCCAGTCCTCTTCGTCTGACGAGCAGCAGGTCTTGAGGCGCTCAGGGATGTTTCTGTAGGTGAGGTACTCCAGGATCCTTTTGGGGAGCGGCAGCGCCTCGATCTGGTGCGTGGAGACAGAGTAGCGCATGATGGAGCGGCACAGGTGGCACAAGCTCGGGACGGTCCTGGGCGTCCTCCAGAACCTCACGTGGCCGTCTCTGGTCCTGCCAGAGGAGACAGATCTTCCGAGGTTAGGGCTGCAGTTTGGGTGCTGTGATAAAAGTATTTACCTCTGCCTTTTTTTTTTTTTGTCACGCTTCAATGTTTCAGATCAAGCAGCTTTTGATATTTTACACAGATGACCTGAGCACAAAATGCTGGTTTTGAATGTTTTAGGCAAAGTAGCTATCCAAACCTGGCTGGCCCTATGTAGAAATGTAATCGCCCTCCTTGTTAAATCATGAATTAACTGATATTAACCAAAATTTTTTTTTTTACCTCAACTCCACTAGCCTCACCCAGATCAGATGTCTTCCAGGTCTCGAGAATCAGGAAATCCCCTAAATCTGACATGAAATAGACTAAAAGCATCACGGCCCAATGTAAAGAAACGCAAGAACAAAAGAGGAAACAGTCATTAACGTCTACCTGGAAAGGTTTGATACAACAAACGGCTATAAACCTTATCCACGGATGGTAAAAACACGGATGACCGGTGAACCTTCACCAGAGGGGGGGGTCAGCCTATCAAAATTACTCGAAGAGCAGATCAATGGCTCATCAATCAAAGAACATCTAAAGAACTGCAGACCTTCAGGATAAGCCTGAACTGGTAACGCGTGAATCTGTTCTGTTTCCGACGTAAATAAATCAATATTTTAAAGTCTGCAGGACAGTTATTAGACCTTTGACCTCAGCCTGGTTGTGCTTTATACTCAGGGTTGAGTGGACAGAGCCCAAAAATGACAAATATCTAAAGAACATTTTCATCACACAGAAACGCCCCTTGATTGGCAGATGTCCTCGTTGCTCAGCTAACTGTATGCATTTGTATTTATTTGCATGAGTAACACTAAGCTGAGATATCCAGGTTCCTTCACTTTTGAAATGTTTTTCCCCATCTATTTTTATTTTTTTGGCTCCTATTAGGATTTCCCCAGAAAAGAAAGTTTACAACCTTTTTCAAACTGAGAGCTACTTCTCTGGTACCGTCATACGAAGGGCTACCAGTACTGACCTTTGAACTAGAAGATTCAGAGCTCACCTTAACTTCCTGAAAATCTAACATATTTCTGGTGCTTTTTTTTTTTTAGATATCATTTTAAATGTATATAGATAAAAGCATGATTAACTAACCCTAACCCACAGGCACTGTGTTGGTGACCCCTGCTCTACATCATTCAGCTCAACGCTTTAAAGCCTGATACATGTAAATGTGAGGAAACTTCATATTTAAAAAAGAAAAAATCGGTTGCTTTAAAAAATAAATCCTTCAGCTTTCAGATTTTCTTTGTATCATAATTGATACGTTAGACCAAATATAGTATTTTCCTCGTGTTTTCAGCATGTTTTATAAAAGGGTGTGTAAAATATATTAATTTGCATGTTATAGATTGTATGTTCAGAAAAAATCCTGACTTTGTTGAAGAGGTAGAGGTCTCAAATATTTGGACTTATAGCGTTACAGTACAAAGACGTCATAATCTCTACATCTACAAGCGGCAAGCTAGGCGTTTGAATGTCATTGTCGTCTTACCCCGTTGCAATCACGCCCCCTTGTGGATGGTAGTTGCAGCAGAGGCCACTGGAGTCTCCGTCTCTCTTGGTCTGCATCGCCATATGTCTCTCCCCGGGCTCCCAGATCCTCAGAGCTCTGCGCAAACACAACATCCAGCGTCCAATTCATCACGTTATCTACAATCACGCGCTTAAAAGAAAAAAGAAAAGGAACCGACAAACTACTTGCCTGTCATCGGTCACAATTGCCAAATGCAGACCATCCGGGGAGAACTGTATTGCAGATATCTGGTTTTGTCCGTAATCTTCAAAGTAATCCCTGTGGGGGGAAAAAAGCAGCAGAAGTCTGGAACTGCACCTTACGGGCAAACGAAGCAGAAGACGACAGAGAGAAGAAGAAAAAACACAACTCACGCCAGCGTGGCCAGTTTCTCGGCGGTGTAGGGATCCCAAAGGTCGATCCACCAGCTGGAGCCGCTGAAGGCCGCGGTGGCGAGAACGGCTCCGTCTGGAGAGAAGTCGCAGGAGGACAGGAGGCACAGCTTCTTGTTGGTCCCCCCCGTCAGGTTCCTGATAAACGTGTACGAGCGCAGACTCCACAGGCACACCATCTGGTCAAGGTGAGACGAGGACGGGTTAACGGCTCTGTCTGTCTCACCGGTTTCCTATCTGTAGGAATCTCTGTATGAACTGCTGTGCAGCAAAATCCAGTAACTTGATTCTGGGACACTTTGTGGCTTTGTCAGCACGGCTTGCTGACTCTCGTTAGGGTCACCGCGAGCCCTCGGAGCTGGGGTCACTTAAGCAACAGCTGAGAATGTGTCAAGTTGTCTCTACCCTGCTGCTCCTCGTGAAAGGAGCAAAGACACCGGACTCCCCCGACTGTCCTCGGGAAACACGGGAGCAGATGATCGTAAAAGCCGCCTGCTCAGGAGCAACAAATGGGGCCAAATAGTTTTCGCAGGAGCCTCTGTGAGCCTTGGGAAGCCAAGTGTAAAAAATCAGCTGAGATATTAGGAAGAGAACCGGTTTCCAGACACCTGAAGGTTCAGGTCTTCTGGGAGCGGGAAACCAAAGGTATACAGGTTCTGTGTCCTGGGGATGAATGTGTTTTGGGGGATAAATAAGAGCATCAACGGCAGGAAGATGCTGGTTGAAGCTGGTGAGAGCGCGCCATCACCCAGTAAAACGAGGTTGGGTAGCAACATGGGCTGGAGAGCCACTCGGCGAGGAAAACGCCACCAGTCTTCAAACGCACACAGGGACAAAGATACATTTTTTTTAGCTTCATCTTGTGGTCAGATGAAGCTAAAAATGTAGGTTTTGGGTAACAAAGGCTGTTGCTGCTTAACCGTTTAAAAAGATATATAGTCACGTTATATGCCTAGAGCAAAAAAACCAAAGTCCAGTTGATCATGATGAAATAAGGTTACTCCAAGCGTCCGTCCAGATAATGTTTTGATCGTCCTTTTTGAGTCTAAAGCCCCAGCAACGGGTGCAACAATCTGACATAAACAGATGTGGCGCCATCTACTGGCAGTACCACAGAACTATTAGAAAGCCAGATGTTCACCGTTGACGCAGCTACTAAATAAGTCCCGACCGGTCAAACTGTTTTGCCAGCGCAACTCAAGTTTTATCCCTCTTGGAATCAAACGTCTTCTTGCACCTTTTTACACTTGATCTTAGACATTTTTTTATTGCAACTATGCTGGGAGAAAAGGCTATGGCTCCATCTGAATACCCTTAACAATAGCATCTAGCTCCTGTTCCTTGACCTTTCACAGGGTCAACAGTAAGAGGGGGAGGAAAGGAGCTTCGGACCGCTTTGCTGAATTCGGACAGCCTTTAACGGTGACATCATTACGTGACGGAAACGAACATGGATGATGCGAGTCAAATCCACGCCTACAGCTTTCTGAAAATTAACTACAAAGTCCACAATCTCTGTTCTCAGGACATTTTTATTGATTACTCTGTGGGGGTTTTGCTGATACGTCATGTCACGCAAAGGATTGTGGGATATGTAAAGGGCTCTTAGCGCTGGTAAGGGACGTCGTGAGGTTCCTAGACAAAACTAGCCCAGGAGGGAGCATACAGGCTACTTTTCCTACCTCCTTCCTTACTGACTGCACTATTCGGACAGCACTGATCATGGCGACCGCCGACGCTCTTCTGCTTTGGCTAAAGAGTCTTTTCTCTACAAGCGTATTCATATTGAGCCTTAATTTACTAACAAATTGAGCAAAAACAGCTTAAAAGACAAAAATTACAAATACTACGTCAGCAGGACGTGATAATCTTTCAGAAAACCGTAAGCAACCAGTGAGTTACCGACGTATAATTTAAAAATATCAAATAACGTGAATAGGTACCTTTAAAGCCTGATACAGGTAATTGTGAGAAAACTTCACTTTTTTTGGTTGCTTTAAAAAAATGAAAAATAAAATGTCAGGCTTTCAAATTTTCTTTGTATCATAACTGATACGTTAGACCAAAAAAATACATTTTCCTCATGTTTTCTGTACTTTTATCTGGGGTGTGTAAAATATATTCATTTGAATAAGAAAATTTCTTACTTTGTTTAAGAGCCAGAGGTCTCTGAGATATTTGTATTAAAAAAAACGATTATACTTTTGGAGTAAGTTAATAGGGTTACAGAGGAAAAGTTGGAAGCCTGAGAACACCCTCGAGCATCATGTGGAAATATTTAGCCGCCGCAGGGACTGGTGCATTTCACAAAATACATTATATGAGAAGGAAAACAAAAACTTTGGGTGGAAATATTGGAAAAAAAGAAATCTCAAACAGCCAGGATCTTGGGCGCAGATGTGTCTTCCAAAAGGACAATGACCCTAGGCAGAGCACCAAATTAGTTACAAAGTGACACAAAGACAACAAATTGAATGTTTTTGACAAGTCGTCACAAAGCCCTGATCTTGGTTCTATAAAAAAAATAAAAAAAAATAAAAAAAATGTTGGCGCAGCTGAAAATGTGCCTGCAAGCAAGGTGACCTACGATCCTGACTCTGTTATACAAGCTCCGTCAGAGGGAAACTGACCAAAATTCAACCATCAGGTCTTTTTATAACAGTGCATGGAAACATTGCTGTTTTCCTTTAAAGTTATGCATCCTAAGGTAGTTCAGTCAGCTCTGTTACCGTGAGCCATGAAGACATGCAAAAAAAACAACAACATAAATACAGTATTTTTCAGACTATATGGCGCACTTAAAATCCTTAAATCTTCTCAAAAACTGATGGTGCGCCTTATATATGATCACCGTTGTGCTTACTGACCGATTTTATGTGGTACAATGCGCTCAAAAATCAGTTAAACTGTGTAAGTATGACTTGTTGGTTAGCAACGAAGCGACTCACTCTGTCAAACCTGCCAACGGAGGCGATCATGCTGCAGTCGGACGAGACGCAGCAGCAGCTGATCCAGTCTTTGTGGCCAGAGAGCACCTGCACGTTTTTACCTGCAACATAGAGAGGAGGAACGTAAACTGAGCTCGTCGGCACTGAACAGACAGAGTCGTACCTGCGGAAACGCACACTAACGTGATCCGTTTATTAGAGAGAGAAAAGGGAACACGAGTCCCTGAAGGGAACATGAGGCGCGGATGAAACAGAGCAGAAATAATGACGTGAGGTAGCAGTCGGTGGCAAAGCGTTAGGATCCGTACGAGAAGAAATGACAGCCAAAAGCAGCGGGAGCCTCTTTTCAAAACGCCTAAAAGCAAACAATCGCCATCCTGTCTTTGCTCAGTGGGGAGATTTTCACTGACGGGCCAGGAAGCCGTCTCACCTTTGCGAGCCAGGTCCCAAACCCTCAACGTTTTGTCCCGGGAAGACGAGACGAGCGTGAGGGAGCCGTTCTGTGGAAAAAACAGATTCCTAACGACTCCCTCGTGGCCGTGGAGATCAAAAACAGCGTTCCCTGCAAAACGGAGAGAACGCCATTAAAAGCTGGCCTACATATTTTCTCCATTGGGCTCGACACGACACAGGTTAACCCTCCGTCGCCAGAACTCGCGCGGCCCTCACCTGTCAACACGTTCCAGACCTTGATCACCCCGTTCTCCAGGCCGGTGGCCAGGAGCAGGGTGCTTTTCCCCTTCGACCCTTGGGACGGTTTGGTCGGAGGTGCCGCCGCCGCCGATCTGGGGGGCCTGGGTCCGAAGGCCAGCCCCCACACCGGGTGGCCACAGCTGAAGCTCTTATCCTCTCGGTCTGTCTCTCCATCCTGCCCCTCTCTGTGGGCGAGAGCAGAATCAAGTAGTCAGATACCGAATGTAGGCGGTGTGCAGCAAGGCTGTTTTAGTTGCTTCTGTTGCTAACGATGTACGGGGGAAAGTGTGACATTACGCTTCTGTTGTTTTCCAGCTAATAACGCCCGCTTTGATGCTCCTAGATCGGCGCCGTCGAAGTTATTTCAACCTGATTTGTTAGAATTTGACTCCAAGATGTGGTGTTTTGTAAAATCTTGCTCAACACAACATATAATGAGGACAAGGCAGGAAAAGTGATAGTGGAGTCCAAAGAGTTGGATCTAATTAAAATACTCATGGGAACACTGGTCAGAGAAAAGCATTCGTCAATAGTCGTGACTAAACATGAGAATTGATTGAGGGGTGGCCAGATCAATCGTCTGAAAAGGGGCATTTACTGCTGATCGATTTTTAAGTATAAAAGAAACACTAAACAGAAATAAAACTAAAAACCGATACGAATAACTTATTTCAGTAATTGTAGAGCATGGACCGTGAAATTCACTGCAAAAGTATTATTTAGGCTAATTTATAGCAGTCATCTGCAAACGGTCCAATTTTTAAAATGCCACATTTGCACATCTTTAAAACAAGATCATCTGCTTTAATGTGTAAATGATTTTTATGGGTTGCATTAAAACGCCTCTGAGCATCCATGCAGCGTTTCCGAGCACCATTACACCAATTTAAAACAAAAAAAACCCGTAAAAGCTGGCAGTCACCGGAGCGTTAAACGACACACTTAACGACATTAACCTGACGCCAGAATGTCCCAGGGGACCGTGAATGCACCGTGCCGGGATTACGTGCAGGTGAACCTACTCGGAGTCGAGAGGCCAGGCGACCACCCACACGATGCCGTGTCCCATCGACCAGGCGAACCAGGCTCCGTCCGGGGAGAAGTCCACGCTCCACGTCTCGCATCCCGCCAGGTCCAGCAGCGACGGAGGCCGCCTGGTCTTCAGCTCCAGGAGGAGCGCAGGGTCCGGCGCTGGGGGGACGTGGAGAATGGGAACATGATCGGGGTTTGGCAGACTCATTTCTGGCAGGTCCTAACCTCTCCTCTCCTCCCCTAGCCTGGAGATTTCAACCCGCGTCTCCGGGGAGCGCTGCCGTGGTGACGGAGCGCCGCTCGGAGACCATTCACAAATCAACACTTACACGTCGGCTTGCTTTCCGTAGAGCACATCCTTGGTCCCTCCTTCACATCCTTCGCCTCAAGGCTGCACTTGTAGCCTGGGCTCTCCTTCCCATCCACCCCCCCCAAAAAAAGAAGCCGGGAGGACCAGCTGCTCTCCTCGCGGACAGACCGGGACGCCCTCCCCGGTGATTTCAGACCTTCGCTATGTGGAAAAACGGGCGAAGCGAGACGTTCAGCTGCTTTCCGGACGCCTGAGTCACTTTGCTCCGCTGGTTGCGAACGTCGCTCAACGTGGTCACGTTTGCTCTCGTTACGTCAACTCGGAGCTGAAGCCTTGACCACACCTCCTCAGAGAGCGTTAAAAAACATCCCTTCAACCTTTTGTTTACCGCCCAGTCACTCTTTCAAGTGGGGGTTTGTTATTTCCGACACGTTTAATTACACGTGAACTTCACGAAAACAGCCGAAAGCAAACGAGCCAAACAAGAAGTAGAAACCCTTAAATCAGGTCACAGAGCTGCTTTATTGGTACTGTGTCACAGGAAGGGCTACTTGTGCTGACCTTTGAACTGCAAGAGTTAGAGCTCACCTGAACTTTATGTAATATAATTTTTTTATGCTTTTGTTATTCTTTAATCTATGTAAATACAAGTATGATGCCTACATCATCTACAAAAGGAAGGGAAACTGAATAAAATTACATGCAGCTCACTGTTGCTTTTTTTTTTTTTTTTTTTTAATAGGCTCATGTTGGTGACCCCTTCCTTAAAGGGTGCAGCATATATATTGTTGAAAAGTAGATTAATTTCAAACTGAAACACATTATATAGATTAATTGCTCTCATGCTTTAACTGTAGCTAATAAAAATCACATTAAGATTACAATATTAAATCTGACCAATAAAACTACCCTACACATTAGACAATGTAGGTTTGATGAAAATTCTGTTTTATACCTGCTTAAAGATTAGCATTTTTAACAGTTTTTATCTTTTTGTTACTGAAAAGTGCTACATAAATAAAAACTTGCCTTGCCTCATCTGACAAACAAGCCCCATCCCCTTAGCAAAAAGTACTTTATTCGAGTGCATTATGTGTATACTTATTTTATACTTAAAATGAGGCAGTGTACTTGAAGTGTACTTTGTATGAAATATTCGTATACTTATAGTATAGTGAAGTATACTTGACTTATACTGAAAAGTATAAACAGAAGTCAAGTTTATTTGTGTAGCGCATTTAAGCAGCAAGGCAGTTAAAAAAGGCAGTTTTTATGAAAACATAAAAACATTATAAACACGTTGAAACGGTCACTGGTCACTGTTGGACCAGTAACAAACATTTCATTTTATCAAGTGGAAATATCAATACACTACGTTAATATTGAGACTTGGTCTCAGGGTTGGACGGTATAGGGAAAAAAAGCATATCGATAAAAAAGAAAACCTATTGATATTAATTACTAAGAAATTCAAAAACTTAATTTTAATTGCAGCCCTGGCCGTTTGTTGCTGTTCCTTAGCGACCTATTTTTAGATAAATAAAAAAACCTCTGAATTCAAACTTTTTACCAAAGCTGCAAGAATTAAAAAAGGAAAAAAAAAAAAAACACGTGCTCTGTGAACTCTTTGAAGGGGGCGGGGCTTGGTGACGGAGCGTTCCTGCGTTGTGATTGGTTGGGAGGATGTAATGACTAATATTCTACATGGCTAGAATGCATAAGGAAGAAAAACTGTTCGTCTATTGAACTTTTTATCGACCTTTTTTTTTCTATCATCGATATATATTAATGAATTATTATCCAACCCTACTTATGCTTAAATATACAGCACTTAATATAATTAACTTCAAATATAGTACTTTTTGCTAAGGGAACATATACTCTATGCATCCATCCATTTATCTGTGCCGGGGTGTGGCGGTTGTTGGAGCCTTATCTCCAGCAGTCCGGCCACACGTAGGGTCCACCCATCACACGGCAACACTGGACAAACAGTTGTGCACGCGCACACTCACTGAGGGCGATGTGGAGAGACAGTCATGACAGCGGGAGGAAGCCGGAGTACCCAGAGAGAACCCACACAGCCATAGGGAGAACATGCTAACTCCATGCAGTAGGGCCCCAGGCCGGTATCTGAAGCCGGGATTTTCTTGCTTTCACAGATATTTAATTTACTGAATCTGACTACAAATGAATTTAACCTTTAATCTCACCGGCATGAAATCAAGATAAACTTTTTCTCTTCAGGTCAGTTTGTGGTACCAACAATACTTATATTTGTTAAAATGCAGAATATTAAGAGATCTTTTTTTTAACTACTTTATTTACCAAAGTGTCCATTAAACTTTATGAATTTTCTTTCCTTCCACAAGCTTCAAAATAATTTGATGAATTTTTGCTACTGTAGAACTGGTTTAACTTATTAAGATTTGTAGGCCTCCTTGCTCGCACATTTTTTATTTTAGCTCAACCCACACATTACCTACAGGACTGAGATCAGTGCTTTATGACGTCCTCTTCAAAATATTGACTTTGCTGTCCTTAGTCACTTTATAAAAGAATTGGCATTGAGACGCTGCTTCAGTATTTCCACTAATTGTTCATCCCTCATGACGCTTTCTACTGTGTGCTGTGCTACGGGTGTTTTTGCAATATCTCAGATACGGTCACATTAATTACATTATCCATACAGGAACACGGCAGAGATTCATCGGAGTACCGTTGTTGTGCCGTCATTTGAGCTATAAACTCTTGCTGAGCTTTATTGGATAACTTAACAGACGCGTTATGAGAGAGGAAATAAAGAATTGTGGGATGGTCTTTGTTGCCCAAGTGACTCCCTCTTGGCGGTAGGCCTTAAAGTCTGATTTTGAATTTAGAGACATTGTGTTGACCCACGTCAATAAAGGCCTTTGATTTAATTCTAGGTTGAACCGAGATGCCTGATCTGAGGAAGTAAGACATTTCCGTAACGATTAGGAGTTTATGGAGAAGGAGGAGGAATTAAAATTGATTCTATTTTGGCTTAAGAGCCAACATCAAGACTTTGACGTGAGGAGTTTGTTCTAACTCAAGTAGCTGCATTCTAAACAAGTTGATGTCAACTTATCTTTAGAATAAAATTAAAACGTAACCTTGGCATTGATACATAAAACTTTTATTTTTTAATTAATCTCAGCACAGAAGACCGCAACGGCTAGTGTGGAAGGATCTCTGCCTGTTAATATTAACTCCAAGCATCTCGATATGGTGTCGTTTGAACATGATGGCAGTAAACGCATAAATTACTGAAGAAAACGTTCTCTTCTAGTAATTTGATTACGGCGAAATAACTGATTGTGCAGGATTAATGGCTGTCACAGTTCAATGCTCTTAGGCAGATGCATCAGTTTTCCTTTTCCTTTTCTTTCATAAACTAGCTCGTACGGAGCCAGACTGCACAGTCGCCAGGTATTGTGTAAAATATGTGTTTAGCAGAGTTAAACGGAGCGAACGGCACGGATAGATGAAGATCTGGTCCAAAATGGTCAACATAAAAGCTCTGGAGCACATCTTCAAGGGTTTTTTATGTGGGGAATTTGTGATAAAAATCTGGATTAGGATTTTTGTATAAAACAAAAATACAATTAGAAAATGTTTTTTTTGCTTTATTACCTACCCCTAATTTAAATATCTTAAAATCAATTTTGTGTCCTTTATCAATAAATTTGTGTGTGTCAAAGTTTAATATCAAGTGACTTTAATGATCAAATTGTTTTATTTATTGCATAAATGTAGTTGTTTTAACTTAAGTTTGTACTGATTTCGAACAATAAAAAGACTTGAGAACATTTAACTTTTTTTCATTATTTTTCACAATACATTTTCAATTTAGAGCAAAGATTTTCTGCAGTTAATGCCGATTATATCAATGTTTTAGGTTAGTGGATTAACATCAGTTATCTTGTAATCATGTAAGCGAACTGATGGAAAAAAAGAGAAGCAAACGTTGGGATCCGAGCCTTTTAACATGCTTACATAGCGTAAATTATTTACATCCACGCTCACACGGCTCATTTCCAGCGGGTCCAGTTTTTACGCTGGATCTGACGGTCAAATCCATTATTTAAATGCTTTTAACTTGCTTTTGACCTATTAAAAAGACCACACTCTAAAAATGCAATGTGCATAAAAATTTATGAGGGCCTCGGTAAATGTACATAATGTGAATTAGATGTAATGGGGAACCAGGTCAAAGAATCAGGAATTATTCACTATATGGTGCATTAAATTAGGTCACCTAGTTTAAAAGAATCAACTTCAGCGCCCCAGAAAATGTTTCATTTCTCTTTCTCCATCAAAGAGTTTATGTTCTTAGATTTGTCCGATTTTGTGTCCAACAGATAAAAATCGTCATTTCTCTATTATTAAAACTGATTCATATTGTTCCCCAAGCAAAAACAGCAGAACCGGTGGGATTCTGGAGAACATGAAAAGATGCCCGACCTGCTTAACGCCACAAAAGAGCTTCCTGGATTGTGATCATGTGTGAGGGAGCTGAGTCGGTCTGAGTCTGACCTGAAGGTGACGGCCCTGATCTGAGGTTTCAGCGCAGAGCTGCGTTATGGACGGGCAAAGCCACACAAAAGGGACCGAGAAGAGTTTCCACAGACATATTTACTGTTTTAATATCTTTCAAAACTCTGTACAAACAAAACAATCATAAAAATAAACTTAAAAAAAATGTACAACATTGCTAGAAAAGTCGAATTCACTTTACACCGGAAGTAAAACATTTTTCCCAAAAAAGATGCATTCCTCTTCAAACACCTTGTAGCTAAAATGATACGAGATCCTCCGGCTCTTCTGTCGGCTCGTCTTTCTGTTCAGGCGGCTCTGGTTTGGTTTCTACCGTCTCCAAGTCCTCGGGATTATCACCTGAAAGGAAGAAGGACGCGTTACATTCCCAAACACCCGAGGGCCTAAAACACCAGGCCTAGGTATCATCTAGGATGAGCCGATTAGATACGATTCTCCATATAGCTCAGCTTGATTTGATTTCAGAATGATCAGAATCAAGTTTATTGCCAAGTAGGTTTGCACTTACAAGGAATTGGACTTGGTGTTGATGGTGCAGACAAAACAAAATAGATATATATACAGAAAGCTATATACACAGTAGACTGTGGGTAAATTTCACTCCAGTATCGATATTTATTACTTTCAAATTAATGCTCAAAGTCATTCAATCAACAAAATCAGCCACATATGATATTTATGTTCAATTTATTGAGCACTGATATATAACAGGAAAATAAAGTGCATTTGGTTAAATGCATTTTACGTATCACAGAAACCAAAAATGTGCCCAAACGTCTGATTTTAGGGACGAAGGCGTTTCTAAAATCATAAGTTCCGCAAATTCGTCTCACTTGCATTTCCTCGCTGTGAGCAGTAATGGTGCGCTGTAATAACGCCCCCTAGGGGTTGGGAGGTATATCGATATTGAAAGCCAGAATATCGATATTAAATCGTTTTTAATAACATCGATATTTATCTTTGTATCGATTTTTATGCACAGCCCTATAAAGCACAGAGTTCCTATGAAGTCTAGATGGAAACATGATTTAGTTTAAATCCTTTATTTGTTGTTGTTTATTTTTTATTATCCAAAAGAGAAAAGGCTGGATTTCAGAGAAATAAAAAAGGTTTTAAAAATCTATTTGTATGTAAAAGCAACATCAGTTTTCCATGTCAAAAATCTTTTTTGAAAAATTGGAACTTGTGGAAATTTTGAAAAATAAGAAATTTTGATACAGAAACTGTGTAGGAGCCCTGGAGCCAAATACCAGGATCAGGTCTTACTGGAAGGGATCGGATGGATCTGGACGAGTGTGGTGTGGCGGCCGTTGGCTATAGGAGGCAGCTGGGGGACAGTGTCCTGAAAGATCTGCTCGTCGTCCGATTCCACCAGATCCAGCACGTCTCCCCTGTCCTCGGCTTGCCTGCAGAGAGGACAACTTAGTAGGCGCACCCACAGGTCAGGACACATCTTTCTTTATTCAACACTGACATCATCATGAGTTTTCAAACTCCAAATGAAGTAGAAACATACATATAAAAAATACTAGTTGCTAGAAAACTTAGAGAATGAACGATTCAGAAGCTCAGTTTTTCTGGAGCCGATCCCTGAACAGACGGATGCCTTTGAGAGACAAACAACTGTCGTCTGTGGGAACCTACCAACAAGTGCTGGAACCCAACGAGCAAAAGCGACGAAGCGGAAAAAGAGCAGCAAACAGAGCCTGACGCAGACAAAAGAGGTTTAAAATAACTGTTCTGGGAACGCATGAAGTGCTTAAAGGACCAATGAGAAAGACTAGAGACTGAACGTAAACAACGGGGTAAACTACAGTACGTAAACTTTCACTAAGATCCAACTTTTTTTTTTGGTAGTCCTTCCTTATTCCTTTAAACTCTCTTCAACCTTTTTGTATGGAGGCCACGCTTTCATTATATTGGCCTAAATGTGTGTTTCTTTTTTTTATATATATATATATACACAATTCTACTGCTTTTAAAAAGAAAGAGTAGCTAGTTCAGTTCTAGTTAAATGGCACAATTAAAAACAACTGCAACGTTAACCAAAGCGCTGTATGGAAAGTACAAAAACAACAGCAAAGGACAAAAGTGTTTTTGAAACGCAGACTTGACAGTTGTCTGATGTGCAGTTTATTCCTCGGTTAGAGGCTCCTCCCCCTGATCAGCTCTGTGACCCAGCTTGGACCTCGGTACAGTAACCACTAGCTCTAAGGTGGTGCGCATTCCTGAGGGTGTGGGAGCTGAAAAATGTAATGGCGGTCTGACAGTGTTTTCCCCACACAATAAAGACGTGTAAATAAACATCTCCTTTGTAAAGATTAAAATCAAAAACTGTAAATTTAATCAATAAACAGAATATATTGTAATGATCTGTATTAGACTTTATTGCTAAGTGCTGTTGCACACTTACTGTTTCTTTAAGTTAGGTTGTTTTGGGTTTATACCAGAAGAAATGTGTGGCTTCTGGGGGAGGAGTGGTGGTTCAGGGGACTGGAGGATTACTCTGTGAAAGCTGTTCTGTTCGTCCTAAAATAAAGTGTTAGCAGCAAAACCTCGGTCTGGTGCTTGGGTGTCATAACGGAACGTTACAGTATTTTTTTTATTTATTTAGAAAAACCTTCTTCCATGATTCATTTTAAGATGAAATATACGCATCGTGCTGTATATACGCACATGGCTTGTGGCCTCTGCTTCAATCATTCTGGCAAATATGTTCAATTGGCTGAAACCAGGGAAACAGTGAGGCAGGTGAGACATCTAAGGTCAAAGTTAGTGATGAAGGAGGAGAGGAACCAAGAGAAAGTGGAATCAGAGGCAACAGAGGAGAGAATTGCAACAGATCCGGGAGAAGAAAACAAGCGAGAATCATTCTTTCAGTGAAAGAACGTCTCTTTCTCTCTCCTGACTTTACGTCCTTTACGTCAGCAGAGGAAAAATTTCATTCGGGCCGAAAGTTTTATTTACGAGATTAAATTGAGTGACAGTCTCTCTATCGATCGCGCAGCGCCTATAAACAGCACTGCTCATGGTGCTGTGATTGAACCGCGACAAGCACTGATGCGCACGTTACGCCCACACCGCTGCTGCTGGTGGGAAAATTAGTGGTAGACGTGGTTTGTTGACAATGTTCACGCACAGATCTGTAATACTTTTCATTGTGATTCAGACAGGCGCAGTTCATACGGGTTTAGCGCGTATTCGGACTGTAACAGGGAAACCGGAGGTGGGGCTGCGGAGCTGAGGTGAGTTGCTATGTGCGTGTTTACCTGCTGGATGTAACCGCTGTGAAACAACCAGTATATAATGTTTTATTTCTCTGATTAATAACAGCTTTATCGAGCGTTCTTTATTGTTACTCTGTGCCACTCTACCAGTTCTCTCTCTGTCTCTGTGTCGTCATCGGGCACAAATCAAATTAAACTTCTTCGTGTTTGTATTTTGCGGCGTAAAATTGTGAGTCACACTCAGATTTAGAAGCTGCTACATGAAATAAACAAAGTGAGAACACACACACACAGTCTTTCTTTCTCTGGATCCAGGCTGAGCCACCGATGCACCTGAAAATCCTCAGGATCCTGTTGTGGATGTTGTGTGTAACTTTACTGCAATTCAATTATGTTCTAATTTTATTTCCATAACCTTTGTTATGATGGTTAAGTTGTAACTGCAACTGCAATTTTTATTTATTTATTTACTTTGAAGAGTGGGGGGTGCATCAACACGGCTGGGACACAGAAGGGGGTGCACGGCTAAAAAGGTTTGGGAACCGCTGCTCTAAGGGATCTGGAGGGCGCATAAAGCTGTAGGAGCCTGTCTGTTCAGCACCTTCTAAGCAAACAACAAAACGTGAAAACAACTCACTGGTGAAGATTCTCAGTCATCCAGGTCATGGTCATTCCAAAAAAAGTTAAAAAAAAAAAGCAACTGGACTTGTTTTTCGTAGTTGAAGACGTTTCGCTTCCTCTCCAGGAACAAGGCCTTTGGTTCGCAGTAGTATAAAGCTTGTTACTCCACATTACTCCAGACTTTTTGAATTGAGAAAGCTTCCTGGAGAGGAAGCGAAACGTCTTCAACTACGAAAAACAAGTCCAGTTGCTTTGTTTTTTACTTTTTTTGGAGTGAAATCAACTCCAAAACGGACGGTGAGTCAGTGAAGAGGAGCAAACACAGAGGAGATTATGTTCACGCCTTTTAGCTCTGCAGTCGTGCGAAGCAGGCCCGGCTAACAGCAGCATATACAGAGATACAATAAACCAGCTGGGGAGTAATAAAAGCATGGATCACCTGTGCAAAGTCTTCAAAAGATAATGATTTCACTTTAGATAAAAACCTCAGGCCAAAAAAAAAAAAGTTATTGCTGCACAATTGAACAAGTCTGTTTTTCTGAATGTAAAATTAGAGTCAAATACAACCCTGACGTTTTAAAGGAGCAATTTAACAAAAGGTTGTGATTGCCAAGTGGTCCAAACATAATCACTTCTGTCTTGTTCTCATTAAATTGAGACACTGAAACGATGTTTTTATTAAAGAGGAAGAGCTGAACGTAGATCTGAGTGTTATCAGCATATCAATGAAAAAAGTTTATTTTCTGAAAACCTAGAGGCAACATAAATAGGAAATAAAATTTGTTCAGAACCATATTTTGTTTGTACTCTAATAACAACTATAAATATTTATTTTACAATTCCTTTTCATATTTTACTTTTTTGTGTGAAAATGATGATTTATTGTGCTAGAATCTGCCGCATGGGTGACAAATATGGAAATATTTGGGACACTGAGCAAAACTGGAGGCACACTTTTTCATAAGTTAACAGCAGAAATTTTTGTGTGTTTAACTTATGTAAAAACTAAAATCCACATTAGAGACTTTGAAATAAGGCCATGCTTTTGAGCATAAACATTCAGCTAGATTTAGTATATAAAAAAGGCTTGTGTGGCTAAGGACTTTCTGAGAAGCAGTTGTTTTCTCAGAAGGGTTTGGCAGCGACTCTAATTCACGTCCTGGCAGTCCGTGTCTGAGAAGAACAGATAAGGACCGCTCCCAGCAGCGTGCACATACTACAGGCCCCAGGAGACCGCTAGGGGTGAGAATTGGTGGATAACCGGACGCTTTTTGTTTCCATCCAAACCTTTCATCATCAATCAACTTTGGTTCATAAAAGAACCCCTGAACCTCAAACCAAAGTGCTTAACAGATGAGAAATACAGAAACACGACTAAAATGAATAAAGGGAAAACATATAAAAGTAAAAAACAAGCCCTCAGAAAGATTAATGCTTCAAGGACTGTAAATAAATAAAATGTACAGGCTAGATTTGAGTATTTTTGTCAATTGGTTGTTTATTATTTATTACCATTGTTTTAATTATGATTATTCTGAAGCTAATTCAACCTTTTGAGCAAATCGTTTATGGTCTAAAAGTTTGCACTTGTAAATAAAAAATAAAATAAAAAATGTATATTATATATATAAATAAATGAAGGAACAGAAAGTTGTTTAAATTAGTAGAATTTGAATGTCTAATGAAACTAGCAATACTAGTAATAATGAATCTACATTTTGTACTTTAATCTTTTAAAGGATTGTTTGTTTTTTGTCCTTTGTTACTTTACAATTATTCTAATAAAAAAAGTCACACAAAGTTGGTCAGATTTTTACCTTTTTCCATTTTTCAGAAACTTCAATGTAGTTTTGGAAAAAAAGCTGCATTGGGCAGGTTGATAATATTTGAGCTGCTTTTCACCACATTTGATCGGTTATTAGGAAGTAATTATAGTAAATTCTATTAAAATACTTGTCATTTTGTGGCAGAAAAGCAAAAAAAAAAAACTTGCACCTTTTAACAAAAAACTCATTTCTTAAGATAAATGTATTCCTTAATTTATGTTGAAATGTTTAGAAGCTGTCACGCCTGACATCATCTATGATTAATAGTCACTGGTTAATCAAGTGTCACGGTAAAATGATATTGGTCAATGTCAAAATGGGATTCAAGAGTTCAGATGATCAACCTAAAAACGTTTCATGGCGGCGTGTAAAAGAGAAATTATGTTTTCTACTCTGTCAGAGAAAGAAATGTATTTAGTTAGATTTACTACTCAAGTTGCCACTCACCTTCAGGACCACCTCAAACATAATAACCTCTTTGAAAAATTCCAGTCAGGTTTCCGCTCTGCCCACAGCACAGAGACAGCCCTAGTCAGAGTCACAAACGACCTCCTCATATCATCCGATGCTGGCTCTTCATCCCTCCTCATCCTCCTTGATCTTTCTGCTGCATTTGATACTGTCGACCACGGCATTCTCTTAAACCGGCTCCACCTCACTACTGGACTAAATGACACTGCTCTCAGTTGGTTCAGATCATATCTCACAAACCGGACAGAATACATCTCCCTAGGCCACTCCAAATCACATCCACACACAGGTACATGTGGTGTCCCCCAGGGGTCAGTCCTTGGCCCCAACCTCTTCATCCTTTACCTCACCCCCCTTGGCCAAATCATCAGCTGCCACAATATTTCATTCCACTGCTATGCTGATGACATACAGCTCCATGTAAATGTCACAGCTGACACCCCACCCTCACAGTCATCCCCATCAAAACTCACCACCTGTCTGGAGGAGATAAAGGTATGGATGGAGCAAAACTAAATAGCTCCAAAACCGAAGCCATACTTGTTGGGACTCCTCATCAAACCAAATCATTATCCATATCACCTTTTCTGGTACTAACATCCCACTTTCATCAACAGTTAATTCAATTCAATTTTATTTATATAGCGCCAATTCATGAAACACGTCGTCTCAAGGCATTTTACAAAGTCAAGTTCAATCATATTACACAGATTGGGTCAGATTATACAGATTGGTCAAAAAAATTTCTATATAAGGGAACCAGTTGATTGCATCAAAGTTAGAAATCTTGGTGTAAAAATGGACTCCCAACTCACTTTTGAAGCCCATATAAATCACCTATGCAAGACCTCTTTCTATCACCTCTGAAATATTTCCAAACTCCGTCCCATTCTCTCCCTCCCAGACGCAGAAAAGCTGGTTCATGCCTTTGTCTCCTCCAGACTGGACTATTGCAACGCACTTCTCATTGGGATCCCTAGAAAGCGTCTGCAGAGGCTTCAGTACATTCAGAACTCTGCAGCTAGGATCCTGATGAGAGTGCGGAAACATGAGCACATTACCCCCATTCTCCATTCATTACACTGGCTTCCCATCTCCACCAGGATTGCATACAAGGTTTCCCTCCTCACACATCAATGCATCCATGGTCATGCTGCCTCCCCCCCCCCCCCCCCCCCCCCACCAACCTCAAAGAACTTATCAACCCACAGAAGACGACCCGCTCCCTTCGCTCCACTCACTCTAACCTCCTCCACATTCCCAGAACCAGACTCAGGACAATGGGAGATCGGGCATTTAGTGCTGCTGCCCCACATCTGTGGAATGCCCTCCCTGACACCTTCAGGGCACCTCAGTCCACTGAGTGTTTTAAAAAAAAGGCCTTAAAACATTTCTTTTTAGCAAAGCTTTCGGTCCCCTTTAGATGTTTTTTTTCTCTCTTCTAAAATAGCTTTTTTAATTTTTTATGCTTTTTTCTTTTTTACCTGTAGCACTTGGAGATCTTTTGATGGAAAGTGCAGTATAAATGAAATGTATTATTATTATTTATTATAAGTTGGTGGGCTATATATACATTTGCGATCTTTGTCTGCAGGTTATTTGGCTGCCTAATGGCTGTATGTGTGATGTTTTTTTCTTTGCTTTAATGCTGTTGTTGTGCTAGTGGCGCGTTATTTATTATTTGTTTAATAGTTGTAGGATTTTAATGAGTTCAGAAAGGCTGTTTTTTTTAATTGACCGGATCTGGCAACCCTGCTCAAAAGATTCAGTCTAACCTTGTCAATCATCCCTTTACTCTCTTTTAACCTCATTTCCCTAAGCTCCCACCCTCTGTGCGTCGCTGCCACTGAAAGGAGACTGAGGTAAACACAACCAGAACTTTCACCAACATATCGGATCGCTTCTGAATGCATGTTGTTCTTTTCAAACTGTGCATTTCAGAAATTCATGAAGCTTCTCCTCCATCCTTTGAAATAAATCATTTAAAAAAATGTCACTTTCCGGCCTTTAGTCTAATGCTAAGCAGGCAAGTAGTACATTTATACATATGACTTATTCTCGCACTGGTGCAATGAGTTGATTCTCATTTTTAAACAACCATGTTGAACGACCCTTCGTTCGTGGTCGCGGAAAAGATGTCAGTCTGTTTCAGAAGGATCAAATAATTGGCCCGGATTAAGCAGAGAAAACATCTCAGGTGGTGGCAGAAACTACCTAGATTGGGTTAAGAACTGTCCAACGCTTTATAAAAAACTGGAAGGATAGCGGTGAACCATCGTGTTTGAGGAAAAGATGTGACCAGAAAAAAATCCTGAATGATCGTGATAAGCGATCACTTAAACGTTTAGTGAAATTAAATTGAAGAAAATCAACAGAAGAACGTCGGGCTATGTTTAATAGTGAACGTAAGAGCATTTCCACACGCACAATGCGAAGGGAACTCCATCCAGGATTCATTGTGCTTAAATGGTGAGAGAGTGGTTCAGGGAGCAGGAGACGTCATTTTCACACATGGATCGACCACCACAGTCCACACCTTAACCCCATGGAGAATCTTTGGGGTGTGCTGGAGAAAGCTTTGTGCAGCAAGCAGGCTCTACCATCATCAATGCAAGATCTTGGTGAAAAATCAATGCAACACCGGGTGGAAATAAATCTTCTGACAATGCAGAAGCTTATCGAAACAACGTCACAGCAAATGCATGCCATAATCAAAGCTAAAGGCGGTCCAACAAAATATTAGAGTGTGTGACCCTTTTTTTTTTGGTGGCGACTTTTCTTGACCAGGCGGTGCATTATTGATATTGAATTATTGTCCATCCCTGAGCAACCATGATTCGTATTAGTAGCGATGACTTTAAAGACACTTTTATGGTTGAAAAAAAAAATTATTTATGCAAAGTGAGATACTCACATGAAGCCTCCCCCTGAAATAATAATAAAAAAAAGAAGAAGTTAGCATAGAGCAATGTCTCAAATAACCGCAAACATCTAGATTTCATGTTAGCAAATTCTGTGACTTGTGAGAAAGGGAAGTTACCCAGGCAGATGGTGTGTCTCCTGGAGTAAAGTATCTTAGCCACGATGAAAGCCGAGCCCACGATCAGGGCAGCCAGGAAGACGCCGATCACCGCTCCGCTGTACGCCGAGGACGATGCTGAGGGAGAAAACGACGACGATGTTTAAAAGGAGGAAAAGAGCGGAGCAGCAGGTCTATCAGCATCCCAGACACGGAGCCAGCACCTGCAGCGACTGGCTTCTAGGTTACGTCTCACCATCCTTTACGCTTTCTGTTTACAAGATCAACGCCTTGTGTCTCGGTGGGAGCAGCGCCATCCACATGACTTCATACCCTCACAGTCCTTTTTGCAACAAACTCACTTCTCACGGTGAGGAAGACCTCCAGCTCGCGCACACCGAGCGCGTTCTCGCTGCGGCAGAAGTAGTAGGGCTCGTCGTCCTTGCTGATTTGGACTATGGTCAGCTGGAAGGTAGGGCCTTCAGCCGACAGGACGTACTTGGGTCCGGGAACGATCGGGTCTTGGTTTTGACCTTTCCGCCACGTGGTGTCGGCGGTCGGAACGGCCGTGGTCTCGCTGCAGGTCAGAGTCACGTTGCTTCCCTCCAGCACGGTGACCAGCGGCTTCCCCTCAGGGTACGGAGCCTCTGAGGAAACAGAAATAAAACACAGTTGTTTTTACACATTTCTTCAACATCAACCCTATCAGTGAAAAGAGGGTTTTCATTCACAGTCATATTATATACAACAGAATATGCATTTAGTGGCTTGTTTGTCAGATTAGAAGTACCTTTTCTTTTTAAAACAAAAACCTCTTTAAGCTTGTTATTAAACTTACTTTGCAACAATCCCCCATTTCTTTATGAAGAATGTTGCTTTTTTTATTGGTCCGATGCAATATTCTAGTCTTAAATGTTGTATTTTTGTTAGCTGGAGATGAAATAAATCCTAACAGAAATAAAGGCTTTAAAACATAATCGGTCTGCGTTAATCTAAGTGTTTCCCTTACTGAGTTACTGAAATAAATGAACTTTTTAATAATATTCTAATTTGCTGAATATGACTGCATATTCTAACTAGCATTATATGTAATATCTGAACTGTAAATAGCATGACCAGAATATTGTGCCTCCATTAAACATTATTTTCACAGAACCGCAGATATGACGCATTATTCTGGTGTTCCTTCAGTAACTCGAGATAACCATTTTGTGTCTTAATCATTCTAACACATGAATCTGTTTTGTTTTAACCCGTTCCATTGCAGCCCTGGCTTTATGTTTAGGGCCATTGTCCTGCTGGATGTTGAACCTCCGCCCCAGTCTCATGTAATTTGCAGACTTTGCAGGTTTTCTTCCAAGACTGCCCTGTATTTGGCTCCATCCATCTTCCCATCAACTCTGACCCTCTTTCCCATGGCTTCTGGGAAACTGCAAACAGGACTTCTTATGGTTTTCTTTCAACAACAGCTTTCTTCTTGCTGCTCTTCCATAAAGACCACAGCATTTCAGATCCTTCACCGTACTTTACAGTTTTCTCAGATAGTCCCACTGAAATGAAGGTGGGAATTTTCCAACATTTTCAGTATAGATTAAGCTACAGGAATACAAAATCTATTTGTTTTAAGACTTTTTATACATTTTTAACAGTGTTGACAAAAAGAAATACGAGCTTCCTATTTTTGAGACATTTTTTTTTTTTAGGTACAAACACCATTTCAATATGAAGTCTTATTACTTTTATCAGATATTTTCAATCGATGCAACACATTTTGATCCCCTGCTAATTCATTAAACAGCTAACAATTAAACGATGTGCGTAGGATTCTCTAAATTGTAAAACCCTTCATGAATCTCATATCGGTTGAATCCTTACTCTAGCACAGAAGCGAGTGATTAGTTGTCCTACATATTCATTTCTTTTGTTTTTCCCCGTGTCCTGTTGCAGCATTTCAGGCATTCCATATGGAGAAGCTGGTTGTCTACATGTGCAAAGGCAGTTTTCCTCTTCAGAAAGGCTCTCTTAAGATAGTATCCTAATTGTGTGATTGACCTTATTAAAACCAGACTTGATGCCACTAAGTAATTGATTTAATTATCGGAGACGTAACCTATTTGGATTTCTTCTGTTGATTTTTCTAACATGCAGACATTTTTTCCTCAGAAACAAAATCTGATCCATTTTTAAAATTAATAACGTCTTTTCATTCTTCCTGTTCAGCATTGTTGTTGTTTTTTTGTTTTTTTTGGCGATGCTTAGAGCTACTACAAGGGCGAGGCATCTATTTGTTTCCAAACCCACTTTAGTGGATTCACCAAGGCGGCAAAGTGTTATCGAGAGGAGAAGCCCTTTGGAGCATCCTTTGTCCAGTGTAGTGCTTCCTATGAAGGACTGTACCAGCTGAAGGCTGCCATTTTGGAGCTTTCTAAAGGCCTTTGCGCAAACTTTACTCAAATAGTTCAGATCTGTACCGGTAGATAAATCCATTTCCATTTACTGATAGAAGGCAGATTGTTAAATCTACTTCTGTAGGTTTTATGCAAGTTTCAGAGATACGAAGTTTAAGAAAGCTACTCATTTCTAGAGGAAGTTCTGTGTTTATTAGTTTAATCTTAACTTTGGACTGGACAATGGATTTGAGTTGTTTTAATCTTGTAAAACATTAAAGAGAGTGACATCTTTTCCAACAAATATATCCTTTAAATGCTTTATTCCTCTGCTTCATATTGAGAGCCTTGGAGCTCTTTTCTGTTGCAGGATGTCTGGGTTGTTCCAAATAGGCGTTTGTCTGCTTGGCAAAAACTGAAGAGCTATTCATTTAGAGATATTCCCACCTGGCTGTCAGAGATGTAAAGATATAAATGCTTTTTAAAACTGCTATGCTGCTTGACTAAAGAGCTGATAAATGCAATAAATGAGCGAGATCTCCTTACATAGCATTGCTCAATTTATATCCA
Organism: Fundulus diaphanus; assembly: GCA_037039145.1. Lineage (NCBI taxonomy): Eukaryota > Metazoa > Chordata > Actinopteri > Cyprinodontiformes > Fundulidae > Fundulus > Fundulus diaphanus. Next base: position 9,985,516 of record CM073127.1, on the reverse strand, counting down.
CAGACTGCCTGATCGATTTTTCCAAATGTATTCAAGATCTATTGTGGTCTATGTGCAAGGTAATAGTTTTAAGGGTCCAATCCTCCTAAATGTTGAGCCTTCTGTATTGTTTTGAACTATAAACATGAATATAAGATATGGTCTAAGCTTCTGGACCAAGTCTCAGGTGGTTTAACTGGGATCATAGAGAAAAGAGTTTAATTACAGACCCTCTTCCCATTAAAGGGAAAGCGAGAGTTCTTCCCCCAGTACGGTCGTCTTCTGTTAATCTAATTAATGGAACATAATTTATGGTGTGAGAGTGCCCAGCCCTGTCTGATGCCTCTTTCAGGATCAAAACTCTAAGAAATCCAAACGTTTGTTTCCAAAGAAGCACTGTAAACTGATCTACGACAACAAAGTATGTCCTAATCCAAATATGTGTAAGGTAGCAATAGAAATGTCCAACCCTGGTCCAAAGCCTACTCAGCATCAGATGAAACAATGAAACTGTTTTTATTTTGGATGTTGCAACAGTCCATTAGATTGATGAGGCTTCTTGTATCAGCGCATCGATCTTTATAAAATCACAGAGGCCAGAATTCATGGACATTTCTGCAGGGAAGCCTTCAGGTCCTGCAGCTTTGCCATTAGGAATACATTTAACTGCTGCAACACATAGATTTTTGGATTACTTGCTCAGGTCCGGGTTTGCAGATTGGTTGGTGAAGACTGATATGATAAGAGCGGCCTGTACACCTTTACATCACTGGCTCGCTGCCTGAAGAACTCCCTGGTGTGATAAGAGTCTTTATGTCCCTGCATGACTCAGAGAATCCAGCTGTCATGCCCATAATTCCTGTGATGAATGCCTGGGTGTGTTTGTTTTCTGAGCAAAACTAACAATCCCAAAGATATTTCTGAGAAGATGAGAAGAAGTGAAGGCGATGAGCGTCCCTGAAAACCAGTGCTCTACTCTGTACTATTAGACGGTTCAGGGCGTGGAGAGAACTGGATTTACAGCCACAGTTTTTCATAATGTCTTTGGTGATAACCTACTGTAAACAGATTTTAACCAACAGTCGCTGAATGAATGATGACCTGTCAATTAGAGAGGAGGAAGCACCTTAGAACAGTATGCAAACCATGCATCGCTCACAGCGCTGTCCCCGCTCACACAACACTTCCTGTATTAGCAGTCCTAACACGGGTGAGATAATCTGACAGCTGGAAGGGTTTTTAGAAGGTTTGGTTCCACCTCTAACAAAGTGAGTGCACCGCGGACAGCAGACACATGAGCTCATCCCTGGAGTAGAAAGCTGTGGATTCTGGATCAAAGGCTTTGTTCAATCGAACATTTGGTTTCAGCTGACATTAATAACAGTACCGTTTGTCCTACCACTCATCCTAAACCATGGGCATCCAGTCCTGGAGCTTTTAGCTGCATCCCTTCTTCTCTAACCCCCAGTCGGTCGAGGCAGATGACCGTTCATACTGAGCCCGGTTCTGCTGGAGGTTTTTCCTTCCCGTTTTTCTTCCCACTGTCGCTTCATGCTTGCTCAGTATGAGGGATTGCTGCAAAGCCAGGACAATGCAGACGACTCTCTCTGTGGCTCTACGCGTCTCCAGGAGTGAATGCTGCTTGTCAAGACTTTATGCAATCAACTGGGTTCCCTTAGACAGGACATTTTTTTTGACCAATCTGTATAAACTGACCCAATCTGTATAATCTGATTGAATTTGACTTTGGAAAGTGCCTTGAGATGACATGTTTCATGAATTGGCGCCGCATAAATAAAATTGAATTGAATTGAATTGAATCCCATCTCCAGCACACCTTCTCAGCGTGTCATGCAGAGACCTGGGATTAAATCATCCATTTAAATCAGGAATTGAGGTCTAGAGTTGGTAACATCTGCACTGAAGCTCTTATTCAGCAATCACTGCCAGACAATGTATGAACTATCTAGGCTATTTAAAGGTCCTGGTATTTCAGTGACATCATGTTGCCTTTCAGTTTGTATCCAGAGCTATAAGAGCCTTTGAAACAGCAACGGGCAATGAAAGCATCCCAGATCCTCCTGCATGCTTAAATAGTGGACATGAGGTGTGTTTCCACTGGTGTTTTTAGGCTGAGCGAGTAACAAAAACGCTTAATGAAGCAACTTTTGGCACCTCTGCCCGTGTGGGCTGGTGCCAAGGCCTGCTGGGAAATGAAATCAGCATCTCCATAGAGCTGGTCAGCAAATAGAAGCATGCAGGGCTCTAAGGTCTCCTGGTGGGTGGCCTTTGTGACCGTAGACCTGATGAAACACCGGACTAAACGGTAATTCTGCCTGATAATAACGTTTAGGGTGCTGAAGAGTTAAAACAAGTACAACCAGCGGAGAAACCGGAACCTTTTCTTTCCTCATAGCAGCAGTTACACTATAGAGCAGGAATGACGGCCACACCTGTAGAGCAACGATGCGTCCAAGTGTCATTTTAACAGGTTTGCCGGTAAATATCCAGAAATCTACTCCGAACACACCGAGTCTGCTCTTAAAAGAACCTTTGCTTTAGTTTTCCTG